>JAYGXS010000007.1:13088979-13126211 GCA_036362985.1 Ligula intestinalis | reverse complement strand
AAATAGGTCTGATGGGATAGGATCTAGTGGAGGCGACGCTAACCCCAACCCCAACACTTAGATTCGTGCCTTCTTGATTGAAATAAACAGCCAAGAGACAGCCTTCTTGGCAGTCGCCTATACAGGCACAACAAAAAATTCGATAAAATCTTGTCCAAATTTGGTTGTTTCTATTCCAGCCTACTTAGCAGAGAAAAGAGTGACAGTTGTAGGAGGTTAGCCCTTCGACTACTCGACTACCAGTGTTCATGAGAACGTTGACAACGACTTGCGCGGCAACTAATTGACTCTCTCTTTCTTTCAACAGTGTCTAAAACTGCACACGACTGCATACACACGCCTACGTGGGGGGGGGGGGTTTAACTCAACTAAACGTTCGCTTAGGCGATCGATCCTATTAATTTCACGCTAAGGCAAAAAACCCTAATAAACGCCAGCGGAAGACGTCACAGCAGGGGTTGACTAAACACACAAGACACAAACCGCTCGGCGGCGGGCAATGGGATGGACCAGCCTAGCAGATGGGCAGGATCGGGTGTCGCAAGACCCGCCGTTTTAACACCGGACTGAACGTAAGAGTGCCACCCCCCCCCCCCCCCCGCGACCGCATAACGAAAGTGCCAGAAGGTTTTCATCAGACGAGATCAGACAAAACAGGACGGCACTGGCGAAGTGGTAGACAGTCCAGCCCCGGACACCACTCGGCAAGCAAATGGCTGGAGACGGAAAGAGAAGGACTGCCTGCCTGCCCGCCGTCGCCTTCCCCGTGCACTTTGTGACCCGCCAGACACCCACCAACCACAGGTCCGGCTGGTGACCCCTACGCGCACGTGGCATGTGTGAGAGGCTAGTGGGCGGATAACCAGACGCAGAAAGGGCAGACTGACGCTGTCCTAGATAGTGTGTGACTTCCGCGTCCTACTTTCCTGCTCCGGGATGAAGCGTTCTGCGAAAGCAGCGGAAATTGAATGAAAGACCCGAGTCTGCGAAGAGGGACAGACATCAGCCACAGAGAGGAAGTTCAGACAAGCTTTGCCGTGACCACCGGCTAGACTTCCCTCCTCAGGGAAGGCCGTCGTCCAGACAGGAGGGGAAACTCTATTTTTCTCTTAACAAGACGAAAACACCGATGTTCTTCTCAAAAAGTGACTCCCACGCGGTGTGCAACCCTCATCGCTCGCGAATGTTAGCATGTCCGCACCAGTGTCTGCCGATCCTAATCCGGTCTGGGTAATCATCTCCCTGGAGCTGGGACTGTTCCCAAAGCTCCACCAAGAAGTCCTACGGTGTGTTCGAATATTTAAGCGTCCGTTTCCTCTGAAAAATACCGTTGGAATTTTGAAAGAAACCAGGGACAAACGGTAGTCGCGTCAGTGCAATTTAAGAAAAACGTGCAAAAAGAAGATAAAGAGGCCTCGTCGTCCCAGTGTAAAAAAGAGCACAATAAATTCTATAATACGGGAAGGGAGTAGTAACATTAGCAGTAATTAACAGAATCCGCCTGAGGTAGTAAAAAGTCCTGCAATCTGCCAAAAGGTGTTAACCGCAATTGTGATAGGTGTTTTCGGGTAGAACGGATTAATTAATAAGACCCCCAACATTGAGCATTGCACGGCATTTAATTCACGTCAAGATGCCAGCTTTTGAATGAACTTCAATTCGACCGCCTTCAAACATGTACTCTGTACACAGGAGTGCTTACGCACTATTATTATTTTCTACCGGTTTTCAATTCTTTTATATATTTTCTAGAAAGAAATGCAAACGCATAATTTTTCTTGTACTAATGTGGCAAAGAAAACTGCGTCTTTTTCGAATTTCAGGCTTGAATAAAGAACAGCGATCGGTTTAAAAAGGCTTCCTAATTATGAGATTTCTATGGCCGTGAAATGTACATTCCCAAAGCATTGTATCTTTCCGTTTATTAATGCTGTTTAAAAAGTAATCTATACAGTCCACATCTATATTACGGCTTCCTAATATCATGTCATATTTTGCTTAGAGGAAAATATACAGCTAGCAGTTATTCAACTGTGAATGTAGGTGTAACGGTAGGTTGAATTCGAAGAAAGAAAACATTTAAAGATGCCCTTGTAGTAAATATAAAATTTGAAGACGACGTACCATGCAATTTCAATAAAAAATGATTTTTTGACGTGTTTTCTATAAAAAGTATTTTAAATTGAAAGGATAATAAAAATTAATGGCAAAAGGGCATCCCGCATAACTAATAGTTTTTACAGAACAGTTTTACAAGGTGGCTCATTCAGCAATACCTTTTCAGCCCAATACTCATTCAGTCCAACCCTAACACTAATATGGCTTGTCTACTTAAACGAAATAAAGGGGTATTTTGCAGAAACACAAACGAGAGCAAACTATTTAAGCGTAGCCTATCATGAAATAATAAATAAAATGCGGCAAAATCTGGGCAGGCTTTGGTTGTTTACATTTTATCTCAGATGACACACAAAAGAATGTTATTTATAGCAGCTTAGCAAGTCTTCTCGACTACCGGTGTTCATGAGAATGCTGATGAAGATTTGCGCGGCGACCATCTGACCCTCTTTTGACGCTGCAGCAGTGTTTAAAACTACGACCAGATACTGATGCATACACGCCTAAGAGTACGCTTGATTAAAGCGAAATGCCAATTAGGCGAATGATGTGGAAAATGTCAGTCTAGGTAGGCCACCGTAGCCTTATTCTCAGCCCGCAGGAAGGTGACGTCTTCGTCCTGCGAAAACCCACTGTAAACGTCGGGACAAAATCGTACAAGGAGGCCAACAACAGGACATGTACTATAGTCCCCATGCGAAGATAGAAAACGCGATATAGCAAGTACAGGAAGTCGCAAGGATATATGCGACCAATATGCAGGAAACGGCTACCCCCTTCCTTTCCTGCATCTTCACAAAGCTTCGCTTTCGTACTTGCTTCCTGAGGTTCCTTTGTATATGTTCAAAAACGTATATAACATGCCTACTTACATGAAATAAGTAGGCGTGTTACTGTAATATTAACTACAGGCGACCCATCCAATGCTGGGACCAAATCCAGTCTGACTGCCGGTTGTTTGCATTCTATCTTGCCCCTTGAGCACAAATCCGGTACACACGCCTCCAAAGGGCCGTTAAAGGCAACCGTACATATAAGAGCTTTAGAAGGCACAAAAAACTTACGGCTGGTCGGAAATGACGTTCGGAGAGAGGTGGAGGATGTGCCGCATGTACCGATAAATGTAGATGGACTTCAGCCACTAAAAGGAGGGAAACATTTAAGCGATGGATAGCGGACTGCAGATGCGTGGCCGGTACCAAAACAAAGTAAAAACAAGTAACCTGTTCAAGTTTGAAGAGCTGTTGCCATAGCTGAGCATCATAGGTTGATATTATTCTACCAATGAAATATTAGCCAAACACAGTCGTTCATTCTATGGGAGACAAACCGAAAAATACCCAAACAGAAAGTAGAGACAGCTCCCTCTGACCATGCCGGAGCTGAGCTGAAAGTTTATACTCCAAGACAAAAAGGGGCAATCGAAAGCCTGGGTTGATTTTAATTACGATGCTATTTTAGTCCGCAGGTTCTTACGAAAATCACAAATGGCAAAATCACACGGCAATATTCTCCGCGGTTATTCCTTTTATTAAACACTAAATCTTCGAATTCTCTGGATGGGGTTATTAGGGGGAAGCCATATTATATGGCCACCAGAAGCATTTTTCAGGCAAAGATGCAATTTTCAAGTTGCGTTAGACACACGGCTGTCAGCGCGAAAATATAATCTCATGATACTCATTTAGAAACGAAGAATTTAAGAAGGGGGAGTGGCGGCTTTTCAAAAAAGAATTCAAAAACCAAACTCAGTTTACGCTGTTATTTGAAGTTGCGGGTTCATCCGAAAGTTTAAGATTAAATGAAACATAGCAATATTCTCCGCGATTATTTTTCTTATTTTTAGTGCGAAGCCTTCGAACTTTCCTAGTGCGGTTTTTTGGAATAGAGCAACATAATGTGACTAACTAAAGTATTTTTAAGACAAAGATGCAATTTGAAAATTCCAGTAAACACACGGTTATACTAGTGGGTAACTGCACACCGATCTGTTTTCGGATGTACCCATCCTGGTTGATGCATTGTTTGCGAGCTAATTCGAACCCCAATCGTATGTGCTTAAGGCGAAATATGTATGGTACTCGCTAGCTTTTAGTTACAATCGCATTTTACCGACAAACACAGAGCACACCACTAAGACCTTTTCCGCCTCATTGGGCATTATCTGGTGTTGGTAGCCCCACCCCAGAATAGCAGCGGAAATTGCTGCTTCACCCGAGTTTCGAACTCGCGTTCTCCGGCCAGAGGCAAACGCTCTAACCCTTAAACCACGGGTCCGCCGTGTTGTCGGTTTGTGATCGGGACTATATAGCAGTAGGTAACTATACACCGATTTGTTTCAGGATGTACCCATTCTGGTTGATGCCTTGTGTGCGAGCTTACTGGATCCCCAATCGTGTGCGGTGGCAATTTCCACTGCTACACTGGAGTTGGGCAACCACCACCTGATGACGCCCAATGAGCCAGAAAACGCCTTAGTGGTGTGCTCTGTGTCTGTCGATAAAATACCATTGTTACACGGTTATACGCATGAAGATATCATCTTCGGTCACTTAAGACGGAGGGTGGTGGCATTCCAAAAAAACGTTCGGTTTAAACAGTAAAATGGGAAATATAAAGCTTACGTTTGCGTCATCCTCCTTCTACCCAACCAGCCCGTGGTGCAATGTTTAGGCCTTTTGCGATCGCGGGTTTGAGTCTCAGCTGCTACAACAGGCGATACTGTGTAGCGCAGACTGATGATGACAAATGAGCCAGAAATGGCCATTCTAGTCTCTCTTATCTTAGCCGGCAATGGTCATTCGGCCGCTACCATCATCAGTAGCAACATTGAAGCTATCCTACAATACCACGACCTACAGTTTTCGCACATACACATTCACCGATAGAAGCGAAAAGGTGATTTCAGCAGTAGAAAATAGTATGGCTGGAACAAGAATTTTACTTGATAGAACCCGAACAACCGCCGTTCGCATATACCGTACTTTGCCTGCCCTAAGAGGTTTCCCTATGTGTTAAAGAGAGAAAAACCGACCAAAAAGTAATGTGTCTACCTCGCCAACTCCACAACAAAAGAGTGTCGACTTGATTCCGATACTGTGAGAGCAAAAGCGAAACGCCTGGATAAACACGGGCGTGGAGAACAGTTCTGCGGCCCAAAGCGAACCTCGAGAGGCCGTCGGTCACGTTAAAAATTGGTACTCTGAGCTTTCGCCGGTCTGTACGATGAAAGTGGAGAAAGCGTGAACGGCAACGGCATAAACGCAGGCAGAGGCATTGTGAGCAACAATACTACAGATTGGGAGCGCGAGAACATGGACCCAGTCATACACGCTACTTATTTTGATGTTAATAGTACTAGTGGTAGTGGTGGTGGTGGGAATTGTAGTTTTTGCAAGACATAGGTGTGGTTGTAGTTGCGACAAACCGCTCATTCGGTAAATTAAGGCTGTATGCTGTACAAGAGCCACAGAAAAACAAAACCACAATTAATGAGGTGAAGTGTTTCGAATTCCAAATAAACTTGTTTATATTAACCTAAGAGCAGAGCTCTGTCGGTACGAGTCAAAAATAGCGCACGTGGAAACAGGCGAGGCAAAGGGTACAGCAGGGCCGCGGCTTGCAACAGTGGTAGCCGTGTAGAACGTAATGAGGATGGAGCAAATCACTCAATGCTGTTGACAAATCAAGTGGTAAGAATGCCACCAGAACAGAGGGAAGGTCATTAACGAAGGGGAGCTGAAAGAAACAATGTTACCTACATACACACACGCACCTCGTAAGTAGCCAGCTCAATGCCCGCATAGGGAATGATGCCCGCTACGTTGACGAAGTAGCCTCGGTAGAAGCCGACAAAGCCAAGTTCACGGTAGATTTTGCGACCGCAGTCGAGGATGGAGGAGTACTGGCCAGTCTTGCGGAGACACATGCGAGTTCTCAAAACCTGAGGAAATTCAGCACACAAAAACATCTAAATATACATGCTTATTGCTGCTAAATAAGTAGGTGGTTGTGCAAAATAAATGAGATGGATATGTTATCTATAAACTATTGTTACCGGGATAATGGAAGGGATGGCAGAACGATTAAGTACCATCTGGACAATGACAATCTGACCCACGGACAGAGAAGATGAAATGGTCTGATACTTTAAGGATGTGGCGGGGCTGACCAGTAGTTTTAAGTATTGTGATCATTCCCCTTTCCGTGGCAAGCCGTTGTTCAAGTTTACAATTCATGAGTCTGGATGAGGAAGAAGGCAGGTCGAGCACCAGATCAATTGATTTATTGTTCTGAGCTTTCGAATACCTACAGGTGTCCATCTTCAGAGATGAGAAAGCAACTAAAAAACAAAAGCAGCCCGAAGTCTGAAGGGCCATTCCCTACATAAAAGGCGTCTCCGAAGCAGTCTCACGACTGTTACAACCTGCTGGCCTGGGCATAGCCCATCGACCTCAAGCGACAATACGCCGCCAGGTTATGCAACCTTAAGACCGACGGCCTCTTGAAGAAACGTCTGCAGTCGTCTATATTTGCAGTGGGGGAGACTGTAATTATGTTGGGGAAACAGGCTGCAAATTGCAAACCCGCCTACAAGAGCACAAACGAGCGGCCCAGAAACTGGACGCAAACTCACAACTGGCGGCACACATCGCAAAAGCTGGCCATAACTTTGATCTCCAAGGAGCGACCATTGTAGGCCGAGGAACCTCAAAAGCCGAAAGGCTGACATTCGAGGCATGGTACACAGATGCCAACTCAGTCAACAGGCACCTGGACCTGCCAGCGGCCTACCAAGTATTGCGCCACTACGTTGGAAAGAGCCGGGACGAGGCCAAATCAAACGTAACAATGGTAAGCGAACAGGAATCCACAACGAACCGGCTGGAAGAGGAGGCAGCGCTACCAGGGCCCTCTACCGGGTGACAAGGCGGCATATTAATTGCTGTTCATGACCCCCAGCCCCACGGACAGCTAATTAGCCTACACCAATATAATTGCCCCTCTGATCTCACTGACAGCTAATTTCCCTCCTTCCCCATCTCCCCCTTCTTCGTTTTCTGTTCTTAATCTCTTGACAACCTGATGATTTCTGACATTTGATTGGCCTTTGGCCACTATAATTATCCCCTTTTGGTTGCTTTCTCATCTTTGAAGATGGACACCTGTAACAGTTCGAAAGCTTAGAACATTAAATCAATTGATCTGGTGCTCGACCTGCCTTCCTCCTCATCCATGCAAGTACCTGGATCGCAAACTTTTGCATTCATTCGAGTTCATGAGTCATCTTTTTAAAGGTGGATGTGTGGCACGCATTGTGTAGATGGGAGATCTACTCAGTGATTAATTCCAGAAAAAAAAACTAGAATGTCCAGAGCACCGGGACCGTTCCATTTTGGGTATCATTCCGTGCTACCGCAACCTACACTCTGGCTAACTCTTACGATTAACTGAATAGCCATCACATTAGATTTGCCTACAACTATCGTGGGTTCTGGCCTTTTCACATCATGTGAGGGCAGATTCTGACAAAAGGCCGGTGAACAATACCCGCTCCGTGTGAACAACTTAGGCGTATCTTCCGTGACACTGGCGCACTAATCCTAGCAGAGCCGTGGTCAACGCCCAACAGCAAATACAAACATTACGTGCTACTTAATTAACATACAGTAGATATTTTAATGCGAAAATTGGTTGTACCCGGTTGAAATGACGGGATCATGCAATTACCTCCATAGGATAGATCACGGACTGCGCCGTGAGACCAGCCATGGCACCTGAGGAGAACTTCGTCATGGCGGGGTGGCCCTCAAAGAAACCCAAACTGTCATGGTCCATGAGGAAACGTTTGTAACGTTCGTAGGTAGTGTACTTGAGGGCAGTCTCAGGAGCAATTTTTACCACGTTGACAAAGTTGCCGCGCCACAAGGACACAATGCCGCCCTCACGGAGCATGTACCTGTAGGCTGGAGTCGGTAAAGAGATAAAAAAGAGATGAAGGCGAATATAAAGCAGAAGTTCGTAAAGGGCCAACAATGGGGGTTGAAAAATCGAGTGCCAAATACAACGGGGAGGGAGGGGAAGACCATTCGCGAGAAAACCTGCTAGGGTATGATAATTGGTTGCAAGACGCATTACCTCGCCAAGTTACTTTATCGTGACGTGGCGAGAGATACGGACTTCGTATGGATCGGCCCTACTTATACATGATACGGCTATAATCATGCCTAATCTAGCTGGCCTTGACTGGTGGCAACGGATCTGGAAAGTTTCACCAATTCCCTCGTTCAGCGACGGAGAAGGAAAATCGAAGGTTCAGGAACCGCTTCTATGCCTTGACGAGCGGTGTTGAGCAAAAGTTTGAGTTGCCGTCCTCTTCGACGCATCCATGTGGGCTGCGGTGCCGGATCGGGGGCATCGTAGCAAAGCTCGTGAGGCGGACGACAGGGAACGTACTCAAAACCACCTCAGTCGCCTTTCTTGAAGGGGCCTAGGGCGTTAATGACGCGCACCCAGCCACAGCAGGCTACCCGGATCGCCGCGGGATTAGCAACTGTAACAGCAAAGGCTTCCTTCTGATGAAGACATGTACATAATACAAAAACCGCCTCAACATAACGTGGATGCAGGCCATTCACGCCAGTGGTACTTTTGGGACTACGCCCTCGTCCGGATGCGCAGTCGGAGTGATCTGCAAGAGAGGAAGGCTACGTACGATTCACAGCTATCGTTAACTCAAGGCCAAGCTTACTTCCTTCGCCTCCTCCTCCCGGCACTTTTTCAGGCGATGGGATGTCGTCCTCGACGAGGTCCACTGTGTGTTCCACAAGAGGGTGGCGCAGAGATGGTGGCCTGCCCTGCACTCTCTCACCCTCCCCCCCCCATACGGTGTCAGGGGGCAAATCAAGTAGACCGGAGGCGGGAGAGGGCGCAGGTGGTTGGTGTGGCGTGAGCCCGCACCTAGGCGCACCCACGAAACGAGGGTTGCACAGAGGCCACACTAGGCAGCTATTGAAGCCCAGCTCTCAATCTATCAAGAATCTCTAATCACAGGTAGTCGTAGGATAGTCTGAGACATACGAAGATAGGGGTAATACATGCACAGATTGCACGTTTTTATAGTTAGCAGCGGTCATCCGCTCCTGTAGCGTCTTGAAATTGTCTTGGATGGCGGAGGAGGAAGAAGAGAGAGGGAGAGTTCAGTAAATGCTGCACAGGCGTCTGACATGCAATTACTGGTGCCACGCCCACACCGCTATGTCGTTGCTTCAGGCATTCAAGGGGTCACCAGGGGACGACTGACCGAATGGAGGACAGGGTGAGGACTGAGATATTTTGACTGGTCTAAAAGACCTTTGAAAGCCTGTGAAACCGTGCAACCGGGCGACGATTGTGTTGTGTGGCTTCAAGATATATTTTGGAAAGTTCACCTGGGTTCTGCTTACTGCATTCACCTTCCCCGCCGAGACTGTAAGGCTGTCCTACTTGACGATATTGTCAGGGCAGCCAAGGGAAAATTCAACGTCCCCAACACTGTGTAGGGCTCTGGCAAAAAATGACGCCGACAGGGGATGAAAATAAGAAACTCCAGGATGGGATGGGGGGGCAGTTGAGAACAATGAACCGTGATTGTCGCAACAATAATTTTTATTATTTTGGAGTTGTGAAAATCCTCCCCCCCTCTCCCCCATCGAAGAATGCAAAAAACTAGTGCGCGAGCATGCGTGTGTATTCGATGAATTCTCGTCGAATCAGTGCACTTATATGAGGATGAAGGAGTGCAGGCTAAAACATGCATATTTGTCTTTCCATACGCGTGAAGGGGGAGGGACGAGAACGGTAATGAGAGACAATAGGGTAACGCGACAGCACACATTTATCGTTTGATGCCGATGGTAAAATTTGAGGCCACTGCAATACCGATGCAAAACCAGAACTCCGTAAGCAATTGAATCATGTGATCAACGTCCCATGGTCATGGCAAGAGTCAAAGACGTTCACATACGTTCTCATACATAACGCTAACCCTCAGGTCATGAATTTATCCGGGAGCCGAAATAGAGGCGACCTGTCCTATAAAGCGTTAATCTCACCCTCCAGATGTCTATATTCATTTTCCAATGGACTGGTTTAAGACTATTTTATCCAGCCATAGGTGACGCACAGTAGACGCTTTCAGGTGTTTACTGGATTTTGCTTAACGCTCGCTTTTGACGTGATGCAGTGTCGAACTCGCAGTGTCAAGCGACTCGGGTCAATTAACCTTACCCCAATTTACGGTTACTGCACACCAGGTGGAAGCCTCTTGCAAACCCTGTGTCAGTCCTAGCTATTGCAAGTGGAAGGAATGAAAAAGATACATTAAACCCAAATCGGCAGACCTGAAGTCTCGGAGATTTTCAAAACTTATTTCGTTTAAAAGATGGAGCAAATGAGGGTATAAATCTGGGGGTGAGATTAACGCTTTACAGGACGAACTGATTTTGACTTGGCTTCCGTTTATACGCCGAAGAGTGTTTATTCAGACATACAACTCAATCATCAGACATGGTTTTGCAAAGGTATGACCATCCAGAGTTCCAACATACATTCATTCATATAGTTAAGCGCAAGCTGCGCAGCTGACATTCAGACCTCAACCCGCTGACCGCGAGAACATCCCTCCCCCTATCTTCTCTGCGCATCGCTAGCAACTTCATACCCGCACAGGCACCTGCATTCAGGAGACGAGGAAAACCCCAGCTGCTTAATTACCCTTATCCTTCCCACCCCCCTCAACTTGACGATTATATAAACCCGAAGAGCAATTGGCGAGCATACGTAAACTTTCAATAAATTCTCATTACATTTATATGGGGGGGGGGGGGTAAAGTGAAAAAGGTGTAATAGAGACGCACTCTTAAACGCGGTCAATCAAGCCCATCCATCCATACAGTTCACGTTGGAGATGGAAACAGCAGGTTCGCTCCCTTTCCTGGACGTCCTCCTAACTCGTAGACCTGACGGTAACGTCCGAAGTAGTGTGTATAGAAAGAAAACCTGGTCTGGACAATATACGAACTTTAACAGTTTCGTACCCCTCCAACAGAAGCGAAATCTAGTTCGCTGCTTAACGCAAAGAGCTAGAAAATTTGCTCAGAAGACACTATTGAAGAGGAACTCAAGAAAATCCAGGACTTACTCCGTGAGAACGGATATCCTGAAAAATTCATCACCAAGAATATGGCTACTAAAGAAAGGAAACCCACAACACTCACTGTGGAGAAGAAAACCTTATTTCTCAAAGTGTCCCTTCGAGGAGACGCGGCAGGTGAACTCCTGAAACGACGCTTTGACGAGGCCCTATCATGAACCTTTCCAGCAGCGAGAATTCAGATATTATACTCAACTAACCCGGTCTTACATGGAGAAGGCAAGGACAGGTTACAGACTCACACTACCTCCGTGTGAATCTACTCTTTAACTTGCTCCTGTGGAGCAGGTTATATTGGTCGCACGAGTCGACGCCTATCCAAAAGAATAAAGGAACACCTCCCGCAATGGCTAAGGAAATGTGAATTCAATACCGCCAGGACTATTAACAGCTCTATTCAAGCGCACACAGTGGATTCCGGACATCAGGTGGACCCCAACGGATCAGCGACTGCTAGCGACAGCAGAAGCAACTGCTATCCGGTTAAGGAAGCCGATTTAGTGTGCGCAAAAGAACCTGCTGTAAGGCAGGCAGGCAAGTAGCCCTTGTTGGATCCGGAACCCTGCCGGGTGGGCCTCAATCCCGGCTGCAAGCCCCAAGCTTAGCATGGCCAACGGCCACCTAGCGACCGGCATTTTTCCCTGTACCTCCTCTCTCCCTTCCTCCCTCCCTCTCCCGAAGTGCCGATTAATTAGCCGCCTGTTACTACCCCAACCCCCTCCCCTATCCCCTGGACTAATTTGCTTGCAACTTTGAATATAATTTACCTCCCTCTCATTTAATTTAATGGCCTGATGAGAATTTATTGAAAGTATACGTATGCTCAAAAATTGGTCTTCTGATTCCTGTGATGGGAATTTTTGCAACGTTAAAACGATTATATAAACACTGCAATTAACTGACCATTTTTATTCTCTATCGCATGTACCGGCCTGATGATGAATGACCGAAAACAATTGTTTGCCAATACGACCTTTCAATCGTAAAATGGGAATTTTTGCAAAATCATTCATATATGGTAACATTAGGCGACGATGGGAAGACTCGAAGTCGTTGCAATACCTTCGAGAAAACCAGAACTCTGTAAGCAGCCTTACATGGTCATGAAAAGGGTTGATAAAGATCGCATGCCTTCTCGTGCATAATGGGGGCACATAATTCATGATAAAAAAAGATATTTCATCTTATGCTCCTGTGCATGTTAGCTCATATGATATCTTAAGTAGTGACAATCGACTATGAATTTTTTGGTTCTCGAACAAATCAGCAATAATAATATTACGTTTGGTTTTTGATCCCCAATACGGCCTGAATAAAAGACTGCAAGATATTTGTCTCGAATGCTGGGGCTGGAGCAATCGTAGTTGATCATATAGTTAGGGCTGTTTAATTGTATTCATCCTTGTATAATAAATAGCCAAAAATAAAGTCAGGTTGTCCTGCAAAGCGCTAATCTCGCCCCCAGATTTCCATTCTCATTTCGATCGAGAAAAAATCCTTGAAATCGTCAGCCCTTTGCGTCTGCCCTGACCTCTAGACACACACGTTAACAAGTCAGAAATCAAAATCAACCTTGCCTTCAAGGAGGCTAGTCTAGACACTAAATCACGCCACCAGCGAGTGTTAAGCAAACACGGGAAAGTTGCAAGCATGTCCAGCAGAAAATTCAGAAGAGCAGTTGACGAGTATACGTAGGCTGTCGACAAATTCTCCTCGGGCCAGTAGTGGAACAGGGTCAGAGGTGAACATGCGGTCATCATTTCATCCAAATTGGTGGGGGGGGGGTTGAGGGGACGCAATAATAGACGACTGGTTATGCGGTGGTAAAGGTCCAATGGAGCCGTTTCAGGTCGAAAGGGGGCGGAGCAGTACATCCAAGTGACCGTTGGGAAGAAGATTCGATCGCTGCGATGACACATTTATTCGCCTGACGTTTCGACATCCATGGCGCATTCTTCATCAGGGACATGAGCAGAAAACTGAAGCATCAAGGGGTCTGTTGACGCCTCTGATGAAGAATCCGCGAAGGATGTCGAAACGTCAGGCAAATAGAAGTTATGTCGCAGCGAGCCAATTTTCTTCCTCCCAATTACTTTCTGGGACTCGCGTGTTCGCTTGTATTGGTAAGTGACCGTTGGCCAGACCGGGCGCGAAGTTTGCACGGGGTTCTTTTGCGCGCACACAACCGGCTTCCTCGACCTGATAGCAGTGGTTTCAGCTGACCCAGTAACTGGGAAGGAAGTTTGCTGGGACCTCACAAACCACAAAAAATGCTTCTGTGGATGCCCGAAATCAACAATATGTGTGCGAGAATAGTGCTGTTTATGTTCTTGAAGTTACTTTTACTTAAGCTATGCCGACAGCTGTCCTCTTATCTTTTTGGATAGGCAACGACTTGTGTGGCCAATAGAACTGGCTCAATAGGAGCAAATGTACACGGAAGTAGACTGAGCTGGTATTCTTGTCTTGTTTTGGCCATGCACAACCGGGCGGGTAACAAATAATATCCAGACTCGGTGAGCGGAACCGACACAGAAGAAGGGAGACGGGAATGGTCAAACCCAATCGTCAGTGTGTATTACCCGAGATTCGAAGCCATGACCCTTTGGTCGTGGGCTTCTGAGAAGGCTCGTAAAACGGTCTGCTCAAGGCGTCTTCACACCCATCGAAAGGAGATTTTAAGGAGCAGACTTTTTTTCTACAATGTTGTATGCTCTACTGCGGTCTCGGGACAGTATTTATTCCGTAATAAATCTATCAGGAAGCCCGTTCTCGTGAAGCAGGTCTTTTCAACTCCCTCCTCGATAGTGTCTGCCGAAAACTATGCCTAGCATTTTGCGTCAAGTAACGGAAAAGATGGCGTTTCTGCGCGCATCCCACACCAGACAACTGACTGGCTTGAAGCTGGCGGTGGGGAAGAGAGCGAGGCCGACGGCTCAGCGCCTTTCTTTCCTCACTATAAACAATGCGACGCGCTTGACGCTCCCGCGGTGCGCTAAACCCCAGGACTTGGAAGGTAGCCGGCTGTCAGAGTAACTCGAACCGCACGGTCAGCCCGGGATGCGTTGTGTTGTGTTGATTGGTTGACTGGCGGCCAACCACGGTCCCTGCGGCCAGCCAGGCGCTGGCACTTCCGCTCAGTTCTGATTCCCTGTCGGTGTATGCGTTCGCGCTCCCACTGGGTTTCAGACCCCACTTCAGGTTTCCGGAAAGCTAGGCGGTCACCATGCGGTGGGGGAGAGAGTGAGGTCGACCCTCGGCGCATTTCCCTCCTCACTATAATAAATCTGAATGCGCTCGAATCTATGACGGTGCGCTAAAAGCCGGGACTTGGAGGGTTTACCAACTGACGGGAAAACTCGGGCCAACTAAGATGCTGCTCCTCTTGTACGCGTGCATTTGCGTGTGCGTATGCGAGGAGACGGAGGACTGAGAGTCAGGTTGCAATGGCTCTTTCTCAATGTGGCCTTTATGTCACTCCCGCGGACGTGGGAGCCTACCTAGCGAGTTGGCTGAGTCAAGTGTTGAGTGACTATCGCGCCAGCCACCCACACCTTCCCTCATCCCCGGTCTTATTGACTTTGTCTTCAACCTGGAAACGAAGGTGGAAGTGGCGACCGAGTGGGCAGATTCTCCGCGAGTCTGCTGTAACTCTTGTTATTTTCATTTGCGGTAGTTCGTTGTGTTGCCTCAGCTTGCTGTAGCCTTTGTGCGGCTTGACTCAGCGTCTACTGCGGCTTGTTGGAGCACGCGGTGTTCGACGGGAGAACTGTCGGTTGACTGGCGGACTGACAGAAAGACAGGCGGCAATGGCTCCTTCTTATTGTGGCCTTAATGGCACTGTCAGTCAGCTGGGGTCTGAGCCGCACCCCTACTGTGTTGTGGTTTTCTGGTGGTGTTGACCTACAGTGCGTTGGCTTGCGTCCCCTCCCACCTCCAGACGTCTTGACACCGGGCCCAGGTGGGAGTGAGAGGGGAGCGAGGGGGGGGTAGATGCTGCGAAAGCCTACTTTCGCTATAATCCAGCGACAGTCATTCTTCCCTGCACCAACATTTTGTTGTGGAGCATACGGTGAACATCGTCCAACTCGATGGTCGAATATTTGGACCTCGTCGAAATGCACGATCGAACTGTCCTATCGACCTCACCTACTCCCAGAAAGATTACCACATCAAAGTGCCAACAACGGTTAAATAATACTGTTAATTTATGGTACACCCAACCAACGATTTCCGTGAGTACTTTACAAAGATACATACGCGCCACATCGATGTCATAAAAGCCACTCAATGCATGTGTGTGTGTGTGTGTGCTGGAAGAAGTAAAGCGAGCGTGTGCCAGAGTAGCCAGCATAGTTGCATGTGCAAACGTGTCACCAAATTCGAATCAACAGCTAGGTTATCACGCTGTGCATGGTAGCTCTCCGCATGAAATAGGTCAAGCAGAGATAAGCCAAGAAGTGAGAGATTAATATGCAAAAATAATTAACACGGTGTTAGCGTCGGTGAGGAGAGAGATACAGAGGCTGTCGGACGCCGAATAGCCATTCCGGTTAGCCTCACCACCCGCAGTTATTGGTAAATCAGAGTTGAAAAGGCACTGGCTGGCTGGCTAGTAGCCCTTGTTGGATCCGGAGCCCCGCTGGATGTGCCTCAATCCCGGCGGCGAGTAGGAGTCGGAGCAGCATGGTCGGAAGGGGCTGTTCTGTCATCAAAAAGACAGATGGAGAGGAGGAGAGATAGATCCACCGTAGGGGGGTTTGGTATAGTAGACCCTGGCCGCCATGAGGGCGGGTGGGAACACGACGGAGACGCGTCTGCTGTGGTTCCCTTAGTAGAGGATGGTGGAAGGAGGCAGGAGCTTCCCAACAAAACGCGACGCCTGCGGGTTGCCACTGTAATCAGGCCCGAGCGGTAGAAACCGCTATCTCTCACGGACGAGGATTGTTCCCATTGACCAAAACAGTTCGACCCACCTGGTTCCAACGCTAGGTCCTCTTCGGTCGGGCTTGGAGCTTAACAGCTGGATAGCGGTTCCTTTATACCATACCATTTAGAAACCCAATGCGCATCTTGTATTTAAATCTGCTTATACTGGCGGCCGTCTCGTAGGCGTCGAAGCAAAAAATATTTAATAGGATTGTAGCACTATAAGTCAACATTTTTGTAAAAGATTTCTTCGAAATTTTCAATACAGGCTAGTCCCGGGTGGTTTTTTTGAGGTTGTCCTCTCCATTGCTTCAGCTGAAGAACCTACCCACATTGCACCAATGGCAAGCAAACCTTTTTACTGGCGGTTCACGGTCGCCATATCACAATGCCCTATTGGAACTTGAGGCGTGGTATAAGGTGCGCTAAACCCCAGCCCTCTGTGCCCTGGTAGCACTATCGCTGCTGGTGGTCCCCGAGTGCTAATTCGCCAGACCCAGGAGTCTGCCTATTTCGCAGTAGCTAACCTTCACCAAAAAGCCGTTCCACTAACCTTTGTACGACGCGCTAGATAGCAGGCAGCTAGGCGAACGGCCATCCGACGACTGAGGTGGGTTAGGCACGCCCTTCGTTGTCCGCCTCACTATGCTGGCCTCGATCCACAGAATCGTTGTCCGCCGGATGTTCGGAAATCGGCAGGAAATGGAGATTGCCTTCAGCTTTGCATACCTATGAAAAACTAAACCTTTACGAGATATGCTCCATGTCTATCTGGTTAAGTGAGCATTTCTCCTGATATTTCCCTCAGGAAGGCGGGTTTCTTGTAGGCCCAGGTGCTTGATACCTGGCTCATCAACAGGGGGGTGGATAGTGGAATGACCTTCGGCGAAGGTTAGCTACAAAATAAGCAGGCTCGTTGGTTTTGCAAATAAGCGGTCACGCAGCAGCAGCAGCAGCGACAGTGCTACCAGGGTGAGGTCTGGCGTAGTGACTGCTTTATAACATATCGCATGCCCAACGACGGCACTGTGACCTGGCGAACGTGAATCGCCATTTAATAGGTTTGCTTGCCACCGCTGCCTTGTGATCAGACTCTTGAGCCAGAGTGCTAGAGGAAACCGCCTCGACCGTTGGGGACCCACCTGTATTTAAAACCTCCAAGATTCCCCGTGCAAAAGTTGCACTCACACCTGGAGGTGCCGAAGAGAATGGCAGCTCAAGACATTGTTCGTGAAGACATGCAAGCGGTTCTTGGACCTTCGGTTTTTGGCCTCCATCGCTCAAGAAGAGAATGGGGGGAGCTTTCCAAATCAGCCACGTAGAGAGGCACCGTCCGTGACATAAGTGAGGCCGGCTAGATTACAGTCGTATCAAGTAATCAAGTATTTAATGGGATAGTTTTCTGTTTGAGAAAAAAAACGAAGCCTGACGACGTCGAAAGCCGACGTTGACTCACCCTCGACAAAACCGCTACGTTTGTGCTTGTAACCATAGACCTGCCTCATTATTTTCAGCCGATCGATGGGCGCGGTGCAGGTTCTGGACACCACGCCGGCTATACCTCCGGCGACCAATTGAATCACGTCTCGGGAATGATCACTGTCCTTTTTGAGGATTTGGGGAATGGTTATCACAGGATCGCTTGATAAATCGAGAACCTAGAAATAAAGTGTCGAAATCACAGATCGGCAGAACTAGACAAAATAGGTGTATTTAACTGAGCTGCATTGATACCTGTCGGAATTTAAACAGTTGACCTACCATGCAGTCAGTAATAGTGACTTAGTTAAGCGTCCGAGCACTTGTCTTTGTTCGGCTAAGCGTGCGCGGGGAAAGGCTTTGGGTGTCGCGAGCACGTGGTTGGTGAGGTCAAAGGGGCAGTCTGGGGCACATGGCCACTAGAGCCCAAAGGCAGGTTGACCGATGCGCGTAAAACAGTGTTGTATGCCAGCGCGGCCGCGACTAAACTGAGGGCTGCCGAGGTTTTGCAAAGTTAGCCGGCTAGTTAGCGAGTATGTCGCGGTCGTTGGGACGCCGGAGGAAATGGGCCACTGAAACGACTGCTATACTGTAAACTAAGCCTTAGAGCGGTGGCCGGTGCATCTCAACATGCGACTAACTTTAGTGCGGAACCTGATTTTTTCTATCCTCCATACATCGCCAGATCAATGACTTCATCGGAAGGCTCTATTCAGCTATCAGCAGATAATTAACTCACTAGTTCGAGATAAAGGCTGCGCACCGTCAGACTTTGGGTACCAGGGGGCACGAACGTTCGCACATTCCAGCATCCAATACCAAGAGTCCGATTTCGATTT
The DNA here is from genome assembly GCA_036362985.1 of Ligula intestinalis. Lineage (NCBI taxonomy): Eukaryota > Metazoa > Platyhelminthes > Cestoda > Diphyllobothriidea > Diphyllobothriidae > Ligula > Ligula intestinalis. The sequence goes on along the minus strand of JAYGXS010000007.1, from coordinate 13,107,653 downwards.
AGTAGTCCAGCTCGCATACTATTCACCCGCACCACTGGACAAGGGTTGCGGAGCGCATCGGTTCCCGCGGACGCCGTAGCATGGATAGTATTGCAGTTATCTGACATGAAATTCATTGAGGTGACTTGGGAATTTCGGGTACGAGCGGGTCCCCAACAGCTGCACGTTTTGTGTTTGAGGTTATTTCCTCTAGCACTCTGGCTCAATAGCCTAACCACAAGGCATCGGTGGCAAGCGAACTTATTTAATGGCGGTTCACACTCGCCATGTCACAGCGCCGTCGTCAGGCCTCAGCCCGCTGCGCCCTCGTAGCACTGCCGCTGCTGCGTCCGCGACTGCCTATTCGTCAGGCCCGAGAGTCCGTTTATTTTACAGCTAACCTTCACTGAAGGTCGTTCCACTATCCACTATCCCCAGGTCAATGAATTCATCGGAAGGCTATATTCAGCCATCAGTAGGTCAGTTATTCACAAATTCGAAACGAGATCGCAAGAAGTGCACACGTATTCTGCTTCATACAGTTCACATCATGAGCAAGTCACCAGCGTTCACTAGGGTGAACTGGTGCGGGTTACTTTTTGGGAATGCCCCCATTCTTACGACGAGTCAGTTCTCAAAAAACACGTGCGAACGTCTCCCGTGCTGTTCTGTGGCCACAGAGCTCATGACAGATCTAATTGGTCCATGTGTGCGAGAAACTTAGCGGTTCTTGCGGGGTGTTATCTTCAAGCGTACATAAATACACACAGTGAGAATGACTTGCTGGCTCTTAATACATGTTCTTCTCGTAGCCGATCGAGTTCACTTCCCCTTCCGTGTTAGTTTAAGGGACGCAAATCAGCCAAGCACATCCTTTTTGTGAATTCGCGGTACTAGTCCAGGGTCATAAAATGATGCATGACAAGTCCAACAAGCCTATACGGTAAGAACGCGATTAGACCCTCATTTAGTTGCATTAAAAACTAATCAAAGTCCCAGGCTCGAAATAAAAGTTCAGGCACGGATTTGAAATGATCGACAGCACGCTCAATTCTCATGTTGACTGCTCGGTCCAGTACGCAGACGTTTATCCAGGAGGCGGTTGCCTTGCGCACGCTTTAAGCACCCGCGTGCTCGATCGACGGTGAACGGCATTTTCTGCCTCTTTCCCAACCTCCCTCACTAACCAAACCACAACCTAACACGCGGATGTCCGACGTACGCTTTACCTACCGGCCGCAACGCGTGATCTTCGTCAAATCACAAATTATCATCAGTCGTAAGTGTTAGGATATTAGCCCGACCAAATGCTAGCAACGTTTGGAGGCTTTTCTAAGGCGTCGAGCGTAGCCAAATGTCTCTGATCGTTAACAGGCAATGACTGTCCACCTTAACCTCTGGAGAGGAAACAATGCACGCGCTTGCTTGCGCACGCCACTGGTCGCAGTTGTCCTAATGCACCAATCAGGCTACAGCCGAACGCACACTAGACACTCTCTTATAAGACGCTGTCCCCCTGACACGGGGAGAATTGCAGCCACATCGAACAGCGGACACCAGTCCGCTCCCAATGTCAGGGCTTGCCCCCGAGGCGGGACAAAGAGCGCGCTGAAGATCAACCAGTGGCAACAGCCACCCGAGACAGCTTCTCTGGGTTTTGTACACAATAAACCCTCCTTCGGGTAGATTCCAGAATTACGCACTTCTCATTGTGTTCTTCATTGGGGATTTCAACATGGCGTAATTCAACGGTTACACAAGTTAGATGTCATCGTGATAACACTAGCGACGCTGAACCCGTCGTTATAACAGTAAGCCGTGATCTAGCTGAGAAACAATTGCTTTTTCTATATGGCTCTGAATATCCAAGGAAAAAGTTATTAACTCCCAAAAGTGAATGATGTGTGCAAATGTAATAACTTGAGGGGCCATCTTAAAGACATAAGGGGATATGACGAACTAAATTTAAAAAAGCCTCTACGCCGTGAACCTTCCTGGAAAGTCTTTAAAGCCGTGGACACCTTAAAAACATGTGCACACGGTCCTCGAAGCTAATCGAATAGGGAGAGATCAAGATGAAACAACAGGCAACATGCAGCCTCACCCCCCCCCTTACTGTCAACGCATATACGAAGACTCAAATGCCCTTATTAAACAAGCGCGGACTCATTCTACTGTCAATATAAACAAACGCCATCACAGTTGCGAGTCAAGACACTAAACGTGTACTTTCGTTGTATCAATTTCGTCCGACTGGAACCTCGTCACATCTCAAGGGGTGACCGAAACGTAGACGCGGTGTCAGCTCTTATAACCACAAACAACAATTATTAGTGGCCTGAGCGATCAGCTGTTAAACCACAGTAGCGTGACTAGGTTAGTTAATGTCTGCAGCTTCAGCCAAGAGCTGTCACCAACGCCTTATTTGACACAGTGCACTCCAGCATGGGGTCGTACGCGTTTATGTGAGAACTATCGCCAGAACTCCAGATTCAACTGCTGAATAAACCTCTGGGTATATGTCCACGCAAAAAGCCTACAGTTATGTTTTCCAGCGTTGACGATGACTAAATAAATTTTATATCTGCTAGTGGAAGGCTCCACGGCAGGTCATTAATTGCATCCCAGCTCGTAATCAGCTGGCTAGCAGGCTCAGACAGGTCAATCCTGTAGTGCCCTGTGTCCTCAGGAAAATAATGAGTATGAACCTATCACGTTCAGAGTCGTGGTTTGGAAGATTTTATACGCACGATATCCCTTCGTCTCCCTTAGAAATGAGGGTCAGGATGCAATGGCCCTACCTGATGCTGCACTTATAACACATACTTAAGTGAGTCTGAATGAAGGTCGATTCGTGTTAAATTATGGACGCTTTTGTACGTGACACGGATGGACGAACTACGTTAATCTATCCGTCACTGCAGCCCCACCCGCTTCCTGGCTTTGTATTGCCGCAGGAAAATGGTGGACGTAACGCGTAGGCCGCTGTTCCGCTTATTTTTTCAAGTAGGGATGGACTTGGTCATGCGCAAGGGCCAAATTATCGAATGACTTGATGGCGAATTACTGAATATGATAGTCGGTGGCAATAGTCTTTTCAAGATACTTCCAGTAGCGAAAAAACGTAATACGGGAGCATTTGAGGACCTAATATAAAAACGAAGTCCGTGATTGGCATATATGTAGACAGTTCGTGCAGATCTACATGGCGAATACAGAAAAGCCAACGGGCTTCACGTAATGGCAGGGACTGAACTTCATGAATTTATCCCGAAATCGACCCTAGGCCCTAGCCTGTGGTGGTAGACAATTTTATGTTGTTACGAGTAACTCAACATAGAGAGCTTTGGCTGTTTTCGGAGCTTAAAAAAATCTCACAATAACAAATAGGGACGTGTGCGACGAATGAAATTTAAGGACCAACAGAGTGTACGGTAAACCAAACTATCCGCTGGAAAGTCCTATCTAAAGATGCAATGCTATTCTGATCAAGACCACTGTACAGACAGAGGAGACACGGGCTCTAGAGAAGTTGATGATTATAACTTGGTAAAGTTAATTGACTGAGGGGATCTTGGAAGCTGATTAATGCGAAAATCAGGCTTAAATCATCGAGAAAAAGAAGAGGACTGGGCATATTTTAATAGTGAAATGACTACTTATTGAACGACTAGCGGCGAATAACGTCAGGCTGTTTTAACTGCTCACTAATTCATTGGCAGGACAGTGTTAAAAGGAATTAAATTAACAGGAGGAGTTATAATAGATCTAGGATGACTGGAATTCATGCGCAATTCACAAAGATCGACTTGGGACATAGTGATGAGCACTCTGTACGATATCTCTTCTTGATCAACAAGATTTCCGATGGCATTATGCCATATTAAATGTTGCTCTCTACTGCATAAATTAGCTATCTGCAAAGGCCCCCAAAATAAAGGTATCCAAATTGTTAGGGTAATATGCGATGTGACAGGTGTGAAAGTGCAGTAAGCATATGTTAGTGGCAAGACGTCTTATGAATTGAGTAAAATGCAAACTCTGGTCTACTTTCCGCGGACAATGAAGCAATAAAGATATGCGCCGGTACCGCCTAGATTGTAATGAGTGAAACTTATACTTACAGAAATTTGCATCAACCCCTGCGCGGGGAATTATAGTAAAGTCGACACTGTTACTTCGAATACTTTCTCATACCGAGATAAACTGCACAGGATTGAATGGCAGTGGTAAAATCCGAGAGAACCTGCAAACGACTTTAGAGAATGGACAATGTTTATCACTATAGTCCATTTATATGCCAATCTTGGTTATATAATATGTTCAGAAAAATAAAAAGTAGATTTTAAAGATCCCAATTACACTTACACAGCCATTACGCCAATAATGTGCAATGCTCTCCAAATTGCAAATTGGCTGGAATAAGAGGAACTTGCGCCATTCAGAATATTCTATGCCCTGCTCGCCCGTCTTGTTCATCCGTTTAAGAAGACGTTTCGCTTCAGCCAATTCTATGGGGATTCCTAACCTTAAGAAGTAGGTTTGGATATCGACGAGGTCAAGTCTGCCTGAAAGTTTTTGGCTAAATTTAAAATGCGAAACCTTCCAATTTCCTGTCTAGTTGGGCGTAAATTGGCGACAATCGAGTGTCCTGTTCAAGAACGTACTTAAAAAACTGCTTCTGGGAGACCCGACCATCTTTAGGCACACCACAGCTATTCATAAAGCCCTGAAGAATACCTTCGTAAGAACTGAGCTCGACGTGAGCAAACACATACATCAGCCAGAATGTCTATATTGAACTTTGTGATTTTAATGTCAAATTTCATGAGATAGGTCTTGACATCCTCCTTGGATATGAAGCCATCTTTGTCCAAATCTATCTGCCGGAAAAGTTCTGTAATCGGGGAACTTTTAGGGGATTCAAAGAATGAGGAAAAGATAACCCTCATAGCCCACGTTAGTCTGTGTTGTGCGCCTTTAATTCGGTGTAGCAAAAGTCGATTTAATGAATGATGTGTTAATTTCAATTTTAATATATTTAAGACAAAAAGGCCCGAGGACAGGAGGAGTCTTTTCAAACATTTTTGAATAAAACACACAAACTCAAACAGAATGGCGATCCTATAATGGAAGTGGGAACCGCTAACCAGTTGAGTAGATGTTGTCATCAGCAGCCATAACAAAAAGGTATCAAGACGTGTTTTGAAACTGGGCACCGACTTTGCTTGGAAGATATCCTCACTCACCGAGTTCCAGTCTTTGATGACCCGGCGGGAAAACCGGTAGTTCTGCGGCAGATGGTCTGAGCGTTGCTGGACCAGGCGAAAGGAGTGCCTCGGGTGCGAGCGTCGTAATTTCAGATTATAATCCAATCCAACTATGGAAATTTTTTGAACACAACCATGTGGAACAAAAAAATTAGGCCCCATGACAACGACGGCGATACTCCAGCGAAAACAGTTGTTAACTTCGGAGACGTGATTCATATGGGAGGCCACGGAGTTGTCGAAACATCCTAGAACCCAGCCATTGCACCGAATCATATGTGAGAATTTCTCCTGCTTAGAAAGGAAAGTAGGCCGGGCCCGCGAACTCGATAAGAGGCCGACCATAGTTGGAGAACAGCTTTTAAAATATGGCGGGAGACCATAAAAAGGTCCTTCTCAACATCCATAAAGACCGAAGCCCAGCCGCTCAGATTTTAGATGTGGGGCAGTTTGTTTTCAAATTGTCTTGGATCATGACTCCGAGGTCACGGAATTCCTTGACTTGTCGGAGTGGGATAATATCAAGCGAATATGGGGGGACGACATCAGTAAATCCGATTGTCATGAACGCCGATTTCTCAGCATTGACTGGCAATGGATTATTTGAAGCCCTAGAGGCTAACTGAATGAAGTCCTGTTGTAGGGCGGCTGTGTCGGTAGCACTTGTGACATTGCGCCATAGGTAGCATTGTGTAATGGGGTCGTGTGAGTGCGCGCGAAGCGCACCCAACTCCAAGACGGGAGGGTGGTAATAGGAGAAAGTATGGGTGGGGCATATCAGGGGAAGATAACATAGATAAGTAACATAGATATTTTTATCAGATTTCCTCGTTACTTGCTGAATTTACTAGCTTAATTGTTGTTATTTATTTGTATATCTAACCCTTTAGCAACTGCACATACCGGTAGTTGTCTTTTTTTACCGATAGGTCAAAATATACATTTCATACTGTTTCACCGACATAGCCTCATTCTAGTTCCGGTAGATTCACGTAAAAAGCAACTAATCTATTGCGTAAATACTAAATAATATCTAAAAATTTGTTACTTTATCAATTTCCAGCAAGAAGTAGTTTGTATTACTCGATATAATATTAAAGATATTTGTCACCCTGCGTAGCCTCTTCGGTAATTCAAATTTTCTGTCGCAATTTTGTGCATAACTTTGCTTAGAACATATCCTATCACTCACTTTCTATTCAATATGATACCCAAGCCACAACTGAGACGTAAATTAACCCGGAATACCAATTCTCCTAACGATAAACCCATCTTAAGCATGAAGAAACTTGATCTTGATGCTTTAGACAACTTTAGTAAGCTTTATAACCAATATGCTTGCCTGTTTACGGTCCTTGGTGCCATCTTTGATGGAAAGGTATCCACGCTCACTTCTCAGCAATGTGAGAAACTAGAGCCTTTCGTCAATATGGTGTCTACTGAGACGCGTGATCGGCAAAAAAGGAATTTTAATTTTCTTTTGAAAAATGCTTCGAAAGATAAACAACCAATAGATGTTGCTGTTCAGTTTCTTTACTCTTGTGGCTTTAATTTTAAAGTTGCAGAAGCTAAAAGACTCTCATCCCGAAGTAAAAACCCGCCGATTCTCGTAAAACTTTTTTCGGCGATCGAAGTAGACCTTATATTCTCTCAACATGCGCGGTCAGCCAACTATTTAAAGGAAAATAAACTTTACATATGCAGGGATAAAACGCCAATGGAGCGTCGGGTTTTATCTAAAGTAGCAAATGAGAACACTGGCTCCGGTTCCACAAAACCAAAAGTTGTCTCTGAGGCCGGCCCTCCCGCTCAGGTAAGCACACATCCCTCTGGGTCAATGTCAGTTTCCCCTGATACTTCTCCCATTCACCTTACTTGTGATTCGAGTAAGATTGTAGCCTCGTCAAGTCGTTCTCATTCTAAGCCAACCACGTCTGTGAAAGCTTTAAATTCCGATAAACCTATGAACGCCCCTAGTAAATCTACGTCAGTTTTCAAATTTGGCAATATGATTACCGATAATAACTCAGTATCTAACAAAGACCCAACTGCTCAAGCTAGCGCTTTTCCTATTCCCAAATCTCATCAACATCCCCAAATAATTCAGCCAGCTTATAAAATTAACCGTTTTTCAAAACCAGTCATGCAATTTTCGAAGGCCAATATTCCGTCAAATTTTGATATAATGCCTCAAAATCCTATACTTATGCCCCCTCCTGGTTTTCCCATGCCACACTTCAGCCGCCCTTTCTATGGAGCCCCCTCTAATATGCCTTTCTACAATATGCACACTTCATTTGATAATAATTACTTGACAAACTGTAGACCAGGGCCAACTTGCTTTCCGCCTTTTGTTTCTCCCATGCCGTTTCCCTTTCCGCCACCAAGTTTTCCTTTTTTATAAATACTGACGAGCGTAACCTTAATCTGAAGGATACGCTCAGTATAGTCTCAGTCAATGCGAGATCAGTTGTTAATAAGATGACAGAACTTAAAACAGTAGCATTTGAGCTTGATCCAGATGTGCTCTGTGTCACTGAATCTTGGACACACTCTCTTATTTCTGACTCGACACTCGCCATAGATAATTATAGTTTGTACCGACAAGACCGCATTGAAAAGCGTGGCGGTGGTTGCCTTCTTTATATTAAATCATCCTTTGTACATTTCCCGTATCACCTGAGCATTTCGTCATTTTCTGGAAATTTTTGTCTTATTTCAGTCATCCTGCCACACAATAAAAAAGCGATAATTTGGTGTGTCTACAATCCTCCCTGTCACTCAAGTAATGTAATGCAGCTGTGTGAAATGTTTGAAAAAGTTGCAGGGACTCAATTCGATGTCAGAATAATTATAGGTGATTTTAATCTGCCAGACATTGACTGGCATGCAAATACCTGTCCACCAAGATTTCAGAAATTGGTTGACACTATTAACTTTTCAAACATGTCACAACTGGTCAGTTCAGTGACCAGAAATGACAACATATTAGATTTAATTTTTACAAATGATGTCCACCCTCTTTTTATGAATTTTCATCGTGATATTTTCAATAGTGACCATGCCTTAATTCACTGTTGTTTTCCAGTCTCTCTTTCTAAAAAGCCCGATGTAAAATGCAATAACCTCGACTTTGGTAACGTAAACCATGAATTAGTAAATGATTTCGTAAGTACCCTAGATTGGCATAGCATATTTTCAACTAACGATCCCTACTTCTTCCAGGAGCTATTGCAAAACCTTACCGAAAATATTCAGGCCCTTACCCCACTTAAGATTTTTAAATCAAATTCAGCTTCTTCAACTGTGCCACATTTTCTCCAAAATAGACTTAAGAAATTACAAAAACAACTTAAGGATACGTCTAATAGCTCTTTATCAGTTCACTTAAGAATAGCGCAAATATTTGAATTAGCGCTTAAATTAAGGCTTGCACGAGATAGGCGTAGAGAGGCCACAGCATTACGTGATGCGAATTCTTCCAGATCAGTTGCTCAAGTCTTCCGTCTTCGGTCGGCTAAGCTTCAGAAAGTCATTCCACCCTTACTCAATGGCAACAATCATTTTATGACAGAGGATTTGGAGAAAGCAGCATTGCTAAATTCATTTTTCGCCGAGTTCTTTACCATCGAAACTAGCCCCACTCCTGTAATCCCCCTGCTGTGTGATTTAAATCTCAGTACCCTTAATTTCTCACCCGCTTGTATTCAAAAAGAAATAAGTCGTCTTAAAAATTCCCATTCGGTAGGAACTGATAACATTTCAAACTCACTCATCAAACAATTAAGAGATTTCCCACCCTTACTGAGTAAGTTATTTTCAGTGTTTCTTGAGAATGGCTTTTTCCCGGACTACTGGAAAACTTCTAGTATAATTCCCGTATTTAAATCTGGTTCCCGATCAGATATTCACAATTATCGCGGTGTTCATAAAACGCCCTCGCTGGCTAAACTCTTTGAAAAATTAATTGCCAAAAAAATTACAGATTTCTGCATAAATAATAACATTCTCAGCTCCTCACAGCATGGCTTTTTACCGGACCGATCTTGTGAAACTTGCCACATGTCTTTTCTAAATCTACTTACTTCTCTTCGTAATGATCATCTATCTGTGATAGTTATCTATTTTGACCTTAGTAAAGCATTTGATAAAGTTCCTCACAGGAGGCTCCTAGCCAAACTAGAGGCTATAGGATTTCGTAGTCCACTTACTGACTTCATCAGATCTTATCTTTCAAATCGACAACAAATGTTTTAGTAGGATCCTTATACTCTACTCCTACCGCTATTTTGAGTGGTGTCCTTCAAGGTACCGTGCTAGGTCCTCTGCTCTTTTTGCTTTGCATAAATGATATCTCATTGAGTGTTAAACACTCCCAATCTTATATTTATGCCGATGATCTCAAGTGTGTTTACTCCTTCTCTAAATCTACGGCCGCGAGATGCTTAGAACAAATTCATTCTGATCTGCACGCTCTTTCGACGTGGAGCTCAACATGGCAGATGGAGTTCTCACCTTCTAAGTGCCGATATATGTGCTTTGGGCCTGAAAGGCTGCCACAACCTGTTATTTTTCAAGGTTATCCAATGACTGAATGTTCCAGTATCAAGGACCTAGGATTAAGCTACACCAATAAATTAGACCTTTCTCCTCACGCCGATAGAATTACAGCCAAAGCCGCACAGATCTGCGGCTTTATCTCTTATAATTTCTATCTTCCTGAAATGAAATTAAGACTTTATCGTATGTTCGTTCTCCCCATCTTAGAATACTGTTGCCCCTTTTTCGGTCTCATGAATGAAGGTAGCCGTTCAAAAATTGAACAAATTCAAAAAACATTTCACACGAAAACTGCTGTATCCGACAGCTTCTAATACTTGCTACTCAAATAGGTGTCAATTAACAAAACTAAGGTTCCTTTGGGTCAGGAGATTAGAAGCAGGCTTTTGTCTCCTTTTTCGGCTTGATAATTGCACAAATTTACCCCCGTCAGCCGTCCCTACAACCTAAGAAACTCGGCACTTGTTATAACCCCTCCTGCATCTTCTTCATGTAAACGCTCTTTGTTTTTTGCTTCCAGATATAGCTTTCTTTGGAATAACTTGCCAATCGAAATTAGGTCGTTAACTAGATTGTCTACTTTCAAACAGAGACTGCACATTTATCTTAACACTGACTCTATTAACCTTCTATTCTCCTCATCTTTTCCAAGCAGCTTTCTCCATGACCCCGAGAAAGGACCATTGGGAATTTAGAAGATCCGCTTTAAACTATTCTCTCTGCCTCGTGTCCCCCGAGAATCTAGATGTTTCCATTAACCACCGCTGAATCAAACGAAGCCACGTTGAAGTACTCAGTCTAAAATGCTGTAGTTTCGTTGAATACTCACCTTCATCAGACCACCCACACCTATTTCTGCTCTACTACTATCTTCCTAAGCAGTTTTTTTCTCTTGCACACTTTTTGAACATGGAGGCCCGTTGAATACTGTCTCCATTTTCACTCTTCCTCCATGACCCCGAGAAAGGACCATCGGGAATTTAGGAGATCCGCTTGAAACTATTCTCTCTGCCTCGTGTCCCCCGAGAACCTAGATGTTTCCATTAACCACCGCTGAATCACACGAAGCCACGCGGAAGTACTCAGTCTAAAATGCGGCAGTTTCGTTGAATACTCGCCTTCATCAGACCACATACACCTATTTCTGCTCTATTACTATCATCCTAAGCAGTTTTTTTCTCTTGCACACTTTTTGAACATGGAGGCCCGTTGAACACTGTCTCCATTTTCACTATAAGAGTTTTTTTAACTGCCATAATTTTTAGTTTTGAGTTCAAAATTACCTGCAAAACATTGCTAATGTTGCCCCAAAAGTACAATTTCTGCTGACATTATTACGACTTTCTACGTCTACTTGCACATATTGTCAAATTATTTTTTGAATTTTTATTTTTTTCGAAATTAACTTTGTATAGATAGTGCCGTACTGGCGCTGAGAAATATAAATTCTAAATTCCAAATTCCAAATAATTCCAAAGCTAAGAAAATAACGTAAAAATGCCTAAGTTTGTTTTACTGAACTAAAAATCGGCTAAACAATTGGTTTTTGAGTAATAAAAGGGCAAAAAGCAACGTAGAAACCAAGAAAATCAAGCCACGAAAGGTAATTGGAGGAAAAATATTCAAGGAATTAAATATATGGTCTCAATGACATGCCAAGCCAAGCCGCTGCGCTGGCAACCAATGAAATACCAGCAAAAATATGCGTAAAATAGGATGTAGTATCCAGAGGACAGTAAGATTGATCCATGTTTTAATTACGTCAGTGCGGTGACTTTGAGTCTAGTCAAGGATGTTGTAGGTGGTGTGGCCTCGCAGGTAAAGTGGTGTATTGGTTGTCCCCTCCCTGGTGTTGGTCTTCAGCCCCGCCCTCCCTAGTAAACAGTTGTGAATAACAGTTGCCCTTCCTGCGAGGGTCCCACGGAGTGTTTCCCTTCCCCGGTGGTAGTCTCCAGCTCCACCTTCCCCGATTGTCTTCTTCGGTTACGTGTTAGCTTGTTTGACAGTTTATTATCGTTATTATTCTACTGTACTCGTACTAAATATGTGTGTTAACACTTGGCCTCGGCTTATCATCTCGATGAGTGACTGTTCCTGTGATCGAGCATTCTAGTGGAATTACAGTGTGTGGAGTCAGCCAGAAGACAACGGACGTAGACGAACGACTGCGTACCGGCCATAATCAGGAAGAAGCTACACTACCAAAGGACAACAGGGCGCTCGGGCGTTACAAGGAAGCCAGACAGACATATGGGGAATAACCAGGTAAGTACTGTTTCTCCTGAACGAAGTGCAGGTTAAAAACTGAAATTAGTAGACTAAATTTAATTAAATTGTTCCTTGAAATCGCTGATAAAATTAATAGTATGGTTCGCGGTAAGGAGCACGAACGGGTGCGCAAATTAAGGACATTGAGCTAGTTTTCTGTCTTTTCTAGCAGGAACGCGTGAACGCTATCCGGAGAAGCCGACTTTGCAACGGTCGCAGCCAGACAGACATATCTGGAGCTATCAAGTATAATCCCAACTGCGCCTGCGGTCAGCTCGTTTAGTGCGCAAGTAGTCTGCCATTATAATCGCAGGTCTAAGCAGAAAGATACTGAGTACGCAATCAAATTAAATATTATGAGCTTTTTACCTTCCCACACAGCTTTGGAAGAACGCAAACCGCGGAAGCCAATTTTTGGACAGAAACCCCGTCCAATACTCTACCGAACAGCCCACAGCAGGCACAGCCTTACCTGCTAGTAAACCGACAAAGAAGCTAAGCCGAAAGACGTCTGGGTGTACAGGAACAGAATAGATGGGGGAAAATTGTGGGGCGAAAGGGGAGAGAGGCAAGAAGACGACCCATCCAGAGGGTTACGGTACACCTCGGTTAGTAAGCTGGGCCTACGTGGCCCGGAGTATTTATGGATGAGTCTGAAAGTGCACTCGTTTTATACTTTAGCCCGGACCACAGGTCACCGAGGTCCCTACGATTGGACCAACCGACACCAGACAATTGGCTTCTGCAAACCATCAATTCGGCCGAACTGGTGCCCTAGCTCCGCAGCAAAAGTCTCCGATCAACGGATTTACGATGCTCTTGCGGCGGACGAGTGTCCCTGCAGAAGTATGCGCAGAACGGAGACAGACAAATCTTCAGGTGCGCTCTGTGCCACAGCAAACAATCTGTGCGGACGAATTCGATATTTTATGGAAGCTGGTTAACGTTGAATAAGCTAGCAAATATGTGCCTAGCGTTTGTTGCCGGCAGAACGGTACAGGAAGCGGGAGCTGTCTATGGAGTATCCCTAAAACTGGTTTGCAATTTGTATGAACGTCTGTTCCAAAACCCTGAACAGGGTAGCTTCGTCCATCGGTGGACCCGGCATTCAAGTGCAGGTGGACGAGTCGATGATTACCCGCCGTAAGTACAACCGAGGGCGAAAAGTGCGGCAATTGTGGGTAATCGGTATGTACGACACTGTCAAGAGAAGCGCAGTGTGCAAACAACTGAGCAGCCACTCTGCGCCGTCCATCTGCAGTGTAATATGCCGGAGTGAAATCGTGAAAAACTGTTAAAGCAGCTATAGTAAGCTGAAGAAAATGGGTTATTTGCATTTCACGGTAAACCACACTGAGGACTTTGTGGACCCAATTACGGGCAAGCACACGCAAGCCATTGAGGCGTTTTGGAGTCGAGTTAAACGGGGTCTGCGCCAAAGTGGACCTATTCCAGGAAGGTCCATTTGGGCACTTGTTGAGGAAATCCAATACCGAATGTGGTTCGCCTTCCGAATGAATAAAGTGCCGGAAGCTTGGGATACTTTCTGCAGCCACATAGCTCATCTGTACCCCGTGAATATGACGAATGTTATATTTTTTTCTACGGCACCTAACCATTACCCAACAGAAGCAAAACTGCGCACCCGGAAACGACTGGTAAACAAAAACCTCAATCCAGAAACTTGCTGCCTCTTGCGGTTAGAGGAAATGGAGGACATGAACATGCAGGTAGATGGCGGAAACGGCGACGAACCCAGCGGATCGGGTAAGAGTTTAATGCATGTAAAACTAGTCATAATATCAGATTATGTGGAAGAAAAGACGGTGCGGTTGGGCGGAACGCCTACGGTTTCCACAGACAGAAGGCAATACCCAGCAATCGCAACGCATGGGTCAGGAAGGTGGAGTGATGATGCTGGTGCGGACTTGGATAGCTCTCATGAAGGTGAGTTTGAGGAAAGTTTGCCGAAATAGTTTCTTTGTTGCAGGTGCAATCGAGCAATGTGGCAGCCACTTAACGACCAGCAAAGCAAGCGAAGATCGCCACGCATCGAAGGAAGACTGCGGTTGAAGCGACGAGAGAAACACACCAAAAGTACCCGACGGGGAAGGTTAACTGGATAACTTATAATTCAGCTCGTAGCATGTGCCGCAGCCAAAACTGAACTGCACAACGGCAAAGTTTACTGCAGGTGGGTGGCCGAAAGGAAAAAGAAGCGGAGGAAGCTTGATCGACGAGCGTCCAATACAAAGAAAGAATAAGAATGCGGATGCTGCCACGGGTAAGACAGCTAAGCTAAAGCTAAAGTATTCGTAGGCATCCGTGTAGAAGGAACGAACAAACCGAAGCCACTGCATGCGGTCGAAGGGGACGCCTAAAACAGTGCGGAAGGAGGCCGTTTCTAAATATTCTTCTGTAAATGTAATTCTGTGTGAGTAAAAGGAAACACTTAATTATAAATTTTTTAGGTGTGGACGGGGACATAGGAATTAGTCCGTTGGCGTTTTACAGAGGCTTAGTCCGCGGATTATGAAAAGTGTAACCGAGGCGAACTGTTGTGGGAATCTTAAATGACGCGGAGCATGGGGACTGTAATTGAGACGCTAGAAGATCCCTAAGTATGGGACCGCAGAGTTAGTGGCCGCGGCTCAGTTAGTTGGCCGCAGCCGAAGCTGTACCAAGAAATGAACGGGAACAAGAGATTCGACCGTACCGATAAACCGAAGAGTAAACTGCACTATTCACTCTTAAGTTAGTTGGTTAGTAGCCCAAGTTGAATCAGGGGTTCCCGCCAGAGTCCAAACGGGGTGCAGTTGGGGAGAGTGAGAGAAGTCGCGACCTTGGCTGGCTTGAGCCAAAGATCGGGGGGGGGGGCGTGGGTTGGGTGCCTGGGCGGGAAATGCAGACGATCAGATGGCGGCAGGCATGCGGCGAGACGTAGCAGTCGGGACGACAGTAGGGTTTAGGCGAGTCCATCTGGTGTTGATGCTGGTGAATGAGCATAAATTAGCCACTGAGTTGCTGTGCCAGAGCACAATGAGTCACCCGGGGGGTGACGTCCCGAAGTAGCAATCGTCGATGGATAGTAACCCAGAAGGACTGGGGGATGGTAGCAGGACCTTGGTGCACTGGCTCACTTTGCTTGCGACCTCCCTCACTTGGTTCGCGAACGTGCAGAGATTCGGTCGGATTGTTCTACCGAAGGCTGTACGGCACTCCTCACTCGTTTTCGTGGATGGTGAGGAATAGACAAATTAGTTGATTGTAGGGATCATGTCCGTTCCCGCTCAGGAATACAATTGCTTTGAGAAAAACGGTCGGTACAAGATAAAGTGGGTAAGAAGGGCAGAAGCGGAGGGCAAACGGGAAGACGATCGGGGCACTTGGGAAATTAGGAAGAATGAGACAATGTGCGATGCCGCACCAGGAAACGTGCTAGGTCAGGAGATTCGGTCGGATTGTCCCGCAGAAGACTTAACTGCACACCTCAGTCGTCCACGTGGGCGGGGAGGAATAGACATGGTTGGTGACTATCGGTTTAAGTCCGTTCCGGCTCAGGAAAACGTCTCCCAGAAAGCGGCCGACAAACGATAATGTGAGAAAGAAGGGCAGAGGCGGAAGGCACACGTGATGACGATCGAGGAACTAGGTAAATTTGGAAGGATGAGTCAATGCGTGATATCCCGTAGGAACTCCAGTCGGGATAACGTTAACCATGGTAAACGCGTGGACTGCTCCATTCACTCGTCCGAGTGGACGTGTAGGGGAGCCCGAAATGTGCCGAGTCACGGGATCAGCAAATGTAAGCCACCCGAAGGCTGTAGCGTAGCAAGCTAAGAAATGAGTACATGTCATGTGATCATGAGTCGTGCGATCAGAAACCGTAAGCCACCCAACGATAGTAGTGTAGCACGCCAAGGAATGTTCCAGAGCAAAGAAGGAATACGATAATAATTAAGAATGACCATCTACTTTCAAAATTTAAGTAGGCTTACTTTTTCAGACAAATTTTCCATCCGTCCAAATTTTCTCTCGAAAAGTATGCCTACTTACATTTTTAAAGTAGATGGTTATTCTAGGTTAGGAAAATTCTGGCCCCTAGAGACAACGTCACCGCGCCAGATTTTTAGGTCGTCGGCGTACACGACGAAGGGCGAGAGTAGGCATTGTTTCAGCTCCTGAACGTAGATGGAGAACAAGGTGGGGCCAAGAATGGATCCTTGAGGAACTCCAGATGATGCAGCATCGGCAGGAGACAATACACCTCTGACACTGACATTCCACATCCTACCACGCAAATAGGCCCGGATCCAGTTCAGAAAGTTGCCACCAATACCAAGAGTTGCTTACTTGTTTACTATCAATTGGTGAGAAACCCGATCGAAGGCTTTGCTGAAGTCAATAAAGACCACGTGCGTTGGGCAAACCCTGTCTTTCGAGTCAGCCCAAGACTCACAGGCTAAAAAGGTTTGTCGCACAAGATTTTCAGCGGATGAAACTATGTTGCTCTTGAATCCAGCCGTTGGTTGGAGACAGGAAATCGTCGATCGCTTGTTTCATGAAGGCATCAAGAACCTTTACTAAAACCGAGGTGAGAGTTACTGACCTGTAATTCGAGGGAAGCGATTTATCACCGGATTTATAAAACGGCCTCACGACTCCAATCTTCCGATCTTGAGGAAGAGTGCTCGCACTGATGGACTTTTTAAAAATATCCAGAAAAGCGGATCAATAATATCTGCCAAATGCTTCAATATAAGTTAAAGGTAAAGGAAAGAATATTTTTGATAAGTAAAACCGCTGATTTACACCGCTTCAGAAAACAAATCACTCACGTAGATGTTATTTTAGGTTTCAAATTATTAAATGAGCACATCCGCAGTGGTGGGAAGCACAAGGACCACGGAAACTACAACTGTTTTCGCAGTCTTTTAATTTGCGTTTTCAGAGGAAAATCCTATAGATAATGAGATACTATCATTGAAACCGTTACCTTTTTATGGCAGGAGTATGGCCGGTATCAGTCGAATTAAACCAGAAATGTCTCCTGAACCGAATGGAATGCGTGGTTTAATGCCGAAGGAACTATCGGTAAAAGTGGTTATGCCTCATCTTTATCATCGAGCTGTTCTTAAAAACCGGGAAATTGCCTCAGAAATGCAAGAGAGTCTACAAATCTGCTGATTTATCAGGAGATGTAGACCACTGCTTTAAAAGCAAACGTTGATAGTGTGCTCATAAACCGATCGACCTGAGCATCACTGCTGGTAGACGGGTACTTTGAAGTTCTTCCACCCCAACAGATAAATAAACAAAGATTCGCGCGTAGTACAATGGTTGAATAGGTAGCGCTGGCACAACAACCAACGTAACTCACTCATGCCACCCACAGCAGTCCATGCTCTTCACAGCTGTACCACTTGTTTGCATCATTTTTATTTAATTTTACTATAATTCAAGTCAGATCCTTTTACCACACGTACTCTGGTCTGCAAAGGAAGCACTTGAAGTCACCCCTTTTCGCGTGCAGAACTTAATCTTTGGCATCCCACAAATACGGCTATTTAGGCGCTTGTGGTGACTCCCCACTATCACATTTGCGATGCTTGCCTAGTGGCCAGACGCATGTCTGCCCGAATATGAACTTCGCCAAACCTTATCATCACTCTGTAGTGGACCTTAGCGCCACCGTTGACTCATCACGCCAACGCTGCGGTCACCGAGAGGGCCAAACTCTGTCCTGTCTATCGCTCAAGGAACAGGGTCATCTACTAAAACACACAGTTTAATCTCGCCTAATGCAACCAATCAAAGGCCCGCTCACACACGACCTCGAGTTGGTGGCTTGGGCCGGAGACATTGGATCCGCCTCATTGGCCACCGGAACAAAGCATGCGCCGGCAACGCCCGATGTCCTCATAATTCCGGAGCTGGCCTGAATAATAAACGGACGCACTACTCCGCGAGTCAACACTCTTTCGATCTATTTTTCGCTCCATTGTGTACACAATAAACTCTTCCTTCTACTCTGACCTTCCCAACACTTCTCCCATATCCTACGGAACCAGGGTCTGAAAGATTGTAGGTGTAAGGGTTAACCGTGTTAGCGTTGATACCTATAGCTGGTGACCCCAATCGTGAGATGAACTCTCAACTCAACTTCTGATGTGGCCCAGCTCAATCATTATCAGACCTCCCCCGCCTTCAACTGAATTTCTCCTGTGTCATCTAATTTGGCCACAAATGGAGAATTTCATTGCCGACACCCTGTCGTGAAGCAAGAGGGAGATGCTCAATCGCTCATAGTCCACAGACCTTAGGCTCTGGTTTTTCCCCATCCCACGGAGCTCTTCGCGCAATGAGTGCCAATATCCAGACCTCTTTTCCAAACTTTGATCCTACTTCTACTGCCAAAGGTGCCCCTTCCTCCTGTCAGCGAACACTAACATGGCATATTGATTTGTCATCGAAGTTCAATGCTGCCATCCAACCTCCTTTTCACGTAGTCGAGATGACCAATCTCCTACCACATACCGATGCACGCGTAGTCGAGAGCTTTCCTCCTACCGCAGAGCCAGTTGCCCATGCGGACGC
>JAYGXS010000007.1:13061187-13088969 GCA_036362985.1 Ligula intestinalis | reverse complement strand
CCTCATCACTCCGGAGCTGACCTGAATAGGGAACGGACGCACTACTCGGCGAGTCAACTTTTTTTCGATCTATTTTTCGTTCCATTGTGTACACAATAAACTCTTCCTTCTACTCTGACTTTCCCAAGTCTTCTCTCATATTCTAAGGAACCGGGCCTGGAAGATTGTAGGTGTTATGGTTACCCACTTAGCCTTTACTCCTATAGCTTCTTCTGTACAAAATAAAACAATTTTTTCCATCTAGCCTCCCACGTAGGTAAGGAAGAGAAAGGATCCTGGTAATAAACCCTTGGCAATTTCGATCGTGTCTGTAGCAGAACTTGTGTCGCTGAACTGCAAGTAATTTTTCGATCAACTTTAGAAAATAACCATTGATCCCTATTTGTTCTAGCTTGTAGAGTTGTGCCAATAATGGAGAAGATGCGAGTTCCAGGAAACAGTTCAGATGAACATGCGATCACTGGAACAAGAGTTTTATTTGCATGAAGTTTCGGATTCCCTCGAGAATCCTTTGTCATAGGTGATGATAGCATAGTCATGATCATGTGCATGCAGAGTTGTCTTTGATTTGGAGCAATTTCGATACTCTTTTAATTGTCAAGGAAGGAAGGAAAATGAACCTCCCGTCGTTTTCATACACTGGTAAAAATAACTGGGAAACATACTCGGTTTCGTCCTCTTTTTAAGCGACTTAAATGCCCGTGACTGTCTGCACTATTATAGTCATGTCAAGTCAATTTTAATAAGGGCAATATAGGCAAACGCATTTGAATTCCCTATTGGTACACAGTTGTTAAGAAAGCATCTACGCAGTCGAACATTTCAAAGAAGGTCGCTGGCTTATTGTAGGCGACTTCTCGCGTGTTTGAAGTATTACACCCACCTGTGGTGAGGTCAGTTAGCACGAGTCAACAGGTGTAACTCATCATAAAGAGCAGGCAGTGAAAAAACCCCTAACCAATGGCTCAGAATTCAAAATGGAAATTTATTGTTGGTTTATTTTAGGAGAAAAACTCCCGCTCGTGGAAGAAATTAAGCGAAAGATAGGATAAGCATGCTACTGTGAATGTTGGTGACAGCCAGGCGGCCCATTCCGAGTAATATCGTTATCTGAAGCGCCGCATGAGGAGGAGGCCACAGAGTCACGAGAACATCCAGAAGAACCGGAGATGCAACCATGATGCGTCCTTGCTGTAACCAAAACAATGGAACCCGCCACGGTCATCGGCAGTCAGTTTTTAAGTCAATAAAGGGAAAAAACGTGACAAGGCCGTGTAGCCTAAGACCATAGTGCGTTAGAGGCGACTGCAGACGCGACCATTGTGGTTCGCATAGTGAGAAGGAGGCAGCACGGAATTAGCGGCTATACACGGTGAAACATACTCCGAGTTAATAGAAATACTTCTTTAAACATCTTCTAGCATATCTGTAGAATTCAAATGTTTAGTTACAGAGAGTTCTTCTGACGTGGTGGCACGTAAGGCCGTGCTGGTCAAGCTTTTTCCTAATGGTATCCACAAATGGGGACATGACGCTGTCCGCAAGAGGGATATTCCATGCCTGAGTTTCCCTCTTAGAAAAAAAGAATTTTCTTGGATCAATTTTTGCCTTAGTCACTTGTAATTTGAGAATGTGTACTCGCAAACTATTGATAGTGGCCAGCTGAAAGGATTCATTTAATTCTAAGTAGCAATTTTGACCCCGCAGCATGCGAAATGCCCGTATAAGGTCACCGTGTTGCTGTTTGTAATCTAGAGGAAACAAGTCCAGATTTACCAAGCAGATCTCATGAGGGGGGGTACTGTTGGCCTCGTACTCATTTTGTTGCGCGTCGTTGGATCCATTCGCTTGTTTTTCGGTCTTTGACGGTCCAAGTTCTCCAGGCTTGAATAGCAAATTACAATTAGGGCCGCACGAACATGCTCACGACCTTTCCAAATACCATTTTATCAAAATTCGCTGTTGATTTATTGTACTTCGGTGGAGGTCACCGATGTGTAATTTTGGATTGTGTGTTGCTTTATGCAGCAAATTCTTCTAGAATTTCCGATTTGTTTTGATGATCATGCTTCCCACCTTGTTTCTCTGTGTTTTATGATTGTTTAAGTATTGGACTAACCTAGTCAGACAGTATTTTCCCCACAATTTTTGCTTTCCACTACTTTTTAGATTTCCAGATAGTTGCCTAGGTCGTTTTCCGGTGGAAACTCGACATTAGGCGTGTGGTTATAAATGAAATGTAGAAGAGTATTCCTTCTTAATCATCGTTTAAACCTTTTGTGAACATGATGACCAGGTTGAAGTCCGTTAAGCCTACGTTCATTCAATTATAATTATTTCGTCAAATGTGTCGTATTTTTTCGCCTACAATATGTAAAAATAGGAACAAAAAGTAGCCCCTCATAAATGCTACTGGCCACCTCTGATAAACTTGGACATCGAACAGACGTCGTCGGAGTTGCCTGATGTGTTTGTAAAACAAATCGGTCGAGACAATTAGTCATTTGCCTTTTATGCATTCTGGTTGGAAATAATACATGTTGTACTGCTGTGCCTTCAATGTTTTGAGTAGAAAAATAATTTAAACATGATTTTTGGCGAGGAAATGTTGTAACCATTTGACTGGTTTGGCAGCCAAAAGCTGCTATGCTAGAATTTAGCATCATGTACATTTCCAAGGGACGAAAAATGTCCAAATCGCTTAGAATATACCATTATCTGAGATGAGGAGTGGGTATGGAAGTCTACTATCATGGCCATCAACACGTCCACTCACCCTCGCCAACTTCGATCCGCCAAACTCATTCTGTTAATCTTCTCTTTCAGCCCTGCGGAAGTTATTATCGGCGTAACGAGCCGAGTTGCTGCTGCAAGCTTTCTAAATTGGCGGAAAAAGCCGAGGTGCATGAAACATTTATGCTGGAGCTAACAACCCAAAGAGCTGGCACTCGAGTGTCGGGAACATTCGCTGAGGATGTCTGGATAGCTGCGTGTACGCTCTTTTGCATTAGCAAAGGTTATCCTGCAAACGTGTATTTTATTCTGAGCGCAGAGTTTAAAGGATAGTTAAGTAGGCTTTAAGGTTAAGCTTATTTTCGGTTGTTGCTTAAAGCTAGGCTGAGGTTTAAATTTTACATTAAGGTAAGGTTAAGAGTATTTTTAGGGGTACGACTTGATACTATTCGCCTTTCCTGGAAATGTGCGCAAAAACACCTGTATTATACTGACGATTCCCTGTCCAAGAGGGACTTATATTCCACGCTTTTACAACCTCTTTTATCTGCCAAACTGAGTAACTCAAATTCGAATGTGTTAGCGCTCTGAATATTTATTCGACTCCTAAGGCTCGTAGCACACGCTGACGATTGACGTAACGGCCATGGATTCGCTGTTTATAATGCAGTAAAGCCTCCTCATGGAAAATCGTGAATACTGAGCTGGGCATTGTTAGGGCGACAAAGGTGAGAAAAGACGCCAGGACGATGAACCATCTGATCGCTCAAGCAGAAGGCTTGACGTGCCGCGAAAATACCTATGAAATATTGTGTATTATGTTTTGAAGGAACTGCATTATTTATCATTTACACGCCTGATCGTTGGGATGAAAAAGTCTGCAAAGGAAAACTCCCAACGCATGCTGTCGCATACAATCTATTTACATGAATCTGGCAGAGAGGTTTTGACTGTCTTTGCATTAGTTAGGGAAAAGAAAAAGACTTCATTTGCATGCTCAAAAAGGAAATCGGGTAACCGTTCAATGCAGAAATATCGGAACCCCAGGCCGCCGCTGAAGATGAAATAGAATTTGGCATCTCTTTTTTTACAAATGGGTGCCGACCATTTCCATCTTGCTACATGTATGTTATCTCCCACCGGACACCTCATCCAAGTTTTGGCACGAGGCTGGGGGAAGAAGAGAATGCCAACAGTTCTGATCCCTTTACCGACTAGTAATAAGCAGCAACAAATTAGTAATGCCGTTACAGCTCTTGAAAAATTTACGTGGTTGTTACTGTGGTTCCTTTTTCTTTCACACACTGGAACTCATCGAAAGACCTACCAAATTTAGTAGTAAAGTAAACCTCAAAAAATGCTAAATGAACGACGTCAAGAGACTTTCTGTCATGGTAAGTTGTTCAGCATCCTTGTGTGCCTCGCCATGATTTGATTTTCAAAAGTTTTGCCCAGTATCTAGAAAATTCACAGGAAGTCAGATGAACAATTGCATTCTCTAAGAGTATGAAGTGGGAAATTAGAAGGGTACTTATGCATTATAGCCATCCAACCCATACTGTATTATATCCATGGTCCAGAAGGGATTTCATGGTGACATTGAACTCTAGAGGGGGTCCCCGG
Organism: Ligula intestinalis; assembly: GCA_036362985.1. Lineage (NCBI taxonomy): Eukaryota > Metazoa > Platyhelminthes > Cestoda > Diphyllobothriidea > Diphyllobothriidae > Ligula > Ligula intestinalis. The sequence goes on along the minus strand of JAYGXS010000007.1, from coordinate 13,084,613 downwards.
AAGGCCACCATGTGCAGTAGCCGCTCAAGTCAGTATATTAAGTAAATGGCTTTTCACATGAACCATGAGAATAACCACTTGCTTACTAATTTTAAGTAGGGTGAATTTTCAAAATCTACGAACTTCGTCACTCATTCGCCATTATTCTAACTGGAGATAGCGATACTACTAAAACAACAACCTCAACGACCTCGCCCGAGGTCAGCGGACACCCCCCGACATGCACGCGCTCGCCTTTGGTCCAGTAGGTGTTAGCAATGATATTAAAATGTACTTCCGCGTCTTTGCCCGGGGTCAGGGCACATCCTCCAACTTACCCTAGTAACTTTTTTATTTTGCAGGGTTAGTGTGAACAAATTTGTTCTCTGACATACTCTGACCATCCTTTCCCCTAAAATCAAGTATCCGTAAGATCGAGGGGCGCGCTCCGAGTCGCACTTAGGCGGCCCCACGACGAATTCCTACCTTGAATTCATATGCGGGTCTTCTGTCAACTCTCCACCGCAATATTTGAAGTCACATGTAATGGTTCGGAGGCACGTTGGTTGGTTGACATGCTTGATGTTCCAAATTTATCAAAGTGTCCCCGCACATCTATTGAACATCTACTTGAACTCATAACAACTAGTGGATCGAAAGAAGATGACAAGGAGCACGGCGTTACGTGTTTCATTGGCGGCTATTTTGCGTATTTCAAGGTTTTACTATGTCCATTGTGACTAAGACTCTGCCTTCATAAGATTTCAACCATCAGTTTTTACTAGGTCCAGAAGTTCGATCATCGGGATTGGGCGCAGGTAGCTGGCGCGGCCGAAGCTGCCCCCATGCGTGTCACCACGCCCCCCTTGTGTCCAGCATCTGTTATGGGAATGCAATTTAAATAATGCCTGCTACACTCTGATCTGTCCCCACGTTGGTTCAGCGCAGCTGTCATGCGGCCAGTTTAGAGGCACCATAGTTTCCTCCCTAGCAGGATGGTGTCGGGACAGTGGCTTGCACTTGATTATGCTGAAAGTATACTTGCGCGCTATCTACCTCACTCGCTGTTCAGCTCCCCCAAACTAAGCCCGGTGTGGTGACCGAAGGATCAAAGCCAGAAGCCGGGAGGGGGAAGCTGGACAGCCCAGCTCACTTTCTGTTCTCAATCCCAGGGCCAAGCCACTGTCCAAGCCGGTCTGTTGTCTGGTGTGGGGAATGGGCACAGAGCCGAATACAGCTAGTGAGCTCGCCTGTGCGCGTCATATACATGGTCTGCTCTCTCTCAAGCACAATCACCCAGACTTTTATCTATTTTGGTGCGGGGCTCGGAGTTCCATCACATTGAAAAGGAACCAATGGCCAATGTCAAGGACACAATGCACAATCCAGTATCAATAATGACTCAAATGCTATGACGATGACGAGGATTGCGATGATGTGACAACAAAACTGACTCATTACAACCTTGATTTCAGCCTACAGTAATTCTGCTAGTTTGCAACCAGCAAGTCCTGCGTGCAGTGATGAAGACATCTAGACTGTGGCCAGTGAAGACCTCCACCGTAGGCTGGGCACAGGATAGGAACTTTCGCGTGAAGTAGTTTACAGTGCGGTAGAATAACTACGCATACCTTACTCCTCCCCCGAGGTCCCACGGTGTGAGGACGACCGGACGTGCAGAAACTGACAAAGTAAAATAATTTGCCTACACGTACCATCCACCACCTAGTCCAAACAATCAGTTTATATGTACCAAACATGATCAACTTCTAACAATCACTTCACGCGTGCCACAGGCGATCTAGTGCCAACAATCAGTCTACGCGTACTACATAGGACGTGGTCCAAACAAACAGTCTACGCGTACCACACACGACCTAGTACCAACAATCAGTTTACGTGTAACGAACACGATGTACATCTAACAATCACTTCACGCGTACCACATGCATCGTGGTCGAAACAAACAGTCTACGCGTGCCACATACGATCTAGTGACCACAATCAGCTTATGCGTAGCACACACGACCTGATTTCAAGAACCAGTTTACGCGTACCACACACAATCCAATCCCTTATTAGTCTACGCGTACAACACCTGATCTAGATCCAAAACTCGCTCTACGCTTATCACACACGGAGTGGTCACAACAGTCAGTCTAAGCGTAACACACACGATCTAGCTCAATCAAACATTCTAGGCGTATCACACACGATCTAATTCCAACAATCAGTCTGCGTGAACCACAAGAGATCTAGTGCCAACAAGCAGTCTACGCGCAATACACATGATCTACTTTCAACAATCAGTCTACGCGTATCACAAACGACCTGGTCCCAACAACCAGTCTATGCGTACCACACGCGATCCGACCAAAATGAGTCCCCACGTTCCACGCTTGATCTAGATCTGACAATCACTCTACGCGTACCACATACGACCTGGTCCCAAAAATCAGACCACGCATACCACAATCGGTTTAGGTCTGCAGTGGTCGTTGCCGGTCGACGCCCTCCATTGCTTTTTCTGGCGTCATTGTTCAAGGCCAGCTGCCTCAAGGTCATCCAATAGGTCAGTCAGCGCTTACAGACGCGCTGACCTGCAGAGACTTGACCTACTTCCACTGGGACACATACACGTGCGTCTAGGTTCTTGCGGCTGCCCAAGCCCCACTCGAACATGTCTCTTTTCCCTACCATCGGCCGCCAGACATCACTTAGGACCACGACGCTCCAGCGGAATGAGGTGTGCGCCGAACTCAAATATTCGTTCCGTTTGTTCTTCGTTCCTTTGTATACATAATAAACCATGCCTTCTATTCTGGCCTACACTGACTTCTTCTCTACTAAGTAACCATGGTCTGAAGATCGCAGTTGCTAGGGTTTAACTTGCTTAACCCCCTGCGATAGGTCTAACAACCAGTCTATGCGTATCGCACAAGATCCAATCTCAAATCAGTCTACGCGTTCCACGCCTGATCTGGATCCAACAATAACTCTACGTGTAGCACACACAACCTGGTCCCAAGAACCCGTCTACGCGTACCACACGCAACCTGCTGTCCGCAGCCTGACAGATCAAGCTATTCCATTAGGTTGCAACATCTTTATGCGTTCTCACAGATTCAGTAGCGGTCAAGGGTGTGCGATCTACTATAACCACTACACTAAGAGTATTCTGTCTGATGGTAGAAAGGCAGTCAGCTTTGAAGAATATGTTCTTTGGGGTAAAAAGGTAACCTTAATTAGTGAAATTTTGAGTCTGGTGCTCCAGCTCGTGTTAGTACGAATAGGAAATGTGCAATTAACAACTACACTTTCAAAATTTCGGTAAAAAATCAACAGTTATATGGGGTGAGATCTGATTGGTAGGAGTGGTCTCAGTCAGCCTGTAACTTGCGGCCTTCGGCTTGCACCGTTATTTGACATGTTTATAAATACCGTCTTACTCTTTGTGGCGGTTTATGCATAAATCGTCGGACTGCATGGCCTCAAGAAATTCTCGGCCATTTTTGGAGGCGCAAACACAAACGATGCGCGTTTTAGCCCATACAAAGGTGTTTCCTGTGTCGAGGCAATGCAAAGCCACTTCGGACAAATGGTCAGGTCTCTCCACTGTCAATTGGTGCTCGTGGAGACGGATATTCCTGCTTGGCCACAATATAAAGCATCACAACCTCCGCATGGGATTTTGTAGATGACTTATTTCTTATTGAGATAGCCAACACTATCCTTAGGGTCTACTAAATGGGTGCGTAAAGTAGCCATCGGTTTGTGCACCACTTTTATCAGGTGTTTCCGCAAGTGGCCATCAACGAGTTCAAACACATTGCTTATATAAGGGAGAATTCACCATAAACTTGTTTTGGGCGCTTGAATGGAACCATCTCGCCCATCGCAAGATCACATCACAACCGCTAGTCTTGACATTAGCCGCGTGATTGGCTGCCATAACAAAGCATGGGCCAGCGTTCCGGCGATTCCCAACGCTCTCATCACTTCGGAATTGACGGCCTTGCAGCCGGACTGCGGTCACCCGAGATTCAAAAACTCTTTCCATGCATTATCTTATCTTTCTGTGCAGAATACACTATTCCTAACACTCTGGCCTTGCCACCGTCTTCTCCATTCTCGCCTAAGGGACCATGGTCTGAAGAACGCAGTTGCTAGGGTTTAACTCATTTAACTCCCTGCGATAGTCCCTTCTATAGGTTGCTGGGAACAGAGCACAAAGCCGCCACGATGGTGCTGCAGAATATGAATCGGTTCTCCTTTCAATTCCTCCCATGATATTTTAATGCGAAGCACCAGAATGACCCAAACAGACACACACATGTTGCATTTTCCACATAAAATAGCTGTGCTCAGAGTTAGAACTCAAGTGCAAATAGCGCCAGCAGTCAATCCAGGTCGTGCAGCTCTGCCGAGAACAAATTACTTCAACTTCCACTGACAGGACAGCTCACAATGCCTGTAAGAGAACCGACAAAAAAGGTCTCGTCCACGCGCGCCCAAAATCCCGAGATGACAGTTCAACCGTCGATTATGTCCGCTGCATGCTTCAGCCAGCTGAGACCAACGCGGTGACTCGCGTGTGAATTAGTTTTAAGTGATAGTAGACTTACCTCGCATTTACCGCACTGTCGCTTACCTGACCCCGATGTCCAAACAGAGTAAAAAAACGGAGGCGGCATCGGGCGCAGATGGTTGGTTCGGCCGATGCGCGCTGCCACACCTGGCTGGGATCCCGGCTTCGTGGAGTGCCATAAAGATTTCAATGCAGTCTGACTCCCAGTCTGCCAAGCCGCCAGCATGAAGCCCCCCGCCAATGCTGTTGGGATGGGCGCACGCCTCAGCACGACCTGCCCCAGGTTACATACACAAGCATGGGGATTAGAACGAGTCTTCGCCCTCTGACTCCTGTTCCACTAATCAGCAAATAAACACGCGATATATACCGTGCTGATGGTGCAGGAGCTCACATCCAGGGTAGGTTTAGACTTGGTGGTTTGTTTTGCCGTATGCTCTTACAACGCTGGCTTGAGTCAGTGCTAAGGCTAATCGTCCAACGTATTGACGCTCCCGAGAGCCTGCCTGTATCTACTGGTTTGAGTCATCCGTACAGAGACAGCCTGATCGCCAGATCCGCTCCACTATAACCCGGTTGTTCACCAGATCACCTTCATCGAAGTTAAGGAAGCTTCTAATTGCGTATTTACACCTCTAATGATTATTGCAAATATAAGATGCATGTCTTTTTACTGAGGTATTGATACAGGATAGGGAATACCATTTTGTCATGGTTACTTTAATCAGGTCAGCATATCCGTACTACTGTTAGGCAGCCACAGTAGTAGTTAGTGGTAGTAGAAATAGCAGTAGTATCGGTCTTCCTGAGCCTGTCTTGCCCACGCAAAAGTCTACTGTCACTTAGGTAAGTCGGTGTTCTGGTCTGCATTGGAGAAAGCGGTCTACGCCTGACCCCGCTCGGTCATATTGACTCTGCCTAATCACCGGTTCATGGGAGTTGAGGGTTCAGTTCGGAAGACGGCTGTGTGTGCGCACTTACATCCCACTCCCTTCACCGAAATCGATGGTCTAACAATCATCAACATCATCACCATATATGGCTGCCAACTTATCCCACATTGAAGTTTAGGCAGCTCTAAAGCTTGTGTCCAATCGTCCAGAGCCTCAGCTCTTCCCTTCATCGACCGCCTCCACGCCACCTTACGGACGAGTGTAACGCCGAATTAAAGCACTGTTGAAGCTTATACCTCTTCAGTTGTGCATAGCCGGTTTTGCCTTAGTTCACCTCTGTTATAGTCCAGTTGTTCTAACCCGGCTAGTAGGCAGAAGAGAGCGGTTCTGATGGGCAAGAGCTTTATTCACACAGCGCAATTTCCGTTAGCTTGTCCACTCCGGCTTATTTATAAGATTCTCGTCCTTCTAGAACGTCCCTGGCGTACGATGTGCACCTGGGCATTCCGGAACCTTCTCGACTGGGGCCACCGTCCACGTTGTGTGGGCAGTCTGCATGCGGGCATGACCCAGCGTGGACGGTTTGACTATGGACACGACTCAACTGGCCTGTTCATTTCGCCGACTCCCGTGAATGCATGGGGAGCCCCGCCTCTATAACAGCCCCTTTCTAGCATTCCCTGCCTATCCCACGTTGTTGTGCGAAGCTCGGTCACGTAAGCGTTAAAGCTAGTGCTCCAGGGGCCGGCCGGACGTTCTCACAGTGTCGCCCCGCTCTCTGAGTATCCCTCCGCTAGTTTGTATCGCGCTAGAAGTGCATGCTACGCGATGAGCAACCGTGGGACGGTCACAACAGTGATCTGCACACACTGCTATGCGACATGGCAGGAGAATCGCTCAACACCGAACCAGGTACACACACCAGCATTGGCGAACTGCAAAACTCAGCACAACCAGGTCTTGCACATCCGTTAGAATGGGACGATGGCTGCGCTCGGTACAGCTTCGCCCCGATACCATCACCGCCCCCTGACGAGACGAGCCTACGTCCTCATGTAACAAGAGTCATAAGCATGCCTAGCTTAAATTTACCTATAAGTACTGAGAATATCCGTGCGTATACCACCCTTAACAATAGACCTCAGGACAATAAACCCTTGGTTCCCGTGATCGCCTTACCTTCTCAATCATGTCCGGGAACACATATTTTGTTTCTATCAGCAACATTTTCGGGCGCGAAGCGCTACGTTCCGTACGACGATGGGAGGTATTCGCACTTCGCGTGTCTTCAACATATGCGCAAAACGATTTTCTTCACAGATGCCCCGACAATGGAGTGCTTTCGAAGAGCTTGTCCTACAAGCCACCAGTGAACACAATACTGCCGAGGCAATGACTCGAGTCCTTATCCAGGACTGCCACTTTAGACTACACAAGTACAGCCGGATGATTGCTCAATCGTCGTCAAAATGCTCAGAGATCATCGGTCAGGATGGTACAAAGCTACTCCGTGTAGTGATTGACCAACGAGCCAGAGAAATGAGATCCACGCGGGATAGGGAGCTGATGGATAAATTTCGCAAACTACGTTTCTACGCAGAAGATAACGAACAGCTGGTGCATAATCTGTCCTCCAAAGAACTGAAGCCCGAACAGATCAGAGCGCTGCAACACGGTGCCGGTTTCAAAACCTCGGATGCAGATCCGGTTGACCTAGTGGCCGCCATCGAGTCGGTCCTTAAACATACCCATGAGCCCGCAGAGACACAAAATCTGGTTCGGCAACAGATCACCTCTCTTGTTATGACGCACAAACGCCGCCTGGTTATCCCAAAAACGGAACCAGATGCCCTGAAGACGCTGAAGGCTAACAAGACAATAGTAATACTACCAGCAGACAAAGGGCGTTCTACATTTGTACTGGACAAGGCTGTATACCTGTAGAAGGCCAACACACTGCTTGAGGACCGTCAAGCATACCAAAAGTGTGGTGACCCAATGAAAAAGTTGGTGCCACAAATCAACTCAACAATGTGCTACAGAACAATGGTGCGATGACCAGAGCGGAACGATTGGCCATCAAACCAAACGATGCAGCGGTGGCAAGACTCTACGGGCTACCTAAAGTTCACAAAGAGGGTATTACACTTCGTCCGAGCGTGTCGTTGCGAGGCACATGCACATTTAACCTGGTAAAATGGATGTTTCGACGCTTGAATCCCCTTACCTCGGGCTCTGATACGACAGTCTGATCAGCCACGGATTTCTTGGAGAGACTCACTGGGTTGCACCTCGAGGCAGATGAGATCATGATATAATTCGACGTCATCTCACTGTTCACCACGATCCCACAGAGCCTGGCCATTGAAACTGTAAGAAACCTACTTGATGGCAGCCAAAACACTTCAACGCGGACATCTCATGCAGTTGAAGACTGTCAGTTTCGACTACACAAATACCGCAGGAGGATTGATCAATCATCTTCCATGTGCTAAGAAATCACCGACGAGAACGGTACACAGCTATCCCGCCTAGTGACTGACCAACGAGCCAGAGGACAGAGATAACGAGCTGATGGATAAATTTCGAAAACTGCGTTCCTTCGCAGCAGGACAACGAGACACTTGTTTGCAATCTGCTATCCAAAAACCCACGCCACAACAGATTAGAGTGTTGCAACATGTTGCCAGTTTCAACACTTTGAACACCGTCACAGTGGCCGCCATCGAGTTGGTTCTGAAACACTCACATGAGCACGCTGAGACACAAAACCGAGCGACCACCAAGGCTACCACTCGGGCTTTTCCACCACACAATCGAAATACCACCAAATTGGGCAGGTTTTGCTATCCCAAAGTCGTCAAACGACCTACCAATGAAATCATAAAGTCGAAATAGGTAATCGGGCCTACGTACAGCAAAGTGGTCAATGCTTTCCAGTAAACAAGTAATAGGTAACATATGCATTTTTATAAATCTTATAGACAATGCAACGCTAATACAAGCCCGTCTCAAAGTGTGGCTTTCACTCGGAGAAACAGACTGAAATATTAAACGTCAAAAGAAGATCAAGTTTAATCATGGAAAAATGTCCATAACAAACGTGCAATTCATGTCGTCAGCGAAACTACTTGAACAATTGGAACAACATTGTAGTGCGCTTTAGGCCATTCAGAAGGAAAAGTGTACATAGTCAAATCGCTGCACACAGGGTATGCAGTCTAGGAAGAATAAAACTTAGCCGAGACAATTTTCGGTCTAGGTTGTGCGACAGAGGTCTTCAACAGATCGCCACCATGATTGCAATTAAAATTTCTCGGAGACAGTAGATAACCCTAGTACAGGGCCTCCGTGGTAAAACGCGCGAGACAGTAAACGTGTTTATAAACTTTTTGTCATCAGAGAAATTGGCGTTCACAGGTTCAGATGAATGCACAAGGTAGACATGACCGGATGGGGACAGGGGAAGGAAGCTTCGATGGGGAGTCTCTTGGCAGTACTACCCACACTGTTACAGTCGGGAATAGTTGATCCTACTTACATTACGGCGCGAACGGCGTGAGGCGACAGAGGATTCGTTGGACGAGGTGGAACCCGATAAACTATAAAAGCAAAAAATGAATTGAGAAGGGGGAGTTAAAGCGCAACTGTCGCAAAAAAAAACAGAAAGACACGTACTGTCATCGTGGACACTCAAAGGTGTAAACATTGAAAAAGAACAAAATGGCGGGTTCATCAGCTGGAAGACCCAATTTTGGTAATCGGACTCAGATAGTCAAAGGACTGGAAACCTACACATAAACCAACAACTAATTTACTACGTCAGTTTCGTATTTTCGGTTTAATCCGCATATGCGTTCATACCGCATATTTTTCATTCTAATTTTCTATGCTGACAAGACGTGTTCCATTTAATCAGTGAGTCAGACTGTACCTAGATAGTGTTCTTTTTTTCAAGTAAAACAAACGTTTAAACCATCACCGCTTACATTAAGAACCTATTTACAAAAACACGATAGACAAAAGCATAATTTTTTGGGTAGGCATTCGTCTTACGGCCACCCAATGGCAAAAGTGTCCTACGGAATTCATAGTTAAAGGTTTAATGCGTGACTAGGCGTGGTAAGTGCACAGTAGGAAATAAATTAAATCCGGTTGCAATTGTTTTACTTGACTGAAAAGGTAGGTTAAAAGGTTGCGGAAAGGACAAAAATGGTGGAAAATAAAGCCTATAGACCAAGAAAACTAAAAGAACAATTCATGTTGGCTAACATACCAAAATAAGTGTTTGGAAAATTTGCAAGTAGCTATTAATCACATCTTCGGCTAGACTGTCTTGTTAAGTTCTCCAGTTCCAACTGTGGTTAAAGGGGATAATTTCAAGACAGAAATAACGGCTGGGGCATGCAGTGAACCTAACTCTACCGCGGTAACACTGGCTCCCTGTTCACACATTTCACCTCCTAACTGTTCACCTCAGACTTCTTTCTTCGTTTTTTTGCTGACCATAGCATTTTAAATTCCTATGTTATTGATTAGCTTCTTGGCCATTTCTTATGACCTTGTGCTTTTATCGATTTTTCTGAAGGAATTCAATCAGTGTTTTCTCTAACGTGTATCATGTTACATAATGAGAGACAGCAACTGAAGAGCTCTCTCGAAATGTCATGGATCCAACAAATCTTGCTGTTATTTCTGTCTTTAAATTTGCACCTGGCAAACGTTGCTTTAAAGGGGATAATATGGGCGGGGTGATAATGGGCCCAGAAGTGCGCGATATCTCAGAGGAACAATTGACATTTTGGAGGCAAACCACCATGCTTGTTTTAATAAGCGGAAAGGCATCGGTAGGAGCAAAAATTCAAAAAAAATTTACGCTACAAAGCAAGAAAGTTACCCAGACGCCCGCCCTTGGAAAGAATAATAGGTAGGACTGCCAATACAAGCGAACATCCGTGTCCCAGGAAGCAATTGAGAAGAAGAAGATTCGATCGCTGAGACAATATGTTTATTCGCCTGACGTTTCGATATCCGTCGCGAATTTGTCATCAGAGACATGAGTAGCTACTACTCTGATGACGAATCCGCGACGGATATCGAAACGTCAGGCGAATAAACATATTGCCACAGCGATCGAGTCTTCTTCTTCTTCTCAATAGGTAGGAATGTGATTAGGGATACTGGTTGCCTTTAACTTATAAGAAAAAACTATTTTCACATTTTAATAGCCCAATGCGGAAATAAAATGGGCTACTGAAAATTTGAAAGTAGTTTCTGCGCATGACCATGCCTATGTTATCATCACCTATGATTAAGGATTCCCGAGGGAATCCTAAACGTCAGGCAAGTAAAACTCTTGTTCCAGTGATCACATTTTCGTCTTCTGAACTGCTTCTTGGGGCACGAATATTTGCTACTATTGGTAAAGTAGTTTCTTATTATAAGTCAAAGGCTAATAGGACCCCTAAAGACAGTCTTATCATACGTTCCCTCAGACGAGCCTACTATGAATCTCCACTAAATCTTGATTTTGAATTGTGATCAGTCAGTCAAAACGTAACATAAACTCTAAGACTTAGATTAAACGGTTGCCAGGGGAAATGGCAATAATATGCACAACTTTATACTATCTGCTTGCTCTCTCTATGTACATGGCTATCCTGATATGGAATTCATGAGGCTGTTATCATCAGAAGTCGTAAAATTTCATATTTGAATAGGCTCTAGTAAATCGCAACTGTCAGAAAAACTAAGTGACGGTTTTGGGCCGGTAAGATTTGTTGATCAGAGGACAGAAGGACGATTGTCCGGAGGTCAGCTTGAAACCCAGGACAAAAAAGGAGGCACGCAGGAAGAGTCACTTACACGGAGAAGAAGGCGGTCGACTGAGAGTCCTACAAAGGCGGACGAGGGGGAGAACAAAGAGAAGAAAGGGCTTTTAAAACGCGCAACGCAATTAGTCCAAAGTTACGTTGCAGGAAGTAGAAAATTCCACCGTTAGAACCCTGTTGGTTCAGTCAAATTTTTATGTCTCTCTTCTCCCTCCACATCCGCGTCTACAGCTCTTTACCTCGCATATTTTTTGCGCGTTGCGGCCATTTAAACGGTCTACGCCATAGATGCATTGGGCCAAAAAGAGGGTGGCAATGACTCACGACACACGCTAACCAGGCTGCGCCAAGTTCGTGAAAAGGAATAACTATTACCGCAGGGATATGGTGGCCAGTATAGCCTTCACTTCGTTGCTACGGGCAAGCTGATAGTTTTTTCAGTCAGTTTTGACAAGGTTTCACACAGCAAGATGGCCTAGGAGCGGTGAATTACGAGTACAGCAGAGGCAGATTTTCGTTGCATCTACCACGCACTCAGATTTTCCCTCAACTGAGTTTGGTGTCATAACCAGATCAAGAAGAATGGATGCGAGAGGCCGCGGGTGGCTAGTGAGGCCGGAGGCAACGGTGTAGGGGTGCCAGAGCGGCCATACTAAGCAGTCATTGCAGCCTGATTCTCAGTTCACACGAAAGCACACTGTGCTGACTGGGTGTTTAGGGTTATGCTGTCAATTGGCAAGCTGTAGCCAACGCAGGAAAAAAGGGGCCGATAAACTCGAGTGAAATTTCTTACTTATGATATAAGGTGCGTCAGGTGGTTGCGCTTCAATCACGTCGGGGTCACCAATATGTGACCTCGAACTGATCGAAGCGCGACCAACTGACGGGGCTGATATCAAAAAGTTAAAAATTCCGCTTGAGTTTAGCTGCCCGCTTTTGAGTGTCACTCATCGTAACCGATGCCAAACACTGTTGTGTCCAAAGTCCTTGTTCAAGGCCACTTGCCTCAAAATCAATCACATCCTCCACAGTGAGCGCTTTCGAATACACTGAATTGCAGATATTCGAGCGACTTCTTTTGGTGCACACTTGTGCATGCGGATAGTACAGCGGTCCAACGGCCACTAGAACACCCCCTCCCGCCTCATCGACCGACGTAGCGTGGGCCACGACTATACACGACACTCCCTCGCGCAATGCAACACACAAAGTAGACACCACTTGAAGTTGCTCAAAAAAAGTATAAAAGCGGCTGCCACCACGGCCTCATTCTCCCTCTCAGGCATGGTTGGATGCAGTCAACGCTAGCTCTGGCTTCGCCACTCACCCCTAACGCCTGGGATAGCAACTCACGGTTTTGTGCGCAATAAATGCATCCTGCCCTCCTCCCCAATTAAAAGTGCTTTCTGTCCTTTCCAACAACCCAGGATTTGGCCTGATTGCTCAGAGCATAGCGACTGCTTACAACCAGCCTCCCTCACAAACCTTCCAAGTCACAGCTTTTAGTACACTGAGACAACTCCAGCCACGACATCTAATGGGTTGTTGTGAGGAAAATGCACTAAAACGTTGCGAGCCCAAGGGGGGGGGGGGGGGGCGGGAGGCGGGGAGGACAGAGCGGTCCGCATCTCACACGTGTGGAAATAATTTGCATTGTGTTGGAGGTTATATATTTGAAGATTGCGTGTATAGCAGAATTTAATGGAACCATGAATTTCGCGAGCGCCATCAGCTGCATCCACTCGCTGATTAACGAATGAGAAAATACAGAATTTAATTCATGCAGAAAAATAGACACAAAAACATAAAGGTCACAAGAATTGGCCAAGGGACAATCAATAAAGTAGGAAATTTAAACGCTGTGGGCAGCAAAAAAGTTTGGAAGGGGAATGGGTAAGGTGAACAGGAGGGGGAATGGGTAAATAGGAAGCCGGTGCTAACACGGCAGGGTTAGATTCACCACATGCTCCAGTTGTTTACGTAGGTCAGACTTAAGCCGCCTTATGAACGCTGCCTCCAGGTAGCGTAAGATACGAGTTGTTCGTGCGCGATCAAGAACTCGGAAAGATACTCTAGGTTCTACAGATTAGCCCGTATCCAATAGGTGTTCCATAATGAAAGAACGAGGATTTAGATTCTCCTGTTTTAATAGCCTACTCGGCAAGTGCTCCGTAGCTCTAGCTGCCAATTGCCTTTGTATTCGCCCTATGTACTTTCATCCACAAGTGCATGTAAATTAGTAAACACAATTTGAAGTGGCGTACAATGGCAAGACATCCTTCGTAATTGGAATCGGCAGGTATTTTGTCGAGTTACGAAATGTGAGCTCTGCATCTAAGTAGGTCCCTTCAATTGTGTTATGTAAGCAGCGTCTTAGTTTATGCAGTGAATGGATGTAGCTGATGAGCGCTCGCGAAATTTATGGTTCAATTAAATTCTGCTATATACGCAATCTTCAAATCTGTATCTAGGAAAAAATGCATAGTTAAAGAACGAAGAAAGAACTTTGGTCTGCAGTTTAAAGCTAAACTACCGACGTCACGATTAAAGGTGTGCAAAAATCCCTTAGACAGCTCTGATTAGAGTGATGAATACCACAGCTGAATAAGCTTTCTTTGCACCTGCAGTGAACAAACAATGTTGAATTTCCTCATGGTCTTCCCAGAGTTTATGGATAAGCCAAGCGAAGTAGCGATCTCAATCACTCGTAATACCATAGACTGTAGGCCAGCAAAGTTTGAGGCGATATCTTCAGCGTGGCCTGGGTCAGTCTGCTGGCGTCCGAGTGCAAACTCTACAGTGTCAAAACCACACAGGACCCGACCGAGAATCCAGTTAATGGCGTGGTTGAACAGGCTGGACGACAGGATACAACACTGTCGAACACCAGACCGCATACCAAGCGGTTCGGAGATATTTTTAGGGATGAAGAATTACGCATTAGTATAGGCCTAGATTGTGGTCAATGTTTTTACTGGCACACCATCTTCTTCCCTTATTCGCCACAACGGCGAGGTCAATAGAACAGGCGACCACTGATTGCTGGTAGTCACGGCGGTGTGAATATCTGACTCACGCATTCACGCCCAGCTCGGAATCCGGCTTGGTTGAGCTTCGTCCTAGAAGTAAGTACAAACTGGAACCATCTGAAAACAATAGTGAAGACCTTCGCAGCAACGTAGATGAAGCTTAGGCTGCGGCAGTTCTCGAAATTTTTCATTTCACTCTATCGAAATGCACACGGATACCCGAACGCCAGTCAATGAGAACTAATTTAGCTTCCCGCGCTTGCTCAATCACTAAATCGAACAAGAGGGCCAGTGTCAACACAAGACTTGCACACTTCAGCGGGCATACCATCCTATTCAGGCATCTTGTCGGTGTTGTTGGGTACGTGTGAAGGATGATGGCCAACATGCCAGAAATGACCGTTTCAGTCTCCCTTGATTTTGCTGCGGCTAATCTGCACTCGTCTCCATCTGTCCTGGAACACATGAGGCAGTTTCACTAGTAGCCGATGGCCACTCAGCATAGAGCTGAAAGACTTCCTGCAATTTCGTTTAGAACAAAAACCAACCTTAATCGCCGAGGAATAAAAAGTCGGGATGCTAACACATTCGTTCTAGCTTTCAAAAGGTTGACGTTGCTCACCTCAACTGAGGACTGGGTTTGGGAGTCCTGGATTTTGGAGGTGTTCCCTCTTCGCCTTGTCGACATACGTGGTTTTTGTCCCTCTGTCAAAATCTCCAAGCCAACAGCAGGTTGTCTTCGCCTGCTTTTTGTGATGCTTTTGAAGGATGTCGCGGTGCTGTTCAGGCTAGACAACGATAAGTCAGCCGAGGGAAGAGTAGAGGATGTCCGGCTTCTGCTACGTAGGTTGTAGCGCCCCCCTCCGGGCTGTTCTACAGACTCGGTGGAAAGCCCCGAGGTAGTAACATTGCGACGGGGACGCTTCACTACGGTAACTGGGGTTGAGGAGGGTGGTGGGGGCATCATTACCCCACCGAAATGCTCACCACAGACAGACACGCCATCGATAATCGTGGAGTCGGGGGAGAGTCTGCGTTTCACCGTGACCGGGGTAGATTCCAACGGCACAGGGGGCTGAGGTGTACTTGCAAAGTGAGTGTTTGGCTAAAAGAGAAAGAAGAGAAAGCTAATTTGTCAATTGAAGTAAAATCTATGAGACAGGAGTATCTTGTTTGAAAACTCTTAAGTTCACCCCTCTGCGTCCGCGCTTCCGAACGCTCGGTACGTCACTTTCGATGAAGGGAGAGTCAATCTTGGTAGTCGGCCGGAGTACCCGATGCACGGGCGACTGAGTTGCTGTCGGGATCGTTTTCGAAGGTATGACGGTTGGCGGGGTGGGAGGCTCATCCGGTTGGTCCTGTTGATGGGGTGGAGTTTGCAGCTTCAATTGTGATAGTGCGGAAACTTTGACTGTCTCAGGAGTCTGTGGAGAGGGCTGGGGTGGAGGGCTAAGAACCAACTTGTTTTGAAGATAGGATGGCCTTAGGGGAGCACGTGATACTGACTTCTTACCAACCTTACTGTAAAATATACAAAGAAGCGAAGTCAGGGCTTCCAGCTAGAAAATTATATAGACAACTGATAATGAGGGAAAATCAACCTAAAGAAGACGACGTAAACGGCTCCTTGAAAGTCCAGAGATACAGGGTCCGGAAAGCAAGTCCACGTTTTTTATGTCAATGCAAAATAAATATGTTATGCGACTGAAACCTTTGATAATTAAAAACAGCTGCCGGAACATTTTAAATCGACAGCCAAGTGTCTCAGGAGGACAAGAAAGCAACATAGTTAAGGTTGAAAATCAAGTCACTAAATTAACACATATTATGGGTTTTGAGCACCTAAGGATTCTACGAACAGAAATAAATCCAGTTGTAGACAAACTCAGTCGTCCTTGCACATATTTATAGGCATTTCAGACTACGCAAATATGTGCCATATATCGGGGCGTAAATACGGTTCGGGAATTGACTGGCTGGATGATGTTGAGTTCACTTCGGGGGTGAAAAATTCAAGCTGTGTAAGCGCGCACATGCCAGAAAGACTTTCATTCGGTCATTATGCCTATTTTTACGATAAGGCCTAAGCTAATTAAAGCTCATTAAGGTCAAAACTGTTCACATGGATATGGCCTTCATTAAAGGTGACGCATGAACAACGTATACGAAAACTAAACTCGGAAAAAGACGGGTGACTATCCAGTTATACTTGTCTTTACCAACATTATTTTACAGTCTAACAAACCTGTGATTAAATCTACTATTCAAGTCAGTAAATGTGCCTTGCTTGAAGATTTAACAAGTGCCGTAACAATCATAGAAAGCATTTACTAATAAAAACGAACTGAAGGGAAGGCCTGCTTTCCTTTAATAAAGTGATTGATCTCGGAGAAGATAGAGAAGGAAAGCGATAAAAATACGTGAGAGGACAGGACATCTTAATAAAGAAGCTCAGGAAATTTTCTGAATGAAAGCAATCATTTATAAACATACTTCCCAGAGAAAGAACGGGAGTTTTTGTTACAGGCAATAGTCTCAGGTTCTCTTTTCTACCAAAGGCCACATCTGATAACAAGGCGCGGGAGAACAGGTATGAAGATTTATACGCTACTTTGTTCGGTAAAATTACGCAAAAAAGACATTATTTAAGAGAAGTTCGCATAAATTAATAGCCACAGCTGAAGGTTATTGAACAGGGGGAGCTAGCTAGTTTTGCAGAGTGGGGGTTGACAGAAAATTAAATTCATCGTAGATATAGTGTTTAGAGTTGCTGTGTTATACCATCGTGCGCTACATTTTGCAATTGTTTCCAGCACGAACAGGCAGAAAATGGGCTTTTATTCACGACTTCTACAGCGACCGGCCGTCGCCCTGTTAGGAATTGTCATTAAGGTGTGTACATGCTAATCCAAACAGGGCCTGCTTTACTATACAATATATAGGATTGCGGAAAAATAGTTGATTCTAATGCACGGGAACTGCCTCAAGCGTTAGTTTAGAGTTTAATTAAGTGAATATATTTTTTGAATGCGTGATCACCTGGGACGAGAGTTATCATTGAGAAGAACTAAAAATCTGGAACGATTTTGATCGCCTTGGAACATGGAAATACTGGTATCCAGTTCATCGTTAGGGGAAACGGATAAGGAAGCTCGAATATCTGAGGTATCAGTAACTGAAGACGTATTAAGGAAGGAAGGGGGTGTCCGCGGAATTTTATCCCGACTTTTGAAAGGATCGATTCCATCAAAATCGGTCGCCATCCGAAAATCGGACCCAGCGCTACGGGCACTGAGAACCCATTCTGATGAAGTAAAACGATGGTCAATAATATTCAATATGTAGTTCCTATGATGCCAAAATAGTTTTAATCCAACTATTTGGACTCTGAAGGCGAGTAACTGGGTGAAGTGGGGTCAAAGACATGGAGCGTAGTGCATAAATTACCTAATACGATTTTCTGCTAAGTCAAACACTTAAGGTTGTGAATACTCGGAAATATGTACACAAAAACAGCTAACTATAAAATTAAAAGCAGACATAAAGAAGACACCAGAAATAAGCCATTGGAAGAAATTACACTTAACAGTGCATGGTGCTACAGATAGCGTGATCTATACGCAGTAGAAAATGGTGCACATGTCAACTACAGTAGGGGTGAAGAGTGCAGCGCTGTTGGCGACTGAGGCAAAGGGTCGTAAAAGGCATCCGGAGGTTAAAGACAGGAAAAGCGTCCAGCGAACGAGAGTTAGAAGAAAGTCATCGGCAGTGATGGGAGGGACATCAATTATTTTCGCATACGATCGATCACAGCATTGTCATTCTGGCTTCGCACCAAAATTAAACATGCACTTCCATAAACTTACTCAAATTCATGAAGTGGTAAGAATTTGTTGTAGTGTTACCCAATGGCAAAAGTCTCCCGTCCAAGCATCTCACGGTTTTCGATTAATGCATGTTGTCCCACAGCTCGAATAATCTTCGTCTCAATTACTTTCTGGGACCCATTTTTTTCTTTTTCGGCACTGAAATGAACGCCTATAGACCAAGACATATACATCCTTTTTATTCATATTGTTCCTTCAGATGACCCGCCATGAATCCCTATCCATTGGGCGTTACAAAGGCTCAGAAAAAACGATGCCGCGGAGAACAAGGAGCTTTGGTTAAATATCTGAAATGTTCGTGTGCGGGGATGGCTTACAATTTTTCCGCTACTTCACATTTGCTGAGGAAACCAACAATTATATGTGGGTTATTATAGGAGTCAAGATAGGTTGAATGATATGGCTAGGGAGAAGGCTGTGGTTAGTAGAAGACGTAGGGTAGGGACATGAGAAAGGACACCGGCAGCGGAATTTTTTAAAAGGTGCTATAATTTTGAAGGTGTGAATTGCAAAGGAATTCACGGAAACGTCACATTCAACTTAACCTTTAATAAAATCAGATCAATGAAAATGGACGCCATTGCAGGAATAGAACTAAATGGAAATTGTGATAGGCTTCAAAAGTTGCCGTAGGATTAGGTAATATTTGGTTGACGTTACGTAAGATATTCCCAGTTCCAGAGTCTTATCCTCTGAACAATTTTCTCTGACGTATCTACAACGTAGCGGATTTACGAACCATGATCTTTTGTGGCTTTTCGGATTACAGGATGTGCTATTTTTACTCTTTAATCTTTTAAATACTCGTACCTTACATCGCCTTGTTACTCTAAAGCAGCCTGCTCACTCTTGGTGCACCAGCCGCCGCGATATCCCTTTAGTTCCTTATATCCTACCTGCAATTTAATATCAACAGTTCATCTCTGGAAATATCGTAGCAATGTGGAATAAGCTTTCCAAAAAATATCAAAATTCAGGCAGTCTTTCTTTTGTTTAAGGTAATTATCACTATTTTTTATAAATTCAGCACATCTTGCGAGGATTTTAGTTGTCGAGTTTATGCAAGTAAGTCGCCGATCCAATGGAAATCGTGGCCTCTTAGTCCTGTGCCAGAGCTCATCTTGATGGCAATAGTAAACCAGTGAATCCTTCAGCGGATGGCAAGCAATTATTTGTCGATACATCATAGTTTGATGCAGAATTCCGGTTCCGTGTAAAGGGAAGGAGACTGTAAACTCACAGCACACTTGTGCCAACCTTTCACAGATCCAATATCTGAAAAACAATAATCTTTTTATTTCCAGACGTAAAACCATCGTTGGAACGTCAAGTTTTAATCTCATTGGTAAGCAAGAAGCTTAGGTTGATTCCTACACTGCTGAATTTTGTTTCTGAAATTCGTCCCTTAGATTTCGTTAGCCAATGTTTCTCCATATCAGCGTCAGTTTCGGTCACTCTTTGCTCTTCGCCTGATCACTTTTTCCAGATTCAGCTAAAATTGTCTCAAGTCCACCTCCTTCCTCCTATCAGGCCAAATACATCGGTCTCAGTTGCACAATGTCATAAACTAAGCAATAACTCTGAAGCATATAATTCTGTTCCTGAGCGAATTTCCTGAAAAAGTTATGTTGTAACGGTTAGGAAGCATGCTAGCACTTCAGCAGCAGGTACAGTAAACGCAAACAATTCCGAAGAAATTATCCCAACCCAGCAAATTCTTGGATTGTCCGTGCAATTAAGACTACTCATTATGTTCATTATTTACGACAGCAATTATTTCATTTTTGAAACATTTGTTTTTTCCAACGTTTTATCAACATTCCTTACTTTATGTGAAAGGTAGCCTAACGAACAGCCGAACAGGCATATAGAATGCAAGCACGTGGCGTGCTCTCGGCAGGCTATCGATTGGCCTACCGGCAGTGAACGCATATTTGCAGTCAATCAATCGATAATCAAACATTTAAGTTGCAGTCAGCCGTCGAGTCACCGGCCAATCCTACTGGCAGTCGAGTCAGGACAGGCCCACGTGGAATAGGTGTAGGGACTCTCTCGTTCTCTAAGAGAATGCTCATTCCGTTGGCCACCTATCACAGTGATTAAGGTTAATAGAGAAGGCCCTTGCAAATGCAAGCATCAGAATCGGTTCCGTAGGGACCCTTCCCGCAGCTTTCAAAGGAATCCTGAAAGTATTAAGCTAAAACTGGACAGACCTGAAAAATATTTTTTTAACTAGTGGGACTCATGCCCAGTTGTCCTATTCCATAGTTTCATTTGAAATTTGTTATGATTGATCCATACTTGATTTAAAAAAGTTAGAATCCTGGTTTCATGAAAAGGAAGAGAACCGGAAACTACACACTCAGTCAACATAGTGTGCCAATAATGGCCTTTATCGCTTTTCCTGTACTGATGCGAATCAGAGCTACTATTTGCCTAAGCGGGTTTCTACCTGTTAGCTGCTAAACGCTTTCAAAATTGTGCTGAACTGTCAAGCTCTTCATGTGGTATGGAATCTTAATTTTAAAAGATAAACAGCAGTGTTTGATCCACAGAAAAGGCCGAATCTTACAGGTCTGATTAAAAGAACCTTGTTTTTAGCAGTGCTGCGCAGATTTTAGTTTTAGGTCTGTAGTTATACCCGATGTCTCACATATTATAATCCTGATATGGCTGAGATCGTATAAAATTACATTTATATTTACCAATCTACGAGCAGAACTTGTTTACTCTGTTTATAAGAAAGATTTTTCTTCTTATTTAGGATAATTCAGAGCGTTCTCATGCTTGGGTGAACACAATCGCATGACATGTAAGAGGGTAGGCTGTGTGATGTGACGTTTTATGTTCGGAGAAAAAAAATTGTCTGAATTGGATAGCCATATATTTTGTCTGATGACTCCTAAACCAGAGAAGACCATTCCAATCTTTCTCTCTCTTGTGTCGGCAATGTCATCTCAAGCACGTTTCTGTCGTCCACTTGAAGACCTCTGAAGGTCATAATGCGGTTTTAAAACGTGTAACACGAGAAAAGCTGGCTCGCATACTAGAGGTGAAATGAAAATAACTTCCAAAGATACAGTTATAAATGAGAAAATCAGCCAATTTTATTGTGCTTTTATTTTTTTCCGTTGTTTTGCGCGAAAAAATTGGAGCGAGTTTGCCATTGCAAAGCGCGGCAATATGTCATGATGTTCGGATGGAGGCGATTGCCGTGGGCATCTATTTGGATGAAAATCTATCAAGCACTTCACCCTGTGAGTTAATATATTTTTTGAGGTTAAGTAAATTGTGATATTGATGTTAAATTTTTGGTGTTTAATAGAAATGCACGCAAAATTGCTTCGCCGATGCATTTCTTAAATCCTATGTACCAAGAGGGAGTTCAAAGGCGATCGCCTTTATTTCCTTTAATAAATTTGACTTGACTTGACTATATTTGAATATCCCTGATAGAAAAACGCTAGCGCCGCGCGAAGTTGCCTAGCACCGTCTCGCTATTCTGTCCCTGCGTTGCGCGCACGCATAGATGTGACCCCAGGTGACATGCGAAAAGCGTTCCTAGTCGGCGTCACCTCCTGTGACAGGGAAACCCCCCTATAGCAGGCGCAGGCATCCCGCAGTCGAAATCTGGGCTAAGTAGGATCTTGTATATGCAGACAAAAGCTTGACACCCTGTGACAAGTGCAAGTGGGGGGCTTATCACGTGCGCGCAGAGTAGCGCCACGGTGCTAGCGTTTTTCTATTAGGGATATTCTGCGCAGAATACATTTGCGATTAATCGGAACAGTTTACGATGTAATTGTACATTAAACAACATTTTGCACACATTGTTTCAATATTCTTCAATAAAATGTGACTGGAAAATATCCTGATATGTATCCAGAGAAGTATCTTTATCTCCGAAAATGCGTACGTTGACAGGGCTGGCGCTATTTATAGTATTCGGTATACATTTATGCATGATATTTATGCCTGCTATAACTTTTCCTATCGCCGCGGGTTATAGATGACAACGCAAAAACCTCAATTTGCTCATCTAAGAGCTTTTCGTCCGGTTTTAACTGCTGTGACCAACTGCTGGAAACCGCGCTTCAGAAAAAGTCCGTTGACGAAGTGAATTATAGTTACCGAGAATATTTGAAAATGTGGCCGACTGAACTTCAGAAACTGATAGAATCACTTACAAGTAAGTTATTATTCCGGCTCCGTTTTGCAAGGCCTTGTTTTTCCGACTTTGTTAACGCTCGTGAAAAGAATCTAAACGTTTTGTGACAAATATAAGGCTGAATGTATAGATTTCTATTTGTTATTGCCTTCCGTTTAAGAAAAATGCCTTTTTGAGTCTTCAATTTAGTACACGTTGGGTCCGGAAGAGGAAGTACTTAGATAAAATACCCAAGAAACACCAGCCCCTCCGGGCCCCGCCATGCTCCGTAGGCATAGTGGGGCTCAGGCAGTACAAGAGGGGGCTCAGGCGTGGCCAGTCATCACTTTGGCCTTAGCTGGGTGGGCGCCTATTTTCGCTAAATTGGCCATTTAATTTGGCAATCGAACATGCGGCAGGACAGCCAGCTGTACCAGCTCATAGAACATAAAACTCAAGTCGTAAGAGAATGATAATGGATGAGTTATGGACAAATGAAATAAATTTGTACAGAAATTCATTTGGCATTTTCATGTGGTGTCAGCAGGAGAGCTTTCATTGTTCGTATCGGCTCGTAAAGTATAAACAAAACCGCTTGTAATATATATTGATATAAAAGATGGTAAATATGGATGAAAATGCAGAAGTAAAACCCATTTATTCGAAAACCATGAATATTAACGGGGCCAATCCCACCTGGCCCACTCAGAGCCCATTCACTTAATATAATTACTAAAATTAGCTTAAAGATCACCTTTATCTACCAAATCTTATAAATTTTGGTTTACATTTCTTGTCTGATCCCTCAAATATGCAGATATTCGCCAGGAAATATCTTCTGGAATAGTAATTGGCCTTAAATAAATTCTGACGGGGCCATCCCCTCTTGGCGCCTTCACGGCTGTAAACATTTTCGAAATTATTTCCTCTATCAATACATTATCCACCATCCTTAACCATCGTATTGTGTTCTACCTTACACGACAGTTGGTTAAGCGAGAGATTCGTACGCTCGGGTGAGCAATATCGCAATAATAGGCGTCTCCTGCGAAATGTTTTGCACGGGGGGGGG
>JAYGXS010000007.1:13029484-13051242 GCA_036362985.1 Ligula intestinalis | reverse complement strand
CACATACACGAGCAAAAGCTGGCTGTTCGACGGGGTGACGTATTATCACAAGTGGCGACACAATTCTACGAAACGGGTTACGAGTTCAACTTTGCAGCTGCGAGGATAATTGCCTACACCAACAGCAAGACGGTCCGATAACTAACTGAAGCCTGGGCATCGGATAACACCTCAGTTAACTGATGTATCGAGCTAACGTCTGAATTTGTCACCCTGCACAGGTATCTCCAAACTCACAACACCGGTAGTTAATTGGTTCTGTCCTTCCTCTCCCGCCCCTCTGACGGTTAATTGGCCCCTTTCCCCTATAAATTTTGCTTGCTTTCGTTGACGATTTTATCTCTGACGATGGACTCCTGCAAGAGTTCGAAAACTCAGACTAAAAAAACTTTAATTCTGGTGATCAACACGGCTTCTGATTCTCGACTAGGATGCCAGGTATTCAGCCGACGATTTTCTACTATATGTTGAAGATAATGTTGTGACAGGTCAGTGTTTTGTTTAGTTTTTACATTTATTTCTTCGCTCCATGATGTGTCCTTCTCAAAGCCTTCTTGAACATCTTTACCTACACAGCAAATCCTCAGATGGACATTGGGATAGTCATTATATACTCACCTGAACACTACTCCCGACAAATGCAGAAATAAAGAGACATGAACGGCCATTTTTGGTCCGGTAGACGTCGTCAGCCAGCCATACCCAACTCCCGTTGGTGTACAATCCGAGGCTTGAGCCTACAATTTATTGATATGTAGTCCAACGGCCTAACCCCTTACGACGCGTGCTAGTTTACTTTATGATGTAGATCAGGAGTAGTGACCCATTGGCAGGACAAGGAACCAGCGGAGCAGTAGATTGGAGACTTCTAACGAAAAAATTGCGGGTTTGACCCTCGCGTTAAGCAATGCCAGAGGTTGGGTATGGTCGGCTACCGATGGCTTCTGGGCCAGAAATGGCTGCTCACGTCTCCCTTGTCTTTGCCGGAAATGTTTATGTGGCTAAAATACGAGTAGCTGTGCGAATGTTAGCAGGGCTCGAGAATGAGTTCTAAAGCAGAATGAGGCTAGTGACCTTTGTAAACAACCAGTCAGCGTTTAGCAAGTGAGAAACACGTATTCTGTACTATATCTTGCAGTCTGTACTTTAAGAATTTCGGAATGCGCCTTACGCTGTGTATGTTCCTCCTCACGTGTACGAGCATGCTAAGAGAGTGGAGCGCATGCTCCTCATGCTAACGGAAACTCGCAACGTTGTTGGCTTTGAAGACTTCCCTAACATACCAACTCATAAATCCACAACTTTTCGGAATGGAACTCGTGAATCCCCTAATCCCCAGCCTACGTCACTCCTGGAATTCTAACTGAGCATCGCAAATGTCAGCATAGTTAAGGCATAAAGGTCATGCCGGTTGGGAACACCATTCTAATGTTTAGTCCATGCGGGAATCTGCTGCATTTTATGCGACTCCAAGAAGGCCGATGAATACGGTAGGGAAAGACAGGTTTGTACATGCTACCGAATAACGTCTGCAGGAATTTGCCGCATGGATGCTCGGTTCAGCCTGCTATAACCTCGAGGCCCTGCGTACACACAAAAGTGCACATCGCTTTTGCAAACGGAAGGAGGTGGATAATATGGTGCCAACGATGCATTCACGAGTTTCCTTCAAGCACCTAGTGACCGTGGAAAAAGTGCTGATGTGTCTTTCAATAGGCAGATAGTACCTTCGGCATAGACAAAGGAGTTAGGAATGACCATTCCTGGCTCATTAGCCGTCGTCAGCCGGTAAGACCCAAATTGAAGTGTTGTCCCGCCCAAGCCTGGACTTCGTGGCCTTTTTTGGTCAGAGTAAAACGCCTTTACCATTGAGCCACAAGCTCGTTTTCTCACTGATTTAGATCAGAGGAACAACGAGACAACGAACCCGTGGTTCAATCGTAAGGGGGTTTGACTCAGATCAAACATGTCGTAAGTTCGAGGCTCGGGTGGGCCGCAACTTGAGTTTGGGTATGACTGGCTAACGACAGCTAATGGGCCAGAAATGGCCATTCCACTCACCCTTGTCTTTGCCGATAATACTTTCCTCCTGCTTCCAGCTGTTACGTCTGTCAGGGCCTCTATCGAGGCCCAAGGCACAGTGCAACATATGACTTTCGTTAGTCGTTAGGTAAATGTTCATAAATGCAGTCTTTCGATCTCCATAGAACCTTGGTAAATTAACATATACATCTTATCGATAATTCCGATTACGAGCCTGCTGAACCATTACAATACCAAGTTACCTGCTGTCTCGCAGGTTAAGGACCGACCAATCCACACTGAGTGGACTTTGACCTTTATCTTTATAACGATGGCGTCTGCCGATGGGTGTGGCTGTAAGATAAACGGCCCACACAAATGGCCAGCGGCAGAAGCTCAGCTGCAAATGAAGCAAGCCCCCACATGGTAAAAATGAACAATTACAGACCATACAGCGGTAATGATTTCAAGCCTTAGCAGACGCACAGTCTGGCCACGAAACTGTCCCCCAAAATAGACATGGGTTAAAGTATTTAATCAACCAATGCGGATGCAGTAAGCTAACTGTCCATACAGAATTTCCTAATCAAATAGATGGCTACCAGGCCTAGTTTATTGGCCGGGGGGTTAGCAGATTTGCATAATTCATTTGAGAAAATTGTGAAAACCCAACGGCCTGGTTGGAAAGTGAGCCCCGCACAACACAAGGAGGAAGGATTATGTAAAACATAGCCAACGCTACTCGGCGCCTGGTACGGGCTCACTTGACGACCGACAACGTCAGAAAATCTTAAACTTATAGGACGTTAAATCCACGGGCTCTAAAGGGAAACCTTACCTCCATAATAACGTTTCACATAAACTTTGGTCAACAAACCCAATGGAAGTTTTATGGCAAAAGTGCTAGACATAGACCAGCTTGATTTACTCTTCCCAGGACTTACCAGTTTGGAAAATTGATCTCCAGATAACCTCTAATACTAGCTTCCTGTTGCAACAGTCTTTTTTTGTAAAAGGCGTCATCTGTACACTATTGACGTAGATCACAATGCACGGCTTGATGCTCAGTATCTGATATAGGGGAGGTGGTGGCGTCATATCTTACCACAATTAGAAGTATAACTTACTTAATACTAGTACTGCCGCCAAGAATTTGAGAGTCTGAAGACCATACCATGAATCAGTTGCCATGAATCACAATTAAATAAGTCAGATGACTTAAATATTTTAATTTTGAAGGCTTCGACTAAATTTGCTTTGTAGAAAATTTATTCTGCACTAGCGGGTTAGCGTTAAAAAAGAGTTGGAGAGAGGCAGCCGAAGAGGAAGCAGGGCAAAATAGAGATCACAGAAGAGGTATTTTATGATTTTATTGCAGCGAGTACACAGTATTATACATGGGCAAGTTGGCCAATACACACCAAGAGAGGGCAAGCAAAACTGGAGAAATGAGCGGTAAAAGGGTAAAGACTGCTTGCGCTATTCTTTCGGTTTCCGAAGGCCTTGAACTTGCCACGCGATGAATAAGGACTCCTCCGGGAGAGATACGGAGCATCAGCGGGAAATTGTGAAGGCGATACATTGGCCGTACTATCTGCAAGTAGAACTAATATTAAATAATCAGCTTAAGTTGAAAAGGAGGCCGCAGATGCTTTGAAAGCTGACTCTGGTGCTCACCATAAATACTTCTAGTGTAGCAGTTAAATTACAAATGAATTGACCTCAGCTCTGAGTTTTATAAAATTTCAGAGAAGGTATTGCTAGCAAAAAACCGCGAATGGTATCTTTCCGATTGACAGTTGCAGCTGAAGCTCGCAAGCCCTCGACTGACCCCATCAGTTATAGCACATGGGGTTTAAAGATCACTCAACTGAACTTTCAGTTCAAGCGCATCAGAAGGACTGGGTAAGAAATTTACATGCTAATGTAGATCAAACGTACGTTCCTGCAAGTCCTGCAAACATGAAGAAATTTAACGTGGTAGTTTGGCCTATAGTTGGACAGGTTATTTTGATCAACTGAGCGGATTTGATAGCTAGAAATGCTTAAGTTTGGAAAACTGTCATCTTATTTATATTTATGAAGCGAAAAGGCACTAATTTTGGCTAAATCATGAGTAGGTTTTTATCAAAGACATTTCCTATGCTATAAGGTATGAAAGAACCAAAGTTTTTACTTATATGCATTTTGCTGTGGAAGAATTCCAGAATAAGTAAGAAAGTGGAATAATACCCCCTTCCATAACGGGAAAATGTTGTGTGACGTTAATAAGATGGAAGTGAAGCCGACTTTAAGGAATCACATTTATTTTCAGAAGAAAGTAATCATTTGATTTTTAAAAATTATATTTTGCTATTCTGTTAAGTTTTGTGTCAGAAATAAGTTCGCATGACAAAATTGTTTACCTCCACCGATGTCTATGAGCGCATGAGCAAACTTTGCCATATATGTTGCCGAGAATGTGATGTAAAGGAGGTCTTATTAAGTGTAAGTCACGTAGAAATATACATTTTTGTTAACTACAGGTTCAGCTAATGTGTTATTAGGGGACGGAACAGGCAGAAGTATACGAATTATTTCAAAAAATGGTCATATAAGTGGCCTGGATTTTTTTGCATTCGCAAGCTTATAACGGAGCGTGAACTTAATACCCTTAAGTGGAAAATAATTCGTTATAATGGGACAAGTATGTTCTTTCATCTTCAGTCAAATTAATCGCAAATCTTAAGGAAAATCAGAGAAATTGTCAACAGTCTCCAATTGCCCTGTGACGTTACCTTGGAAAAAGGTAATATACGCAGAAATTCGTCAGCTATATATCCAATAAAAACACCTTTTAAAGAGGTTACCTATTATGGAAGTTTTTTTATTAATTCTAGGAATGACAATATGCGTGGTCTCTAGCAGACATTTTGTATGCCCAAAAATGGGATTTGCTGTTTTGAATCATTTCTTTATTTGACCAACATGGCAATCTGCATAGGAAATAATATCCAAAAGGTCGTTTTTTCGGTAAATGCTGTTTAGTTATGCCTTATAGCAAACGTTTTGATGTAAGCGTCGAACAGAAGCGCAATTTATCAACTTATCAATGAAGGCATTGAAAACGAGCGAATTAATAAAAGACTTTATTCCACGAGATTCGATAAATAGTAATCCACTTATTACCATATGTACAAAATATTTTGACCAAAGACAAGTTATTTTTACCTAAAAAAGTTGCTGCTTTAAGTTTAATACTGAGACAAATATTTAAACATATTTTGCTAATTTACAGCTTTTTTTTACTTTACTAGAACCTGGGGATTATCGAGAATATTTTATTTTTCTTGGCAAACACTTGGTTATTCCTGTAGTTCTGTAAAGTACTCAATATGCCTAATGCTGCTTATTTATATTTTCAATTTTTCGTAAATGCGTTCTCGCTGGTGTGGGAGCAATAATCAAACATTTGCAAACTTAGGCAAGTTGCTTACAGGACTCGCAATAATGTACTTGAAAATGGAATACATGTTTGCTTTGAAGGATGAAATGGAAGTATATATGGCTGTGTACAGCAGAACGTTACGAAAAAACGAAAATTGAGATTTCAAATGCAGCTTAACGTTAGTTGGAATCAGGAGTTATG
Source organism: Ligula intestinalis (assembly GCA_036362985.1). Taxonomy (NCBI): domain Eukaryota; kingdom Metazoa; phylum Platyhelminthes; class Cestoda; order Diphyllobothriidea; family Diphyllobothriidae; genus Ligula; species Ligula intestinalis. Next base: position 13,045,592 of record JAYGXS010000007.1, on the reverse strand, counting down.
GTATTAGCGGGAGTGGTGAGAGCGGAGTTTATCTTGGGGCGGTTATCGTTTATTGCGGGGGAGGTAAGATAAGACGTGTGGGCCTCTGCCAAGGGTACCATTTGCTCACTTTTGAAGCGGGCCCTGTGAGCGATTCGGGATGTCGCAGAGAGCTTGTATTGTGAAAATGTGATATTGCTTCATATGTCTGAATGACCTTCCTGGAGTCCAGAGAGCTGCATCGTTTCCATCTAACTATTCGAAGGTTCCTCCTCGAGCCAAGCCTGTTTGCTTATAAAACGCACTCAGCTCTAATAAAGCCACCTCCCCTCATCTCCCTTCATAACAGTTTCATCTGAATATCTGATCAATTACTACCTTTTTATATGAGCCCACCCCATTCTATGGCTTTAATCTCCTTTCCTAATGAACCGAGGTTTCGTACAGTTGCACTGGTCATTATAAATTGAACGAGGGACCATAAGCTTATGAAGCCACTATATTCTGCTGACTGTACCAGACCAGGACAATAAAATCTAAGCGTGCACTTTGGAAAACGATGAGGAGAGAGGATCGCACGATTACTGGGCGTTTTGACGCGTACGGGGGAAGATTGAAGGTACGGTTACCTGCATGCGAAATAGATTATAGTGGGAGAAAACTTGCGATGCATTAACCTCATTCTCTCACTCCCGACCGTATGCGGGAGACAGAGCATAAGTGACTGGCACGACCGGAGGCGGCCACGCCCGGCTCAGGTTCCACGCAGCGGGAGTGCGATAGAGGCACCATTACTAAAGATACAGTGCAGTCTGACTCATAGTCCGTCAGTTGGACTGTCCAGAAAAATACACACCGGGCTGGAACTGTGAGGTTGCGCTGCAGTAAACAAAACTTTTCTGTTACCGTTTTCTGCTAATGTCTCTGATGATGTATCCGTGACGGATGTCGAAACATTAGGCAAATAAAATTATTGTCATAGCGATCGAATCGTCTTCTTCTCAGTAGACAATCAAGTAAACTTATGGGTAGTGAAGCAGTAAGCGGGTTGTGTCCGTGACTAAGCCGAATTGATAGCGCTTAAAGCAGAGCGCTCTTAAGACGTGATGCTGGCATGTGAACTTGGCCGGGAAATTAGTCTGCGTCTCCTGTCTGTTTGCGTTTGGCGCGTGATAGTACTAGGTTATATTGGGGGGGGGGGTAATTAACGTGTTTGCGCCAATGCTCGAACGTTCATCTTCACTGCAACATAAACCTGGGTCTTCCATATTCACCTCCATTCGCGTGTTAATATTCTTATATTGCTGATTAAAGTGAAAATCCTTGTCCTCGGGCATAAATGAGAAGAAACGGTGACTACGAGAATAATAGGTTTAATATCTTGGCGTTTCGAAATCGTACAGGCTTGCAGCGTCGGAGATGGGTTCTGTATGCGCCGCAAAGTATTAATAGGTGTCAAACTAGCATTTGGGCGGCTCTGTGTATATTTTTGCAGATGCCCTGCGGGGGGTGGAGCGCAATCATCGTCCTGCTGGCCAGTGTTTTTCACCCTCACCTCGTCGAAGGGGGAAGGCGGTGTTCGGGTAACAACGTTCATTGCTCCTTTTGGCATTGTGCACGTTTAGTGTGGAAGGCCCGCGTGTCTTGCTCTCCTTCCCCGTTTGCATCTACCCGTGTTCTTCTCGTCGGTAGTAGCTGCGTCGATACGAGTGCTTTCATTCTTATCAGAATAACGAACCACACCATGAGTGTTTATGCACAGACAGTTGTCATGTGCATCTGTGTTTAAGCCCGACAGGAGATCTTGCTAGTTCAGGCTCCCCACGGTATCACTTAGGGCTGTATGGGTGTCTGGTATAGGTTCCCACACGCATGTACTCTGGCCTGGTGAGAGGTTGCTAGTCGTCGTGACCTGTCTGACTTCCTACCGGCGATGTTGTTGGTTAAGTCGTAGGCGGGAGTCCTTGTAAGCCGCCGGGAGAATCTCTCAGTGGGGCGGAAATGCGTTGCAACGAGGTAGGTGACAAAGCGGCAGAACTTAACTATCTTAGGCGAGTGTTCATCTCCAACAGTTACTCTCGCAGAACTAACCTCCTAAGATGCAAGCCTATACGCCTTCGAAAAGTCAGGATATTAAACCTTTTCTTCTCATATTGTTATATATACATTGGTTGGCCTAGTACGCCTATTAGAAGCCAATTTTTACCCCTCATTGCTTATTTGAACGACAACAATGAGGTCTTCATTTTATGACATGTTAAAAGATATTCCTTCACGACATCGACAGTTGCGGGTTCTGTACTTATTTTATTCATAATGAATGGAAGACATTTTGCTGAAAATTTTGGAATAATATTTTCAAAATAAGGTGTATATCTAGTTGAAGTAGGTAGGTGTGTGTAAGTTCGACCACCGCAATCGGTGATGTCCCCCATTTGCCCGAGAGCAGGGAGGGTGACTACGGAGAAATCTTCGAGGAGCCCGAGTGTCGTATTTCTATTCCTGAAAAATACTCTTGCAACTATTCCTGCAAGTAGGTAGGTAGGTACGTATACACACATCTCTCTCCTTTTCCCATCATATCATTACATATTGTGAACATTGCCGAAGGCATGGAAGACGGGAATCACCATTTCTGGTTTATTAGCCGTAATCGGCCGGTCATACACCACCCCAGGTGGTTCACTACCAACGTCTCGAACCCACGACAGGTTTTTTAGACGTCCACTGCTCTAACCTATTGAGCCACGAGCGCGTTGTCTTGTCAGTTTTCGTTTAGCGCCTGTCGTTAAACTGTGTACATCTGCTGCATTATTCGGAGAAAGAGTTTTCATTTGGTTCCCCAGCTCGCAGAGCCGCACTATCCACATATGGGCGTAGCAAGAAGGGCTAAAAAATCCTAAGCAATCCAACGACCTGCTTCTTAGAGCATGTGCAGACTGACAGCTCTGGGAGGATTGAGTGTGTAATCTGTTATGTTTACGGTACCGGTATGGTTGTTTTTGTTCATTACCCATGTATTGACATCATAAAAAAGTTAAAATATGCTTTTTTGACTTACCGTCCTTTTTGTCATTTTCTATTTGGTCGGAGGAATATTTTCGCGAAGGCCCCTATGTAAACGGGTAGGTTAATGGAGTCAAATATACAAGTAATGACATAGATCGGCATTAAGTTAATTATTCACATAAAAATGCACTTCGGTTGTTCGTAGTTAGTCAGTTATCTTAAAGGTCTAGCGTTTGCTGATCCATTGAGTGTAGGCCTGAAATAATCTTGTTTTCGGTGGTTAATAAATACTTCAATTCGACATCGATGGACAATCATCAGAAACGCTTTTCTTGCAACGAACGTACGCGTATTTATTACAAATTTCCCCTTTCTATGGTTGAGGCGAAAAAGGACTACGGGTACAGGCTATAAGGGCTACTTTGGCACAGAAAGCATTAGCCGTACAACAAGGCATCTTGAAAAAAGTATACGCGAGCACATACCCGCTTAGCTAGGGAAAAGGAAAGAATTGCCGAGTTCAAGTTCAGTTCTTGCACAGCATATCGATGAATATGACTGGTTGATGACAGCTAACAAACCAGAAACGACCATTCCAGGCTCCTATGTCTTTTTTGTCAATATCTATGCGCCTGTAATGTGACAACTCTCAGTAGGACAGAAGAAAAATACACCTGAAGGTCGATAGACATTCTTTACAGCATATGAAGACCCACAAGTAGCGGGATTAATCATGCCACGTAGAGTGGCTCGTGCATTCACCGTCAGGTTAGCGTCCATATAATCTCCCACTCAGGAGTGGAGACTTATTTAATGATGCGCGGATTACAGCATGCCCGTGGGAAACGCAAATGCAGCTATGAACACGGTGGATGAATATGGACAAGGATGTGTAACCATGGACTCGGGCTCGCAGTTGACGTTGATTCTCGTCTAGTCTGGCCATGATCCGACATCGGGCGATTCGAGATCATGAACCCATACAATGACCACTAAAATGGCAGCCATTAAAGAGCAGATTAGCAGGCAAATACAAAAGGAATTTTCATTTCCATCTGTTGGTCTCTTATCCGAATTCTTCACCATTAAAGGTGACCTACGCACATATAAACGCCACTGTCCTATCAGCTGTTAGACTTGACAGGTTTCGACATAGGAACAGTACGAGATGCAAATTGGACGTTTTAAAATGCGGTCGGTGAATCGGATCCGGCAACGTCTGTTGGGATATGGGATACCTAATGGGGGGGGGGTGGACAGTACTCTTTTTCGCTCTTGAGGTTTCATAAAAAGTTGTAGCTCCTCGTTCTATCCCTCTCCGCCCTACACACAGAGCAATGTTAGTATTTTAAGTCAGCATTGATCCCAAATTCACACAAGGGTCACAAATTACACTACAATGACAGGCAAAAGAAATTGCAAGGAATATGTTTCAAAGAATGGAAGAATACCTCGTGAGGACCATTTGGCCTTTGGGTGTTTCCATTTTTATCTGAAAGTATCAACAACAATAAAAAAGCAAGTTCACTGCGAATAGGCTGATTTTATGCTTGCATGAGGATATCATATAGAATGGGTGAAAACGAACCTTTGCGGGCTGGAAAACTCTGTTTAAACAGACAACTGGCATGATTCAAACGATTCCATATTCCCTCCAGCAAATTGTAATTCTCATCCTGCAAGGTAAAGAAAAGGTATGAGTCGCTGGGAAACAAATTCGTCAGTTCAATGCTCAGTTTGACACTCAACATGGCTCGACGTGCACCACGATTTTTATCGATGAAATCCAGTACCTCTGCCTCCGCCACTCACCAAAGGTGACGCAGTAACCGGAATACTGGAACGTGGGAGAAAACTGCGACCTCTATGGAATTTTAACCCGAGACAGCAAGGACAGGACTCGAGTTTGGCCAACGCTCAAACCCCCTAGACCACTAAACCTCAGCAGAGGGCCTCCCGATTCGTCGGCTTTTACGGACGATTGAGTATTTAACCCCATCGAGTCCATTCTTTCATGAAATACTATTGTATCAATTGAGTCGACTGAATTTATCATGCCCTGCTCTGTCACATCTCCTGCAAGTAGGACTAGCTGTCGGTTTGGGATTAAGGGATTGTTAGTTACGGTTGGAGAAAAGGCTGGATCTAGGGGTTTGGACTAGACGTAGGGTTAGGTGTTATGGTTAGGATTAAAGATTAGAGTTAGGCTAAGATTAGGAGTAGTACTAAACATTGGACTAGGGTTAGATTCCGGGGTTCTGCATAGGTTCGGGGTTGCGGACTATAGGTCAGAATATCAATTTTGTCAACTATTAGAAAAATTTCACAGACTTGAATAGTGGACTCGGTGGGAATCGAACCCTCACAGCATGGAAGGCTTTTGCACCGACAACGCTCTATTATTGAGCTACGAGGCTCATGGTGAGCCCTCGGTTCAAGTCTTCTCATATGCGATGATCATGCAGGTTTTCGCAATTTAATTTTGTTTGCATTTGCTTGCCAACTCCTCCCCCTTTTTATGCATGAAGAAGCAAAATGTTAAGAGTACTTGGCTCCCATCTTCTCAGTATGGCCAAATGTCAAATCGTTGCAAAAAATTTGCCTAGGTGAGAGATTGCATAATAGCACTTTTCACTTATTAAAGGAAAGTCCTTGCTTCATGTCGCCTGAGTGGGACCACCTACCCGATTCTTGCCAAAACGCTACCTGTTTATGAGATTGCAATATTGTCAGGGGTCAATCAATACACTATGCCATTCAAGAAGTCAAGTTGGGCGGACGAACGTCTTCGATTATTCATCATTAAGCTAGTCCGATAATATAAGGGGTGGGGGGAAGCGTTAAAAAATTTAAGCAATCAATCAATATAGAGAGAGCAGTCAGTGCCTGCACTTTTGGAGGCCTTGCTTATTAGAAGGTGGATGGAACAATAAGAAGAAGTGTATTTCGCAAGATACTATGGGCAGGGTAATACACTAATTCCTACAGGTTAGTCCCACTAATTCAAAAACGAAGCCTAGTCCACTATCTCAGTAACCGAACGAGGAGAATATGTTCTCCAGAGACACTGAAGAACGAGCTCACACTCGTTAGAGCACTCTGCAAGAAAATGGCCTTCCCGAGAAGTTAATGGAGGAACGTCCTGCGAAATCCAAAGTGCCGATGGCAGAGGAGAAAGCCCTAATTCTTACACTGTCCGACAAGCGAACTTTTAAAGCTTCGCTTGAACGCTACTAACCCGTGCACATATTCAGCAGCTAAGATGAGATTAGTATTTTCATACTCGCCACTTCTTCACCTCGTAAGCAAGGACAAGCGTCCTTTCCAGACTTCTTTAATGTGCATCTACGCCCTTATTTGCTCCTATGGGGCAGATTATATTGTTCGAACAACCAAGCGACTATCCAAGCGCACACGATAAAACCACCCCACTTGGCTTAACTGAGGCGTATTTAAGTCAACCTATAACGCACTTTTAGCTCACTTGGTTGATAGCGGTCATCGGGTAGACGTCAACCCATCGTTTCGAGCCATGTATAAAGCATCGCCAAGTCCTTTCAGGTTCCTCTGTCAGCAGATACTTGCGACGGCAGAGGTAGTCGTCATACGGCTAACTTACCCTATTTTATACGCACAGAAGGCGTTTGTACAGGCACTAAGGCACCCAGGGTTGAAGACCAAATTAACATGCGTCCACGCGCTTCCTACCACGCCACGAGACGGAGGCAGCACATGCCCTCACGCAGCCAGACGGCGACGAGGCAGCGACAGCAAGCATCCACAGGGCACCCACGCCATCTGCAGACCGTGACACCTTGCGTCATGACACTTCCCAACAAGACGCGAGACAGGAACGACATGCACTAATTGTCTGAGTGCCTTTCCCCTCCCCCCTCTCTGGTTCTAAGTTATGTCTGGAATCTGACCCTCTGATTCCTTAATACCCATCCCAAAACGTATAACTGATTGGCTGTTCAAACTTTTAATAAGTCTACCCTCCCTTCTATTATTATATTAGCCTGTTGATGAATAAGCGAAAGGTTAGCCTGCCTAAATTGACTTATTGAATGCTTACATGAGTATAATCGCTGAACACTCTGCCGCGTTGGCTTTCCATTGAAAGTCATCCAAGCCAAACATCAAGAGCTCTTGCATCACATTTTCTTAATGGGGCCACATGCCTGATTGCCATGGATTTTTTCAGTTTAATCTGATTTACATTTTGCGAAGATAAATTGGCAAAAGTACGTTTGGTTTCAATATATTATCGGCAGGCCTATAAATTTATATGGAGGATCAGTGTTAATAGCATAGAAGAAACGAACGTTCATCAGGGTTCCATTTCAAGGGGACGGACCACGCGAATTTCTAAGGAGGCACCCGATTCTAGCTGTAGCAACCACCTACCCAGCAGCCAACGCCCATGTATTGTCCTCGACTACTCCCATCCTGTACGGAGAGATGAAGGATAAAATGCTAACCCAGAGCACCTTTATGTGCATATATTCATTTACCTGCTCCTGTGGGGCGGGATATATTGGTTGCACGAGTCGGCGTTTGTCCAAAAGAGTGAGAGGGCACATTCCAGCACAATTAGGGAAAGGCCAACTTGAGGGTGTAAACAGTTCCATTCTAGCACACCTGGTAGACTCAGACCATCGAGTGGATGCCAGAGAGGCCGTCTGAGTGATCTACAAGGTGCCCTCAACCTATTCAAAATTCCTCGAACAGCGTCTGTTGGCGTCGGCGGAAGCGGCCGCCATCAGGCTACGCCGACCAGTCTTGTGCACCCAAAAGAATTTCGTCGCGGCGCCGCAGTTACCATGGTCGAAACTAGCTAACAAGACCGCACACGGCGGATCACTGGCCTTAGAAAAGGGGTCCCGCAGAGACGAACGAGTCCCAAATCCAACCGAGCACACCTGATCACCTTTCTTGGACACCGGTCAGCCTAAGCACTGATATTTTGACCGCAACTTCCCCCAACCCTCCCCCCTCACCCCCCCCCCACACCGACCGTGACAAAAACAACAACACTACATCTATCTACCAACCAGCATAGTTTAATCATTTATTCACCACATAAATGTAAAGGCCTGACGAGAATTTATCGAAAACAAACGTATGTTCGGTTATTTATTTTCTTAAACTATTTGCATTTGCTTACATCTCTTTTAAAAGCGGAAAGGTCAGAGGAACGCACGAGTACTTACAGGTGGCTTCACCGAAATCTTTACGGGAGTACTGGAGGGCAGAAAAGGACTCGGGAGAGGGGCTGCGACGGCTGAAAGCGCGTCGTGCTGTTCTGATCCAGTTCCACAAAATGAGCATTGTTCGTTGTTAAATCTGAACGAGAGGTGAAGTGGTGGGGGGGGGTAAAGATTGCAGTCGAAGAAACGTACTAAAAGTTGCAGTTTGGTGTTTAAATTACCCTAAATACGACTAGAGCCAATGGAGAGGAGAACGGAACTAAATATCAGTGAGCACTAGTCAACTTAAAAACCTGCTGTAAACAGAGGAAACACCGGAGGTTCTTAAAGGGCCAGGTACGTTTTTTTTCGCAAGAGACAGGGTTGATTTGATCAACAGCAGACTTCCTAAAACCTGGTGGTAGTTGCTTTGCTATAAAGCGGTGAACATTCCTTCATGGCGTGAGAAATAAATTACAAATGTAGGGTCTGTTAAACCCTGCAGTAATAGTAGAAGTGTTCGATGCACGATGTACTTGGTCTATCCCAACCGAGGTTTGGTAAAGGCGAAGGCAATACAGGGTTCTTGAACCAATAAGTTTATTCTAAGCCCGCAGAAACAACGGATTCTGTAGCTCAAAAACTCCCCTTTACTTATTGGGGTTGTGGTCGTTCTTGAAAATTCTGGACAGCGGCGTGTGACGAGCGTTCTGGCCAGTTTTGGTTACGCTGTAATTTCCTCGCAGGAACTGCGGGAATATTTGGGTAGCGTACGTGAGCAAACACTTCACTCGTGCGGTGAACTACTCATCGCAGTTTTGCGACCTCTGCGGAAGCATGCTGCTCGCTGATTGGCTACTTCGTTTTGGCTATTCTTATTATTGTGTTATAGTAGAATGATTGTCATTCTTCCATCTATTCTAGTTAGAAATATTGTTGATTAATATTTTAAAGCCTTTCTCATTATGTTTCTTGCGTAAAAGTTATTGCAGAAACACACAAGTATCAAATAAGATGAAATGCAAGCGAACATGCGTTACAAAACCCAATATCCGCTAATTCTATCTACAACTAAAAAGAAACAAAGCTAAAATGCGAAAAAATTCGAGGTCCAGATAAAAAAATTCTTTAAATCATCCCCGGAAGGGAAAGAAGATTAAGAGAAACTTAGCTCCTAACTGTTTACGAAGGGCTTTCCTGAGAGGCCGTTTTTTTCTTTGACTTATAACTAAAACGACTATAACACTCTTGTAGCGCAACCAAAAATTTGAAATCGGCATAAATTCGGGCTATTGAAAATCTTAAAGTGATTTATTTATTTTCGATGATTATCGTATAGTTTTATCCAGGACAAAAGCAGCCTCACCAGGAAGCCCTGCCTAAAGTAGTAAACAAAAGAATAACAATAAGCGAATTACAAATTGAAAATAAACCAAGAAAAAAAGAGTAAAAAAGCAATTTAAAATAATAGAAGTGATGAGAAAAATCAATACTATGAACACATAAGGAATGAATAGCAATCATTCTACTACAATGTAATAATTAAAATAATCAAAACTAAGTAACCAATCAGCGAGTAGCACGCTTCTGCAGAGTACCGCAAAACGTATATGTGTGTGCGTGCTGGTCGGCTGGCTGGATGGTTGCCCACGCATTTCTAACGGCTGCCCTGGCCTGTGGTCACGTGTTCATTTCTTGTTAGGCAGCGGATCCTCTGCGGTTCGGGTCTTCGTACCAGCTATAATGATCAGTCCACTTTTGAATTTTGTCGTTTTTTTTACGGTTCGTGTCTACCATGCGAATCCTGAATGTTATACTCAGAAACTATCGCTCACTCATTAGAGGTTCTGCATGCATTATCGCCAGTTCCTGGGGCTATAGATGAGCCTTGACCTTAAATCCGAATTTAAAACCGGCTTTAAGGATATACCTGCAATCTATAAGCGAACTTTCCCCTGAAAATGCGATTCGAAAGCATTGCAAATTTGGCCCTCAGGTCTATGTCCCTTAAGCTCTTAATGCCTTTAAGTGGGCTGAAAACAGCATAGTAACACCACTGATGCAGATCTAGCAGACTTCAGTGAATAAAGCCCATTAAAAACAGCAGTCTCGTATGCAGCTGTGCTACGTCATTAGCGTTAAACTAAGAAGGATATAAGCTAAACTGGTTTTGAAGATCATCTTTAGTGACCAAACATTCGCACGTTTCATCCTTGAAAATACAAAACATCGTGAGATAACATAATTTTACTATTTTTGCAAACCCAGAGTCAACGTTTGAGGTTAAATTGTTCTTCAAAGCGTCAAATAATGATTGAAAAAAGCACACGAGAATCCGCAGTTTGGGCATTGATTTCGTCGAGGTCGACCCTCTGCCTGACAGGGAGATGGCGCAGGGAAGAAATACTTATGCGTCAGTGTGAAGACGATGCAAGCCCTGGAACAACCCATCTATTCGGCTGCCGTTTTGACATCCGTCGCGGATTCTTCCTCAGACACATGAGCAGAGCGCAGTAGTAGAAGCGTAAATTAGAGTATAATGGTAATAGGCTTGCGCGGCATCTACTGCAGTCCCTCCTCCGCCTTGTCCTTTCGACACTTTCGCCCCGACCAATTCAACTCGGAGGAACTCGGTATATTCTAGGGCCTATGGACGTAAACCGAAATTCAATATGAAGTCAAGTCTGCTACAACTTTATTTTGAGGCCTAAGCAAAGGCAGTTAAAGATGAGAGTGTCGTGCCCGTCTTATGTTAGTATTATCACTTCACGCAGCCATGTCTACCATGCAGCACCCAGTGAACAGTTTTGTACGCAATACGACTCGACCTGTAGTGCTACACACCTTTTATTTGCGGGTCCAGTGTTCAAGAACCCTTCCGGGCACATGTGTAGATGACTATCTTCAGCATGGCCGTACGTTGCAAGTAATTATGATGTTTCTAAATATAAAGACTTGTAATAATCGGTTACTTCGAGCCCGAGTAGCTCAGTCGGTAGAGCATCAGACTTTTAATCTGAGGGTCCAGGGTTCGAGTCCCTGTTCGGGCTAACTTTTTCGAGACCGCTGTGTTCTGACATGTAGGCATCTAACGGATGCGTCAGAATTAACCCCAATCTATTCTCAAGATTATTTGATTGTCGATAGAAGGGAATATGCGAGTTCAAGGAAGCAGTTCAGAACAAGAAGATGCGATCATTCTATTTCCTTATTAGGTATCTGTACTTATCCCCTCTGTAATATGCTACAATGAATTTACTACTTATTTCTTTTTACTAAGTAGCAATTACCTATTGCATAAAAAAGGAATCGGGAGGAAGGAGACGCACCAGACAGTATGCAGTTTGAATAGCTGTTTTGTCGAGGTCGACCCTATGCCTCACAGAGAGATAAAGCAGGGGAAAAAGACTTATGCCTGAGTGAGAAAAAGATTAGATCGCTGGGAGAACACTTTTATTCAGCTGATGTTTTGATATCCATACTCAGAGACGTGAGTAGAAAGTAGTGGCAGAAGAACGAATTAGATTAAAGTGGTAATAGACTTTCACCGCATCTATCGCACTCCCTCCTCCCCCTCATTTTGCTTTCTAAACTTGCGCCCCGACCAGTTCAACAGAAACTGGAGAAAAGTGAGTGCGTGGGTGGGTGAGTAGTTGATAAGGCGTGCGACTATACCTATGCCTGTCCTCACACCCACTCCAGCTGGGAGCTCAATCTCAAATAAAGCCTGCATTCAACAGAAGAAGAAGAGACGACCAATGGAACAAGAATTTTATTTTCCTGACGTTTTGGACTCTATCGAGGGAAAAAGCAGCTTACGTAGCCCCACTCATATACCTCCAGGTCGCAGTATTTCGTCCTGAAAAAACGGTGATGATAGAGTTTTTTTTGTGGGGGGGGGGTGGGGAAAAAGGATGGACAGAGAAGGAAATTTTTAGAGGAAAGTGTTAAGTGAAAAAATGTAGTCGAAGTTTCTTCGCGCGGCCGCTGGGAACAGGTTTTTCCGCATGTAAATTGAAGGTTCGCGTGGCACTCTGCGCCGCAGACCATACTAATCTAACTTCACAACGGTAAATTGGACCTCAGGTAAGTTGAAGTAGACGACCTCCTAACCAACACTTCAATTTTGGCGAATTCAAGGAACTTGCAATTTGATAATCAGGTTTTTCCGCAATAAGGTAAATGATAATACAGATTAGGAAAATCTACATATGTAAATCAATAAGACTTCTAAATACAGTAAAATTAAAATGCATTTAGCATTTATTAAAGTATATTCCACTGCGCATCCTTATTCCCCGCCCATAAAACCCGATAACCACCGTTTTCGTAGGAAAACATGCAGGTTGCAGGGATTAATGAGTGGGACTACGTAAGCTACAGTTGCCCTGTCGAGAATTTGTAATCATAGGTGACGTTAGGATAGTGTAAGACATGCGAAGATTATGGAGATCCATGCAGGGATCCCACGGTATTTATAGTTCGTAGCAGTCCTTCCTATGCATAACATAATGGTCTGTTCCCGTAATCACCCCTTAATGCTTTAATCGTTACGGTGATGACTTGACACTTTGCATTCGACTCATTAATTCTCACGCTTTTCTTGTCCGTGTCGAACGCGGGCTTCATAATTGCGCGCAAATTATGCTCGCTGGCGTCACAGATGTTGCTGGCCATTGTTCTTCTCACGTGACTGGTTCTCGTGCTCAGGCATTGTCTCAGTAGAGAGTGTGGGAAAGGCAAATCGTTGCGCATGTTGATGGGCTGTAGGCCTGAGAAACATGACTCGAGCAGCTCGCGGCTCACGTGGTTGTCGCCTCTTGCGAGGATTTCGGCCTCGTTAAACCTAAACATATGCTCGGGTCCCGTCGGGTGCGCTGCAACCTGGGAGTTAGCGTTCTTCTTTCTCACCGCCCCTGCGAACTATAAAGAGCGTGCAATCTGTGCTTCAGCCTTATCTGCGCATGGCTCAGAATATCCTCCCATTACATATGATTAAGGATTCTCAACAGAATCCGAAACATGAGGAAAGTAAAATTCTTGTTTCAACGATCGCATCTTCTTTTTCTTCTGAACCGCTTTCCGGAACTCATATATTCGCTTCTATCGGCAAAGCCTGTGTTGGTCTGATCTAGCCCAACTCATCTGGCAGGCAACCTATTTAGGGAGTAAATAATACCTGTATCGCAATTAATATGAATATGCTAAGGGATAGGAATTCGCAAATACACATTTCACAGGCTCAGAAGCACTATGACAATGAACGTTTCATTGATTAAGCCGTTTTCTCAATTTAAGATGGTTTAATTTACAAAGCATACTATAATTATGAGGCCTCTAGAATTACGTTTGAATTAACTACTGGTTGGAAATGCACAAAATCAACGTAATATCGTAGATTCGGCAACAGTAGTATATGAAGGCCCACTCATTTATCCTTTCAACCTGCATGCGTTCCTATGGAAACGGTGGTTATCGGGTTTTATGGGTGGGAAATTAGGATACGCAGTGGAATATACTTCAATAAATGTTAAATGCATTTTTATTTTACTGTATTTAGTAGTGTTGTTGATTTATATCTCTAGGTTTTCCTGATTTGTATTGACATTTAACTTCTTGCGGAAAAACCCGATTGTCAAATTGCAGGTTTCTTGAATTTCCCAAAAAATTGAAATGGTGGTTAAGAGGTCGTTTAATTCAACTTACCTGAGGCCTAACTTACCGTTGTGAAGTTAGATTAGTATAGTCCGCGGCGCGAAGCGCCGCGCACACCTTCAATTTAAATGCGGAACAACTTACTGCCAGCGGCCGCGGGAAGCAACTTCGACTGTATTTTTTTTCACCTAACACTTCTAAAAATTTCCTTCACTGCCTATCCTTTTTCCCAACCCCCATAACTCTATAACCACCATTTTTGCAGAACAAAATGCTAGGATAAGGGGTATATGAGTGGGCCTACATAAGCTACTTTTGCCGAAGGTTCCACGTAAAGCATCGATGGCATCAATTCGCAAAAAAAACACTTAATTAGGCTTATAATAATGATTACCAATGGCCTTAAAATTTCAATGATAGTTTAGAGAAAATGTTCACAAAATAATGTTTGATTGTATTATTTTAGTAGCAAATTATGCTATCATTTTATACCTCTCGACCACTACACTTTAGTTTGAGTTTTAAAAACGCATACGAAAAATCCCACAATTTTCTGCGGTATCAGTGAGAGTTTGCATAATTTTCCAATAAAATTGCAATGCTAATATATATTGTTTTCTTATTAAGCGACATTAGTATATTGACGGATACAACATATTATGAATTAGCATTTAACACTCTTAGAAAATATTATTTTAGGAACCTTCTTGAGACCAAAAAATAACATTTCCGAAGTATGGAATGCAGAAAAAAGCATATTTTACGAAATAACTGCCAGAAAGAATATATTTGCGAACCATTCCTGTGAAATATATTTGACTTTACAAGGATACCAAAGGGAAATCTGATAATTGTGTATTATTTAAGTATCTTTTTTTCAGAGCAAGATTTCCGCAAAGGCTTGAAAGGAGGCTCGAAAAAAGTCAGCATCCTAGCATGATTGACATGGTTGGAACTTGTGCTACGTAATCCTACATATGCAGTTTCTTTGAATCAAAAATACATTTGGGAATTTTATGCAGTTGAAATTCTTCTGTAAAATAGACAAATAATTAAAAGGTAGTCAGTTTTGTAGCAAACTAGAGGTAGCTGTTGCTGTTTTAGCAGGTACAGTTTGCTCTGCGTCTGTTCAACGTTATAACAGGACACAAAAGCAAAGCTGCGTTTTAGCAAACCATGGTTGCTGCGGCCTGGTGTGCGCTGGCAGTTTTCTTGGATCCGATTCCCTGCCTGAGCTCCCACTGGCTTTATAGGGCGTGTACATGGTTGCTCAGTTAATTGTATCTTCTCCCTCTCTCTGATTCAGAGGATGGAATATCGGGTGGTAGCGCCTAGTAACTTGCAGACGACGTGATGGCGGTGGTGGCCGTTACGCCCTCGTCTGTGACGTCGTATTGGCCACCCGGCCAGTCGCTTCAGGCTTATCCGCGCGTTTTGACACGCTTAGCGGCGGCCTTGGGCGCACCAGCCACCTCTGCTCTGCCCTATCTCCGGTTTTCTTAACTTTTGCCTTGATATCGGGTAAAGATGTGGCAGTAGTGATAGAGTGGGGTAGATCCTGCGTGAGTCTACTTTCACCATAATTCAGCTACTGCGTCTGCCTTCAGCTTGCTGAAACTCGTGTTGGGCAACGCCGAAAACGATGGTTGAACTATGTTTTCAGCACAAGAACATAAACCTTCAGAGTAAAGGTGGCCTTGCTATAAACCCCTAGTGGTGCGAGTTAGTGCTAGGATGTGGCGTTTAACGCAAAATTACCTAGGAAGTATCCGCAGGGATCGCTTCTCACGGTTGGCAATCATGACGCCCTCCATGCCCCCAGTAAACGATTGCGGCAGCCATTGGCACTGCTGCATTAAGAGTTCGAAGAGCCAATCGGCGATTTCTCCTTCGTTGATTGGTTGATAGAGAAAGCTCAGGTGCATGCACGCATGTAGCCCCGCTAGAGGCTCAACGGTCTCCCCTTGCCTGATGAAAACGCTTCCTGCATCCGCGTAAGCACCCCCTTCTTGTTGTAGTACATGCTCTCCCTGCCTTTTGATTACAGAACCTTCAAGCTTCTGACCCTCATAACCTGACGTACCTAGTGTCTTTTTGTTTGAAGGCTTCTGACTGAAGTTCACTGATGTGCTCGCATGTCTTCTAAAAGCTTTCCTCCCTTCCAACCCTCCAACCTAAGGGCTAATTTTTAGCGCTTTCAGGAAGGAAAAATGTCTAGATCAAATATTTCATGCTGTTGCTTTGCGCGAAAAGGAGGCAATTCAAAACATGCCTTT
>JAYGXS010000007.1:13010132-13029384 GCA_036362985.1 Ligula intestinalis | reverse complement strand
AAAAGCTGGTATGTTAACCAAAATTCGTTAATGTTTTGATAAGAAAGAAATACTATGTGATGTTGTAATTTTTAGGCAGATAGTATTGCCAGCAAAGACAAAGGACAACAGGATGGCCATTTCCGGCTTATTGGCCTTTGTAAGCCAGTCATACCCAGCGACCTTATGATAAGAGTCAAACGCCCTAACCACTGAGCGACGTGTTCGTTGTCTGGCCAGATTAGGTCCAGGGCTATTGACACTCATTGTTTGACGTTCATCCGACCGTTAACGGAACTACACTACCAGCTTCTATGGCTGGCAGGGCCTCTGGTAAAACCCCAGGCAGAGCGGGACAGATGAGTTTATGTGATGTTCTCAGGCAGCCGCATATACCAGCTTTGATATGCGCTCATTTTCAACCGCTTGCGAAAATTATACGCAGTAACAAATGATTCCATGATTACTCTGAGCTTTTAAAATTGATCTTCAATGCCCTCAACAAATTTGAATACTGTAGCTTTATAATATCCTCCGAAATATATATCTAACTCGGAGCAATTCACCATATTCTGTGGTCTATAGGCGATGACTGAAATTCGATATGAAGTGAAGTCTATCTCAAGTTTATTTCGGGGCCTAAATAATGGCAGTTAAAGATGAGAGTACTGTACCCGTCTTCTGTTAGCATAATCAAGCCACACTTCCGTGTCTACCATGCAGCACTCAATGAGCAGCGTCAAACGTAACACCAATGGCCCGGGTGAATGAGTTGGAAAAGCAACAGACCTCTAATTTGAGGGCTCAGTGTTCGAGTCCCTGTACGGGCACACCTGTTTATGACGATCTTTAGCACATCTGCAATTTGCGGGTATTTATGGGGCTACTAATTCTAAAGACTTGCAATCCACGATTATTTTGAGCCCGAGTAGCTCTGTCGGTAGAGCATGAGACTCTTAAGCTGAGGGTTAAGGGTTCGGGCTAACGTTTTGAAGACGGCTGTGAGCTGATATACTTTCTGGGACAAGCATGTTCAAGTTTATTGGCACCTAATTCGTGTAGGCATCAAAGCGAATGCGTCTGCCTCCATCCCATTCCTCTGCAAGGACGTATTGGATTTCCGTAGTAGGTATTTACCCCTCCCTTAAATATGCTACAATAAATTAACTACTGATCTCGTTTTACTAAGTAGCAAATAACAATTGCATAAAAAGGAATCGAGAGTAGGTGTACGTGATAGCTGGAACAAGTACTTTATTCGCCGTTTTTGCACCTGCCTCTGACGTTGGGTTTGAGAAGGAAACTGAGCGGTCCGGTGAATAAGGTTCTTGTCCCAGCGATTGCATCTACTCTTTTTCAATTTCTTCCTGGTACTCAAAATGATTGTAGTATTATTAGAGGATGGTCGCTATAATGTTAATTTATCCTTTACACTTAAATAAATCGCTAGTTTATAGTGAATCACTCTGGATTATGCTCGTTAGGTGCAGACCGCAGGTTTGTCAGGCACAGTGGGACAACCACGTCATGTTCAATAAACTGCCAACAAATAGCCAATAGTATACAGAAAGTTTTACTGATACGCCATTCACTTGCTAGAAACCCAGACTGATCTTTCACCGAAGACAATCAACGCCTGCAGGATAACCACATAATGTGCACATGCTGCTAACCGATAGTCAGTAGTAAAACTTGTATAAATATTTACCGTACTGGCAGCAAAGTTACTGGCTAAAACCCCAGACACGTGTTGCGCCCCTATTCTGCCGCTCCTTGATACAACTGAAAGGGCAGTCAGGCTCATCAATGGGTCCCCAGCTCCCCCTGTTAAAATTCTGATAGCTCCTCCAGAAAATGCTGTGTGAACTCACTGATGAATACGTCATTTTCATCATATAATCTTTGGCCTGCCTTGCACATGAACAGAAAGATTCCACGCGTGACAGCCAGCACGCTTTCACTGTATGAAATCGTTTGGATTACGCATCCGGCATTAAGGAGTATTTCCAAGGAAAGGCGTTCTTTGGGAGAATGAGGGGAATTTATTCAGTAAATTGTGAACGATGGATCCCCAGGTCATCGTCAGACTTGCGAAGCTGTGCAACAAACGAGTAATATTTCAAAGCTTCTGGTAGAGTCTTATAGTCATCTAGTGTGGGCAGGTGCAATTTGTATCACTGCATGGTGAGTAAATTAGTAGTCGCAATAGCGTGATGGGTAATTGGCAACTGATTCACGAATGTTCAACGCGCCGAAAACGGAACATGTTGCCAAAGTGTGTGCCTGTGAGGCCTGCTGTCAGATCTACCCTAAGGTACCAGCTTGCATCTCGTGATGGAAAAATAGTGCTTGGAGCATTTATAACGGATGCCCAGACTGGACTTCAAAAGTTCCATTTTGCCAAGGAACAATATATGCAGTTTTGCTGAAAAAATATCCATCTACACCTACTTAAATCTCTTATTGAAATAACTGCCATTTCAGCAGGATTCAAAAGACGAAAAAAGATGCTCCTAGACAAAAAATGGAAGACTATTTCTCAGCCAGTTGTTACAAACCAAATAATATCGCAAAAGTTTTGAACCTGTCTTCCAGAGCCCTCATAGCAACGGAGGAGAATGTGATTTCCAAAAGGATGAAACACAACCATTCTGATTCTGATTACTTGAACTTCTTAGCCAGCTTGGAGTCTATCCTTTGAACAGGAGACTTCAATGACGAGGACCGGTTTACAATCCGAAACAGTGCTGTCCATGCCCTAAAGGATTGGAATCGGTTTTCATCTCTATACCCTGAAGAAAAAAGCACCTAATAATTTAGAAACTGATGAAAATATAATCATTCTTTCCCAAGACAAGGAAGGCTCAGCTGCTCTTTTGAACGAATCAGACAACAAGCAAAAAATGCTGTTACTATTAGAAGATAGCTCAACCTATAAGCCTCTGTCCACAGAGGCTCCAACGCCTAACAGGGATAATCCACTGTCAGGAGATATCGCAAAATGCGTGAAACAATCCAAGGGAACCATTGCAAAGATCAACAGATTACTCAAAGTTCACAAACCGGAAGTTCCCCTGCGACCAATAGTATCATTAGTTGGTGCACCAAAATACAAAAATCCCTAAGTGGCTATTCCATCACCTCCACCCACTTACGAAGGAGTACGAAACTTCCATTCAGAAATCTACTGAGTTTCTACAAAAAATAAGGAGAGTCACAGTTTCCGATGATGAGAAAATGGTCTTTTTCGACGTCGTTTCCCTGCTGACATCCATACCACACGATGTGGCAAGCCAGTGCACAGAGAAAGTCCTGAAGAGCTACGAAAAGAAGGTTCTTGCAGCTGCCTTACTTGAACTTGTGTTCCTTTGCCTAGGAATCAATTTTTTTATTTGGGCATCAATACTATCAACAATTAAAGGGAGCTTTAATGGGGTCACCCTTGTCTGGATTCTTTGCCGAAGTAACGATACAGACGGCCCTTCCATCAATTTACCCTAAGTTGTGGGTACAATACATAGACCACACATTTTTTCGTGAAAAGGGACCAACGCGAAGCACTCCACAACATCATCAACCCAATCCTTCCGGGAATTCAATTCACGCTGGAGAAGTGAGTAAAACGAAAACTCCCATTTCTTGGTGCTCTCGGGCAGTGAAATACTAACGGAACATGACAAACGTCTGTTTACCTCAAACACACATAAACTGATTTATAAGAGCAACAATCCCATCTCTCACAAAAGGAGTACTGTCAACAGTCAGCTACACCAAGCAAAGACACACTGCTCATACGAAGAAACCCACCGAGTCGAGCTCAATTATCTGTTTGATTTGTTTTCCCGCAATGATTATGCCAGAGACTTCTTACACAAATGCATGAAACAACACCAGCTTAACAAAAAGAAACCAGACAATTTTAGTTAGGCACCCGAAACAAACATATGGTGAATCCTTCCTTATATAAAGAGTGTCAGAACTCGTTAAAGGGCACTGGCGGAAACACCCAATAAAGTGGCACATAAACCGGCGGCCACGTTACGCACTCAACTAGTAGACCATAAGAATAGGGTGAGCTACCTAACTAAGAAAGGACTCACCTACAAAGTCCTATGCGAAGCTTGTGATACCCTATATTATGGCCAAAAGGAATATCCGTCTCTACACGCATCCGCGAGCACCAATTGGTTATGTAAAGACGTGACGGTTTGTCCGAAGTGGCCATGCATTGCTTTGAAACAGTACACACCTTTGCATGGGACAAAACACGCATCGTCGGAGTTTGCTCCTCCAAGAAAGTCTGACGATTTCTTGCGGCCATGCAATCCGAGGATTCATGAATGAACCGACGTATCGGGTTGGATAGAGTGCCCGAACAGCTCAAACAAAATGAAAGATACTACAGCCGATCACTACAGACCAAAGTGAACCGCGATAAGCGCCCACACAGGATAACCCAGACTGGCCCCGGCCAGACGCAAATTACAGTTGTCAATTAGGCAGCGTCTGTTGGCTACGACAGAAGCCGCCGTCATCAGGCTACGCCGACCGGTCTTGTGCGTCCAAAAGAACGTCGTTGCGGCACCTTGGTTACTATGGTCAAAATTTGCTAATCCAACAGCCTGCAGCTTATCACCGCTCTCGGCTACGAGGATCAGGTTTTTAACCCCGATTCCTTCCCCCCATCTCCCCTGACAACCACGCTATTTTTTCCACCAACCCGCATAGCTTCTTTGATTAATTTGCATATAAAAGTAAAGGCCTGACTAAAAAATTATCGAAAAAACCC
This sequence comes from Ligula intestinalis, assembly GCA_036362985.1. Lineage (NCBI taxonomy): Eukaryota > Metazoa > Platyhelminthes > Cestoda > Diphyllobothriidea > Diphyllobothriidae > Ligula > Ligula intestinalis. Next base: position 13,024,616 of record JAYGXS010000007.1, on the reverse strand, counting down.
ATGTTTACCAGTTTATGTTCTAAAGGGTTGATCTGTGTCATATCTAAATTGGAGTCAACATTCTTGTGACGAAGGACATTTCTGAACAGTCCCGTGCGATTTGAGGAGGAAGAGAGCTAAATGTAGGTCTGATTGTGACTTCTGTCTAGGTTTTGCTTTCGAATTCGCTTCTACGTTGCTTTTTGCGAACGGACAGAGCTAAAATATTCCTGGCAGAAGTATGCGAATAAAAACTGCTCTTTCCTTCACCAAACACACTTCTTGTGATTCGTTTCTGCGAATACCCTCATCCTACCTTCAAGAGGACAATTGGCAAGCGTATGTTTTCGGTCATTAATCATAAGGCTGCCACAATTAAGTGGAGAATTAATTTGTGACCTATGCAAAGGCATTATCCATGTCTCGGGGGAAGGAGGTGAGTTAATCACAGTCTTCGTTTCCAGGCTGACTGCATGACTTGGAGAATTTGGACAGGGGGGAGAAAGTGGGATAGAGGGAGCTTAGAAGATTGACGCTGTCTGTTCGGAAAACTCGCGGACGGCGTATCACTGACACGGCAGGCATTTTTCAGGTTACGCTCCCATTAGGAATGACGAACTAGGGAAGTAGAGGGCATGCTGGCACACATGAGGGCGGCCTCGGTCACGCCGGTCACCTGCGTCAACCCCCCATCTCCGGTCTACTTGATTTGTTAGGACGCCGGACACAGATGTGGGGGAGAGGGGAGAGAGTGAGGTAGATCCCTCGCAAGTCCACTTTCCCTAAAATCCAGCACAAGTCATCATGCGGCGTGTGATCACCCACTGAATTCGGCCAAGGAAGAAAGAATGCCTGCTCCGATAACATGTATATGCCAATCGAATTTTCCCAGGATTAATTCTGGCCATGCTCCCGTTACTGCATGCACCTAGAACATCTCTCTGGGACCAATGTAAAACAACGGAAGGTATTGCTTCATTGTCATTAGCTTGTGATGTTCACGAGAATAGCTTGTTAGAAAGGAGCATTTGCCATGGCAACAGTACGCACGATCGCGGACAAAACCGAAGATAAATTTTTAGAGGTACTGATAATGTGCATGTGCACAAACCGACTTGCTACCAATATCAGAAGCATTTAAGTCGGAAGAAATATTTATCCTCAGGAATTTTGGTGAACGCGTCAAAAAGCATGTAACCTTAACGGGAGAAAAGAAAGACGGGTTCACAAGACTGACTTTCTTAGATAATGCTGCAAGTGAGCTAAGAAGACGGTGTCTGAAGACTGCGATCAAAAGCGATTTCCCTGTGGCAAACTTACACGTTTTCTTCACGACTTCTCCTCTCATGTGAGTGATAGGTAAAGCCCGACACACTTTGAAGGCCACATCCATGTTCATATACTCTTTTACATGCTCCTGTTGAGCAGCATACCTTGACCGAACAAAAAAGCACTAGGAAAATAGACTACGTGGACAGATACTGACCCAGTTAACTAAAAATGAAACAAAATTGATCTCGAGTTCTATTCCCGCACATCTTGTTTATAAAAATCATCGATTCAATGCTAATGAAGCCTTTCAGGTTGTCTACCGGGCATTAGCTAACTTTTACACAAGGGCCTACGTCAATGGGAGCTTGCAACAGCATACAAAATGGGCATCGGCTTATGAGCGATGGTGTTGCCGGGCCGATTTAATTATCGGGCGATCATTTCACAAATTTCTTGTGTTTAGCGTAATGAATTGAACACCCTCTGTACCCCTTCTCCGTAAGAGTTCCGACTTGACGCTCCTCACTTCTAGGACCTATCGCAGCAGGATTCGCGTCATCTTAACTCCTCCCAACCTACGCACTCCCATCCCTGTTCGATGCAACATCTTGCTCATAAACCCTCTGGTGCGACAATACCAGCCCTCACTTACACGTAGTAGTGGCAACGAGCAAGGGTTGATTTTCCCACGAGCTTTCTTTCTTCAGATCCACATTTCTCTGCCTATAAGCCGCAAGGCCGATAAGGATCTGGATACTTATAGCAGGCAATAACCTTGTGTGGGTGTTATCTCATAGAACCAATGACTCACAGTCCGATCGCAGTGCCGTTCCAACAGGCATCCTCGGTTGTCACTGAAGACGATAGGTAGGGTGATTCATTACAAATGGCCGAACTTGCGTCTGCCCATAGGCGCTTTATAGTTTGAACCTTAAATGCAGAGAAGATTAAACAGGTTATGATGAATATGCATTGGGCCCAAAAAAGTCACACGAAACAAAGCATTCAGTACACTAGGGCGCAGTCATAGAATTTGAGCAATAAGTGCACATACGTAGCACATGACGGCCAATGATCAATTTGCAGCAGCTAAACGCATTTTGTGAAACGAATCTTCAAATAAAGCAAGGCGTGAAGTTCAGTTAGTTGACCAGAGAAATCTTTGATGATTTTTAGTGAAGATCAGTGTTACCATTAAATCAAATTATTTTCTCTGTCCTTAGGACGTAAAAATAAGAAGTGTGCATTTGCAGTTTGTAGACAGTAGCGGTCATTATCGAGAGTACTGTCACCAAATAAAAATTGACTTCTAGTTTTGCACACAGTGGAGGAAGTGGGGTGTTAAAAAATTTGGTTTGAGGAAAAATAGGTTCCCTTTTTTATCGAATAATGACTGTAATCAAGCATTTATAAAAGCACCCGAGTCATGCCATCAATAATTTCTTTCAAGATTTATGCAAAAGATGTCTATAGAGCAGAATCAACGAATATAAAAACTTGAAACGCAACCGAAAGAAGATTATTAGTTTTTATCAAAATCGTCATTCATATTCTCTCACTGTGCTCTACTTTTGTTATCTGGAACAGATCCTAGAACGAAAAACAAATATCATAAAAACTGCTATTGTATAAATACAAAAGACAGTTCTTTCATTTTCAGCATAATAGGTATCCCCGTTTTGGGAATTCGAAAAACTGGTCAAAATTACTCATTTTAATCTTGACCTAAACATCAAAACAGGTAAAGAACACAGACATTTGACGCAAAAATATCTAATTAAAGCGCTTTTTCGAGAGGTAACACGGTATAGTTTTACTCATAGGTGTATTCCTTCGGAACTTATGTTGTGGTCGTTCAATTTTTCTGGCAATGATTTGACCTTTTCGGGTGATTCTAAATCAGTGACCCCAACAAAAGAGTTTAAAAGCTAATTATTGAGGAAAATGCTTTTCCAACATATCTTATTGTAAAGTATTTGGTAAAAAAATAGAAAAAACTCAGTATTAAGGGTTAATCAAATAAAATTACTAAAATTCGTACAGTGTTAAGCGAAATTTAAAGAAAAATATAAAGCTCATCGCATTCAAACTCTTCAAATAATTACAAAGAAATGTGATGGAAGGAAATTTATCTCAAAATACAAAAGATGGCATTTTACGTTATTTTTACGATTGCACCTGACAAATTACTTCCGTCACTGACCGGTATGTCCACACATCAAATTTTGAAATATTTTACTGCCATGAGATCTTATTGGCAAAATCAAGTGAAATTCTGGTTTGCTTCGTTTAGCATACCTCAAAGACTATGGGAAAGTAGAAACCACTGCAAATTATTATCAAAAGCATCTCTGAAAAACTGCAACTTTGGGCTGTTTGCCAACAACTATACTCTATATTGCGCGTAATGCAGAAGCATATGAATGCGAAAATTTCACAAAAGGCTTATTCTCAAGCGTAAGTCTACTTGTGCTGCTTTATTCACTTGTTTTGTTTGTCAGAAACGGACTTTCTTTACATTTAAGACTTAGGTTTACTCAGTGACCCCAATTTTTCACTTTAACGGAATTTTCTCGTGTTTTTAAATAACTGCCAATTCTGGACAAACTAAGATTTCGCGATGTTTACGATGTTAACGTTAGGGTTGTTAGGCTTTGGGGGCCGCAACTTGGGTTGATTTTGTGAAACAGGGATTTTTCCTGTAAAAACCTTGGATTTCATTAGATAGACATTTTACTGTACACACATTTTGCCCTCCCTTTTTGGTTTAACATTTCTTCCCACCCTCCCAATCCCTATATGGTTCATTAAAATTCTTATTCGATTGATTAGCCTGTACGGTGCCGTACCATGGCCTTACTGCTTTATATTGATCTTCCTATACAATTTGCTGCATTCTCTCATATATTATGGGAGTTATGAAGCGATAGATTGCAGCCGATGAGTAGTCGCGCATTTTGTTGAAGCCCATAACTTCTGCATAAATCACTCGGTCGCTTGCTTTATTTTATCAGCATCAAGTAGAGAAATCGGCGAGCGAGCGAGCAGACTGTTCAAGATATTCGCCTTCATTGACAGTTATCTGCAAATTACCCCAGTAAAGCATGTTGAAGACGATAATATCGGCGCGAATGTTTCGTGTACTCGGCACACACTCCACAGGGACCTCCCTCATAGAAGCGCATTTTGGTTGACGATTAGGCTTCATAATTAGAGACGTTTGCACTTCGGAGTCAACACATTATCTGTGTTCTTGAGGTCGTCAAAGGAGGTCACTCCTTAAATAAGATATTCTGTTTTACGTAAGTTTAACTGAAATTGAGAAATGCGTTTTCGATAAGCAAATACTAATCAAGCAATAGTAAATATCGTACAGCATAATCCCAGGATATTTCAATCACATCAAGCAACCGGCTATTAAACGAGCTTCGTTCTAGCTGCTTGTAAATACCACAATCTGTTAAAAGTGACTACATAATTAGTAGAAATTTTATCACTCACAGTTCAATGCGCATAATCAGTGAAATATATTTTATAGAAAACAAACATGAATATTTCTTCTTTTACTCATTTGATTGAAATGTTTGTCTTTTTAAATTATAAATATTCTTACATAAAGAATGCCTTTCGGTCTTGGAAGCTTTCTTAGTTCTCAGATAATTTATGACCAAAAATGCTATATCACCTACATTTAAGTTTTATAAAGCGCAAGTTCTTTACTTTTAACGTTGGCAAAGGCTTTCTTTTATATATCTGCCAGTAAGAAGAGGTGCTTTGTGACGTGTACAGTTTTACAGTCAATATGCACCGTACAGTATACTTAACAACCAGCATTTATAAAGTGAAATGTAAAATGCTTATGCAAAGACAGACAGACGGATTCAAAGCTTTTCGAAAACCGAGAGATACCCCTTTCTCGATTATAAAATTTAAAGAAGACTTAAAATCGCTGCCAAATGTATGCATGAAGTCAATTGACTTCGGTTTAGTTAAGTATTTGTGGCCCATCTGCTAATCCCAGTGTACATGGACTATCTGCGTCGTACTCAAGTGCATGATTTTGTTTGCAGTCTCAGCTAGTAGTCATTTTTATGATTGGCTGGTTTAAGGTCAAATAAACTTGAAACGTCACTGTTTACATCTACCCGCATTTTCTGTCGTCCTTCCTTTCTGCAATAACAACTCAGTCGACTTCAGCAAGGCAGTTGGTTGCCCGTTAGTTAACTTTGCCAAACATACGGAACTTGTCTGCTTCAAGAAGCCACTGGATTGGTATTAGCCAATTCCTGTTGAAATTAATATCTAGTCTACAACGAAAGACAATGACTGGTGTCCAGCTGATACTACCAGCTGTTACGGCTGTCAGTGCCTCTGGCGAGACCCAAGGGAAAGTGGAACAAATTTGTCCCGTTAGCGGTCATCAGAAAGTGTCAACATCTCCTGATCCTAACCGGTCATACAACGAGCTTGAGGCTCAATGCTTAGAGCGTTTGAAAAGGTCGCGAGTTCCAAGCTCCAGCGGGACACGACTCCGGTCTGGCTATAACTGGCCAATGATGTCTAATAAGCCAGAGGTGGTCATTCCAGTATTTTTAGTCTTTGCCAGCCATACTATCCGCCTGCAATATCAGCTGTCAGGGACTCGGGCGGAGCCCAACGCAGAGCGGACAGATGAGTCCAGTTGCGGTCAGGTGTATGTGCATAAACGAGTGAACTAGTAATTATGGCCTGTCCACAATACCCTGTCTGCCAATAGAGGAGAATATCCGAATTCCAAGAAGCAGTTCGGAAGAAAAAGACAAAGCGATCACTAGAACAGGAGGTTTATTGTCCTGCCGTTTCGGATTTCTTCGGGAATCCTTAATCATAGGTAATAGAAGAACAGTCTAAGACATGCGCAGACAGGGTGATACATGCACAGATTACACCGTATTTGTAGTTCGTAGTGGTCACCCGCATACGTACTATAATTGTCAGTTCCTATAGCCACCGCTTGAGGTATTAATTGGTGCGGAGATGGCTCATTAATTACCACAACGTTCTTGTCCGCTTCAGATGCGGTGCATGAAGCCTCATTCAACATAGCTGACGCCAGACCTGCCAACATGGTTGCTGCAGTAGAATAAATTTTCAGCCAAACAGAAGCAAATGACGAAAAGAAAAACGTCAAACGTTATCAAGGGGTCGTCCCTCCTCATGGCACATCGACCACGCGACGCTCTTTCCAAGGTCGAACGCAAGGCACTTAAAGAACTCAGAGCCGACAATGACCTCGTTCTCGTGCCGGCGGACAATGGGCGGTCCACTGTCGTATTGGACAGGACAGACTACATTCACAAGGCTCAAACTTCGTTAGACGATCGTCAGTGCTACATCCCATGCACATCCAACCCCATGAAAACGCCGACACGCGAGATCAAAACAACGCTGTTGGCAATGGAGAACTCAGATGCGATATCTTCAATCGACCGACGCATGGCGAGAGCGCAAGAAACGGCTCTGACCCGCTTCTATGGTCTCCCCAAGGTGCACAAAGAGGGCATACCCCTCCGGCCAATCGTACCTCTCAAAGGAACTCCAAACTACGGACTGGCAAAGTGGCTGTTCCGACGGCTCAAATTCTTGACCGCTGATTCAGCCACAACAGTCAGGTCTTCAACGAAATTCCTGGAGAAACTAAAAGGGGCAAGCCTCCTGCCAAACGATATTATGGTTTCCTTTGATGTCACGTCCCTTTTTACTTCTATTCCACAGGACCTGGAAGTCGAGACTATCCAACTACTCCTGCGAGAGAAATACGATGGAACGGATAATCGTTTCGGGCACGCTCAAGTTCTACAGCTCTTAAGGTTCAGCTTCAAGATGTACTTTACCTTCAACGGACTATCTACGAGCAGGTGAAGGGCACACCTATGTGTTCGCCCATTTCCGGACTCATAGCAGAGGCGGTCCTGCAACGGTTGGAGTCATTGGTTTTCCAACACCACAGACCGAAATTCTGGGCTCGGTATGTGGACGACACCTTCGTCGTGATTGAGCGGGATCAGGTGCTGACATTCAAAGAATGTCTTAACGCCGTCTTCTAGGACGTTTAATTTACGATCGAGGAAGAGGAAAACAACCAGCTGGCCTTCCTGAATGTCATCGCTCGCCACAAAGACGGTGGTGCTCTAAAGACTAAAGTGTTCAGGAAAGCAACCAACACTATGCAAGTCCTGAACTACAATGGCAACCACCCAATTGGTCTCAAACGCAGCTGCGTTAGAGCGCTATTCCGGCGCGTTGAAACGCATTGGAGCGAAGAGGACGACAAAATTGCAGAATTACAATATGCTCGACGGATACGGAGAGCAAATGGTTACCCGCGCAATTTTGTCAACCAATGCACACGCAAACGAGAAAATAAGCCACGGCCAACTGGTGCAAACGTTTGGCGGGCCCTTCCGTACGTGAAGAATGTTTCGGAAGCGGTCAGCCGTCTTCTCATTCCACTTGAAGTTAAAGTTGCGCACAGGCCAGAAGCAACCATCAGGCGCCGGGTCATGAGGCCGAAAGACCCACTGCCACGGCAGGAAACGGCTGGAGTCGTTTACCGGATCTGGTGTAGTTATGGACAAAGCAACTACGTCGGAGAAACCGGGAGATTACTGTGGACGCGAATGGCCGAGCATGCAGTGGCGGTGAGGGAGAAAGTCGCCAACTCCCAGGTTGCAGCTCAATCAACGGGACCTGGTCATATTTTAAAGCTTGACGACGCCAAAATCCCCGCAAGAGGGGACAACCGCGTGATCCACGAGCTGCTCGAGTCATGGGTTCTCGGGCCCCTTGTCCATCAATAAGCGCAATGAGTTGGCGTTCCCATACGGTGTACTGAAAAATTTCCTGAGCGATAGAATCAATCACGTGGGAAGGACTGGGCGCAACAACAACTCTGACGAAAGCGGCCATAATTGTGGCGCAATTATCAAACCCGCATCTGCAGCGGACAAGAACGCTATGGTAATTAATGAGCTATCACCGCACTATTTAAGACCTCAAGCGGTGGCTAAAGGAACAGACAATTATAGTACGTATGCGGGTGACCGCTACGAACTACAAATACCGTGTAATCTGTGCATGTATCACCCTGTCTGCGCATGTCTCAGACAGTTCTTTTATCTATGATTAAGGATTCCCGACGAAATCTGAAACGTCAGGACAATAAACCGTTTGTTCGAGTGATCACTTCTTCTTCTTCTTCTTCCGAATACCCTGTCTGTCGACCATCTGTCCGTTGATCAGTCTTCAACAGTAGAGGGAGAGATGCGACGTAGAATGTAGGTGGATTGATACAAGCCTTTCAGGCCTTTTCAACTTTCATCCAGCCATTCATAACACTGACTAACTGCCGGTGCTTGAAACACAAACGTGCACTCGAGTACGGCACCGGTTGTCTGCAAATGGCATCTAGTAAATGGAGCACAGGCATTTTAGCAAAAAGCGGTGTATAAGCGCCTCATCAATTCTCATTCTCTGTGGCCGAAATTGCAGGAATGGGTGCTCCATAGGTTCATTGGATTACCGAGGCAAACAACTTGCGTATTGGTGGTAAGGTTCACCAACAGGAAACTAACTGTCAGGCCGAAGTTTGCTAAGTTATAATAATGGAGAGGAAGGACGGCAGAAAAAACGGCTCTTTTTGCCTTTATTCAGCCAATCATAACCCTGAATACCAGCTGGGTCTGGATACACAGACATGCGCTCGAGTAAAACCCAGATAGTTCACGGACTGAATCTAGCAGGTGGATCACAAGCACTTCATCGGCACGAAGTCTATCTGTGCCTCGCTAACGGTCGTTCTCTGTCGCTGCAGATTGGGCATTTATTTAAACAGAAATGGGTGCACACAAATCTTTTGGTTTTCCGAAGCAAAGACGCTCCGTGTGGATGGTAGAGGTCACGCACAGGAAACCAACCACAAGGCCGAAGCCAGTCAAATGATAATAGCAAAGCGAGGGGTGGGTAGGTGACAGATAATGACAGTTAACAGTGTCACGAGGCACACTGTTCAACTGAGAGCTAGGAGCAATCCAGTTGCCACCCTCACATCTCTAATATCACTGTGTACAATTAAAGTGGCCTAAGTTCGCTTCGGGTCTTTTGCGTTACCAAGCTGCCTCTTTGCTCTAATTATGTGTAGAATAACGTGACAGAGGTACACTGGCGCGTTCCCGGAAGCATATCAGAAGTAGAAGATGTGATCCTTAGATCAATATCGTATCTTCTACTTCAAAATGAAGTAGCAGTTCATTCCTTGGAAGAATTAAATTTCTAGAGTCGAATGGTCATATTATTAAGCGGAAAAAACCTGCGAAAGTCCTCAAAATTTTTAAATAAGAATTGACAGAATAAATGGGGGAGTAAATATGAGGAGGACATGCCGAAGCCTTAACTATTTACCATACTGAGAGTACAGGTATTAGGTAAGAGTCCAGACACGCGTGTTTCGCCAAGGGTTTGGCCCATCAACGTACCTCCCAGCATTCCTGCGTAGTTTCTGGCACATGAACTCTAGTCTCCATTCTGCCTTGTCTATTCTCCAAAGACATTGCCTCTTGAAATCAGATTGAGTCTTTGGGAATAAAACCTGAAAGATGAGGCCTAAGCTGTAGTCCATCAGATCATGCGGAGTAACCACATAGGAGCAGCCAGCTGCTCAATCAACGAAATCAGTAGTATACAACTAAGAAAACATGTAACCTTCCGACAGTGCACAGGAAGTAGACAACGCCTTTCAGACCAATCCTGAAAAGGTGAATGTCAAGGGGTCGGAGGTGGTTGGTCACTGAGCAACGCTCTCTCATGTTCATACGTTTGCGTCATTGTGGTTGAAATGGGGGCATATGCGGGTGAGCTGCATTGGCTAACATAACCGAATGGAGAATTTCCGCCAACGCAGGTAATGTCTAACGATCAACAGTATTTACGATCAGCGGGTTGTGATCTTGCAAAAGCCGTGAGCTGCATGACAGATTTCATTGTGTGTGTGACTGTGTGTTGCGGCAAAAGTGTTCACGTACCTTCAGTAAAATGTCCTCAAGCTCGCGTGTTCCGTCTGGCAGTCGACGGTGAGAGCCAGCCTCCTCGCGCTTCGTCCATGAGTTGAGCTGATCTTGTGCTTGGTAATAGCGGGAGGGAAAATGTTCGTTCAGAGCGCATTCTTGTCGAACCTTTAGCCAAGGTCAGAAAAGGAGGGCCGGTTGAAAAGTACCAAAAAGGGACCACTGCCATCTTAGTATAGACATCTATCCTTAAGTCTTCCAACTTGCCTCACCATATTTCGACAGTCAATCCAGATTTGAGTGCAGGAAACTTTCCCACGTAGGCTAAACTTGAATAAGACTAACCTCAGAGATCGAATCTTGCCTCTAATTGAAGGCCTTTAAAGGCAAGCTACCTCGTCAATTGCTCTAGAGCTAGAGCGTATTTGCTTAGTCCCGTGTTTGTATTATCTAAAAAAAAACATTTTCACTGAGCAGCATGAGTAATAAAATTCCATTTTCTTTTTATTTCATCCCTGGGCTGCAATATGCTTCTTAACTTGAACGTTGAAGTTAAGAATATTTAAGAAGAAAATTGGACGAAAATAAAATAGGCCGGAGAGCATTCTTACCAGTCAACGTTTCAGCTACAATTTTTCATAGAACCGTTCCTATTTAGTGATGTGTTCAGTACGTGGCACCTTTATGAAGTTTAATGGGGGCAGGTAACAAAAAAACAAGATAACATCACCCATAATACTAACTTCAGGTTAACGGCTCTGAGAGATTGAGGAACTTCCTTGGAGACGAATGTATTTCACGTGGACGTGTAGACCTGATTCCAAATGCGAGAATCAGGTCGGGCCTGGCCCCCCATCTTGGCGTCCCTTCACCTTTATCTGTGATTGTACGTGATGCTCGATGCGGGTGATAATCCAAAACTTTATCTTCCAGCGATCGAAAGCTGTTCGAGACTGTTGAGCAAATGTCAGTTTTGTTCAATGACAGCACAAAACTACGGCTACTCTCGAGGAGGTCACGAAAGCTCTAGTGAGACCGTCTTATGGGTATGTGAGTCGTTTTAATAGTATAATTTTATTGCAGGGGTTGGAGTTAGTAGAGAAAACCCTAGCAACTGTGATATTCAGGCTCGGTTCCGTAGAAGAATTGGAGGGCAATAGTAGCTTATGTAGTCCCGCTCATTTACCCTAGTCCCAGCATTTTGCGCTACTAAAACGATGCTTATAGAGTTTTGTGGGGTAGGAAATAGGATAGGCAGAGAGAGGAATTTTTAGAAGTGTAATGTGAAAAATGTAGTCGAAGTTGTTTCCTGCGGCCACTGGAAGTAAGTTGCTCCGCGTGTAAATTTAAGGTGTGCTTTCTGGAGCTCACCTCGTTGCTTCAAGTTTTTAGCACCCATATCCACAGAATTATCTCGATGGTCCCCTCTACGTACATGCGCATTCAAAACTGTTTTATCCTTACTATGACAAATCCGGTTTTAAACGTAGAAAAAAGGTTGGTTACATTTGCATGCACCGCGTAATCTGCCACGCGAGTCCAAGGGTCACTTAATCTGACCAACTCCTACGAAGCAGAAGCAAGCTCGGGTGTAATCTCCATTAACCATTCATTCGAAGGTGCTCCTCTAAACAGATGAAGTATGACTAGTTCAGTTAACAAATTATATGATACTCTACATTCTAGTGGATAACAAGCTATGCACAGGGTAGATGTCATCAAGAAATGATATTTATTTGCAAGCCGAATTCTGGTCCAGCATTCGGGCTACTAAGTAAAAGACAAAACTTTCACTTATTTACAGAACGCGTAACTCACTTTGTTGGAAAAGGTAGTCATGAGGAAATTTGCCACGATATGGATGTTTCCCGGAAGTTGACTGACTGCCCAGTAGAGAGTCCCCTGTGGCGATTCAATCCACTTAGCGATCTCCAACTCGAGTAAGCCTAAAACATGAAGTGTATTATAAATCAATAAACTTTTATATTCAGTGCCCATAAGGCATGATTTAGAGTCAAAAAATACGGCAGCACATCGTTGGCCCCTCGTAGCAATTGACAAAAAAATAAGTTAGTGAGAAGCACATACTGTGCAAAACCAATTTTGTAAGCAGTCTGCTATGAAGCACTGAAAGCGAACAGGGACATAAACTTCTTCACATATGGCTGAAAAAAAGGAAGTGGATGTGATCCGATTATTATTTAAGTAAAGCGAAGGGTCGCTTTTGCAAGGTTAGATATGTAAGTGGAATAGGATCACCCTAAGGAGAGAGTATACAATACGGCTCAGAATTCGTGCAACATGCCAAAATTTGCGAAAAATTATGCTTGCTCGCTAATTGGCATTGGGTAAGGTTGCAATACTGATTATTGCGTAGTCTATTCTCAAGTGATTTCAGTCACAATAGGATGGCGGGTTTTTTCTCAAGCTTCTTTCTAACCACTAACAAAATGTATGCACCGTGAAAAATGGCCACTTAAGAAGTACGCATTTTTATCATAGATTTTGACTGCTTCTATAAATTCAAAATATTTTATGGAGAACCTACACAAAAATTTATTTCCAGAACTCGTTTGGTAGCAAATTTCTAACTCGCTGAATAATTCTAAAAACTACAGAATGCCACACCTGAATTCACGGTTTAGAAGCTCCGTTTTTGCCTACGGTTTGAGGAAGAAGTCACATATTTCTCATCAAATGTTGCAATAAATGAAAATCATGCTTTATACATTAAAGGCAGCATTGATAAATTAACGGAAACGGTGTATTATGAATGAACACCTCACAATCGTAAAAAATCCCATGAGTGGAACGGTCTGTTATGTACTAGAATTGCACGCTCTTATAAAAAAATCACGATAATTTCAATCTTTAAAACCAAAGAATTTCCTATCCGCATGTAGTACTATTTAAAAGCGTAGTCTGCCATCTAAAGAATACAAGGATTAGCTCGAGTCTGTGCACATTGTATAAAATGTTTTTGAATTTATAAAAGCATTAAAACTCAAGGTGCAAAATGCATTCGACTTAAATGACTACTTTTTATAGAATACGCTTTTTGCGGTAGGTCAGAACGCAACCCGCTCAAAAGCCGGCATCCTAACGTGACTGAAGCATATTTAAATTAAGCTGAACGATCATCACTTTTACAGCCTTAATTAAGTAAATATTACTTAAGGTGAAACTGACGATAAGAGACTGATAAGTACAGCTTTCGAATGCTGCAAGAAACTTTCATGAAGAAATTAAACTGGGTAGTTTCGCGTATATTTTGCTAGGTTAATTTGATCAACTGATTGAATATAATACTAAGAAAGGCTAAATCATGAGTAAGTTTATAATGAAGAAATTTCGTATGCCATAAGGTACGACACAACCAAACCTTTTATTAAGGTGCATTGTGCTATGGAAGAATTCCAGAATAAATAAAAAAAGTGGGAAAATTATCCCTTCCAGAACTAGACAATTTTGTCTGAAATTGCTCAAATGGAAGTGAATCCAATTGTAAGGAATCACATTTATTTGCAGAGACAAGGTAGATTTATATTTTAAAAGTTATGTTCAGCTGATCTGTGACGTTTTGTGTCATGAAGTGGAGTAATATATTTGCATGACAAAACTGATTTGCTCCACCTATAACTATCAGCCCATAAGCAAAATTTGCTATATGTTACAATAAAGGTAATGTAAAGGAAGCCTTATTTAATGTTAGTCACGCAAAAATGTACTTTTTTTGTTAACTACACTTTCCACTTGTGTGTTATTAAGAAACGGAACAGACAGAAGACAAATAAGTATTTTAAAAAATGTTCATAACAGGTCGCGGAATAAATCCACTTATGCGGTAGTTAATCCATTATAAAGAACAAATAAAGTCCTTTATCTTCAGTCAAATTGAGTCATTTATATTCAGGTAAATTCAAGAAATTGTCAAAAGTCTCCAATTTTATTATGACATTGCCTTGGAAAAAGTTAATATACACAGAAATTCGTCAGCTAAATATCCAATTTAAGCGCGTTTTGAAGAGGTTACCTATAATGGAAAGTGTTTTATTCAGCTTAGGAATAGCAATATTTGAATTCCGTTGCGGACATGATTTATTCTCGAAAATGTGGCTTGCATATGGCTACATATGAGCAAAGTAACCATCTTCATAACAACTCATATCCAAAAACACTTTCTTTCTGTAAA
>JAYGXS010000007.1:12975943-13002902 GCA_036362985.1 Ligula intestinalis | reverse complement strand
TAGAGCTTAGTTATGTACAAGAAAACCATGCTGTTTGTCTGTATTTTACGAAATAGCAAAAACAAAAAAATGATTTGTGACACGTAGCCAGTTGCGCACGCAGAGAAATGAGAATTTCACTCTATCCTGTTGGCAAACTGGGCTTTGTAGCCAGTGACTGGGATAATTAGCCGGCAGATTTTGCTGTTACATTTCGTCCCAAGCTGACTTGGGCTTAATACGTGGCTAAGCTTATTAGCCGTGGGTTTAATAACCGGCGACTTCCGTATATTGTTCGCAGTTACAGCTGTTTTTGACTTTTTTCGCAAATTAAGCCTTTTTTAATAATTTGGTTGTTATAGTACATTTTTATATCTTCCTGATGTTTTGAATTTGCTTAAGTTGTTTTTATTAAAAATTCTAATTTTTCGTACGCGTTCGAATGTTCATTTGCCTTTCGCTTCGGATAGGCCCCATACTGTATTTCCTAAGCTTTTCAGGCTTATTTTGAAAAAGGTCGGGACATTTTTGGTAATGTGTGCCTTCTGATATGAACCATGCTTTTTGTCAAAACAGCAAGTCTACCTGCTCTCTTCTCGTACTATCTCTTTATGTCACCTTTGCGTACTTTTAGGCCTTATTTTATGATTATAAGCCAACTGCACAGTAGTTATATAAATAAAACGATATTTCACAAACGTCTAGTGTATTTTTCATTTATTTATAAATTGCGTAACAGCAGAAAACATGCTGCACGAAAAGTAATTCCCCTCTACACAAAAGGTAAATTGGCCACTTTATGGTGGTCCTTTCTGCTAATTCTTATGAAATATTTGCAGTTATTTGCAAATAGCGGAGGTTTTAAAACAAAAACTTGCCTAATGACGTTACTTCCGCTCGCTACAGCAGAAGACCTACATTTTCTATTCGGCCCTTTAAAAGCTGGGCAGCTTTCCTTCTTTTGAAAACAACGTTACCATCCATATCTTGACTCATCTAATTTACGTGGGTGGTAACTGTTATTTTAGTCAAGCCTTCTTTCTAGTCTAAAGCCCTCTACTGGAGGAACACAAAGGAGTGCTCACATGTGGGCTGGGGCATGTATTAACTTAACATGTAAGATATTGAGTTCCGCCTATGATACTTAACCATTTCATAGGCTGATGCCTTAGCCGCATAATCTGCATATCTGCGGTGCCCCAAAGCGATAGTTCTTATTGTCACCAGTATGTTGCATAAAGTCTTTCATCCCTTCTGCGATTGACCTCTAGGAAGCTTTTCGCACCTTCATTATCGCAAATTATAGTTCAGGCAAGAATGTTCAAGCGCACATGATAAGGGTTGCCTTGGCTGCAGTCAGCGAGGGAAATTGTCATGCTAAAGGTAACCTGACAAAAGTGGCATAGAAACCTAGGCGAAGCCAGTGAACGTGCTAGCTGTAGGGTGGAACCTCGGTTAATAAGTTAAATTCGTTCCGGCACAGAGCTCAGCATGCAAAACGTAGCGGCTCGAACCGCGTCGATTCCCTGATTGGCTACAGGTGCTCGAGGACCCACGGCCTGGGAGCAAGACTAAACGGCGAACGCAGGCGCGCAGACACACACACACACTGACAGCTCGTTAACTGGGCGGAAACCCGTTATTCGAAACACATTGTCGGCTAGTGACTGCCTCGTTACCTGAACAATTCGTAGATGGGGTTGCTCGTCATCTAAGGCTCCACTGTAGGTACAGTTTTACCTTGAAGCGATTAGCCATTTTAGTTAAAATAAACGAGTAGACGAGTCCTGTAAAGACATTGTCAAATTGGAGCGTAGCTGGAGTCATTTCGCGAAATTTTTAAGCGCCGCACGTCGACTCTGAAGAGAAAGCCAACATTTGGAATCCCGCGACAAAAGGCTGTAGAGGCAATGGGTGTGAAAAGCGCCCTTTTGTTCGGATATAATAGCATTTTCAACGGACGAAGTCTACGTTGACAATCAGGATTAACAGCGAAAGAATGAGACCGCTGCGGCAAGCCTCTCGACGAACCGATGGCGCTGTGATGTTGAAATGTGGCCTTGCCAGAACGCACTGTCAGCCTTATGTCTGGGCAAGGGAGGGGCATGGGTGCTTTATGTTAGCCTCTTCAGTCCCCACGGTAATCATTTAGGGAGTTTAAAGTAGGAACCTCGCCGAGAAAAATCAGCGAAATAATACAAGATAACTTCAGAAAATAAGTACATTTCGTCAAATTTTGTTTTAAATGCTTATGTATAGAAGCGAAGTTGAGTTCGATTTTTTTTTAAAGTTAACAAAAAGTAACTTTTAATCAAAAAGAGGAATTTAAGGGACAAAAACCACAATAAAAAACTCTGTTCTTGTCTTTACATGCAGGTATTAGTTAACACGCTGAGAACTACTTCCCATAGCTATGGAATACTAAACCACACCGGGCTACTCACCATAAATTCAGAGGGCTTGGCTAACCTTTCCTTACTGATAGTGGCTTAAAAAGTCTACGCAGAACTGGTGCAAATGTACAAGATCTTTGCTTCAGTGTTCATTGTAGGAAATTTTGTTTTTACATAGTAAATAACAGTGGGAGGCCGACCGAACAACATGACCTGGGCAGCTTTCGTGCAAAGAGTAATTTGAATTCAACAATTCCCTTACCGTTTCCCTATACGATACTTATTCAGTGAGTGTTGATTAATAAGCTGTCGGCTTAAGAGACCTCCCAATGAGCAGCGAACCGTATTGCGCCAGTTTCTGAGATGCTGACATTGTTTCTTGCACAGTATAATCTTGATGCAGTCCTATTTATGCTAAATTTTAAACAGAATGCGTGAAAAACAAATGCCATCAAAAATGGCATGCATTCATGGGACGTTTTCAAAAATTCTAAAATGCGTTTTGGTAAGGCTTTCCTGTGAAGCCGCCTTACGGAACTAGGCTTTTTTATTGACCAATAGGCCGCAAAATGGTCAAAGGGGTTACTCTACTAGTTTTCTTGGTGTAAGTATTTCTTTTCTTAACTAAAATGGCTGCTCTAATCATTTTTTTTGTTCTATGGGCTTCCATTTCACCTACGATTTCATTGAAGTAAAATAATTAAAAACGACTTTAATTTATTTCCTATTGTGCTCTCAGCGGGCATTCAACACGCATAACTGGTTTATTCATCGAGCATTTAACATTTAATCGCGGATTCCGTAAGACACTTGGGCGGGAGGAATTTATTTTCAGGTGGCCTCAGAAGGAAGCTTTACACACTTTTGCTATTAACATGCATTATTTTAGTAAGTTCGCTGTAAACTCCCATGATATGGGATGACTTTAGATTTTGAGAGTAAATCCTTTTTTGTCGATAGAAGTGAGCATGTGAGTCTCGGTAAGTAATTGAGAAGCGGACGACTCCATCGCCAGGACAATACTTTTATTCACCTGACGTTTCGAGATCCATCGCAGATTCATCATCAGAGACATAATCAGAAAGCAGTAGCAGTAGCGTATGCGCAGAAGTTTGCAGTATTTATAGGATACAGTCATTAGTGCAAGCATACAACGACAATTAACGGCAATTACCTTCTTGCGCGTGGATAGTTTGTTGAACGACATGCGGGCTCTGACCTACTGAACTTTCATCACGCGTGGTAGACTCGGGCGTGATGATTGTTTGGCCATTTGGCCCTTCGTTGCTAGCGTATGATGAGGTAGTGGCCTTTCTGTTCCCTGGTGGTGAGTTGCTTTAACTAATTTTAATCTCCGCACCGGATATGGAATGGGCGAATTATTGCATGTGTTTATGGATTGGAGGCCCGTGAACCATGACTCATCCGACTGTCAGCTCTTGTGAACATTTCAGCCTCAGCAAATTGGAATACGTGGGTGGGTCTCCCCTTATGAGCCGCAACAAGAGAATTGGCATAATTTGGCCGCACTGCTGCCACGTGTTCGGCACTTCGCTTCTTGAGAAGTCTGCCAGTTGCTTTGACCGCAACTGCACCAGATCCTGTGGACGACTCCACATGTTTCTTGCCGTGGCAGTGGGTCTTTTGGTTTCATTATCTGACGCCCTTATGGTTGCCTCCGGCCTGTGCGCGACTCCAACTCCAAGTGGTGCAAGAAGGCGGCCAACAACCTTCGAGACGTTTTGACGTATGGAATCCCTTGCAAAATTTTGGGGTTGGAACGATTTTACTGGCCATATCTTTTGCGCAAGCAACGGCTGACGAAGTTGCAAGGTTTGCCCGTTTCTCTTAATGCCCGTCGCAGATATTGTATTTCTACAACTTTTTCTTCTGGTTCGCTGCATTGCGTCTCAACACGCCGATAGAGGGGCCTTATGTAACTGCGTTTGTGGCTGATTGGGTGGTTGCTGTTTTTATTCAGTATTTGCATCGTGTTTTTCGCTTTCCTGAATAATTTAGTTTTTAGGCCGCCACAATCTTTGCTACAGACGAGGACATCAAGGAAGGCCAGCTGGTTGTTCTGCTCCTCCTCCATCGTAAATTGGATGTGCATCAAGACGCTGTTGAGACGTCCCTTGAACGTGAGCACCTGACCCGTTCGATGATGACGAAGTTGTCATCCGCATATCGCACCCATAATTTTTGTATGTGGTGCTGGAAGACAAGTGACTCCAGCCATTGTAGGACCGCTTCGGCTATGAGTCCCGAAGTCGGTGAACCCATTGGTGTCCTCTTCACCTGCTTGTAGATTGTTCCGTCAAACGCGAAGTACGTCCTGAGACGACTTCGGGAGCTATTGGATTTGGACATGCCCAAGACGGTTCACCTTTTCATTGTATTTGCTTCGTAGGAGTAGTTAACGGTCTCGACTGCAACGTTACGTCAAGTCTCTTTTTACTTCTTTCCCTCAGGATTACAAATAATTTTGAGTTCTATCTGTCTTTCGTTTGAGAAAGAGTTTTGAGTCTGTCTAAAAAGTATCTTACTGGAAACCTTATATGCTGTTTTTATCAATCACACAATGTCAGTAAAGCATATTTACGAATGTCATGGCTGATTTCTTGTCCTAAATATAATTGACATGACTCATTGTGATACAGGTGGCAACGTTTGTGAGTTCAATAATTGAACATATGAAAGACAGCTACTTAATTCATTTAGGTAGTCCTAGTATTGTTAGGATAATATGTTCAGTTATATGGAGGAAGTTAATGTTTGACTTAAGGATTGAGTTTTAAGACTAATTTAAGGGTTAGCAAATAGTTAAGGAGTAAGCACTACGGTTTGGAAATGCGGTTAGGTATTGCGATTGAGGCTTAGGTTTTTCGATTTTGATTTTCACCGTTTTTGATGCGTCATACGATCCACCCGCTTCGTTCTTGTGCTAGGAGCAACCATCTGCCTACTACCAACTGGTATGGCTGTCAGGACCTCTGTCGAGAGCCAAGACAGGGCTGGACTAGTGTGTTCCATTAGAGGTCAGGTGAAGGTTCATCAACGAGTGTTAGGGTGTTTGACACTGATAAGTCAGTCACGAGTTTGAGGCTCGGGTGGGCCACCACGTAGGTCTGGGTATAGCTGGCCGATGATGGCTACAAGCCAGAAATGTTCACTCCAGTCTCTCTCCTCTTTGCTGACAGCACTTTCTCTCACCCTGGAGTATTGAAACAATCCCAGAGTTATATTGCTCTACCTGTTGCAGCTGTCTGAAAGATAACATGAAAGGCTTCATATCGACAAGATGTGCGAGAATAGAACTCGAGATCGATCTAGTTTCACCTTTACCTAACCAGGCTGGTACGTGCTCATATACCCTCCTTGCCAGGCGCCTCGTTGTTCGGTCGATGTATTCCACTCCACAGGAGCAAGTGAAAGGGTAAATGCACATTGAATTGGCCTTTAACGGGAGTCGGTCTTTACCTCCCAATCCTAGGAGGGGAGAGTTCGTGAATAGCACCCGTAAGTTCACCGCTGGGAAAGCGCTTGCAATTGCGATCTTCAGGAGTCGTTTGACCAGCTCGCTTGTTGCATCGCCTAACAAACGCAGGCTTATAAACGCGTTTTTCTTTTCTGCGGTTAAGGTTGCAGGCTTTTTGGCGCGCTTGCCAATATTCCTGAAGATGAACCTTTCCGGGTATCCATTTTCATTTAGTATATGCTGCGGCTGTTGGAGTTCTGCTTCAACAGTTTCAGGAGAACAGAATTTCCCCTGAAAATATCATTGTCAAATGGCTGGTAGTAAAGCTGAAACCACTTGCGAGTGACCTTAATCCTCGAAGCCTTAGAGACACGTCTGAGTTTGTTGAAGCCATAAGGAATATGAGCGTTGGTGAAAGTAAGATGCTCTCTTTGGATGTCTCATCAATATTTAACAACGTACCCGTGGCAGAAACCATAAAAAACCTCTGCAAATTTATTCGGGACATGAATTACCAGATAGGTATGCCCGTGAAAACCCTTAAAGACCTCCTTACGCGATGCACACAAAACGTCCAATTTCTATGCAATGGTCAGTTTTACAGACAAATAGCTGGTGTGGCGATGGGCGCACCACTTGGACCGTTTCTTGCAGATGTCTTTATGGGCAAGATCGAGCAAAAGAGTCTGAGGAACACCATCAGTGACCCTACATTCTACGATTGATATGTAGATGATATCTTCTGTTTGACAGACTATAACACTGACATTGACGCCTTGGTCGCGAAGTTTAACAACGCTCACCCATCGCTCAAGTTTTCTGCTGAGACTGAAGTGGACGATGAAATTGCGTTCCTTGACGTCCTTCTGCGAAGGCAAGTGGATGGATCTATCCTACGTAGGGTATTCCGAAAGAAAACCTGGATGGGACAATACACCTACTTTCACAGTTTTTTCTCTAAGTATTAAACGAAATCTGGTCCAGGTATTTGCAGCCAGAGTACGACAGATCTGTTCACCTGAAACTGTTGAAGCAGAACTCCAACAGCCGCAGCATGTACTAAGTGAAAATGGATACTCGGAAAGGTTCATCCTCAGGAATATTGGCAAGCGCACCAAAAAAGCCTGCAACCTTAACCACAGAAAAGAAAGATGCGTTTATAAGCCTGCCTTTGTTAGGCGATGCAACAAACGAGCTGGTCAGACGACTCCTGAAGACCGCAATCGCGCGCGTTTTCCTAGCGGTGAACTTACGGGTGCTATTCACGAACCCCCCCTCCTAGGATTGGGAGGTACAGACCGACTCCCGTTGAAGGCCAAATCAATGTGCATTTACCCTTTCACTTGCTCCTGTGGAGCGGAATACATCGACCGAACAACGAGGCGCCTGGTTAGGTAAAGGTGAAACTAGATCTATCTTGAGTTGTATTCTCGCACATCTTGTCGATACGAATCATCGAGTCGATGCTAACGAAGCCTTTTAGTTTGTTTATGGGACACCAGCTAACTTTTTCAAGGGCCTTCGCCAACGGGTGCCTGCAACAGCTGAAACAGTGGCTATACGGCTAGCTAAACCAGTGTTGTGCTGTCAGAAGACGCTGACAGAAGCCCTTGCAGTTCCGTGGCCGATCCCGATGCCAGAGGAAGATAACATTTTACCTCTACACCCTAATGACAGTCGATTGCTTCGTGCGAATTGCAGCAATTATTCCGCTGTCTATCTGAACTCTTATTAAGGCCCCCAACCTAACTCAATTTCCTCCCCTTTCCCCCTTCCCCCGCCCCAACACATGAACCTCTACACGCCGACCCCACCATGCGGACGACGGATAGACAATGAATTGTAATCAGACAACATTTATTAACCCTGTTTAACTGTGCAGTTATAATTACCCTTGCAAATGTGTGGCCTGATTATGATTTGCTGAAAACCCTGTGTTTGCTAATCTGATTTAGCCGACTCTTTTCTCCAACTAGTGAACTCCTGGCCAATCAAATTTTAGATTGCGCTCCAAGGCGTAACGAGACGAGTATGTTCCGTAACCAGATTGGTGGCCGCCCTACGATCATAACCTAATCTTAGCTTAATTAAAACGATTAGGGTTTGCACGGCCCCTCATGCCTATCTGACCTCTCACCTGGCGCATATGTAAGCCTCGGGCCAAGTCGTAGCCAGTTATGTGCAGATCACATCTCATCATGACAGCTGTTCGCGTGATGTTACCCATCGCGGTCCTGGTCTGTCTTGCTGTCTTTTCTTCCTGTGCAGATATACCGCTGACTGAGGCCGAAATGGAGGACCCCAAATTTGTCAAGGCCATCCAGTCCAGTCTGCAGACACTGGGAAACAACCTTGGGGGCTGCTTCCAGTACAGCATGGTAGGCATTGTCCGAGCCACGAAGGAGGAGGTGGGTGCCGGCACCCTCTACAAGTGGGTCCTCCTGGTGAAGCCAAAGCTGGTCGGTGTCAATCCTGCCTGCTCGGCCACATGCGGGACGCTGTGTAAAGTGGAAAAGGTGGTGATTGGTTGGCACAACTCCCCCTATCCGGGAGCCGCTGCTGCTAAAAATGACACCATGGAGGATGGATCTGTTATGCTCATGTGATTGCAAACATGACATTATATGACTGGCTAGATGGCATATTTCAGAGTATATTACTTCTTTGTAACAGTGCATGTGTCTTTTCATGGAAGGTGGATGGGTTAAAAGTTGACAACGTGGTTGGAGCCTGACGTTCAGGCCTCCAGTAGTTCTCGCCCAGTCTTAGTACTGGCTCCTGCCATTATCCGCGTACCCGTGAAGTCGAATTCTGGGCATACTTTCAGCGTGTGGGTGCAAACTGGGATAGTGGATCGCCTTTCCGCGCTGCTCATTTGTGCTCTGTTATTCACGAGCTAAGTCTTCGCTTGCTCTGCCCTCTATAATGGTAAGAACAGTCATGACATGGTACTTGTTAAACGATGCCAGACCACTCACCTACCTCCTGTCCGTCTTTTATTTTCATGATATGCGAACGCATGGTGGCTATCGGCCGATGAGCAGTGCCCACGCCGGGGTCTGCCACGATACGTTCAGTTCCTTGTGACACATATTTTAGCTTACGTTCGAGGGTTCCAGAGTGTTGACTGCCCTCCTTTGTTTGTTTCCTGTGGGCGCTTACGGAAGCAGCGGCTAACGAAGCCGTTCAGGTATCCATATGTTTTCAGTTGGTCTAAAAGATACCGTAGTTCACGCACTCACCACTCAGGTTCACTGTAGTATGTTTTCACCCTCTGAAAGAGTGCTCTAGCACAGCCACGTTTATGCGTCATTGGGTGGTTGCCATGACAGCTTAGCATCTGCCTTGTTTTAGTTGCCTTTCTATACACCGCGGCGCTGAGTCTTTTATTGGTTTTGCGCCTGACGAGAACCGCCAGACATTATCGCCTTTCTTTTTGAATTGGATGTCGGGGAAGTTGCAGTTAAGCTAGTTTTGGAAGTCTGCTGTAGCCAACCCCATTTCCTCATAGCTGGACTATAGAGCATTCTAAATACTTGCTGTTTTCTAATTTTCCCTGAAGATGGCTTCCTTTACGAAGCCAACAACTCAGGCTAATAAAAATGCTCTCCCAGTGATCACACCATTATTTACTTTGCAACTGTCGCTGTTTAAAATAACATAATGGAGGATGGATCCGTTATGCTCATGCGATTGCAAATATGACATTATCTGACTGGTTTTATTGCATATGTCAGAGTATATTACTTCTTTGTAACTGTGCGTGTTTTTAAGGAAAATTGATGGTGGGATGACCCTACTTTCCTCGGTTGCAAAAAACACAAGCGCATCTGGCGCTGTTACGCTCATGTGATTCCAAAAATGGAATATTCTGATTGGTTTAATTGCAAATTTAGGAGTATATTACTTCTTTTTAAGTGCATCTGTTCTCATGGAAGGTAGATGGGCTAAAGTAAGGCATTAATTATCCGGCAGTTATCAACACTTCCTGATATTGGAACTGTTACGTTCATGTGATTGCAAAAAATGAGATTGACCATAGTGGCAGCACAAATACTAGCTAAAAGCCATGCCTAATTAACTCACGGTCGTTCGCGAGTATCTGAAGATACTACACAGAGATGTTTCCTTATATCTTCGAGCTTCGATAACATGCTCTGCGTATCAATATGCATGAAATTTGATTTGCGGTTTACGGGGGCTGTTGTTGCAATAGGGCTCGAACCTCCTATTAATGGCTGGCGTTGCGGTTATCTGGAATGGACTAATTTAGGTAAAGAACACTGGACGCTGTAATACTTGATTTTTGTAAATAATGTAATTACACTCCCCTTCGCTGAGCCTCTGTCTCTGTTGCACAAGAAGGTGATGCTATAGCCTTAATGCAGCTCAAAATTCCTGCTCAAAAAATGCCAGAGTTGGGTCTTTTATCTTTAAGCGCTTAGACAGAATGAGACTGGCTTTCTGACATATAATAAGTACAAATGCAAGCCGTCTGGATTGTGCTGATTTAGATCGGTTATCTGAATGTTTTCCAGGGGGGGGGGTAAGACTATTCAAACTTTCATTACCCTAGTGGGTTCCAAAATGTGGTTCAGATGCCAATGAAAGTACGTTATTTATTCCGTCAGATGATCTTCGGAAGTGGTTGCGCTTATTTCACAGGACTTCTTTATGGGTACTCAGTAAAAATAGCTACTTAATTAGCATTCATCTTTCTCAGTCATTTTTTGGGCCCTTTACTCTTCAAATCTTTTTATGGAAACCATGCATGACATATTATTTACTATTCTTATGGTAGCAGTATGTGCTTTTTCGAATTTTATCCTTGAGAGAGGGCATTTTTGATTTGAAAAATATTTTGACTTATTAGATTTTTAAAACTGTGACGTGTTCATTCATAATGGAACGTATCCTTCAATTTATTAATATTGCCTGTAAAGTATACAACACGGTCCACATCTGTTGTAATAATTTAAAAGAAAAATGTGACCACCTCCGCACAGCTTCAATAAATTTGTGCTTTTACATTGGCAGAAGGTATATTGCATGTAGTATGGAAGCCTTGCATTCACGTTCAACGGCCAGCAGTGTTCAGAATTATTTGCCGATATCAGGAGTTTCTTTCCAAATCAAAAGATACGTTTCAGCCAGGCACAATACTTAAAGTATGCGGTATTGGGTACAAGAAATAATCATGTTTGTGCATTTTTCCATAAAAGGTAAAACTTAAATGTATAAGAAAAATGCATAATAAGTTAAAAACTATTTTTTTTCAGGGAACATATCTTCTGACAGTTAGAGAGGGGGACGGGCTCAAAAGCCAGCATCCTGACCTGACTGAAATATCTCGGCATTAGGCTGCACGATAATCACTGTCACAGTCTCACTCGAGTACTTGGTCCAAATCGGAAACACATTTCGGAATTGTAGTTGACTTTTCATGGGATGGGGTATATAGTTTTTTTACCTGCTTGGAACTTGGCACAGTACTACCTGCATTACGCTTAGGACGTTCCAGCTGTCGTATCCCTCCGTGGGAGGTGGGGACAAAAGTGTACTGCAAAACCGAGTTTTATGCGGGTTCAAATAAACAGCAGCAGACACATCTTGAAAGCTTAACGAAGCATTCAGCGAGAGAAAAAAGGAGCCACCACATGTATAATCTACGTTTCAATGAAGTTCGCACTAAAAATAAGAATTCTGAAGATCTGAAATGTGCGGGAGGCACTTCGACTGTCGGTGTCGGCCAGCCGAGAATTTTAACTGAATCAGGCCCGCATAAAACCACGCCAGGAATGATTTAGCTAGGGTCAGTCACCTGACTAAACCCGAAAATGTGAAGGGGCACGAGAAACGGGTACCAGGACACGAGAACAAAGGCCAGGCTCTGCCATCCGTGAGGTCACGCGAAGACGCAAGGTTATGTGTACGCGTGAAAAGCCAGCGGGCTGTCACGCAGAGGGCATCACCATGACTGTCCGCATGGGCCACTGGCGGAGAGACAAATAGGGAACAAAGACTGTTGGACTTTAAATACGACGCCGCGGACAGAAGGTACATTTTGTTGCCGCTTTCGTTATCATGGCCTTCAGCCACTTTGATCTGTCATCACTGCCTTCCTGCTTCAAGGCTTCCTGTAGCATTGCGAGTAAATCGATGATAGTTGCCTGCTGTGCTTCGACGATCCGATCTTCAGCTTCTGGGGGCACAGAACAAGCTGCCGAGACGAGATCGACGACAGAAGACACGTTGCTAACGGACACACAGTAGACAACGCAGAACTAGTGACAGTAAACTAATACCTGCCGTCCTGTTCTGCTCTTTCTTCCTAGCACGTAACTGGGGGACATAACCAGTGTTGATACAGGAACACACAAACATACAGCATCGCTGTCTCCCCGGTTCAGATCGGGAGATATTGACACTCGTTGATGATGATGATGATGCTTACTGTTTAAACTACTAGCGCCCATGCGGCTGCTGGCAGCAGGCCCAAGAATGAGCCCCAAGCCAGAACAGAAAGCGTGAGTGAGTGAATGAGTGATCTGTAAATTTACATCGAGGACTATACCATGGTTAGTGTTGTGGTAAGGCTAGTGTTTCTATGACGGTTCGGGTTAAAATAAGAGTCACTGTCAAGTTTTGGCCCTCCGCGCCCTGGTTATACTATTGTATTGGACCAAGTCCGTGCGGACCCTCATATGATCGCATTTCTCGACCTACCTTTTGGATAACCGCATTTTTAGTTGTGAATCCTTGTCTCTCGCGGTGACCACTAAAATGCGTGCACACGTAGGCTGACCCAGTCCATCTGGCCAATCCTTTTCAAGCCCGACACATAAAGGACCTGACCGTGATGACGGCCTACGCTCTGACACTCCGGAACAGACTGCGCTCGTCCGACAGTCAATTTACTCCTTCCTTTTCTCCGCTTCTTTTGTACAGAATAAACTCTCTCTCTCTACCACTCTGACCTTCCATTTCTTCTTGCTTCCTAGGGAACCGGGTCTGAAAATCGCCGCTTCTAGGCTTTTTACCTATTGAATTAGCCCCCCACCCTGCGATACTACCGCTGCTGGTCCACGACTGCTTATTTGCCAGACCCAGGAGCCTGCCTTTTTCGCAACTAGCCTTCTCTGACGGCCGTTCCACAATCTGCCACCTGGTGGACGCACCAGCCGGCCAGCAGCTGGGCAACCCGCCTTCCCTTCAACAAAGGCTAGTCTTTTGAGACCATTACGTTGTTGGTATGTTTCTTGTCGTCGAGAATTTCAGTTGCTTGAGCAACGCAATCCTCCAGATGTAAAATTCACGAACAAGGAGGTAAATGAGCATTTGCTGCTCTTTCTTGTCGTGCTGGTTAGGCAAAGCTGGACAGTCAAGTTGAAATGATAGTTTACAGGAGGACCGCTTCCGCCACGAAATTTCGCCGTTTTCGCAGCAACAAAATAGGGACTAGCAAACGAAGTTTCGTAAAAATGGGAGGGATCTTACTTTGGCTCACAGAAAGTGTTTAAATAATCTAATGTTTTCACATAGATAAACACAGAAATTTACTTACATTTCTTAATTACTCATAGTTTGTTGGGTGTGAAAAATGTGGACATTTTTACTAACTTTTACTTTAAAGGGTATCTTGATATTCCTGAAACGTATTGGTGGTTAAGATGTCATTTACTTCCACTAACTTACCGTTCTTGAGTTGGCTTAGTATAGTTCGCAGCGCGAAGCACCGCGCACACCTTCAGTTTACAAGCACAGTGACTTTATGTTAGCTTATTTTAGTTCCTTTCGTTAACTTATTTGTATTTATTAATTGATTATTATGTTTACTGTTTTCATTTTAGTTTTAGATTATTTTAAGTTAAGACGGCTCAGCCTCCTTTAGTTAAAAAAATTTGATTTGTTTTGAATTTTATTTAGTTATTTTTGAATTTGTTTTTTTTTCAACATTTGCATAATTGCCCATTTCAATTATGGAGCGCTTTTTGTTGAAAAAACACTAGACTAGTTCAATGATTTTTTCCTGTTTTTACTTCATATATTTAACTTTGTATTCATATTGACGTTCCTTTGGATTGCTCAGAATGTATCTTCTATATTGAACCTGGTCGCGTATTTCAGAATGATTCTACCAAAGTATGCCCCGGAAATGAATTAAGATTAACTACAGTAGAACGGAAAAAATGCACATGAGATCCGATATTTCCACGAACAGTTGGTGCAAAATGTTTTGAAACCTGCATGTTCTCTTCTCGGATGACCCGAAAAGAAAGACTGCAAAAAGACCGTCTTGCACCAAGGAGGTTTGAGGGAGCAACCAAACGCATTGCTACGGGACTAGATGTTCGAATTGTAATCCGACCCAAGCAAATCATGCGTAAGCGGATAGTCCAAATCCACGACCAGTTGAACCCAGGCAAGCCGTCGGGTGTAGCTGATCATATCACATGCCTAGGCTGCTGCATTAAGTACACAGGCCAGACGGAACGCATGCTCGGGTCGCGCAAGCATATGCATAAACTGACCGTGCGACCGACTGACGGCCACTCGCAACTGGCCATGCGAATAGGTCAGAAGTTCAGCTTCCAACCTGCTAGTAATACCGTTTATGTCGGAAGTAAGACAAGCCACGATTTGAGAAGCCTTCATCTCGGACTGAAACCGGTCAATGTATTGAGCTGGCACCTGCATGCAGAGCCCTGTGCAGACATAGCTAGATCAGATGCACTTTTCGCTAACTCATTAATGCCTCTTATTGCTGTTGCTTGCTCTGTTGCTGTTTTCAACACGGACGATGGACTTCTTCATGAGCTGGAAATTTTGAGGAAAATAATCAACTGTTTCCGGTATTTGAGCAGTCAATTTCTTCGTTATATGTAGCTGGTCGCTTTATTAAAAACTCATGAAAATACTGAGGGAAGGATACACAAGACTTCTTGATGAGCGAAAGTTTGCCTTTTACAAAACTGTCATAGGAAAATTAGCTTATGTAGCCCCACTCACATATTCCTAGTTCCAGCATTTTGTCCCGAAAAAACGGTGGTTATAGAGCTTTGTGGGGTAGGGAAATAGGATTATCCTTTCTAAACTTGCGCCCCGACCAGTTCAACAGAAACTGGAGGAAAGTGAGTACGTGGGTGGGTGGTTGATATGGCGTGTGACTACACCTACGCTTATCATCACATCCAGTCCAGTTGGGAGCTCAGTCTCAAATAACGCCTCTCTTGTTCTGATATAGGCCAATTCATCAAGCAGGTGGCTTGTTCCGGGAGTCGATACTATCAGTTCATAGTATCCGTATCCAAGCGGTGTGAGTATGCTTGGGGGATCGAAAATTCGATGAATGTACATTTCCTCGTCTCGAAAGCTCTACCAAAAAGAACGTTTGACTGATTCAGCCATTTTCTCTCTTTAAGATGATTTAATTTCCAAAAGACGACCATAATTGTTAAGCTTTTAGAATTATATTTGAATCTAAGCAGGCATATTAAAACGATTCCCAAAGGTGGCCGGAAGTGCAAGAAAACAAAGTAGTACTCGGTGGTATGCAGCAGATTCCCTGTATCATGTAATGCCAATTAACATTGTCAAATGTGGTTTAATTCGCAAAAGCTATTTAGTTAGGTTTATAATAGTGTATGTCGAGGACCCTTAAAATCTTTTTTATACTTTAGGGAAAACACGCACCAAATAATTTTGCTCTTATACGCTTTAAGTATCAAATAAGGTTTTGAGCACCGGATCAATTGGTTTATTGTCCTGTAAGAGTTCGAAAGCTCAGGACAATAAACCAATTGATCTGGTGCTCGACACGTCTTCTTCCTTATCCATGCAGATACCTGGAACGCGAACTTTTTCATTCATTCGGATATAATGTTTCATTAAAGTGGCCAATGTGTTTTTTGCATCCTGGCCGTTGCAGTTACGTGCAAGCTTTAAAAACGCGTACGAAAAATCACGCAATCCCCTACCTTATCAGAAAGAGTTTGCATAGTCCTCATAAAAAATTGCAATGCATACCGGTCAGATTGTATACTTAGCATTAATAAATTGATGGTTACGACGTATCATGCATTAGCTTTTCACAGTCTTACAAAATATCAGTTTTATAACCCTTTTCGAACCCGAAAAACACCTTTTTATAAGTATAAAATGTAAAGAAGGCATGTTTTTATGAAGTGAATGCTAGAAAGAATATCTTTGCATACGATTTCTATAAAGTATATTTCAATTTATAAGGACATCTGAAGCAAACGTGGTGATTGCGTTCTAGTCAATAATCAATCTTTTAACCGTATGATTTCCGCATAGATTCGAACAGAGGTTCGTTAGAAAGTCAACACCCTGGCACGATTGACAAATGGAAAATGGCTGTGCTTATGCAATTTGTTTGAATCGAAAATGAATTTGCGGATTCCGGTCAACATTTCATGAAATTGAGATTTAACTGTTAACTGGAGCGATAACTAAAAGGTAGTAAGTCATATAGTTAACTATGGGAAGTTCTCACTGTTTTAGCAGTTTCACTTCCTCTACATCCGTTCAAGGTTATTTTAGGGCACGTCTGCATTGCCAGCCATGGTCGCTGCGGCATAGTGTGCGCTGGCAGTTTTCTTGGATCTGATTCCCTGTCGGTGTATGCGCTGGCGCTCCAACTAGGCTTACAGGCCACGTACATAGTTGCTCGGTTAATTGTATCTGCTCTCTTTCTCTCTTTGATCCAAAGGAGTGAATATCGGCTGGTGGCGCCTAGCGAATTTATGGTCGGCGTGATGGCGGTCGTGGCCGTGACCCCCTCTTCTGTGTAGTCGCAAGGGCCACCCGGCCACTCGATCCGTGCTCATCTTGTAAAACTGACCGTTCTGCGCCTGGTAACACGTTCGTACCAGTCGCCTCCACCCTCTCTCATCTTCGGGCCTCTGGATTTTGCCTTGACACCGAGTAAATTCGCGGCTACACTTTCGGCGTAACCACCCCCTTGCCGCTGTTGTGCATGCTTTCTAATTAACTGTCTTCCCTGCCTTCTGATTAGGGAACCGCCAAGTTTCTGACCCTCTTAGCTCAAGGCTCTCCACTCGCCGGATGAGAACGTGTCCTGCATCCGCGCAAGCCCCCTTTTCACTGCATTACATTCTTTTCATCTTTACGTATTCGCTGTCTTCTGAGTAGATAACCTTAAAATTGCTGACATACCCATGATGTTTTATTGGAGGCCTCTGACTAAAGTTCACTGGCGTGCTCAGATGTCTGTGAAAAGCTTTCCCTCCAACCTAAAGGCATTGTGAGGGGCAAATTGTTTGTCGTTTTCAGGAACGAAACATGTCTAGGTCAAAGGTTTCACGCTGCTGCTTTGCGCGAAAACGAAGTAATTAGCAAACATGCCTTTTATCTCTTTGCATTTTTCTGCTCGTCCCCTTTTTATGTGGAAGGGAAACTATGCATAATTTCAGTATAAAACGCGAAATATCCCATCTTTCGAGGTGGCCCTCCCGTGAGCTAAAAATGGATTAATTGGGTCTTATAACCAGTTATATTTTGCCTCCCTCTCCTCTTCTCTCATATCTCATGAGATGGATCCAAAACGCACCATTGAAAGCAGAAGCAAGCCTCTATGGTGGCTTTGGAATACGCTCTTTTTCAACCGCTTGCGAAAATCGTACGCAGTAACAAATGATTCTATGATTACTCCGAACCTTTAAAATTGATTTTTAATTTCCTCTCCGAATTCAAATACTGCAGCTTTCTAAATTTTTCAGCAATAAACCTCTAACTCGGAGGAGTTCGGTTTATTCTACGGTCTATTGGCGAAGACCAAAATTCTATATGAAGTATATCTTCAATCTATTTTGGGGTTGAAGCAAAGGCAGTTAGATATACGAGTGTTGTGCCCGTACTTTACTAGAATAAGCAAGTCGTACCCCTATGCCTACCATGCAGCCCACAGTGAACAGTGTCACACGCCTATGAGTCCGTTGGTAGAGCTAAATACATTTAATATGAGGGTCAAATGTTTGAGTACGTGTCCGGGCACACTTGTTGATGGCTATCTACAGCATGTGTGCAATTTGCGAGTATTTATGATGCTACTAAATATAATAACATCCAAGCAGCCCGTCTGAAGAGCCCGAGAAGCCTAGTCGGTAGAGCATCAGACTTTTAATCTGAGGGTCCAGGGTTCAAGTCCCTGTTTGGGCTAACTTTTTTGAGACCGCTGTGTTCTGACTTGTAGGCATCTAATGGATGCGTCAGAGTCAACCCCAATCCATTCTAAAGATTAATTGATTGCCGTTAGAAGCGAATATGTGAGTTCAAGACAGCAGTTCAGAACAAGAAGATGCGATCATTCTATTTCCGTAATAGGTATCCATGCTTATCCCCTCTGTAATATGCTACAATAAAGTTACTACTTATTTCTTTTTAATAAGTAGCAATTGCCTATTGCATAAAAAAGATATCGGGAGGAAGGAGACGCACACAACAATATAAAGTTTGAATAGTTGTTTCGTCGAGGTCGACCATATGCCTCACAGAGAGATAAAGCAGGGGAAAAAGACTTATGCCTGAGTGAGAAGAAGATTAGATCGCTGGGACAACACTTTTATTCAGCTGATGTTTTGATATCCATACTCAGAGACGTGAGTAGAAAGTAGTGGCAGAAGCACGCATTAGATTATAATGGTAATCGACTTTCACCGCATCTATCGCACTCCCTCCTCCCCTTCATTTTCCTTTCTACAATTGCGCCCCGACCAGTTCAACAGAAACTGGAGGAAAGTGAGTGCGTGGGTGGGTGGTTGATAGGGCGTGCGACTACACCTACGCTTGTCATCACATCCAGTCCATTTGGGAAGTCTTTCTCAACTGAAGCCTGCATTCAACAGAAGAAGAAGAAGAGTCGACCAATGGAACAGGAATTTTATTTTCCTGACGTTTTGGAGGCCCAGT
The DNA here is from genome assembly GCA_036362985.1 of Ligula intestinalis. NCBI lineage: Eukaryota > Metazoa > Platyhelminthes > Cestoda > Diphyllobothriidea > Diphyllobothriidae > Ligula > Ligula intestinalis. The sequence goes on along the minus strand of JAYGXS010000007.1, from coordinate 12,984,101 downwards.
TACTGGAATATATTTATACGACTTTTTAAACACTCATGCGAGGCCATTGTCAAGGAATGAAAAACTGTATAGCTCACCACGTACAGTGACCGGGAGTAACCTTGACATCTGCCGTCGATCTCATCGCGACAGGCTAAATAGACGTCTGGAAGATGGATATGCTTAAGAGACGAACACATCGGACAAACAAACCACTGTTCCAAGAGGAAGCATCAGCCTTCTATAAATAATGTCGAAATCGACAGCCTTGCATTACACTATAATTAAATGGTAGCATTAAATCCAGTCTGAACTCTAAATGGCAAAAGCAGCTTATGTAGCCCCACTCATATACCCCCAGTTCCAGCATTTAGTCCTGCAAAAACAGTGGTTATAGAGTTTTGGGGGGTTGGGGAAATAGCATAGGCATAGAAGGAAATTTTTAGAAGTAAGTGTAAAGTGAAAAAATGCAGTCGAAGTTGCTTCCCGCGGCCGCTAGGTGTAGGTTGTTCCGCACGTAAATTGAAGGGATGCGCGGCGTTTCCCACCGCGGACTATACTAATTTAACTCCAGAACGGTGAGTGGGACCTCAGGTAAGCTGAATTAGACGACCTCCTAACCACCATTTCAATTTTTATGGAAATTCTCCGGAGAAACTACTGTCCGATTACACGGAAGAAGCTAAAAAACAAACCTCATTGGCTGACTCAAGCGCTGAAGAAAGAGATAAATAAAAATGGAGGTTGTGGAGAAAATCAAGAGCAGATAGAAATCCAGTATATCTAAATGCATACAAAACGCAGAGGAACCTCGTGAAATGACTTATCTTCAAAGCGCGCCAAGACTTTGAAAAAGATTTACTAAACTGGGCAGTCAAAAATCCGAAGCTTTTTTATGGCTACTTAAGAAAGCACACAAAGCCGGGACCCAGTTCCCCTTTTGATGGCAAGCGACGGAACAGAAATGAGTGAAGATGGAGCAAAAGCTGAGCATCTTTCACAATTTTTCAAATCGAACTTTACCACTAAAATCGGATTCATCCCTCCAAACTATGGCTTAGACGATGGCCCAACGATTGAAAATGTTGCCTTCGCCGAAGCAACCATTCTTCAGAAGTTGTTGGCACTAAACGACATGAAATGATCTGGTCCTGGGGACATTCCGCCTAAATTACTGAAAGAACTTGCTGAGGAGCTAGACAAACCACTTTCTATGCTTTTCAGTACCTCGTTTAAAGCAGTTTGTTTACTCGCCGATTGGAAATCCGCACGGATCACACCGTTGTATAAAGGTGGCAGAAAGATTTTTGCAAATAGTTGTAGACCAATCAGCCTCACTTCGATCTGTTGCAAGATTTTGGAAAAAGTAGTAAAGCGAGAGCTGATGCGTTTCTTAGAGCAGCATAACCTTCTATCGGATGCGCAGCATGGGTTCCGCAGACGCAGGTCCTGCGTGACGAACTTGCTCCATTGTTTGGCACGCTGGACTTGGGCAGTTGATGGAAGAAATCCGCTTCATGTAATCTACATCGACTTCAAGAAGGCTTTTGATAGCGTCCCACATCAACGACTTCTGCACAAACTCAGCCAAATAGGTGTTCGAGGAAATCTGCTGATGTGGATTCAAAGTTTCTTACTTGGCCGCTCCCAAACTGTCCATATTGGTGACCAGCAGTCGGCAGACATTGCAGTCGAGAGCGGTGTCCGACAAGGCTCTGTCCGTGGCCCTATGCTGTTCATTATGTACGTCAATGACTCCGTCCGTGAACTGGACTGCGATGTGGCTATGTTTGCCGATGACATAAAGATTTGGAACGTCATCAGAAATTCAGCTGACGAAGAGCGTTTGGAGATAAACCGAAACCGTCTTCAAACTTGGTCTCAAGGCTGGCTCTTGCCGTTTAACGAGAACAACAGCAGTATCCTACGAGTTGGCCGACCCAGCTCTCAGAACCCCATGGTTTACAGCCTTAATTGCATCCAACTGCAAGAAGTGGTTGCACAGAAAGATTTGGGAGTATGGATATCTATGTCTCTCAAGCCCTCGCTGCACTGCGCAAAAGTAGCCAAGTCTGCGATGTCCATCCTGTATCTTGTCAAAAGGGCTTTCTGTGCCTTCGATAAAGACTGCTTTGCTATGGTCTTTGGAACATTTGTGCGACCGAAGTTGGAGTTCGCAATCCAAGCATGGAAACCCTGGACCGCGAAAGACCTAAATTCCCTCGAGAAGGTCCAAAGGCGCGTGACCAAACTGGTTACCGGTCAGGGCTTTTTACCCTACGAAAGCCATTTAGCTAATCTCGATCTATTTCCGTTGAGTTACAGACAGCTACGTGGTGATCTGATACAAGCATTTCGTATAATGCGCGGGCAGGACTGCTGTCTTCTACCTGGCGAATTCTTCGAGTTAGCAACAACCACGAACTTAAGGGGGCATCTCTTCAAACTGCGCGTAACAGGGGCCAGACTAGACACACGCAAGTTCTTCTTTGGTAATAGAGTAGTTGAAGCTTGGAATGCTCTCCCCGAGAATATTGTTATGTCCCCATCTGTGGATGCATTCAAGAGAAAGCTAGACATGCATAGCCAAAACGGCCTCGGAAAGTAGCATTGTTGAGCATTGTTGTTGTGGTCGTAGGCTACGCAGCTCGTAAAGTTCTCCACAATTCACATTATAAAAACATTCTACTCGCTACTTTTCAATAACATGTTTGTTTAGAAAACTACTGACTACTTCTTTTTCATAAGTTAGTTGGCAGTTTTGTTAACCAGCAAAGATGCACGATGGGTGCGTCGCCGACACTTGATAACATTCGCGTGACCTCCACAATCTTCTCTTTGTGGGACCCTTGTTATTATGGCGAAAACCGCGATGGATTCTCCCTGACATGCTTCAAACACTCTTAGCACAGGCCATCCGCTTCGAATATACTCTGCACCCCCCCCCCCTCCCCCAGGCGACAGTTTTTCTCCTTAAATCTCTCAAATGGCATGCAAACCCCTAGACTTCTGAACAATGTCTAAGGAGTTTTTTTCACTGTCAGCCCTCCCTTACCCAAATTCAAATTCCTGGCAACGCCGCTTTTCAAAAATGTTCTGCAGATCAAATGCATTGAAAAAACTGTCCTCTACCAATAAGGAGTTCAAAGGTATTTACCTGTATTTCCCTCAATAAAACCTGACCTGACCTGACCGGCAATTTGGTAATCGGGTTTTTCCGCAATAATTTAAATGATACTACATTTTAGGAAAATATACAGATATAAATCAACAACACTTCTGAATACAGTAAAATAAAAAATGTATTTAGCCTTTCTTAAAGTATATTTTACTGCGTTTCCTAATGTCCCGCCCATGAAACCCGACAAACACCGTTTTCGCAGGAAAACGTGCAGGTTGTAGGGCTTGATGTGTGGGCCTACATAAGCTACTGTTGCCCTGTCATTAAGCCATTATGCGGTTATGTTAGATCCCTAATGCTGAGAGACAGTCAATGACTCAGCTTGGACAGCCCAAGTACCTCTTAGTGTGGCATGAATGGCTGGCGGACTGAGAGTCAGGCTGCAATGACTCCCTCTGAATGTGGCCTTTATGTAACTCCCTCTTTGAGGCACCTGAACCAGGTTTGTGTGCGAGCTTAGGGTAGTCCCGACCGCCCCAGCCACCTGCGCCTGACCCAAGTGTGGAGGGGGGGGGGGAAACTGAAGTTGATGTATACAACCACTTGCAAATAATCCGCGCGTCAGTCACCCTGGCTGCTATTAGCTTTTTGAAGTGCGCGATGGAAATCGTCGAACCTGGCAGTCAAATAGTCGTTTATGTGTGTATGGAACTTCTTTAAAAAGAAAAACGGTAGTTCCTCCGCACCAGAAACCAACGGCTGGCATCGGTTTGAAAATAGGCATCCACATCCTTCACTGCTTTTGTGGCATATTTTCGTAATTGCGGAGATGATTTCAGATGAAAAAAAGCATTAATGTCTGAATGTTGACCTTACCACTATCGGAACTAAAACGTTCCGCTCCGCCTGGAACACGATCAAAATAACCGCGTTAGATACCTGTGACAGCTTTGTATTACACGTAACACTAATATCGCCTAATCCTACATTTCCATACGCGGTACTATAGGGCCGTAACGTTGTACAATGGATGTAGACCACATCTTATACGTTGCAAGCAGCTTTATTACATGGTTATACGCGAGACTGTAGCGGTTCTACAGCCCATCTCTTTCAAACTTGAGACGCCACTGACTTGGTCGCCCATTCGCGCCTTTCCCAGCGCGATGGCCAATGTCCGCATCCACGCGTGACCTTTACCCTTGCACGATCGGGTGCATAGACGGGCCCCAAACTGGCCGACCTATCAGCGTTCCGAAATGCTCGTGGCCAATCAGCCCTGGCCAAGCGCATTCCAGTCCTCTAGTCAAGTCATGCACCGACGGACACTTGGGAATCCGTTTTGAGCGGGGACGCCCGCTCACGTGCCCTTACGGCTGGACCGAGTAGCAACTTCCTCTTAACCCTTGTGTACACAATATATTATTCCGCCTACTCTGGCCTTCCCAAGACCTCTCCTAAGGAATCGGGTCTCGAAGATCGTAGGTGTTAGAGTTAACTGTCTTAGCCTTAACACCTATAAGGCTTTAAGAATCTAATTTTCATGGGCTAAACTATTCTGATAATTTAAAAAACTTTTTTAAAGCCAAACGCTACCATACCTTTTAAAATTTTAATCCGTGATACGTTAGATCGAATGAGTACAAAGAAGACTTCTTTGTTCAACTATTCTATCAAAATAAATTTGCTGACAGTCAATACCAGAAATGGCCATGGTATTCAGTAATGACCTTCTACTAAATGACCGGAAGTTAGTCCAGTGTGTTTTTCGATTGCAACCCTCTCCCAGTACTGAATGCATAGACATTCTCCCCAATGAGTTATCCTCTCTCCGGTAGCTTTTTGTTACTCTGGCATATAGCATTTGTTTTCCACAGTGTTTTCATTTTGCTCACGTCACTTTCGTGACCAGGTTCACTAACCTTACTGACCCTTTCTGTACGAATTTAATTTTTACGTATTTCCACACGTTTCTTACGTTACGCAACGAGAGGAAGCAGCTGATGAGCACTTTCGCAATTAGGGATTCATTAAATTCTGCTGTTTATGCAATACCTTTTCCCCAAAGAAATTTTGTCCGCCTCCCCTCCCCTTCCCTGCCATATTTAATGCCCACAGCCTCCATAGGCAGCTGTTTCGACTCGCCAAACTGAAGATCCGTGGCCGACTTTGCGCCGAATAGCCAACGATGCTGTCCAGCCCCCCCCCCTCACGTTCAGTGTTCACATGCCTCGCACAGGTAGGTGTATGCGGCTTGCTGACCTGAGGACACTTGACCTATGTCCAGCGCACGCAATTATGCGAGCAAAACAGTCACGGCTGTCCAAGTGCCACTTCAGGGTACCAACCCTTCGTCAACGCAGGATGGGCACTTGGACTACAACCACCCCTTTCAGGCAATGTTTCAGACAAATTGGACATCATATGAACTGGTTCAAATTCGCACAAAAGCAGCGACCACCCCCTGTCGCTCATGCACGCTCTCCCAGACCTGGCTTCGTTCTGCACAGATGTTGCGTTATTTAACACGCGCTGTTCCTTTGCTAGACTCAGGTGATACAGTAGTCGCCGGTTATTAAGCCCACGGTTAATAAGCCCAGCCGCGTATGAAGCCTGAATCAGCTGGGGACGGAAATTTACATCACAAAATCCGCTGGCTAATAAGCCCAGCCGCCGGCTACAAAGCCCAGTTTGCCAACAGGATAGAGTGAGATTCTCATCTCTCTCAGCTCTACACATAACACAGTACGTATGTAATGTATAGTGCCTATGCTGCGTTCGCTAATCAAGGACTGGGACTCTCCGGTTTTTGCACCCACCGCTTATTAAGTTCAATTTGGTCTGGGCCCGAGGTGGGCTTAATAACTGGCGACTACTGTATTTGGCCGCCTCCTTCATGATTAACTACGTTTATCCACTCCTAAGGGCTGCATTTCGTTTATTTTTTACTGTCTGTTGAATAGTACCGTAGCACACAAAATTGCTATTATCATTGAGATTTGACTTACACGTTACGACTGGGTGACAGTTCGACAGTCAATTTGGAAGATGCCCACAGCGAGCATCAGCAAGCTGAAGGCTGAATACTGGGTCAAAGGATACAGGATATTCGAAACCATAAGCATGTGCAGCAACCGAACGGCCACTGACACGGGCTGCGTAGTAGGTAAGTAAAACCAACACAGGAGCTAGATCAAGGCGTGGCAAGCGTTATTTGCTCCCAGAAAAAAATGCCGCACGGGGGAACGGGGAGGTTGACAGGACGCGCAGTTGCAGGATCACACCGGTGGTCTTTAGGGCACTCCTGTTCCTTGAGATCAGGTGTGGTGTCTTCGGCTACCTACGCCCGATCATGACTTCGGAGTTTTTGACGCCGGACACACGCGGGGGTAGGAATACATCGTGTTTTAGCTGTATCGCAAACTTAAAACTAATTTTATCACCACCATCCGTCCCTACACCAACTTTGTGCAGTGGAGATTACTGTGAAACTCGTCAGGATCCATTATCGAAATGTCGCAGCGAAAGTATTCCGTAATGCTAAGAAGCTCTCTGCATCCACTCGGCTAGTGGGCCTGAAAATGAAGCCGAAAAATCTGGCAGTGGAATGATGTGGTTCATTGATCAAGTCTTCTTTTGGAAACACAACTTTTTGCGTGCATTGACTCCGAGAGTCAGGATTCACGTAACCTCTAGCCTTTAATTAAGTTTTTCTTCATTGTTGCACCTCTAAAAAGCAGGATTGCCAGATAAACACGGGTGTGAGCAAAATATAACGCCATTCACGGAGACCAAGGGATGAGTTGTCCGGAATATACGACTAAAATAACTTTCGAATCTCAAGGAAACCTACTTAGTTATCGACTTCTCTAAAAATCTGCAGATACTTTTTGCTGTAACGTTTGAGCCTTCTCTAATTCGATACTGAAAAGCCCCAAAGCAAGACAGAGGACATGATTGGTTCTCGAGATAATTAATATTTACCTGCGGATTTCAATGATCGGTCAAAAGCTCAGCAGTGATGGCACTATGAAACTGAATTCCTACAGCAGTGGCCTGTTTCGGCTCTAAACGCCGTACACACCCCATCTCACAATCCGCAAACGGGTGCCGCTACCCGCGACCAGCGACATTGGCAAAGTTTCGTTTGATCGACTGCACTGGTGTTTTCCATTTTCCGCATCCTGATTGGTCCACCACTTACACAATAATCTACGAATGAAGCCGTCACGAGTAAATGTGCCTTGCGTGCGCCTACGAGCAAGGTGGTTCTGATTGGCTGACTGGCATACATGAGCAGCGTGACGCTAGCGCACACTCTCTAGGCCGTTAAATGGACAGTTAAATGTGTGCCAGAGAGCCAGTATACTTGTTTAAAAGGGTTTATTGATTCGCTCTCAGACAGATCTTGTTCTTTTTCGTGCATCGTTAACATGAACTGCAGTTCTGATCGACCCAAAACCACACTATTGACCAAAACACTGACCTTAAGTTTCAAATAGCAACACCTGTTAAAGAAGCAGTCTTCCTTCGACTTCCATGACGACACCCTTCTAGAATGAAGTAACACTAACTGAGACTGCTTCGGTCCTTCGGTCTGGTTGACAAGTGACATAAAAAGCGGCCGTAAGAAGCTGAAAAAGTCAAGTGGAGCAGGGTCGTATAGCCCTAAGGTGGCCCATATATCCATATACATATGAATATGTATGAAAATGGATATTTTAAGGTTGCGAAAATTCCCATCACAGAAATCCGAAGAGTATTTGGCGAGCATACGTATACTTTCAATAAATTCTCATCAGGCCATTACATTTATATGGGAGGGGGTAAAGCGTAAAAGGTAAAATTGTAGGCAAATTACGTTCAACGTTGCAGGCAAATTAGGCCGGGGGATAGAGTAGGGGGTGGGGTAGTAACAGGCGGCTAATTAAGCGGTAAGATTAGGGAGAAGGGGGGGTGGTGGAAGAGGAGAGGAGGCTTGGGGAAATGCCGGTAGCTAGGCGGCCGTTGGCCATGCTAAGCTTATGGCTTGCAGCAGGTTCTTCTGCGCGCACAAAA
>JAYGXS010000007.1:12939873-12958554 GCA_036362985.1 Ligula intestinalis | reverse complement strand
CCTAAATGAATCACGTAGAGTAATTAATTTGTCGAATGTGAAAGTATTCAGGCAGCTATTGAACACCACTTTTTTGTGTTATGTCAGACATTTTCCTGACAGATCTTCAATGCTCTTTGCAATTTAGTTTTTTTTCTAGAAAATTTGCACAGAATATTCTTTTTCCCCCTCATTTGATAGCAAATTACGCATTCTTAAAATTACATACTCAAAGGAAGGGCCTCTTCTGGTTTCAAAATCTTTCAAACTTGCCGAATAATTATGAAGTGTAAGAAAAGTAACTTGCTTGCAATATGATGCCAACTTTGAATATGTACAACAATTATTAATAATAATTCACTTAAATAATACAGTCATCATCATCGCGCAAAGATTAAAGAAGTGGAATGAAATTTTGACAAGAAGCGGCTCCGAAGCGGAATAAAGAGTATGACAAGTATAAAAATTAGCGATGCATGCAGGAAATCTTCTTATCCTCTTCGTTCACTAGCAACAGGGTCATCAAACGCTAGCTGATAGGGTGGAGTGATATTTTTCGTAAGTAACTGAGTTCACGGTCTTTCCATCTCGAGATCGTTAAGTAGGTTTATGTATTCTATCCTCAGAGCGAAATTTACTATGTCCTTTGTTCTCTCGCTCGACTAAATAAAATGACATTTCATGTGTTCTTTTTTTAAAGGAAGGATTAATTAAATTACGTTTTGGCATCCGTTATGGTTGCTTTATCATTGCGAGCAGCCAAATTCGATGACCCTATTTAATAAGGCATTTGTGTGAAGAATAATTGCGAATGTTTGGTGTACGTGGAAATATTGCATCAGTTTGCGAAGCAGTCAAATCAGATAATGATCAAAACGTCCAAATTAGGTTTATTCTCGCTCCTAATAAGGATATCCTTCAATTCGAAGCATCTCCATAAGAATCGTTTATCGCCCCTGCACTACAGATAGGAAAAACTAGGCAAAAATTTGGTTGGAGGTTAGCAGCGCGTCCCACATCAACACGCTTCGAAATTCACCCCGTTAAAAAAAAACGGACCAATCCCTGATGGGCTGTTCAGACACAACAGCCAACTGTCCTCTGATTGGTTAGTTTAAACAGTCATGAAACGCTGCGCAGCAAATCGTGATTACGTTCATGCCGCTGCAGTTAAGATTATCCCTTAAATTAATCCACACCGACGCCCAGCGTATCATTTCAAAACGTCAAGATGAGAATGACTATCGCAGCGCTGGTACTGCTATTCATGCTGGCAGAATGTCAAGTACTCGGCGGGAGGAGTCCACTTACACAGAAGGACCTGGACAGTGATACCTTCAAGGAAGCACTGGCAGCCGGTCTGGAGAAACTCGAAGCTAAATCCAGGGGATGTGTCAGCTATAGTCAACAGAAAGTATTGAATGGCACAAGTCAAGTTGGCCAAGGTGTCCTCTCCAAGTGGACAATGACGGCTAGGCGGACTACACTACCGGAGTGTGAGGTGTGGTGCGACGGGCCCTGTGACAGAATAGTAGCGTACTCGGCTTCGGCCTGGATACAACCATAGCTATCTGGCCCGGAGAGAATGGTGGTCATGTTGAAGATGGTGTAACTTCTACTTTTTGGTTAGGCGAAGGGTTAAAGTGCGTTTAAATTGTTGCCCATGTGCAGATCTTGAAGCGAGGGGAATCGATATTCTCATTTTTAATAAATTCGGTGGGGTATTTGTTTCCATTCGGCCTCCTCATTCAAAATCCGCTTGCCTAAAGTTTTACAAGTATGCGAAAATTTCCATTGGAAATACTAGAAGATAACCTGGCGAACGCAGGTTTGTTTTCGGTAAATTCTCGCCAGGCCCTTACATTGTTATGGTACTTAACTAAATGAACTATGCGAATCATTATAAAAAGGAGCGCGGTTGTCAGGGGAGGTGGGAGGGGGAGAGGGAACGGGGTCAAAATCTGATCAGTGGTAGGCGAGGGAGGTTAAAAGTTGCGAGCTGTTGGATTCGCGACTTTTGGCCATAGTAACTACAGCGCCGCAACGAAGTTCCTTTGGGCGCACCGGACCGGTCGACGTAGCTTGTTTGCGGCCGCTGCTGCCCTAGCCAGCAGATGCTGTCCAACGAAATTCGAATAGCACTTAGTAGACTGAAAACATAGCGTGGATGCCAAAGAGGCCTTCCGAGTCAGCTACAAGGTCTCTTCAGTCTATTTCTTGGACAGCGTCTGTTGGCTACAACAGAAGCGGCCGTCATCAGGCTACGTCGACCGATACTGTGCGGCCCAAAGAACTTCGTCGCGGCGTGGCAGTTCCCATGACCGAAAGTCACTGACCCAACAACCCGCAGCTTAGCACTTGTCTTGGTTACCAGTCCCCCTAAGGCTAGTCACCATTTTGATCCCGATTTCCTCAACCTACGTCTCCCCTGATAACCGCACTACTTTCTTCTGCTAACCAGCATAGTCTAGTTAATTAAGCACCACATAAATGTAAAGCCTTGAGGGGAAGTTAGCGAAAACAAACGTATGTTCACCATTTTATCATCTTCGATGTTTTTGAAGACTTGCAAAAGGCAACTGAGCACGGAAACAGAGCAACAAGAATAGGGCCGTAAACTGCGCAAGGCTATGCCCGGCTTTGTCTCAATTACGTAGGTTGTAGTAAATCAAAGGTAGCTCAGTGTTGGCCGATATGCTTCGTCCGCGTAGAAAGGGTCGGGTCAAATTTTATCAGGAAAATATTCGTAAATACATTTGAAATCCCTCTTGTTACAGAGCAATTATGATGCTGAACACGTGGCGCTGCCAGTAATGGAACTGCGTAAAAGGGTAGACAGTAAAAAACGCTTTCGGCATTGTTCGTAATTCTAGGTATATGTAAATCGGATGATCTGCTGCTGAGTGTTTTAAGCATGTCAAGAGGAGCCCATCGTAGCTTTTTCAATATCCAAAGGGTCAGACGAGGAGAAGATCGCGGAAGTCACGAGAACATCACGGTTTGTCGGAGATTCACCCATCATACAGCCTGGCTGGTTAGCGGGTCTGCCGACCAGATGACGAAAAACCGGTTGTTATTTTAAACAAACATATAACTGAAAAATAGAGAGCAGTATGTAATTACTCGAGCTTCAATTCAATGAACGTGTTTGCTATACTGGTCCAACTTCATCTTAGACGTGTCCACAGTTGGGGACACGACAATGTCTGCGGGCAGAGCATTGCACGCCTGAATTACCCTCTTAAAGGAGAAGACTTTTTGTGTCTCCAATCTTGTTCCAGTCACACGTAGTTTGAAAGTGTGAGAAGAAGAAGAAGACTCCATCGATGGGACAATATGTTTATTCGCCTGACGTTTCGATATCCGTCGCGGATTCGTCATCAGAGACATGAGTAGCATACTACTCATGATGCTTCTGTGAATTTTGACGGCCGCCATGGCTTCCATAAAGAGTAATATCTACATCCGAAAGATCATACGAGCAGGAGACCTCGGAGTCACGAGAACGTCCTGAAGAACCGGAAATGTGACCATGATACGCCTTTGCTGTGCCAAGAGCCGAGGAACCCGCCACGTCGTCAGCAGTCGGTCGATACGAGAAAGGGTATGACAAGGCCGCGTAGCCGAGGACCATAGGTGTGGTAGGTACGACCTCAGACGCGATCAGCTCAGTTCGCATAGTGAGCAGAGACGTCGGTAGCTAGGTAATTGCTTAAAACTCATCTGGTTAAATAATACTAATAATAATACTACTTACAAATTACTATTAGTGTATATTTCTAGCATTTCAGTGTTTGGACTGGGAGCATTCGAGCTCGACGTTACCCATTAAATCGGAACTTATCAAGTTTTGCCTTAAAAACATCCGCGGAAGGGGACATGACAACCTCCGCAGGAAGGCCATTCCATGCCTGGATTACCCTTTTAGAGAAAAATAATTTTCTTGAGTCAAGTCTTGCCCAAGTCACACGTTATTTGAGGGGGTGTCCTCGCAGCCTAGATGCGGTGGCCTGCTCAAAGATGTCATTTGTTTAGAGGCAGCAATCCTGACCACGCACGATGCGAAATACCTGGATAAGGTCCCAGCGTAGCTGTCTGTAATCCAGGGGAAACAAGTCAATATTTACCGATCGCGTCTCATAGGGGAGGTTCCGTTGGCCTCGTACTAATTTTTGTTGCGCGTCTTTGTACCCTTTCGAGGGTTTTTCGATCTTTGGCTGTCCAAGGTCTTCAGGCTTCGATGGCAAATTCCAGTTGGGGTTGCACGAACGTGCTGAAGACCTTGCAAAATACACCTTTATCAAACTTAGCAAAGGCGCGCTTGATTAGATACAAGCTCGACATTGCGGATTTAGCCACTTTCAGGCAGCGGAGTGATGGTTTCAGTGAAGGCGTGAACCACACCTCCAGGTCCTTCTGAACCTCTACCTCTCGCAGCGGCGTGTGATTCAGGTAATACACCCTTACGAGGCGCAGTGCTGGTTCTACCGAATCGCATTAAGTTGCATTTGGCCACATTGAATGGCATGAGCCAAAGGGTCGACCATTGCCCCAGTCGATGCAAATTTGCCTGGAGGTTTAATTAATCATCTTGGTTGCGTATGACCTTCCAGAGTTTTAGGAGTGAAAACGTTGAGTTGTTTTATGAGAATTTTAATGGGCCAGAAACGACCTACAATTCGTATTTGGTAGAAGAGGCTATGGTTTCGTTTGCCAACGCCTTTATAGGTGGTCAAAACATGTTGAGGTAGTTGCCGGTTATTAAGCCCACCTCGGGCCCAGACCAAATTTGGCTTAATAGGTGGCGGGCGCACTAACCGGAGAGTCTTAGTTCTTGATTAGCAAACGCAAGATAGGCACTATAAATTACATACGTACTGTAACCAGTTGCGTACGCAGAGAGAATAGAATCTCACTCTATCCTGTTGGTAGACTGGGCTTTGTAGCCAGCGACTGGGTTTATTAGCTGGCGGATTTTGCTATATAAAATTCCATCCCAAGCTGATTTGGGCTCAATACGCCGGTGGGCCTATTAACCATGGGCTTAATAACCGGCAATTAATCTAATTAATTACGCTTTTTCCAACTTTGAACTGCGTTTTAAGCACTACGGGCTGCTTAATTGACTATATTTTGAGACAAAGCCGGTCAAAGCCATTTCCTGCTCTTCGTTGTTTCTATTTTCCGTGTGAGGGACTGAAGAGGCAGCCGATTTGTTCCAACATACCTGAAGCACAATTCGTTTTGGAAGCCACTTAAAACTACCAAACACTTCTCGGTGGAATCCTACTTTGGGTGTCAGAGATTGTTTAAATAATCTAGTGTTTTCACAAAAAGCTACCGCGTCATAAATAACCACAGTTATTTACTGAAAGGTCTTGCTTTCTTTTAGTTTATGGGTTGTGACTAACAAAGAAATAGTTTAGTGAATTACTATTTATAGTTTATTGGGTTTCCTGATATTCCTGCAAACATTTGCTGGTTAGGACCTCATCCATTTCTACTTACCTGAGGTCAAACTTACTGTTCTGGAGTTCGATTAGTATACTTCGCGGCGAGAAGTGCGGCGCATGCCTTCACTTAACAGGCGCAACAACTTTACCTTGGTTTATTTTATGTGGTTGATTCAACTTATTTATATTTAAATTCATATTTCAGTTTAGTTTTCACTTCCTAAATATGTCCACTATTTATATTTTAGTTTTAGATTATTGGCGAATTTGGCTATCATTATTTTCTTGAATGGCATTAACGTTGATACCAAAAACGACGCCGAAATTCATCTCAATTTTATGAGAAAATCGCATCCGAAGGTTAAATTCGCGATAGAGATTGATTTGACCAACAAGTTGTCCTTCCTATACATCCTACTGTTTAGAGAGGATGATAGTTTAATAAGGCGCACTATGTTCCACATAAGTACATGGAAAGGCTTGTACCTACAGTGCACCCGCTTCATGCTGCCACTGTAAAAACAAGATCTGGTACTTACACTTTGTCATAGAGCTAGGAATATTCAGTCCAGTGATACCCCACCTACAGAAATCGCCTGCATCTATGAGGTCCTACATAAACGTGGCTGTCCTTCATGTTCCATTTAAAAATATACCACTCTTTACGGCCGAAATCTACAGAACCGTTAGTTCCGACAAGGCCCAAGTTTACATCCTTACATTTTAGTACTTACTTGTACTTGTACTTGTAACGGCATTCACCTCGGGCGGGTTGAGCCGGCATCAGTTTTGACGTTGACTGCATCATGAATCACAGCTGTCCAGGCGCGTCGATCTTGCGCCTGTTCACACGAGAGCACCATCCATTCACGGTTCCACTGGCGTAGGCCGTAGACGCATGGGCCGGAAACTGACGACAGATCCTGCTTGACCGTTGCTGTCCAAGTTTTCAGCTGCCCGCCGCGACGTTTGCGCCAGGTGGGGGGAGGCGTCGCCACAAGCAGGTCACGAATCAGCTCACCATCATCACGCCGGGACGCATGCCCGAACCACCGAAGTCGTCTCTGAAGCAGGAGTGGAGGGAGAGCGTCCAGGTGACAGCGTCGGCGGAGATCGGAGCAGCGAATTCGGTCGACGCGTCGGTGACGAAGGATGCGGCGTAGGCAGTCATTGTCAAACACCTCAAGGCGCCTCATGTCCTCAACACGCATAGGCCATGTCTCTCCGCCATAGAGCAAGATAGATCGAACCACTGCTTGGTAAACACGGGACTTTGTGCGTAGTGATATTTCCCTTCTATTCCATAGAGGAGCGCACAGTCGGTAGAAGACAGATCGGGCACGGTTGACGCGTGATACAACCTCGTCGACACCTTGACCCGTTTCCGTGACCAAAGAGCCTAAGTATCTAAACGAGTCGACCTTTTCGAGAGGAGCGCCGTCGAGAATAATAGGAGTGACAGATGTAGGGGGCACACAGGAGAGCATGACTTGGGTCTTAGTCGCGTTTAGGCGTAATCCGATGGATCGGGCACGCTCATTAACCTTGTCCAACGCCTGCTGAACTGCATTACAGTTGTCGCCAAAGAGGACGACGTCATCAGCATACGCCAAGTCAGTCACCCATTTCGAGCGATCAAACTGCACTCCCGGGAAGTCATCCAGTGCTTTGGTCATGATCCAGTCCACCGCATAGTTGAACAGGGTTGGTGAAAGGGCACAACCTTGGTGGACGCCCGTCCTGACGCTAAAGGCTTTCGTGTCACCGTGCTGCGTCCTCACCCGTGTGGAAGTGCCACGATAGTATGCCTGCATGAGATTGAGAAGCTTAGGTGGGGACAAAAGTTCCGATACAATTAAGCAACGGCTACGTTGCACAGTAGAGAGAACGCACAAGGCAGCTGAACTAGAGTACTTAACTCCCACTACAAGCCTTCAAGTTAACCGGACAAATGGTGCCTTGCCTTTGCACTCCACCCGAAAACGGTTTGTCCAGTATCACGTGCATTAGGGAATGCAAGTACATTGGGCGTACGCAAAGACAGTTGGTGACCAGGGCCGATAAACTTCTACCTAATTGGCTTTTTAAACAAGTAAACAACGTACTACGGTCTTACATTACAAAACATCTCTTCGGTAGTGGTCACTCTGTTGACCTCAAAACATATTTCCCAGGTCCTGTTTCAGCACGAACGATTCGGATCTGGTGCTACAGGGAAGCAGCGTATATACGGCAGGAGAAATCCGACCTATATAAGCAGACAGATCATGTGGCAAATCAACCTTTGATTGAAAAGATCTCTCGCAAGTTGTTTTTACACATAAATCCTGCTGTGTACGCTTACTTTAAGTCCCCGTGAGCAGTCAGGTCAAGTTCGCCTAAGAAACCATTCACGATTCTAACATCACAGCCGCGAAGATAATGGTCTACACCAGAATCAAGACAAGGCATGGGACGCGAATACACGTGCCACCACGCCTTTTCCCCGCCCCCTTTTTGTGGCGGATTAAAACACAGCAGCGTGGTTATTCTAAATAGTACTCAAACATGGCTACTCGCTTATTGCGAGTAGCATACTACATACGATGTTCTTTCCTTGGTTAGCAAGTGGCTGGGGAATGAGGTGTTTGGTGCATGTGCAGTGCATGTGCGCGCCGACTTCTGTGTGTGTGGGAGAATGTCACACACCTACTTGTTTAGGTTGGGGATTCGCTATGATCTCTCGCGACTTCCTGCGATAAGTTTTACTTGCCGACTCGGGGGAATGCATTACTGAACTGGACAGTCTTAAATATGGTTGATAAGTTTTGAAGACCAAAAAGAATCATTATAGCGTGCATGAGTGACAAACATTGACTTACGTGGCCCATCCATCCTGTCAAGGTTATTCTGCACTACCGGGTAGCGGGTATACGTATCAAAGTTCGGCCTGCGCGTGATGAAGTTTGATTTAGATGGATTAACTTGATGTTTTGTGGGCAACTTTCCGAAAAATTCAGAAGACAAAGATGCGATCACTGGACCAAGAGTTTATTTGCCTGACGTTTCTGATTCCATCGGGAATCCTTAGTCATAGGTAATCGTAAAGAGGTCTGGAACATGCGCAGATAAGGGAAAATGTACAAAACTGAGCCTGTTTTTCTTGTTTCTAATGCCTAGTCGGGTTCGTGGAGTCACCGTCGGGAGAAGGGGAGAGAGAGGTTAAACTCAACTCATTTACACCCCCCAAATACATTTGCTGCTTAACAATGAGACATCAGTAGACTTATTGGCATAGGATGGACGTCAACAC
Organism: Ligula intestinalis; assembly: GCA_036362985.1. Lineage (NCBI taxonomy): Eukaryota > Metazoa > Platyhelminthes > Cestoda > Diphyllobothriidea > Diphyllobothriidae > Ligula > Ligula intestinalis. The sequence continues at coordinate 12,949,830 of JAYGXS010000007.1, read as the reverse complement.
AGATAGTTCTCCAAAACATATGCCCGGCAAGACAGACTGGATTGGTTCAAATTTTACTAATAGGAAGCATATACAGTTGCCTCCGGAAGCAGTTGTCATAAGCGCTCTCCTCAGAGCTCTTTCTGTCGGCTGCTGAGATTTTTAGCACCCCGCTGCCTGTACCTGCTTCCACCTACTACAGCCAATCAAAAACGAGGTATTATCGATTGACGCAGATAATGCCAAGATCAACGCGGGCCTAGAAGTGAATTGGTAAGGGGTGTTAGATGGACAGTGTGAAAGAGCTTCGGCAACGATGACCACAAGAGTGGAGAATGGCGCTTGCTCCCCCGCCCCCCCCCCCCCATGCATGGAATCCCTTATGGGAGTGCAACCTGAATAACCTATGCCGTGCTCTTTTCTAGTGTCAGTTTTGGTCCAGTGAATCTACCACGCGGAACATTTAGGGAGTAGTCGTATAAGCGGCATGGGTTTACATAAGTACGCCATGCACTTGTAGAGTGTGTCTTCATATAGCATCGAGGTCTGCCTACCCCAGTCTCATTTGAACGGTCTGGCCAATCACCGCTCAGAGGCTGACTCAGCCTGGTGGCACCATTGACCATGAGATCGGACCTGTGGCTACGTATGCCACCACGACCCTACCCCGTCCCCATGCCTGGCTTTTATTATGCGAGGGCAGCTTAAATAACGCCTGGCATTTTCCATTCTATTCTCCGTGCTGGTCCAGAGCATCTATCATGCGGTCCGTTTAGTCGAGATAGTCGTGATAGAAACCTGGGCAGCCAAGAGCAAAATTTAAATTGATCCACGGTCGAGGATACGACGTTCACTAGCCGGTTGTGTTTTCATATGTGCTTTCTAATGATGTTCTAGCAGCATTGCGAAATAACGCTTGTCGGCAAAAATAATTTGTAGGGCCCCCTAGATATCTATTCCTTCTGCTCAACTGCCTAAAGTATTTTGTAGTCAAACATTTAATTCTTGGCTATGCACTTGCGGCGAAATTGATTAAAAAATAATAAATTAAACAAGATAAAGTTTGTTTGAGCATGCTAAATACAATCAAATTCAACCAATATAAATTCCTATTGCGTAGAATACGAATGCTGATCGAGGGAAATTTGACCTGATGTAGGTGGAGTCTAACGAAAATTAGAATTCGTCCTCCTACTGGCAAAGTTTAACGAAAAAATGCAAAGTCAGGCTACATTTTTAGTAGTTTTGTAGTATAAATCAACGGGTTTTTTGTTGCATGTGTAATCCTTCTTGCCCACGTTTCAATCATATGGTGTTTTACAGCAAGCGCATACAGCGGGATTAATTTAAACGAACAAAATTTAAGACAGCTTTTTAAACTACCAAATGAAATAGAAAATTAGTGGGGTACAAAACAATTTTAAATTGCGGAGTATCAAAACACTACAGCAGGGACATTGCTCAACGCGACAAGTAATCAATAATAATGTTGCCCTAGAATTGAGATACAGGAAGAAAACTTGCGGACGAGCATTAACAAAAATCAAAGGAAGATTAAATCTAGGCCTGCGATTACCAGGGAAGTTGGGGATAAGCTTGATGATTTACCTGCTTATAGATATATATGTATTTATATAACGGCGAGTAATGCATGCAAAATTTTAGAAGATTTTGGAAATTTACCCTACTTAAAATTTGTAAGCAAGTGGTTATTCCTATGGTTAACTTGAAGATCCATTTTACTTAATGAGCTGTCTTAAGCGGTCACTGTGCATAATGGCCTTCCGAGGACATCCAACAGTTCAATAGCATCATTCAATCTCCACTGTAACAACGGCCGGCGCACCAAAAGTTGGGAGATTGTGGAAAATTCAACCTACTTAAAACTTATCAGTAAGTGGTTATTGTACATGCTGGTTTATCGAGCACCACTCTTTAAATCCCTGCCACGAAAACCTAGAGATAAAAATAAGCAGCATTAGGGACATTAAGTACTTAAAAATATAAGAATAATTAAGTGTTTTTTTATAAAAATAACATTTTCCGACAATACCCAAGTTCAGGAAACGTAAAAAAGGCTATGCATTCGCATCCTTTTGCAAGTTGAAAACCGAACGTAGCCAACTTCTTTATATAAAAAGAACTTTTCTTTAGTTAAACTATTTTATACATATTACCATTCGTGGATAACTACTTATTCATTATTGTCCATTAAATCCTGGCATAATTTCTATCATTTTCAGTGCATTCATGCGCTAATTCATAAATTACGCTTCTTTTCGACGTTTAATTCAAAATCCTTAAAATAAGATATCCATAAACAGAGTTTTCCAAAATAATGAGTTTTAGATATTTATTCTTGTGAAGATGGCCATGTGGATCATATTTAGAAATGCTTCAAAACAGCAATTCACATCGTAGAGAATAAAATAATGTCCGCAACGAAATTCTGATACCACTTATTCCAAGATAAATAAAAACGTTCTTTCCTAGATTACTTCTTAAAAAAGTGTTTTAATTAGCTATTCAGGTGAAGAATGTCTGTGTGAACTACCTTTTTCCAAGGTTATGTCAAAATGTAATTAGAACATTTGACAAATTTTTAAGCTACCCGAAGATAAATGATTATATCCGACTGGGGATGAAAGAAACTGTTTCCTCCTTTCTAGTGGATTATTTTCCACCTTAGTGGATTAATTCCACGATCTGATATAAGCTTGAGAATGCGAAAAAAAGCCTTGTCATATATGGCTATCTCTTCAACTACTTATTATTCATCTGCCTGTTCCATTTCTAAATAACGCATAAACGGGTTGCATAATTTATGAAAAGCATATTTCTACATGAGTTTAATTCAATAAGGCCTTCTTTACATTAGCTTCGCGACAACATATGCTGACACTTTGCCTACTCGCCAAGGTCAGTGGTGCATTTAAACAAAATGCGACGAAAAATATTTGTTACTGCATTTTGGGAAAAAATTTGACAGGCCAGCTAAAAAAATTTAAATTTAAATTGTTGTTGTGTTTTGAAATTTAATACGATTCCTGTAACTTGGCCAAACTTGCATTTGAACAGCTGCCGAAAAAAATTTCCAGTTTGGAAGGGATAATTTTTCCGCATTTTTTACTTATTCTGGAATTCTTTCTTTGCACAATGCATATTTATAAAACGTTTGGTTCTGCCGTACACTATGGAATAGAAATTTTTTTTGATATAAACGTACTCATGATCAAACCAAAAGTAGTGCATATTTTGCTCCATATCGTTAACTAAGAGGACATTTTTCGAAACTAAAGCCTTACTAATTAATAAATCCACTTAGTTGATCGAAATAAACTGTCGTAATTTATGCTAAACTACCCAGCTAAATTTCGTCATGAAAGTTACATGCAGGACGCGCAATACTGTAGGTCGGGGTTCGCCCGCTGTTTATAGGCTGCTTCCATATATCGCAAGATCCAAGTTGTTCGCGCTGGAGCAAGTACTCGGAGGGATGCTTTAAGGTCAACAGACTGACCACTGTGTAGTAGATGTTCCGTAATATATGATCGCGGTTCTTTGGTTTTTTCCTTTAAGAGTTAATTAAGTAAATTATCAGCGGTCCTGTCATTTGTATCGAAAATTGGTTGTATCAATATATCCTGCTGTAAAAGCGTACTTTAAATTCGTACCTGGGAAAGAATGCTTTAAAATGCTGAGATTATCATAAGCCTGTAGGCATAGCTAAGAGTACGCTGCAGACATGTCATAATTGTGAAGTGGTTGGACGGATGTCTGAACGCATAGATCTGCAGATCGTGACCCTCTTAAATATCGGTTTACATGCTGCGCTCTTAAGTAGCGAGTTTTTTTACGGACATTCATGCCCAAGTACCCCGGAAACCATAGCACCCCATAAAATGCGACTTTTATCTAGCGCTCAATGGCCTCTCCTTTCTTACAGGCAACTTCAAGGGGACCTCGTACTTACAGTCCGTATTATGAATAACCTGGATTGTTGCTCTGTCCTCAGCAATTTCTTTACCTTGGTTATTTTGCCAAGTTTGCGCGGTCATACCCTTAAAATACGTCCTGGCAAAGCAAGGATCGATGGACGAATATTCTTCTTCAGCAACAGAGTAGCTGCAGCGTGGAATACGCATCCCGAAGGCATTATCCTCTCCGTCTGTGTAAATTTATTAAAGAGCGGACTGGAAATGCATGAAAAATATCACTTCACGTCCACCAGGTAACCAAGAGACTCTAAATTACATTATATTACCCGTGATAAGCGAGTATGCATGTTTTCTTACTATTTCGACTAACCAACAACAGCCGAGTCTTTTAAAACTTTTCTTTGTATCCACACATTTCCTATCACCTTGCTACCAATGGGGACTTCAAAAGCGTTAGCCTATCTTTCCCTCAATAAATTGATATTAATACTGAAGGTGTTCGAAAACGTAATTCAGAAGTATTTCAGGAAGTAAGGCCAGGTGAAACCAAAATACCTCATTGGATTTATTGAACTGGACGACAGAGATTCTCAAGAGCTGTGCGGGACAGCCGGGGAAATGTTAAACAAAAACACCAACCATCAACCTGATCACAAAGAGTAAAAGTTACACCTGCCTTACGCTGACTTCAACTTTCTTCGGGTCAGCATATGGTTTCACCCAGGCTGAAGCCGAATACGTTGGGGTTTCCTCAGAGGCCGCATTGCACACTTCAGCACATCCTCTATTGCTTGACAGTAGAACTGGATAAACTTTCATGAACCACTCGTAGCGGACGCCTGCAACAGTCTGTTGTGTGCCACTCAGAACTTTCTGCAGAAAGTAGCTGCAACATCCGCGGGACTTTTCTCCGAGCTCCTCCAAACTTGCTGTCACTGCTTCCCTGAAGGTCTCACTGTTCATCTCTACCCTCGTGAGTGTTCGCCATCCGCCGGGCATTTGACACTCCGCTAACACGAACGCCAGGAAGAAAGCTGCGAATGTCGTTCTCATCTTGACTTCTTGAGAATGCTGCGTCAGGCTTCGGTGTCGTTTAAATAGGGGATTATGGCCTCTGCAGCAGCGTGTGCTCAACCTGATTGGCCGACCAGTGTCCAATCAGGGGCCAGCCGGCTGTTGCACCCCAACAGCTCATTGGCTCTCTTTGTGAAGTGGACGCATACTGAAACGCGTCGGCTTGGTGCACGCAGCCGTCTTCAAAGTAAGCATTACGTTGCCAAATTTTTCAAATCTGCAGCCCCAAAAATGCTCGTTCTCTCGGACTTTTTTTCCAATTTAGTGGCACTGTTATCAAGAGTGAGAATAAATCTAATTTGACATTTGGCTAGCGAGTTAATTTAACATTTTCTCAAGGCGCAGCGTGGTACCTGAACTCTACAGCAAGCTTTTCACGCATGACAGACATTTCCTATGATTCTTCACATTAAAGCGTTAGATTATACATTCGGATGGACTTGGCGCTCGCAATGGTGAAGCTGTCATGAAGTATACCAGTACTTAGGTTGGATATGTGATTCTTCTCCAAGGATTTAATGACAATTTTTCTCCTAATGAGCAACAGTTTTTTCTCCTAAAGAGTGCCAGTTTTTCTCCTAAAAACCACAAATGACATTCCATTTTGAATTATGAGCCATGCCTCAGGAGTTTTTTCACTGTATGCTCTTCTTGCTTAGTTACACTGCTGACTTGTGTTAATTGGCATTATCACATGTGAGTCTATAACCTGAAACAAGCGAATAGTCGCCTACAATTGCCTAAACGACTTCTTTAGAATGTTGGCTGTGCCGATGCATTTCTTAAATACTATGTACCAATAGGGAGTTCAAAGACGTTTGCCTATAGTTCCATAAGTAAACTTGACTTGACTCTTGAAATGCAAATTATCAATTGAAATGTCCTCTTAATTGGTCAGCAAATGGAAAGTCTCTGAACCCAGTTACTTACGAAGGGAGTCGCTCCATTTTATCACCCAGTTGTCCATGGCTTGACTTGATTGACCAAAGAGAATAGGGTGATGTCTTCACCATACGGGAGGTTTTCCTACTGATTTATCAGCTTGATGGCCCATTCATGCACCTATTACGTATTTTAGAGGCGATCGCACGTGCAAAAACCAAAGGTGTCTCTGCTGTCTGATCTACCGACAACTAGGGACAAATATAAACAAAGCGAAGATCAGGGGCTTGGCAGTATTCATTGACGGCCTCTTATTTGACTGCAAACCGTCCTTGCCTATTAATAAGATAAAGTAACTGTCCAAGTAAGTGTCCACTTAGAAGGATGGAAGGGAGAGGATGCTTTATTTTGAAGGTCCTGTCCAAAATTTTCAGCAAAAATGGCTCTATTCCCGGAGCGCAAGGGATAAGATAAGGTAAGGGGTCATGGTAAAAGGTGCAGAATACTCAAATATTAAGGGTAAACACGGTATCCATATCTGTTATTGCGACAGGTCGGCTTTTAACTTCTCAATTTCCGTTTCTTCAAACGTGAGCTAACGTGGTACGAATGGAAGTACAGAGTGCCTATATGTTGGTGTATGGCAAGACATATAGCGGAAGCTTCGCCGCGTATTACGAGAAGACTTTGCAGCCAGTTGTTCAGAGTGGAGAGGGTGAGCGACCTCACTAAGCAAATTACTTTGACTGTTTTGAATTTTCGCTCCATTATAAGGTCAGGTAGAAAAACACAGGAAACACCGGCAGCTGAAGAGAGCGTTCAGAGTATATGTTTAATAATGAATAGGTCTTTTCCGAGTGCAGCTAGAGGGAAGAATGCAGGCATCTATAAATCGCCAAATTAGGGCTTGTGGTGTGCAATATGAACACAAGCGGAGGATACAATATAAAGGTTTACGGATTTTAATCAAAAGGCCGTTTATCTGAAAAGTAAATGACAACTTAGGTGAAAGAAGTACTGAAAAGAGGATACTTCGTTGGGCAAAATGTCACTGGTTTCAGGACTGGAAGATGAAAACAGGCGTAAAAATATTCCTTCTTGTACTTACTTGGTAGAAAATTACGATCAATTCTTAAGATTTTACAATTAAAGGAGCGTTTCTCTTTATAAGTCTTTGTAGGACCGCGAAATATCTATTCGTAGGGCATAGTAACTTTACATTCACTAATGTTGCTTTCAAAGTGTGCGTTAGGCTTAAAGTATAGTAACCTAGGACATGGTCTCACCAGCAGTCTGAGAAACAAATTTTCTGCTACAACTGCACATATGTACAAATAGGGCACTCAAAGGAATTTTTCCTACATATACCTCAATATATTGATACTGATGGCAATTGGTAGAAAAGCGTGCTGCTGAAATGTTGTGTGTAGTTTTCCCATTATCATTGTCTAAATTTAGATGGCCACAGGATAAATCCCTACTGAAAAAATGCATCTTCCTTAAATAACTTTTTTATAGGGTGTACTTTCACAGGTGGCCAGGGAGAAGTTTGTCTCAAACCTGGCATCCTGGTGGGACTGAACTATCCTCGGATTAAATACTGCGTGCATACGATTAACAACAATTCGTTGGAGTCGCTGGTCTTCCAACACCACAGACCAAATTCTGGGCGCGGTATGTGGATTACACCTTCGTCGTCATCGAAGGGGATCAGGCGCTCACGTTCAAGGAACGTCTCAACAGCGTCTTCCCGGACATCCAATTTACGATAGAGGAAGGAGAGAACAACCAACTGGCCTTTCTTGATGTCCTCGTCTGTCGCAAAGATTGTGGTGGCCTAAAGACTAAATTATTCAGGAAAGCGACAAACACGATGCAAGTACTGAATTACAACAGCAACCATCCAATCAGCCACTAAGGCAGTTGCGTAAGGACACTTTATCGGCATCTTCAGACGCACTGCAGCGAACCAGAATACAAAGTTACTGAAGTACAATATCTTAGACGGGTGTTCAGAGGAAATGCCTACCCGAGCAACTTCTTCAACCGGTGCTTGCGCAAACGAGATAGCTAACAAAGGCGCACTGACCCCAAAATTTGGCGAGCGATTCCATACGTCAAAAACGTCTCGGAAGCTGTCGGCCGCCTTCTCGCACCCCTTGGAGTTGGAGTCGCACACAGGCCGGAGGCGAACATAAGGCGTCAGATACTGAAACCGAAAGACCTACTGCCACGGCAAGAAACATCTGAAGTCGTCTACAAGATCTGTTGCAGTTGCAGGCAAAGCAAATATGTCGGAGAAACTGACAGACTTCTTAAGACGCAAATTGCCGAAACTGTGACAGCAGTGCGGCGAAATGATGCCAATTCTCAAGTTGCTGCTTATTCGACGAGACCTGGTCTTATATTCAAATTTGATGTGGCCGAAAATCTCGCAAGAAGTGACAATCGGATGAGCCATGAATTACTTGAGTCATTGTTTACGGACCCCGAATCCATAAACAAGTGCAATGATTTGGCCAATCCATATTTGGCGCTAAGACTCAATTTGGCCGATGCAAGTCGCCACTTGTAGAACGGACAAGCTACCGCGTCAGCCTACGCCAACACCGGACGGTCAGATGGCCGAGCAATCATCACGCCCGAGTCCATCGCGCGTGATCAAATTTCGACAGGTCAGAGCCAGCATGCCATCCAGCAAAATATCCACGTGCAAAAAGGCAAATTAACGTTAATTCTCGCTGTATGTTTGCAGTAATGACTGTATCATAAAAATACTGCAAACTCCTGTGCATGTATTTCCCGTTTCTGCCTTCGTTTTCTGCTAATGTCTCTGATGATGAATCCGCGACGGATGTCGAAACATCAGGCGAGTAAAAGTATTGTCCCAGCGATTGAGTTGTCTTGTTCTCAACAATTCGTTATTAAAGCGGGGCAACTGCTCCATCAAATGTGAAGCAGGCCAAGGGAAATTAATGTTCACCCTGCAAACTGCATTAACTTTGTCTGAATGCCTGACATTTGTAGTGCACACCATTGATTTCGCTATTCTAAATGTCCGTATCTAACGTGATAGTCCGAAGTGTAAATTCGGAACGTGGAGTAATGTAACCCATTCCTAGAGTCCTATCAAATCATCCATAAACAGCTGTTAATGGTCTTGTTGGGCGATAAGTAAAGTTATCGACAACCCAACATGCACTTTCATACATCCTGCTAAAAGTGGACTTTGTTCTTTTTTCGATTTGCGCTACCACACATAGACAGTTAGGTGCCGCAGGAGCCTTTTTAAGTCTTAGTCAGCTAGTCTGACAATCTTTTTATTTTCTTCGCTTACACATATACGTAAGTTCGAAGGATTCCGGCGGGAACCCCTAATCATAGGTAATGGTATGGTTGTCTGAGTCCTGCACAGATAGCACTATATTTAGAGTTTGTAGCGGTCATGCGCGTGTGTGCTACAATTATCCACTCCTGTAGCCACCATCTGGGTCTTAATTGGTGCGGTGATGGTTGGAGTGATGGTTCTCAGGCCCCCAGTCCATAAAGGAGCCCAACGATTAGGCGTTCCCATACTGCGTACTGAGACTGCCTGAACAAGAGAATCAGTCACGTGGGAAGGGCCTGGTCTAGCAACAACTCTGATGACAGTGAGCATAATTGTCGCGCAATTACCAAGTCTGCATCCAACACGGACAAGGAAATCGAGGCAATTAATGAGTCGAACCCCAAGTTTCAAGTCATCACCGCACCAACTAAGACTCAAGCGGTGGCTACAAGAGTGGATAATTATAGTACGCACGCGCATGACCGCTACCAACTATCAATACCGTGCTATCTGTGCATGTATCTTTCCTACCTGTGCATGACTCAGACTATGCTGCGGTTGCCTATGATTAGAGCTTCCCGACGGAATCCGAAACGTCATGAAACAAAAGCTCCTTTTCCAGGTGTCGCTTCTTCTTTTCCTATATAACCACTGTACATAACTATTTGTTTTACTCGTTTATTCTCCGTGTCAGTGTAGAGGCCTGATGATGAATGATCGAAAACAACTGCTTGCCACTACGACTTTTCCATCGTA
>JAYGXS010000007.1:12843152-12931348 GCA_036362985.1 Ligula intestinalis | reverse complement strand
ATTACAGTTTGCTTTAAAAAAAGTGTGCATAAATATTTTTCTCCAGTTGGCAGCATATAATTTCTCTTAAACTGTTATATTTTAGGACGGGTCGAAATTCAGATTTAAGAAATTTTTCAATTCCATGCCATAGCTGAATTGTAGTTACAACTTACATCCTGTAAATATAATTGCATAGATTTATGTATGCTATTATAAAGATGTCATCAGTGGTCATACGTAGATGCGTCGAGGATATGTGTCAAGTCACGTACTTTATCAGCATAATTAAAAAATGAATAGAAACGACTTTGTCTTAATGGACAGTACATGGTCCTAAATAATCTCGCAATTAGAAACTTTCTTTAATCCAAAAAGTACGCTTTTTTCAAGTATAACATTTGAAGAACTTTGAATTTCCTACCAACTTATTATAGAATGAAATATTTTTGGGAAAGTTTTCAAAAAATACATTAGGATTTAGAAAGGAACCGAAAAAAGGGTCGATTGGTAATTTCTTGCTAAGTATACTATTTGAAGGAAGCCCGGTCAGGGGCCGATATATCTGCGGATTTTGATGCACAGTAGACACACCGCACTATGTCAGTAATATGTTTTCATCAAAAGCTAATTTCAGCACTTTGGTTAACATTTAAACAAAGGCATTTGCAAGACACAACTAGTGTTCCAAAGAACCGGATAAGATGTCAATCAGCTGCCTTGAAATTCAAGCATGCTTCGCTCATACAGCAACGCGACGGGGGAGTACATGAAAGTCTCTTTTGGTCATTTCCTAATGTTGGTTTTTCCTACTCCTCCCATTCCTAAACTCCTTCACAAGACAACTCATTTTTTCACACCCCTCATCGGTCACATTTTCCTTCTAAGGAAGGCAGATCGGCTTGTGTGACTGACGTGTCCTGAGACGCAACTGGGTACCCGAAGAGGACACGTTTGACGCCATGCCCTATTGTCCTGGACAACAGGACAGACTTCAGTTAAAGTGCACGGCGACTCGATCTACGTGATATAAAACGACCTTCTCAACACCATCACATTCGCATTCCGCCCTGAAAAAATAGCACCAAGCTTCTGTTCGCTAATGATATGCATGCAAAGATCAGAATGCCTGTGCGTTCCTCGTGGATTAGGTGCGGTGGAGGCTGATGTTGTCATCCAGATGGACAGAAAGCAGATAAGGCAGATAAGTTTTCTTGACTGACGAGTCCAGGCCACTTTGAACATGAAAATGACGGGTTTGACCCCATACCCTACTGCTGGATGCAGCCTAGCAGACGCTTTTGAACATTAGCACTTTTGCCGGCCTGTTGACATAAATGAGACAATAAAGAGATTTATTATATTGACACACAATTTTTTAGCTTTTTGCAGCAAGTGTGAATAGGAGGGGTATCTCTTCGTGTCCTAAGGGTGGTTGTGCGGATACTGGTGAAGATATTTTGACAAAGAAGTCCGTGAAGATGGACTGATATGCTGACCTTACTCATGAAAGATCGATCAAAATTCTGTAATAAACCTTTTAATCGAAAAAACGACATAACCCGGGGTGCAATAATGCCTACTTTGCAAACTTAACTCAAGATATCTCAACCAAAGCAGGAGGCCACGTTTTGAGTAAGCTTCTTTTTGGCCGGTAAAAAGCATAATGTGTAAAAAAGTGACTAGTTACGTAGGATGCACTTTTTTCATTGGATTATTGTGCCCTTATCAATTCAAATCTATTTTGTAGAAGGCATATGCCGAAATATTCTTTCCTAATACATGGACGAAACAGTTGTCATCGCAAAAATAGACCAAGTAGAATTGCTCCATAAAACCCTCAACGCCACCTTTCCAGGAATTCAGTTCACCTTTGAAACAGAGGCAAACGGGCAACTCCCATTTTTGGATGTCCTTGTACATAGAAGGGCCTATGGGACCCTCCATACGTCAGTGTATCGTAAAGATACATATTCTTAAGCCCTCTTTCATTTTGGGAGCAACCACCCAATATCCCACAAACGCAGTTCAATCAACAGCTTGCTCAGTCGAGCCAAAACAAATTGTTCGGATGAAGAGACATTCCAAGCAGAAATGAAGTACTTTTAGAAACTATTCTCCCAAAATGGGTACCCCCAAGACTTCGTTCGTCGATGCATACGACAAGAACAGTCTAAAGAAAGCGCCAGAACTGCGACCACCAAAGCGCAGAAACCAATGAACTGGCGAACACTCCTATATGTAAAGAATGTATCTGAGCTCGTCGAAAGACAGCTACGAAAACACCAAACTCAGGTTGTGCAAAAACCGGCAACTACCCTGCGCACTCAACTTGTACACCCTTAGGACAGGACTGACCATTTCGACAGAAAGCAAGTAATCTACAAAATACCGTGTTTCGATTGTGATGCAGTCTATTGTAGTCAAACTGGGAAAACCCTAGCTACCCGCGTCCGACAACACCAGTCAAACGTGAGGAACTAATGCCACAAATCAGAAGTTTTCACGCACACATTGGAAACAGGACATGATTTTGCATGGGAGGAAGCCCAAATCGTTGGCATCTGCTCAACTAGACAAGACCGCGAATTCCTGGAGGCAATGCACTCAGACGAGGCATGCATAAACAGGCATATCAATTTGGATATTAATTACAAACCCCTCACAACCAGATGAAAGCAATAACAACGATCACGGACGACAGGAATCAATGCGGGTGACATTTATTCGCCTTACCTCCCCCCTCCCTCTCCCGCTGACCGCATAATTGCATTCGGTTGACAACTATTCCTCCCCCTCGGCCGCGTAATTAAATGCGACCAACGATTATTTGCTAACATATTTAATCGCCTGTAGAATATTCTGTTAGTCATTGTGTTGAGTAAGCTGTTTTTTGCATAACTCTTATGCTGTCTGAAGACGACCTGGGGAACCAGAGTCAAAAATTCACACATTAAAGCACTCTTTCTTTCACCAAATTATACTGTTTGGGATGCAGATTTTCCAATTTGTTTCTTAAAGTAAACAATTTGAAGAAGTCATGCTTTCCTACGGAGCATGCATATAAAAGAATATTTTGGTGCATTTTTTCTGCAAAATGTATTTGAATATACAAGGGCATCAAAATTCAATTAGAAAAATGCACACGCCCTATGTAATAGTTTTTATGGATGCAATTTTTACAGATGACCGAAAAGGAGTTCATATAAAAGCACACATGCTGCCGTGACTGAACTATTTGCAGATTACTTTGCATGCCAATGAATGCTAGAATCCTTTTAAGTAGTGTATTCGAATCAAAAGCAGGCTATAGAATTTCGCTGGACATTCCATGCGATAGGGCATCTACTGCACTTTTATCATCTCCCTCGACATTGTGAGGTAGCTTCATGTCGGCTGCGTACTTTGCCTACATTTTGACCTGAAATAAAGGACAATTCTTCTGTTGTCGCTAGCATGTAAGCCGAAGGCAGGAGGTGAGTTGTTTCCCAATGGATAAAGTGTCGTACTTTTTATATTTAGGGAGCAGCATCGAAGATGTTAGCGAGTGAGGGGTACATTTCAGGTTGCTTTTAGTTATTTAAATTTTGGATGGATCTTATATTCGAATAAACGGCAAAAGGAATTCCGGTCAGAGAAATAAGATATTTTTCAACAGAATCATTCTGTACAACAGGGAATGAAAGGAAGGACGATTTAACCGGAATTTAAAAGCTTGAAAAACCAGAAGACAAACAATAAGTGGTGAAAACGTATCTCACACGACCCGGCACTTGATCCAAATATAGGAAATATCCAACACCTCTTTAGTAAATTTGATAAAATCCAACTATCTAATAAACTCAACAAACTCAAAGCTGGCAGTCCAAAATGTTGACCCCACGTTTTTTTTTCGTGGGGTCACTCACTGGTTAAGCTGGAGAAATTGAGGGAACTCACAGTCCAGGTCCTCAAAATATCCAGTTCGGGCGTGAAAAGCCTTAGCATTTTGGTTCCAAGAAGTCCACTGATATTCTTCCATGCCAATGTAAGCGAACATGCGTGTCCTAGGAAGCAATTGAGAAGAAGAAGACTTGATCGCTGGGACAATATGTTTATCCGCCTGACCGCCTGATGAGGCCAAAATTCTCGCGAGAGGTGAACCGAGAACTACTTGAGTCATGGTTCACAGGCCCCCAATACATAAACAAGTGCAACGCTTTGTCCAATCCATATTCAATCCTGAGATTCAATTTGGCCAAAGCAAGCCATCACTTGAGGAACGGGCAGGCCACCGCCTCATCCTACGACAACACCGGGGAGCCAGACGGCCGAGCAATCATCACGCCCGAGCTCACCGCCCGTGATGAAAGTTCAAGAGGTCAGGATCCGCGTGCCGTCCAACAAGCAGTCCACGCACAAGAAGGCAATTAAAGTTAATTGTCACTGTATGCTTGCAGTAATGACTGTGTCCTATAAATACTGCAAAATTCTGTGCATGCTTAACCTGTTTCTGCTACTCATGTCTCTACTGACGAATCCGCGACGGATATAGAAACGTCAGGCGAATAAACATATTATCCCAGCGATCGAGTCTTCTTCTTCTCAATTCTTCTATACTTTGAGCTACTACACGAGGTTAAAGAAACTGAGGTGAGGGCGAACCTGTTAAGTTGGATAGAGGACTTCTTAATTGGCCGATCTTAGTCGGTGTGCATTACCAATGCGAAATCAATGTCAGTGCCAGTTTTGGATGACGATACCTCAGGATTCTGGGCTAAGGCCATTGCTGTTTATTATTTACGTCAATGATTGAGTGAATGGACTGGCCTGAAATGGACTAATTTTTGTAGATGACATCAAAATATGACGAGGTGCAAGAGTGATGAAGAAACCCTGCAAGAAGACATAACTACCTAACGGAATGGTCCGATGAATAATTGCTTAGGTTTTTCCTATAGAAGTGCTCAGGCTGAAACCAAGAAATGTAGGAATGATAAAGTTGCTCATCAACACTTCTTAAGCGAAAGACGCTTGTTAAATGTAACCACACATTTGAGGTGCAAGAAGCTGCTTTCTAAAAAAGTTCGATTTATATCAGTTTATTGATGTATAAAGTTGGCAAACGAAAGCCACATGCAAAGTTTTTTTTGATATCGAAGAAAGTTCCCATGGCTTTTCACGCTGCGGATGAAAACGTCTTGAATATGCGTCTTGCACACTGATTTAACTCCAAAAGCTTTTAACCATGTCTTTTCAGAGCATAGAAAAGTTCATTTTGTGTTCATAAAAATCAGGTAAATAGAAATTGCGCTGTTAGTGAGTTCAGTGTAAAACAATTCTGTTTTCTAAATCTGGTAGGTTTTGTGTGTACGGTGTGTGTACGGGGCAGCTGTGATTTGTTTTAGCACGCCATTAATAAGGACTGTAAAAGAACACATACATGATCGTGGCGCCTAACTATAAAATCTCTAAGTGGCCGTTTCACCAACTACATAAACTTACAAATAACTCTGGGTGCACCATAGAAAATGAAAAAAAATGCTTCTAGGTAAACTTAAACTAAAATACCTGGACAGCAAACCTTCTCATTCATAAAAGGAGTCAAAATCTTAACTGATTAAATCATGGTTTCTTTCGATGTGGTCTCGCTCTTTACCTCAAACCCTCCGGATTTTAATGAGACGCTGCACTGGAGAACTAAGCCAGAGGTAAATTACTAATATGCCGGCTGGCACTTTACTCCAACCGATAGATGGCTGCCTTGAAACCAACTTTCCTTCTCATATCAACGATACTGTCAACTTAAAGGGGCTCATATTTGTCCATCCTTGTCCAGTTTTCTGGCAGAAGCTGTTAAACAGAATTTGGAATAAATAGCTCTTCCCGAAACTGAACCAAAATCTGGCTGCGTTATGTAGATGACTAGTTGTACCTCATCAAGAAGCACCATTTAGACCTCCTCCACAAGGAGTTTAGTCCTACGTTTCCGGGAATTGAATTCAAGTTCGATGGACAAGTTGATGGACAACTGCCATTTCTGGATGTCCTTATAACACTAAAAATTGATGGATCACTCCGTACACGAGTTTATTGCAAGGAAACATATTCAGAGATCATCCTAAATTTCCACAGCAACCACTCAGTACCTTAAAATGAGTTCTGTCTACAGTCTCCTAAACCGAGCCAAGACACATTGCTCTGATGAAGAAAGTTATCAAGCAGAAATAAAATATGTTTTTCAACTATTTGCCATAAATGGGTACCCACAAAACTTCGTGCATCTGGACATGAAGCGTCAAGAATCCAAACAAAAATGCACTTCAAATTATACTGTCACTGAAATATCAAAAACACTCATCTAGCGAACTCTTCCATACGTGAAAAATGTGTCTGATCTTGTTGAAAGATAACTTAGGAAAGATAAGATACAAGAGGTCCCCCAGCCCGCAACCGCCCTAAGGTAAGAGTTTGTACACCCTAAGGAAAATAGTCGACTACCTTGAAAGAAATGGTGTTGTGTACGAGATCGCGTGTGCCAGTTGTGATGTGGTTCATTGTGGCCTAACTGGGAAATATGCCTCAACCCGCAGACATGAATATCAATTGGCGGTCAGTAGAGGAGACAATTTGTCCCAAGTTACTATGCACACACTGAAAACTGATCAGATATTCGCGTGGAAGAACACACGAATTGTTGGCACATGCTCGACCATAAAAGGTCGTGAATCCTGGAAGCCATGCAATGAGGTTAGGCATGCATCAACATGCATATCGATTTGGATGTCAGCTACAACTACCTCAGGAACAAAGTTCGACGCAGGTGGCCAACCACGACAGGATGACCAAACGTATGCAATACCTATTGGCGCAGACTTCAGCCAATTAAAGAATAACTTTTAGGCATGGTTAATTAAGTTAACTGCTCCTGTGCATATGTCAAAGTCTGATGACCAGCTAGGAGACCATATTGAGGTGTACATATTTCAATACACGAACGTGCACATAAGACAATAAGGCTTATTTGTTTTCGATAGAGTCGAATGTGTGAGTTCCAGGAATCCACTCAGCAATAGAAAATTCAATCACTGGAGCAGGAAGTTTAATTATCTGGCATTTCTGAATTTGTCGAGAACTCTGATTCATAGGTAACCATAGAATAGTGTGACACATTCACAGATTAGGATGATATATGCACAGACTGCACACTATTTATAGCTCGTAGCGGTCACACGCATGCCCACTAAATGCCCAACTACAGTGACCGCCAAGAGATGTCGTAATTGCTGTGGTGCTGGCTTGGCAGTCCGCTTTCGAGTCATTAATTGTCGCGGTCTCGTTTTCCGCGTGTTAGAGGCGGATTTGATAATAACGCAATAAGTATGTACGCTGTCGTCAGACCTGCCAGTGGACTCGGCCCTTCCCATGTGCCTGATTCTCCTGCTCAGACAATGCCTCATTTCGGGGTATGGAGCGTAAATTCGTTGCGTTTGTTAATTGACTGTGGACCTGAGATCCATGACTCGAGGTTAGGCCCATAGGCAATCAAAAAGCCCAGGCAATCGCCGTTCCCATACTCCATATTGAAACATTGTCTGAGCAGGAGAATTAGTTACGTGGGAAGGGCTGGAACTCGTTTGTTTGCTTCTATTTGGAATTTATATATTATCCGACATTCCAAAATGTAAACGCCGATGTGTGACAGCTCCTTCTCCCTCAACGTACGGTGCATTTTTATTACGTAGTAGAAGGTACCCCTTACGAGCAGCAAACACTTTAAGGAATCGGGGCTTATCGGTTGTCAGTTTCATCGGTTGAACTGCATCAGTGGACAGCAGGTAGTGTTCATTTATTTTCGGTCCTATCTGGTCTGCTGCTCCCATTTGGAGCGCCTGGAAATTAATACTAACCACTCATACCGACATAAAAACTTGGAAAGAAAGCACTGTAATTGGGTTTGCTACAATCTGTATAGGGAAAACAGGATGCCTGTTATTTCTTAGCGGATATCTGGTTTTCACTTTGATGAATAGGGAGCAGTATCGAAAGCCCTGCAGACTCAGGGGGACATTTCCAGATGCCTCCATGTAGTCTAGTTCTCCGAACTGGAGGCTCAGGATTTTTGACGCTTTGAGTGTTAACCCGGCTGTGATAAGATAAGGCAAAGAGATGTTTACACTCTGCAGTCTGTCGAAATTCATTTACCTCAACATCATGGGGAACCTGGGGGAATCTTGGGGAACAGTTGCGGGCTCCCACTATCTTGCATTTCAGCCAAAAAGATCGTGGGTTGTCAATTCGGTGGTTTGCACACAGTTCAACTGGTGATTTCAACGAGTTCAACCCTTGATGCTCCACAGCAGGGTGGTTCCTCGATGGGGACTTGCGTGTAAATTAAAGATTTGCTCAGCATTTACCGCACTCTCTTTCTTACCCCACCCACCTAAGTCCGGTGTCAAGCCACGGTCAAGAAGACCGGAGGCGGGATGGAGCGCAGGTGGCTGGCGCGGCCGACACCGTCTCTCTGCGTGCCACCACATTCGGCATTAGATATCGGCGCGCAACCCGAATATCACCTGCCTTACCCTCATCTAGCCTTTGGATTGGTCCAGTGCATCTACTTCGCGGCCCATTTAGGGGGTAGACAGTACTAAGCACTTGACAGCACGTGACAGTCGTTTCACAATGACTCCATCTTATCTGTGACTTCCTTTAGGGCTCCTCGAAACAGACCTGAATGCGGCGACCACAGCCCGCTGACCATTTAAACCGCAGCAAAACCCAACTGAGGGTGGTCAACGCGCCTAGTAGATCGCACAGTAGTTAACGCGTGCAGCCTAAATCAATCTGTAAGACAGCGAGGGAGCCCACTAGGTCCAAAAACAGTGAATGTGCATTGCAAGTGACAGTCAGTTTAAGACAGTTGGCGTACGTCGAGAAGACAAGAACAGGCCAAATTGTGGAAAGGGTGGAGGAGAATTAAATTCTGTCTCCCATCGTCACCGATATAAGTTTGCGTCTAGGCCGGGGTAGGTAGTAAAAGAAGGAGTAACTGACTGGGGTTCACTCCTCCCCCTGTCACAAGTGGCAAAGAGATGTACACTTGATCATAAATCGGCCTATTTCAGTTTATTTGGAGAGAGTAATGTGCAGTGACTCTGAAAGCCCTATTGTTTAATTTGCACGTGCGCATTTAAAAATTGTCGTTTTTAAATGCTATTCACAAACTGTAAGTAGCATTGATTTTACAAATAACTTTTGCCTGCTGTTTGTGTGGTATTAGTTCGAGTTCGAACTGTCAAATATAAGTATCCAAATATTTTTGAACACCTATAGAGACGTCACCTCCGCCACTGATTGCTGGATCTTACTCCGTTGTTCTTTGGCCCAGTGTGTGAAGAATTGGAAGCGGAGATTAAGCTTAGACGTTGTCTGTGTTCACTGCTGTGTGTTCACTGAGGTGAAAGGTGAGGTGCCACTGAAACATGTCCTCAGAGCGCAGCCATTGCTTAAGGCCATGTATTTTCTTGTAAATTAAGATAAACTCCCCTCATTGTTGTTATACACGGGAAAAAATCAGCCATCTCACACTTTCTGTGTAAAAGTGTTTTTTAGACCTCTTAACAGTTTTGTCGCAGGGTGCTTCACTTTCACCAGGTTTGTCAATAATCTTCTTACCCGCTTATCCTAGTTTAACGAATCCATCGGTTTGCTAGCCTGATTGCACAGAAAAGGAGGACCCGGTGCTTCCACATAAGCACATACAAATCAATTACGAACAGATGGATGGTGCTTTCTTACCAGGTAAGTAAAGAACACAACGGGTACGTCAGTTGCCTCACGATGTTGGGAAAGCCCATTCAAGTAAAAGTTATTCGATTCAATCCGCTCTGGCTTCCCCTTTCAACATCTAATAACCTCAAGCCCTCAGTCAACTGCAGTTCCAAGAAAGGCATTTGTAGTATTCATACCCAGATTAAGAAGCCGAAGCTCTCCGCCGAAAGTCATTAACTCTCCGTATGATCTCAGTTAAGCTGAGTTGTCGTAGGAGCGTCCATGTTCACTGGAGTCTGTCTGACACCGTAGTTTATGGAGTCAACGGTGTCACGTTCATATTCACAGCTGCCTGCGCACGCTTTCAGGGCACGTCAGTTCCTCAATTATGGAAGCTAATATGCTTAATTTAGGAGCAAGTGGGAATGAAACTGGATCTGAAAGGGTTGAGTAATTTTTTGAGAAATTTTGGACAGGTTGTCGTCTTTGACGAAAGAAATTATGATGTCCTACTTCGTCGCATTTTTACACGTCCAGAGCGTGCATGCTGTGGTGGAACTTCACTTACCTTACTGACGTTCGCTGGTACTTTGGAGCATCTTTTAATGCTCTTCTGAATTTATTCTGCCAATTGAATATTTTTATCAGCCAAAAACGCTACCTCTCAGAAGTCTGTAAATGGTTAATGTACTGTTTCCGTCATATTGGCAGAGAATTACGATTATGGAGGAAGGATGGTTGGCTTGGTTCCTTTTTTTCAAAGTGAGCTCTCTTTGATGGTGTACGAGATAGAAACCACGTAAAACTACAACTGCATCAGAATGCCGTTTGTTATAGTCCCTTCAGTTTTGACCACTTCGGATGATGAGGCATTCGTTGACGTATATATGTGATTAACTGTGATGTGCCTGTTTAAGTTGATACTTCGCTGCGAGCTTTATCAGAAGATTGCGACTTCCTCTGATTACTGGTACTTTTGTATGCTGTCTCGAGTCTTCGAAGTAATGCACTAGTGAAATGGTCGCTGGCCGCCTTACACCAACCACCATAACTTTCATGGGTGATATTCATTGACTGACTTGATCCAACCATTTTGTCACGGTTATTCCGCAGTAGCAGATGACTTTCAGCTAAAATCCGCATATCAAATTTCGGATTAAACCGAAAAAATCTTGATTCGGACGAAGTTACGTGATATTCATTCGTTACTTTCCGCGGAAATTACAAAGCACAGCACGCGTTTAACGCTTTCGTTATGTCAACACAAAGTTTCCAAACCATAAGTCCGGGAAAGCATCTTTAATTAGCGCAATTGTTACAGAGAGGAAGAACGTACGACAGACTCTGAAAGCAATCGCCGAGCAAGAGTGTGTGTCCATGTCCGCTGTTAAGGTTCTCAGCGCTTTCCGTCCGCCCCCCTCCCCCCTTCAATGCGTGCACGCGCCTTTCTCATCTATAGCCAATCAGAAAACGAGGCAATGCCGATTGGCTACGAGCTCTCGCGAGACCAGGGGCAAGGCGCGCGCAGCCCCAGAAGTGAATTGGCGAGGTGCGTGGGACGAAAAGGGATGGTGGCCTGATAATGCGGCGGAAGTGTTGACCGCGAGTGGTTCACTACAAAAGCGTCACTTCTGACAAATGTTAGCGTCAGAAATAGTACCAGTATTACTAAGACTCGGCTACATCGATAGTCAGTAGTATTAGAAAAAGAAGTAAACGTACCAGGCTGGGCATTCTTGGGCCTGCCTTCACACCCATTAAGAGTGACTGAAGAAAGGTCATACGGTAGCACGAGCGAAAAGGACTACTGTCACTTAAGATAAAGTTAGGCGGTGTTTCGGCTTGTACTGGAAGAAGCGGTCTACGCCGAACCCCGTTTAGTTTTCGAAACTCCGGTTGGCGCTAACTACGTCCTCTATCACTTTAAAGTTAACCCCTGAGGCTGTTGCCTTCTATACGAACCTGCTGGTGCAATTGGTGAACTTCGTCAAAATCGATGGTCAAACACTGACAAAAGATCTCGCAACCTCTAAATTTAGTCGAAAAACTACACCGTTGGCATGGACCTGGCAAACCCAAATATCACTAAAACGAACTTTCTGCTTTTTTTTCAAAATGCCTGTGAAAACAGCTTGAACAGACTAGACTTCCTATAATGCTGTAACATATTAAACTACACGTTTCTGACGTGTCCGTCGCTAGCAGGACATCAGAAGAACACCCCCTTAAAGCACTAGGAATGACAGATGTCGGTTTCAAGACGTCTAACACAAATCCTGACACGCCTAACCAGAAGGAAATTCTCAGTGTGTAATTGCGGAGGAGAAACATCAGGACGTCTTAGACTAGGGGTCGCGAACGTATGGCTCGCGAGTCAGATGTGGCTCTTTTGATGATTGTATCTGGCTCTCTCAGATAAAATTGGAATTAGATACTTCAGATTTTGTGATTTTGGTTCCTCCATTTACATTCACATTTAATTCAATTCAATATAAGACTATATAATACGGCTCTGACTGAAATATATCTTCAATCATTTGCTTTCTTGGCTCTCTGAGTCAAACATGTTCTCGACTTCTGTCTTAGACGGCCGGTCAATGGTCGTTTAGGGGATCTGCACGTTTCAGTATGCATTATGACTTGGCCTGATTTAACTGTCTCATAGCGACTAGTATTATATTTCAAAAAAGATTATCCATAAGTCAAGGCTGGTGTGGGCTGAATTCAGTTACGGCAAACACGTCCAGTACAACTGCACTGCTGCTAATTCGCGCATCAAGGGGCCTGTCCAGATTGTTTCGACGTTCTTGGTAGACGCGTTTGATCTTGAAAAAAAACATGGAACCAACGAACAATGTACATACATCCCTGACTGTCCGACGGAACAGGGGGCTGCATGAAGGATGTTGTCAGGTCGATTCAAGTTTGTAGGCAAACGCCTTTGAAAGCCCTATCTGTACGCAGTAGTAGAGACTTTCGAAAGAGGTCGCTTAAATAATTTTAGGCGACTACTCACTTGTTCCAGGTGATACAATCACATGTGGTGATGCCGGTTAATACCCCAATAGCAATTTGTAGACTTGTAGGACGCTCACAATATATCAACTCTCTCTCTCACACACACACACACACACACACACACACACACACACACACACACACAAAATGCCTCACATTTCATTGGCTGACATGTCTGCACAAAAATATGTCAGTACGCGTGAATGTGAATGCGGGCAATCTGATTGGCTACTTCAACTGCTGTCGCTGGCGGCAAGTTTGGACGGCATTCTGTCGTATCGCACGTGCGCTGCTTAACGCGTAAGTGGGCTCTCTTTGCTGTGACGTTATCTGCGGCATAAGTTCTAATATGCTGCTTTTCTTTTTTAGTAATTGGAAGCTTACACCGAGGAGTACCCTTTGGAGACAAGCTAAACGCGATTATCATGCGTTGCTGCGTAAAGTTGACGAGGCTACAAGGAAAGCTTGGTCGACCACGTCTGATACAGTAGGTTACCTATCTGATGAAAGGTTGGAGATTGGGGAACTTACTACAAATTTAAGGTTGGTTATTGAGTTCATTGGTTTGGCTTGAGACGCAAAATGATGGTTGTTAGAATTCCATTCTGTTCAGATCAGTATACTGCGAGAAAATAGAGGTGAAAATGCATGAAATTCAGCGTTTGTTGATATCCGAGAAATTTCGTATGCTATTAGACGTTGCGGATAAGAGCTTCTTGTTATTGCATGTTGGACTACAGAAAAACACTCATGAGGAGCAGGAACTGTTTAGTTACATCTGTTCACAAAACGAAAAAAATTTTTTGCCTCCACGAAATTGAGTTTAGTACTACAATAAGGTCATGCTTTATTTTTGGAAAAAGAAAAGCCGAATAAGTTTTAAAAAATCGACTTTGCAAATTTATAAAGTTTTGTACCGTAAAATTGAAAAATACACTCTTAAGGCCGTTACTTGCCTAACCCCATATAAAAATTTAAATTATATTTATAAAAGGTTGAAGACAAGGAATGCGAATGAGGAATATAAAAATATAAAGTAAATAAATCGATTGCGCAGCCAACATAACGGTGAAGACAGTTTACATACAACACGTTTGAGTGAGTTGTCACGGGACATTGCAATAGAGTTTTCTCAAACATCACCATTGATTTTTTGACCCTCTGTTCGACATTTGTTATTGTAGAACTGAGCCTAGAAGTAACCAAATATACTAAAAACTGTTCCGATTTAAATAAAAAGGCTAGTTCTTTCATTTACAATGGAATATTTGTCCATAATTTTTAGGGGAATCAATAAACTGGCCAAAATTTCCCATTCCGATCTTGACTCAGTCTTCAAAATAACTAAAGTATGCAAACATCCGACTCTAAAATATACAACTAAAGCTGTCGTTCAAGAGATAGCTTGTTATAGCATTTTTTAAATTAGTCTAAGGCATAGTTATTCTTGACTTTTGGAGTGGACCTTTATTATTCTCGGCAATGACTTGGCATGTTTGGGTTGCTCAGAAACCATGACACACACAGAACTCTTTATTTAGGTAAATGCTTTTAAGATGTGTCTTATTTCGAAGGTTTTGGTGAGTACGTAAAATAAAATCATTGTTAATTGTTAATTGGCTGAAGCCAGTGAAAATCATTAAGTGTTAATTAGAATTTCAAGGAAGATTTTAACCTCTTCGTAAAAGCAATATCAAAATAATTAGAATAAAATATGGCAAAAGGCAATTACTCTTACTGTGCAATTGTACCCGACAATTCTATTTTAATTTATTAGTCACTGACTGGCATGTCCGCACGTGAGATTAAGAAATATATTACTCCTGTGGTCTCCCAATGGGGTACATCAATCGAAAGCATGGTTGCCTTAGTCCAACATAAGTCAAGCGATGCATAAACGAAAGAAACGACTAGCAGTTCTCGGAAAAATGTGTTAGAATACAAACTCAAACTTTAGGCTCTTCGGTAACAGCCATACATTAAATTGCACGTAATATGGACGCATATGTATTCGAAAACTTGACAAAACGATTATTTTCTAACGTAATTTTACTTGTGCTGCTTTATTCACTCAGTTGTTTTGCATGAACGGGCTTCCTCTACATGTAAAACTTAAGTTTACCTAATACGCCCGATTTCCACTTTTTTCGGAATTTTCCACTTTCCGTAAAAAAATTGGCGTTTCTATAAAACGTTATATTTCTTCATAAATCACAATATGCCCTATTATGAAGAACGACCATATCTTTATTGCTGTAAGACTTTTGGGGCCACAGCTTGGGCTGCGTTTGTGTAAGAGGGAGTTATTTGTAAAAAATCGTTGGATTTCATGAGAAAGTGCACCTACTGTACATATATATTGCCGATAGAAGCAAATAATAATATATAATTAATTTTCAAACTATTAAATGTATTCAAAAAATTTATCTGTTTCCGTGTTTCCAAAAAAGGGGTTTTCGCAATAAAGGAGGTAAGAATTTGAGGGTCTATATTGTAGACCCAATGTAGAGCTCTCGCAGAATTCTACACTGGTTTCATGTAACTGAGCAAAAAGGGCATACAGTGAAAACATCCTGAGGCATGGCTCAAAATTCATTTGTGTTTTTTAGGAGAAAGACTGTCGCTCGTGGGGGAAAAATATGTGAAATATGAGATCGGAATGCTGCTGTGAATGTTGGGGGCAAGCCAGAGGGCATCGCGATTAATATGTTTATCTGAAAGGTCACATGAGAAGGGGATCGCAGCTTCACGAGCACATCCAGAAAAACGAGAGATAAGACCAGAATACGCCCCTGCTGTTTGTGGCATCACTAACCTTTGAGGCTTTTGAATTGTCTGCCGATGCCCTGGAGTAGACCATAACGAGTACTCGCGCAGCAGGGGGGAAGCCTAACTGAAAATGGTTAAGGGTCTGGTACTTTTTCCTAGTAGTGTCTCTGATGATGAATCCGCGACGGATGTCGAAACGTCAGGCGAATGAACATATTGTTCCAGCGATCGAGTCTTCTTCTTCTTCTTCTTCTTCTCAGTAACCATATAGCCACCTAGCTCCAAATGTCTTTTGCGATCATGAAAGAAGTCCTGGAGGAATTTCGTAGAAAGGCCAAAATGGCATGCCGTGACCAGGATTCGAGCCTGGGTTCTCGCGGCCACAACGCGATGTCCTAACCACTAGACTATCACGGCACGATATCGACTCGCATTTGCGTACTTATAATTCAACTGCAGACAATTAAAGTACTCCCATGTTCTGTGCTATTGGCGCGTGAACATATTCTGCTCTGCGGATAGCCAATCACAGGTCCTTAAAAGCTCACCCATTTAACTAACCAAGCTAACCCTCACTGGCGCTCACATGTGATGTCAACGAAGGTTCTCCGCACGCACTCAGCTGTCTCCGATGGCGAGGCGACTAGAGGTGTGATCGGACAAAGCGACTGAGAAAAATAAGCAGCCCATCCACGAGATGGTCCAGAGAGCAGGTACGGAAAAATATAAAGAGCTGGAGAAGTTTACGCTAACTTCAGCGACGGCTGCCTCGAGGAGAATTGCCGTGATGTTGGGGTCTACTTCGACAAACGTTGATGAATATTCACCGATCGCTAATGAATCTAACTCGTCCCGCTCTGCCTTGGGGATCATTCTCGATCCCTGACTGCCGCCACACAGAAGCTAGTAGTCTAGACAGATAGAATTGCCAGCACCGAGAAGGGAGACTGGAATGGTCATTTCTGGCGTGGTAGCCTCTTCAGTCAGTCTTACTCAACCCAAGTGATGCACCACTCGAGCGTTAGACTTCTGGTAAAAAAGGCCGCGAGGTCGAGACTTGGGTGGTGCACCGCTTGGAGTTGTGTATGAATGGCTGATGATGGCTAATAAGCCAGAAATAGCCAGACCAAAGCCCGTTGTCTGTGCCGGTCATAGTATCTGTCTGAGGGTTTACTTCTTTATCAGAAGCGACCTCGTCATGGCGTTGTCCTTCATCCTGCAACAACCACTGAGTGAGGTCCCAACTGATTTGGGGGAATATTCGCCATCAGGACAACTCAGTAACCGTAAGGGCAGACTGCCTTATAAAATACTGCAAGGTTCGATTATGGTGTTATCACGTGGTGACTGTGAACTGCAATAAAATATGCTTACAGTAGATTGCATAGTTTGCCAATAGACGTAACTGTACGAGTTCCAGGAAGCAGTTCAGAAGAAGAAGAAGACGCGACCACCGGAACAGAAGCTTTATTTTCCTGATTGTATCGCTGATTAAGTGTGAAGATCAACATTTGAGTGGGGGATTGAACACACACATTTAAGGTTGTTTATTTTCTGCATTCAATCGACTTCAGAGGTAAAATCCTGTCTACTAGAAAAGAGTTTAGTTCAGAACAATGTACCGAGGGCAAATAGGAGCGGAATAGGGCCAAATCCAATGTTGTCTATTATCCAAAGAATTCTCAACTCTATTAAACGCTGCATAAAAAAAACTTCTCGTTTGCGTGTGTTGTACTTTAAACGAACCATTAATAATGATTTGTGTTCAGAGAACAGACCATTTTGTTTTGCTCACATGAAACTGAGGTTAGCATAACGCATTATTGTCGGTAAAAGAGGAGCAAATTATGTTTATAAAATCCTATTCTGCAAATATGCTAAATTTTGTGCCAGAAAAATTAAGTTATAAACTTATTAGTCTGCAGTTAAGTTTATTCCATCGAAAATAGTGAACGTAAACAAGCATATATACAATCACCCGAGTCATGGCGTCAATTTTCTCTGTCAGTCCTTATCCTTACATTTAATAGGAAAACTTGAAACGTAATGGACAGAAGATTATTATTTTTTCAAATCGCCGTTGATAGTGTGCCACTCTGCTCTATTTTTTTATCTTAGAACTGAGCCTAGAAGTCAACAAATATACTGAAAACTGCTCCGGTATATATAAAAGTGTGAGTTTCTTCATTTTCAACAGAAGACGTATCCCAAAATTTTAGGGAAATTAAAATACTGGCTAAAATTTCCCAATTTGATAGTTTTTATCTTCAAAGAGTGTAAAGTACACAGATTTTCGACGCTGGAATATCTAATTAAAACGCTTTTTTCAAAAGGTAACTTGTTATAGAAAGTTTTTTTTTATTAATCCTAGGTGTTATCGTTCGTGACTTTTGTTGTGCACATTCAAGGTCCTCGGTAATGAGTTGTTTTTTTTTCGGGGAATCTAAAATCATGATCCAAACAGACAGCTGCCTAAGAAAGAATGTTTAAAAACTCATCATGTAAGCAAATTCCTTTAAGAATTATCGTATTTTCAAAGTATTTTCAAAGTATATAGGACATAATCCTTATTTACGGAACATCGAATGAAACCACTGAAAATCGTAAAGTTTTGACCAAATTTCAAGGACGATCTGAACTGAGAAGAAGAAGAAGAAGACTCGACCGCTGGGACAATATGTTTATTCGCCCGACGTTTCGATATCCGTCGCGGATTCATCATCAGATCTGAACTGCCAATGCAAGCGAACATACGAGTCCCAGAAAGCAATTGAGGAGAATATTCGATCACTGAGACCAAAATTCTAGCAAGAGGGGACAATCGTTTAAGAGAAGAATTACTTAAGCCGTGATTTGCGGGCCCTTGGTCAATAAATAAGTGCAACGCCTCACTCGATCCATATTCGGTGTTGAGGCTCAATTTGGCCAAAGCAAGTGGTTACTGGGAGAACGCACAGGCCACCGCGTTGTCTTACGCCACCACCGGGGAACCAGATGACCAAGCAATCATCACGTCCTATGCCCCCACGCTTGATGAAAGTTCAGCAAGTCAAAGCCCGCATGCCGGTAATCAAGCCATCAACACACGAGTGGCCAATTATCGTTAATTGTGATACGTGTGCCTCTGTCTTATAAATACTTCAAATTCCTGTGCTTGTGTTACCCACTACTGCTACTGCTTTCTGCATATGTCTCTGTCGGAGAATCTGCGATAGATGTAGAAACATCACACCAGCCAGCGATCAAACCTTCTTCTCAATGATCTGAACTTTGTCGTACTCGAAATCCCGAAATAATCACTAAGAAATATGACGGAAGGAAATTTTTTCCATTGTGCACAAAGCAGTACGTTTGTGAGTGCACCTGATAATTGCGTTTAAGTTTATAGGTCACTGACCGGCATGTCCACATGTGAGTTTAGGACGTATCTTATTCATATGACCTTCAAATCTGCATAATCAAGTGAAAATCTGGCTGCCTTCGCTTACCGTAACTCCAACAATTAAGAAACAGCAAAAAACTAGCGATTCTCCTGAAGCTATGTTGGAATATGTCCATGTACTTTGGGCTGTTCAGCAACTTTACCGCTTATATTATGGCTAAGAAGGTTAACCCTATCAGCTAAGATCTTCCAGCCCCATGGTTCCTTTAGGAGGAGAAAGAAGACGGTGAGAAAGCCAGATTTTTAGGAATGATGTATTCTGCAGAAGGATAGAAGAATAGATGAAAAGAGTTTTGACTCTCGGATGACTGCAGTCCGGCTGCCAGGGCGTCAATTCCGGAGTGACGAGAGCGTCAGAAATTGCCGCAATGACGGTGGATGCTTTGTTACGGCGGCCATTCGCGTGGCTGATGTCTAGACTGGTGGTCGGGCGCGTTGGTGGCGTTGGCGCGCAGCCACGATGAGGCGCATGCGCGCGTCGGTCAAGGAACGTTAGCGCTTACCCCAAGGAGGCAGTGGGCGTGCGGGCTTTGCAGGCTAAAGGCGTCATGCGTCAGCGGCTGATTTGGGGCTCCAAGGTGCTGGAAGAGGCCACTACAACTGCTGTTAGTTATGGGAGCATATGTATCTGAAAGTTTATTAAGTTGGTTAGGCTTGGGCAGTCAACTTGCTCCCGTATTGGTGGATTCCATATGAGCGAAAAGTTGAGCGGGTAATATCGATCCAGGTATGATAAAACTCATGGCGTGAAGCGGGCGTTTGTAGCTTAGCGGTAGAGCGTTAGCCTCCGGCAAAGGCTTTCTCTGATGCGCGGGTTCAAATCCCGCCAAACGCCTAGAGTTTTTCACACTTTTGTCAACTCAAAATATCTGAAAGTTTTACGTACGGATTATTTTCCAACAACTCTCTACTAATGCTGCTTTATTCATTAGTTTTTGTGCATGGACAGACCTCTAAATTTAAAAACGTAAAGTTACATAGTAGACGCGATTTCTACTTTTTCGGAGTTTTCCGCTTTTCTAAAAAACTGATGTCTCTAAACAACGTAATATTCCTTCATAAATCGCAATCTGTCCTATTTTGGAGAACGACCATTTCATTATTGCTGTAAGGCTTCGGAGGAAGCTGCTTAGGTTGCTTTTGCGTAACAGAGATTTATTTGTAAAAGTCCTTGGATTGCATGCATTAAAACGCAACGCACATGGCTGTTGGAGAGCTGCCTCTACTCAAAATTTCGATGAATGTCACATATGCGCGATAGTGTTGATCATGTGGAATGCGCATGATAATCTGAAAACGATGCGCACTTGATCTGCCTGCATGAAAACTCGTTACTACAAAAAAAAAAGAAATCAACATCGTGCAGAGATAGTCTAGTGGTTAGGACATCGCGTTGTGGCCGCGAGAACCCACTCTCGAATCCTGGTCACGGCATACTGTTTGGTCTGTAATTTTGAAAACCTTCCGAGGCATTAGCCAGGAAAAACGAAGCCAAAGGGTGAATGGGATGGAACGTTTTAATGCGGCAATGTCTTGAATTTTGTTCGTATTACCATAAGTAATTAGGAGCGTGTACCATGACGATATGAGTTAAACCTTATTGTGAAAAGTAAGAAGATCTTCGGAAAATCGAGTTGTACTCGTGAATTTTCGAACAAGTATCACTTTTAATTTAGTCTGACGACGAACACGTGATACTTGTTCGAAAATTCACGAGTTCAACTCGATTTTCCGAAGATCTTCTTTCTTTCCATCATATCATCTCGGAATGCAACTTACTTCACTTATCCAAACCTTATTGTGTTACCACAAAAAGTCTACTCAAAGAAATTCAGTAGGTACCATGTAAGTACGCATTTAGAGGTGGGAAGGTGTTATATTTCAGACCGGCCAATACTATAAAAGGAGCAATAGGATTATGAAGTTTAACCGTCAATCAACTATGACCTGAATTATCTGTTCTGATTTTTGGATACGAGCCACTTACATCCCGCATACACCGCCAGACAAGGCAGACAGTTCAGCTTTTTAACCTCCTGGGAAATTTACTTCGGTTCGCGGTATACATCAGTGTATTTAAGGTCTATAGGCGTAGACCGAAAGTGTAAGTGTACTACTAAAGTCTGTCTATCGACAAGAAGTGGATATTTTGCAGTGGTTGACGGCTTTTAACCCAAATAGACACTTACGATTTCGTTCTACGCCTAAAGACCTTAAACACATTGATATAAACAACGAACAGAAATTAATTTCGCAAGAGATTAAAAAACTAAACTTTCCAAAACCGGTATATTTACCAGAAAGCAGACAGGGAAAGCTAGGGGACCAACGGATGAGCCAGACCTCTCGCAGCTGCGTCAAGCGGTGGCAGAGTACCGGCGAAACACCTATCTGGGCCTTTTAGCTAGTACTTAGGCTATTAGTATGGTAAATTGCAAAATCAAGGCAGATAGTATTACCTAAATTATTGGTAGCATTGCGTCCCTTGTCCTTTTCGACAATACTATCTGCCTAGACTACTAGCCGTTGCGGTTGCTGTCAGGTCCTGCAAAATGAGATCCAAGGAAGAGCTGGGTGAGTTTGTTCCGGCAACTATTTGTGAAGTCTCATCAACAAATGCCAATATCTCCCTGACCTAAACCGGTAAGGCAACAAGCTCGTGGTTACATGATTAAAAAGTAAGACTCAGATCAAAAGGGCCGTCAGTTCGAGCCTCGGTTGGTGCACCACTTAAGGTTGGGTATGACTGGCTGACGATGGCTAAGAAGCCAGAAGTGACCATTCCAATCTTCCTTGTCTTTGCTGTGCAGCGGCTGTCAAGGTCCGAGAAATGAGGCCGAAGACAGGGTGGGACAAGTGAGTTCCTTTAGCGGTCGATGAACGTTCATCAACAAGGCAGGCAAGAAGCCGCATAAGTATCTGTCACCTGTCGGAAGGGTGATGGCTTCATCCTGATTATCAATTTTAAGTGCCACTTCGTTAACACGCCGGCATTTATCGCGATAACCTCCGGCAAGCGTGTCGCCAACTTTCATAGATCGACTGCACGCCAGAAAATCTGTGCGATTATGGATACTGCCTGATTGTCTGGGCATATTCCGAAGAAAATCCCCCAAGACAGGCCTATGGTGGATTATCACTGTGAAGTCACGCCAATTCCTTCACCCATGTGCCCGACCGACACGACCTTGAAGACATTGATTTTCATATTCATTGATTCTTTGCCCCTTAAATTTTACGTCGTGCAATCCTGGGAGCCACCTTGAATGATGTTGGTTGCATGTGCTGCCCTGAAATATGACATGGCTGTTAAAGCAAACATGTAAATGGGAGAAACCAGGCGTTCCTGGTCTTGCACAACTTCGAAGATAAATCATGTTTTCCATACGTGTTGGAGGCCCGTCAGATAGCGACGAACTCTATCAGAGAACTCTCGAACTACTGGAATACCATGGAGTTCCAGGCGACCAGACGCAGATGTCCCCTTTAACCTTCCTGCAGCTTCAAAAGGAGGACTTTCTGCAAATCCTCGTGTTGACCTGCATCGATCCGTCTCACGAGGCCTCTCCCAAGCTGGTCGGTTATGCCTCCTTTATGTCAGAATTTGACATGCTATTCGGGGGCCATGGTCTTCTACTGGACCACTTTTTCATCCAAGAGGCCTACCGCGGCAAGGGCCAGGGCCGGCGCTTGTTAAAGGCCGTCTGTGAGGCAGCTCAATTCCAGCAAGCCAAGTATTTGAAGCTGTACTTCAAGGACGGCCTCCGGCTGGACAAATTCTACGAACACTTTGGTTTCAGTAATCTCACCAAATCGCCTCCCTACATGCACTACTTTGAGATCTACGGCCACAAGGAGATACAGCGCTGTCTGCATATTAAGATGAAGAAGGTGGTCAGCAATGCCTGTAGAAAGTCCCGAATTGAGAAGGGTGCGGACCTCGGGGTGGGGAACCTGGCCTGGCAATTTGAGTTGCCTTCGCGCTTGCAGGAGGACGAGGAGTCTAGCGCCGGGCCCTGCTACCTCCTCTCCTTTAAACTGCCTCATCCGATCGACAAGACATCACACAGTCCCCCAGATGGTGTCCTGATTATTCTTCTTCGGGCTCCCGGCGGTGATTCAAGAATTTCCACTCTACAGGACGTGCTGGATGCGGTGAATTTGCCAATTCACAGTGGACCGGAAGTGCTGTGGAGCCGAGTGGCCAAATCGAAACTCTACCTCCTCAATGGGGTGCGGTGTTGCGCGTTTGTTGAAAAGCCCGCCTTCTGTGGATGGTTGGGCAAGATGGTGACCTTCTGTGACTTTGTAGGCGACTTGAGTATCCTCTGTGAGGAGGTCTTTGTGGATCGAGTGAAGCACTGGGCGCTACGCTGGTCGGAACTGATGGGAGTGAACTTTGAAGTGCCCGTGCCCAATCCACAGAACCATGATCAATACGCCGGCCAGTCCTATCGTCCCCTGCTGAAGATTTTGCGTAATCTCAGAGTACCAGACAGCTCCCAGCGCGATGGCTGGAATGCAGCGTTGCTTGAAGAGGAGGATTTGCAGGCGATCTTGATGGGTCCAGATGACCGAAGTCAGCAATGACAAACGCACATTTTGCTTCCTTTCTGTCCGAGCTCTTTGCATTTTCTTTTTTTTGAACGAGCCTTATTTTGTCCGTAATTTTTACTGATTTAAATCTTCCTTTTACTCCTTTCACAGCAGTAGCTTCTTACGAGCAGCGCCGTGGAAAAAAGGTGGACGGTCCGACGACCCCGGTCGGAAAATGCTGACTCAAAAATAATTTTGAGGGGCTTTGATACTTCCAATGAAAGAACCTTTGCTAGATTGGCTCAAGGAAGGATATGTTTTTTCCCGAGTGAGCGTTCTGCTTTGCAAGTGACCTAAATTCCTTTAGTGTGGGACAAAGGCAGAGAGCCTCGGCTACCAACGTCATCACACCGAATCTTGGTTAGCAAAAAGACACGAGAAAAACAAGGACTTAGGGATTTCTGCTGTACAGAACACTGGGTTGCTGCCTCTGGTCAGAAGCCAGACCAGAGCGTACGTTGCCTTTGCTAAACCAAACCGGAGAAAGCATGTCGATCGTCATGCCTTAAGGTAACAGGGGGACGCCATCCGCTGCGATCTTCAAGAGAAGAGAAGTGGGACATAAGGTGGAAGGAGTAGTATTATCACAGGAAGTTAAATTAAACCCCAGCAACTGCGATCGTCAGGCCATGGTTACTTAGAAGAGTAGAAGTATTGGAACGGCATATTGTGTACACAGAGGAACGGAAAATAGATAGTTAGAAAATTGACTTGGGAGAACACGACCAGCCAG
This sequence comes from Ligula intestinalis, assembly GCA_036362985.1. Classification (NCBI taxonomy): domain Eukaryota; kingdom Metazoa; phylum Platyhelminthes; class Cestoda; order Diphyllobothriidea; family Diphyllobothriidae; genus Ligula; species Ligula intestinalis. Next base: position 12,907,058 of record JAYGXS010000007.1, on the reverse strand, counting down.
GATGCCAGCCGTGGTCCAAGTGGAGTTTTAGCAGTGGGCATGCCAGCGGCAGCGAGAATGGGCATTGTCTAGTTGCCTTGAAGGTTATTGGCCGGACAGACTGCATCGACCAAGGCGTGCATGCGGCTTATTCACCGCCAGGAGAGACCAGCTTTTTCGGCATCTGATTGGCTGTTGCAGAGGCCGTCTTCAGTGCAGACGCATGCGTTGGCATAGGTGGGCTTTTGGACATGCTTGCCCATGTGGAGTGAGTCGCCATAGTATGGACAAGGTAGAAGACTCGTCGATCACCGGATCAATTTTTTTCTTGTCCTCAGTTTTAGAACTCTTACAGAAAGATGAACTTCTGTAAGAGTTCAAAAGCTCAGAACGATAAAAAAAATGATCCGCTGCTCGGCAAGTCTTCTTCCTTATCCACGCAAATACCTGTAACACGAACGTTTTCATTCATTCCACGAGTAGTATATTTTGTACAAAGGTGGCGAAGAACAGGTGGGAGAGTTTTGGCATCTGAACGAGCGCGTATCTCCACCTGCGAGGGCGAGGGGTTGAGCTCTGCCCACAGCGTTGGGTCACTACGTATTCGAATGGGATGAGCAGAAGAGACTGGCATGCCCTTATATTCACCCTTCCGACACAATTTAACTAGCGGTCATGGCTGAGAAGGCTGCCAACTGGCGTGCGGGGGGGGGGGTTGGAGGGCTCATTCTCCGACTGAGGGTCAAGCTGCACGTGTGTCTTTATAATGCAGCACATATGAAGCTTTCAGTCAGGTGAACTCCAAACCTTCATTCGACCAGGTGCGTCTTATTTTAGTAACTGGTTGGTGTGCGGCACGCGTACAAGGCTTGGTTATCCTTTCAACCACTGCACCCGAACCCACCTCAGAGCATCTTGGCTTGTTCTTGCCAGCAGATCTGAGAAGGAGTGTAAGAAGAGAGATCAGTAGGAGCCTAACAGGCCTGCGTCACCATGAACTGAGCATTCAAAGCGATGTATAAGGGTGGGGGGGAGAAGGCTTTTCGATCGCCGGCATAATTTGTTTATTCAGCCCAAAATACCCATGCACAGCAAGGTCATAAAAATCAAGGATCGACAAAATCCTAGGGAACATTAGGGTGTGGCGTATCGTCCTCTATGCATAAACAATCCTTGTTACTACACAGGTTAGACTGGCGGCATGCTCAGGGCAAGCATACATAATGATAGGCTGACTGGGAGACGGGGTGACGCATTCACAAGCGGCTGCCCACACCTACGAGACGGGTCACGAGTTTAACAACACAGCTGCGAAGATAGTTGCACGCACCGGCAGCAAGACAGGCCGAGAAGTGGTCGAAGCCTGCGCCTCAGATGAGAACTCAGCCAATTGATTTATCGAGTTGGCACAGGCACCTCCGGGACTGACGTTACTGGTGGCTGATTGGCCCCTGTCCCCTATAACTGTTGCTTGTTTTCCGCTGATGCTTTTATCTCTGAAGATGGACTCCAGTAAGAGGTCGAAAGTTCAGACGAATAAAACCATGATTCCGGTGAGCAACGTGTCTTGTTCTTCTCTACATATAGACACAACTGGGATGCGAATATTTGCCTGAAATCGCGAACACCTTGGGTGTGATGCGCTTCGGTCATCTCGCAGCTGAAAGATATTTGCTACACATGAGGTGGCAACGCGCGAACAACTGTGTTTTTTTTTTTGCACCAATGCAGGCAAGATGGACTGACAACCCGATGCCTGATGTACAAGCCTCCCGTTAACATAGCTACGGGCAGAGAACTTGTAGCAAAAAGCGAATAATCTTTACTCAGAAGCTAAATAAGTTACAAATATCCGACATGGGAAGCACAAACTTGCTACATCACCACTCCTCTAAGCAGCTGACGGAGCAGCGAGTAAAAGTGCTCCAGCATGAAACTTGTTTTAACACCGTTGATGCCGACCCCGACGATTTCACTGCAGCCCAAGTGGTCATGGTTCTGAGGACTGAAACAACAGAGGACGAGAAGCATTCGGTTCAGCAACGTGTTATCGCCTTGCTGATGACACACCGACCAACCCAATGCGTATCGCAGAGTGTGGCGGAAGATTTTAACGAGCTAAGATTGGATGATCATGTTGTCATACTCCCCGCGGATAAGGAAAGGTCAGTAGTCATCATGAATAGAGACGACTACAATGAAAAATCCAAAACTCTACTTGCTGACAGAGGATTCTACAGACCAGCACCGAACTCATAAGTAATCCAGAGCAGTAGCAAGTCGGTCGAAGTAATTACTTGGAGAGTACAAACGCAAAAATATGATAGGTGAGAAAAGATGTTCTGATTTGAACTTCACAGTCAGGCAAACAATCGCACGGACGAGAAGCAAGTCGCGAATTTACTGAATCCATTGGCAGAAATAATCAGGTCATCGAATAATCAAGGTCAAGGAACCAAGAAACCAAACCCGCATAAGCGGTAGCCAAACAGGAGCCGCCAACGTTAGCGTTTGCATGAGGTGTACTAAGTTTCATTTTATTGAGGGAACGATTAAGAACATAAGCCACGAAGTCACAACGGATGCACATGGTGAATCGAGCTACGTCTCTCGTGTCTAGGTTAATAGTCGATGAATTGGAAGGTTACTGAGGGCATGCGGGCATCCGGGAAGCTCTCTAGCATCTATTACAACTGGTAGAGCGAGGTTGCTAGGAGATGGTAGCATAGGAAATAGTGAAAGGCTGGTCTAGGTAAATACATGCCCAAGAATCTAGCCGGCCCAGGACTGATAATTTCTACCATTATTTTCGTCTATCGGGATCAGCGGTGAGAGGCATCGTGCGTCGAATCCCAATGACGCCTTGCTGTTTGCCGCTTGTGAGCACAACCATTTCAATATAAACTTAAACAGATCAAGAAAGACATTGAACGGTGCTACACCACCGTTGTACATCCATTCCGCATAAATTGATGTTTCTTTGTCAGGGTGCGTACAGGCTCTTCAGGCGAATCCATTTGATACTCCAGCAGCTACATAAAATATTTAGAATTGACCTTGACCGAGTAGACTGCCTCACTTACCAACCGGACGCTGACGCTCACCGGGTGTCCTGCAGATCAACTCCGATAAAATTTTGGAGACGCGTAAGCTCAAATTCGTATTTGTTATGCTTTTTCCAAAAATAGGATGCATGTCAGCTGTTGATACAATTATAGGAATATAATACTAGAATATACTTTCCACTGGGCTTATTAGGTATGATAACTAGAATAAGTACTGTTTTCACCATCCCCCAAAGAAGAGGAAGAAGAAGGTGCGAGGACATGGACCGTTTTATTTAGAGATTGACGATTCGAACACTCTCTGGGTAGTTGTTTCTGTTCACCGGGACTGTTGCAGCCTTGCCGTGTGCCTGTTATTATATCCACGCTCGGCGCACGAACTTTGACTTGCCTGATCGATATTGACTGACCGTGATATTGATCACTGGTGAGCTTGTTTGATATCTGCTCACTTTTCGGCTGTCGTAAGTCAGCGTACTGGCTGACGTGCTCATCGCCGACTGACGAATTTTTCTGCCCGCCTTAATTGATCTCAACCTCGTGGGCGCGGCGGTGGTGTGGTTCCTGGCCGGCTTCTCCCCTTGTTACCTCCGAAGCTGGTTCTATTCCACACTCGAGTTTATTTTGCTTTCCCGTTGGCCTTGCTCGAAACTGACTGGAGCCTTGTGTGCAACGCCCGGTAGGCGGGATGGAGGTCTATGGATCTGTTGAGTGTGCCAGTCGAAGACCAACTTTCCAGCAGCAATCTAGCCATTTTGTCATTGATGATTGACTCCGACCTATGAGCCACACCGATCCCGAATAATCTCAGGATTCTAGCAGCTGCCTCTGATACATTCTTCACATATGGGATTGCGAGCCAGAACTTTGGGTCCCCTCCTTTCGACCGCTCAAGGTGGGGCCTCTTAAGACATTTGCGCACAAAGGACATAGGCTAACCGTTGGCCAGAAATAGAGCATGCAGGTACTTAATCTCCTGCTGTTTCACACTTTCGTCGCTACAGTGTGTCTGAACGCGTTGGAAGGGGTTCTAACCCAACTGTGCTTTTGATAAACGGGGTGGTTGTTTCTGAAGTGGAGGATGCGCATGGTATTGGTTGCCTTGCGGCAGACCATTGTCTTTATCTTCCCGTCTTCCAGCTTCGTTACTTGTACGTCAAGAAAGGGTAATTGATTGTTGATCTCCTCTTCCATGGTGAACTGGATGTCAGGAAAGATGAAGTTCAGCAGTGCCTTGAAAGCCTGCACTTTGCTCCTTTGGATGATAAAGAAAGTATCGTTGACGTATCTGGCTCAGAAAATCGAGGGAGACGAGCTGAAGATCAGCCGCTCGAGCCTCTCTAAAACAGCTTCGGCAATAAGGCCAGACAAAGGCAAGCCTATTGGTGTTCCCTTCCTTTGTTCGTACACTTGGCAATGAAACGTGAAGAAAGCTTTAAGGCACAATTTCAGGAGCACGATGATATGCACTCGCATGAGTTTTTGGTCGGTTTCATTATATCTCTCTTGGAGAACACCGTCAAAAGTCTCGACACTTTTGGCAGTGGCATGTTACCTCTAGCAGCAGTATCCTAGCCCACAATTCGTAAAATATGACAGTAAAACTTAGTTTGCTTTATTCGTTACACATAATTCAAATCTACCTTACATTAAAATCCAGCTGGCTGTAACTTGATTTCTCAGTTTGGACAAAATTGTACCTCTTAGTTTAAGCAGTCGGGTCTCTTAGTTTAGATTTGCTTAACTTTGATAGTGTAGCCTAGTCCTGAAAGCCTAGTCTAAGCTTTTAGCCTATTTCAGTCACAGAACCACTGTTGTCCTCTAGTACCGTACTTGTGGCGCACCTATTTAGAAATATGATGAGCTGACTTCTGAAGAATGGTAGCGTCAGTGCTAGCAAAAATACTAATATACTTCTTGTTGAGATTGTGGGGATATGAGCCCAGTGCTGACTTTAATCAACGTCAATTTTTACTACTAATACAGCCCAAAATCGTATAAGAAATGCTATCACTCAGTTGCACCCCTAATTAGTAGTATTTGAAATATCAGTAGCTGTACAAGCCTTGGTTTCCAGAACCCTGGTTTTACAGCTACTGGAGGTGGATATTTACTCGGAATAGCTTTAACACACACTCACACTTCCTGTTGAGATCAAGGGATATGAGCAGACGTCCTGTGAAGTTCAACCTACAGATAGATACTGTAGTGGGCCTAGATGTTTGTCTATGGACGGCAAACTGCACGACATAAGGACATGGTAGGACGTGTGCATTATTATCCAAATGCTAGTCACTTTAGCTCACGCAGACTGGGAGTGCATACTTAAAAAGCAAACACAGACAGTTCTTATAGTATGCTATCTACTGGCCTTAGCAAGCATGGGCAATGGAAATTAGCACTTTTCGTATGGGCACGTACCTATAGCAGCAATATTGTAGCCCATATAGCTCGATGTATAGAGTTGAGAGTGTGGAAACCAAGGCAAACGCTCTTGTGCTCAGGGCATTAAGCATGTACCAACTCGAAATAGGTTAAACAGAGATTAACAGTCCTTTTCGAGACCAAGGGAATATGAGTCCTGGCGTTGGCTTGATCAGCGTCACCTCTGACAAATTTTAGCCTCAGGGATAATACTAATACTACTAAGATTAAGCTACATTGATAGTCAGTAGTGATATCACAGTCTAGCAACCATATCAGTCTCGGCCTCCTTGAGCCTGTCTTCACACCTACTAAAGGCGAGTGAGAGTAGATAGTACAGCAGTACCTGCGCAAAGTCTACTCTCACGTTAGACTAAGTTTGGCGGTGTTTCGGTTTGCACTGAAGAAAGCAGCCTACGCCACAATCCATTCAGTCTTTGTGACTCCAGTGAAAAATAGAGATTGCTAAGCCAAAAACTACATCCTTTATTACTTGTAAGCTAACCCCTGAGACCAACCTCTTGGTGCACTTCGTGGACTTCATAGAAGTCGGTGGTCGAACACATACAAACATACAAACTGCGTAACTACAGATTTCAGGCTTATGCAGGGGAACAGTCGTTGTGGCACCTCGCTGTAGGAGCGACACATTCAGAAACCAGCGGTTTTGTTCCTAGCCACTGGGTGCCACAGAATTTTATAACAAAAGCATTCAAAAAGTCGAGAAGGATTGTCAAAGTTTCTGCTGAAGCATTACTAGCCCTCGCAAGAAAAACATGAAATAAAAACACACGGCCTTCTTAACGTTAAAATAGTAGTTATTTTCAATGTATTAAAACGCAGCAACAGTTGTCTTTCCGAGAGTTTTGCTGGTGTGAGATGTTCGGCTAAGAGATTCAAAGAACAGACGGTTGCAAAGGAAAAAGTGCGATACATTGAACGTAGTTACAGATGAAACACACGATTCGAGATGCAGGTTTCATCATCATGAAGGCGAGATGATGGTGGCGGGAAATCCAGAAATGCAAATTATAACAGCATTCAGAGATAAAGTCATTTTGTCGGCCTGATAATGTTCCATACGAATTGCTTCGCACAGGAAATCGAGCGAGAGGCTGACTGTGATGGTGGAATTACCTACAATTATCCGAAAAATTAGTAAGCATTCACAGTTCAATGTATTCTTCTGTTTAATATGGAGGAAGTAAATAATTGGTGTTTATGAAAAAGGCCATTTATTACAGCCAGCAGTTTATCCCTTCGGCCAACTACCGGTGCCTCGTAACACTGATGAGATTTTGACCCAAAACCTCCCCCCACCTTCACCCTGCCCTGACAACCATACTATTTTTTCTACCAAATCGCGTAGTTTATTTACTTAATTACCATATAAGGGTTAATGCGTGACAAGAATTTATCGAAAACAAACGTATGTTCGCCAGTTCATCTTCTGAATTTGTCAATGGGAATTTTCGCATTAGCCTCCGGCAAAGGCTTTCTCTGATGCGCGGGTCCAAATCCCGCCAAACGCCTAGAGTTTTTCACACTTGGGTCAACTCAAATTAAGCAAATCTGCCAAACCAACTTAATAATATCAGCTTATTTATCTTGCTTTGGGATATAAGGTAAAAAGCACTTTAATAGGCAGCAGAGAGAATGTTTTGAAGGAGCATCGCACGTAGGCTAGATAAGAAAATCGTGTTATGATTAATAATTCTCTCAACCTGAACTTGGGAAGGGTTCATATACTAAAAGCAATCGAAGTTATTCGGATAAACTGGCATTTATTGTGAAGAGATTTGACTGACAAATTGGTTTCGTAGAAAAACAACAACAAGTGCAAAGATTTGTCCAATCCATATTCGGTGCTGAGACTAAATTTGGTCAAAGCAAATCGCCATTCGGAGAACAGACGAGCCACTGCATCATCTTATGCTAACACCACAAGGCCAGATGGTTATGGCTGACGCAACGAATCAGAACACACTCAGAGCATTCGTCGATCTTTTCCGTACGTTTAAATTTTACGGCGGAACCCTGTGCATACACAAACCGTTTCTGCTACTGTTCTGTGCGTGTGCCTCTGAAGATGAATTCGCGATGGATTTCGAAACGTCAGGCGAATAAACATATTGTCCTAACGATCGAGTCAGGTCAGGTCAGGTCAGGTTTTATTGAGGGAAATATAGGTAAATACCGTTGAAATCCCTATTAGTACAGGACAGTTTTTTCAATGCATTTGATCTGCAGAACATTTCAGAACAGTGGCGCTGCCAGTAATTACTTCCTGGGGCTTGCATGCTCGCTTGTATTAGCAATAGGAACTTCAAGATTCTGTGCTTGGTCAGAGTTTCAGCCAATAGATGTCAACTGCAGTTATTTACCCGGCTCATATTTTTTGGGTTCACGTTCACTCCACCTTAAGCAATTCTTGCTATAAGCACGTAATTGGGCCGGCACCGAGGTGATCGCCATGATTGACACGCAAAAAATCTGACAATTCCTCGAAGCTTGGAGTTCCAACTTAAACAATATAAAGCGCCAAGTCGACACGTGTAACACTCTAATTTTAAAACCCCCCTTCCCTCACCCCACTACTAACTTTAACATTTCTTTCACTCCCACCCTGCCGTGGACGTCTGGCTGCCTGTCCAGATCAAACGCTCTACGGTGAACTTTCTAACCTCCATTGTTAATTTCTTCTGACAACAGGTCGGTGTTACCCACTTGAAAATTCCCTAATAAACCTTAATTTTTCCAACGAGCCTTTCCTCTTTAAGACGTTTGTTTTAATACATCACAGATAAAATAAAAGAATTCTATCAGAGTTATCGAGTAAGGCAAAAGCAAGCAAAACATTCACCAGTTGACGTTTACTTACGGCCAATTTGTTTTCCTTGGGTACATTACCCTCCCATTCGAAATTCTTCTGAACTTCAGAAATTGTCTCGATTTTGGCATTCCAATTAAAGGAGCTAAGGAACAAAATGAATAGAAACGAATCCACGCTTTCTTACCTGTGTACAAAGTTGTGTATGTTAAAAGTGGGCATTTCACAAGACTCAGCAAATCCTGACTCCTCAAGTTCATGTTCGAAGTTGTCATCTTGAGCCATTTCCAAAATCTGCACGAAGAGGAGATGTAGGTATGTAACCTCGCCCTCAAATATTAAAATACACACGGCATTGCCAAAATTAAGTGAAATATCCAGCCATTCTAGTTAATTTAGGGGAAAATCATATAGAAAACATGCTAGGAGTATCCGTCCTAACCGATTAGCTCGTCCGCTGCCCTATAGATCCGCCAGCTCACCACAAGAGTGCAGTTCTATTCAACCAATCAGATGAGTCGGGAGACCGCTTGATATGCCAATTGCCCAAAGTTACTCTCTGATTGGTTCGATTTCCCTGCGACCTTTGATCTTTTCATATGTTCCCATTTTCACCTCATACGCGCTGCTAGAGCACACCAAGGCAGCTTTTCGTTTTTTCTTCTTCCGTCCTTGCTGTTGAATTCGGATTTTGGCATTCGATTGAAGCGGGTTTTTAGGCAGACGACCATGAAGGCGTACGGGAAGTTCGCGAAAGTTTTTATCACCTGGCGTTTTCTAGAATGCGCTTTCAATATGTCTGCTTTTCAGTAAACAGAAGACATTAGGAGGGCGTTCCTCATAATACACACGATGAGGGACTTCCCAAGATATGAGACGTATGTGTTCAGTATACACAGTGTGTTGGGCTCCAAAACTTTAAATTATGCTACCAGTATTGAATGTGGAAGCCGAAAGTTGTCTGTTAGCACGCGGATTCGCTTCCTGTAGATTTTGTGCTAATCTCTTAGGACTATGTGAAAAACGCCTCCGTCTACTGTCCGAGTTTGTAGCTCAACTAGTCAAGCGTTCAATTAAGCTACAACTTAAACTCGTTTATAAAGCTCCAATCTGCCTAGCTTGCGATTTGAATAGGGGTGATTGGCGACGGAACACGTAGAGCTCAGTGTATCTCTGTTATTTATGCAGTTGGTCCTGAAAATTACCAATCTCATGCAATTTCAAGCCAAATTCTAAAATGTTTTGTTCATTAGGATGGATTTCCTTCTCAGAGTTTCAATGCAAATGATCATGCAGCACAAGCTCAGCATCTTTCATTTACGTCAGGAAGCCAGTTTCATTTAATGAGCTACCCTCTGACGGCATACTTAAAAATGTCTAGTAATAAAGCCACATTTTTCTCATTTATTATTCGGCCTTTATAAATTCAAACCAATTTTCTAGAAAGTATCTACATCTATGTCCTTTTGTAACATCTTTTGTAGAAAAGAGCCACTTACTTTAGGATCATAGTAAAGTGAAAACCCTACGTTGCGTTCCCTAAGCTCAGTTCGGCGATAAACGCTAGTCTCACCATGGATAACTCCGAGCTGAACCAACGGCGCAGGCTAAAAGACCAATAGGTTATGTTTTGAAATCTTGAGTCTTCTAGATTTTCGATCGAAGTGTGGAAGGATGAAACCGACCAAGTAGCGTGATAGGCTCACTTTAGTTTTGTGAAGAAAATTCATTTTCGTCGGCCACGTTTGTGAGTCGAGTTTTCTATCCTGAAATATGTATTTCACGTAGGCTATTTACGGTTACAGCACTTCCGACATTTATTTAGAGTTCCACTTTTGCGGTCAAGTGGCGTGATGTTTATACGTGAACATGTGGGAAGGTTTTGGACTTTAACTGTTGCTCTCGGGTTGAGCGACTGTCAGGATATCACGGCTCTTTTATCAAATTGTTAAATAAGTGTTACTTAAAAGTAACAAGTAGAAATATACTTAGTGTCCACTACAGGCAACGTAATGGCGGCTTGCTTCTTACAGTGATGACTTATTCGCCAAATTTGTCGGTATATATGGGTTCACAGGAGATTGGATTAGTCTGTGTACATTGGGCATGGATGATGTACACAAAGTGGCGAATGGATCATCCCCTTCTAACGTGCTCGTGTCTCATAGAGGCAGCATTAAGGAGGGACAGTTGCAGCCCGATTGTCAACAACGAGAAAGGCCGAAGCAGGCCAAACAGTTGGCAATCTTCTGGGCTCTGACACTAAACGCATTTTGCCGGCGAGATTTTTAAGGCGCGTCCTTAACAAGCCTTTCGTACGCTAAGTCCGTCATCCACTAAAATTTCAGTTGGTGTCTTACTACTTGTAACGTTTAAGTAACACTTATTTAGGAAAGTTAGGAAAGACCCATAAAGTCCTGACAATAGTGCATCCCGCTGCTCTCAGAACCGGCTAGGACGCAACGATGATCAGAGTAGTTGCTTTCCCATGCGAGTGGTTTTCTAACCTAATTACGGCCTAGCGGAGGGTTGATTGATGGTAATTTGCATTGCTAATCGATTGGGGGACGTTTTGCGTGTGTCTCTGAGTCGAGAGTTCACCCTAGCATCCACGCATTGACTACCAAGCAATAATCGCAGACATGATCTACAAAGTGAAGAGTTAGGAAGAGAGCCACTCCAGGCCAAACCAAGGCTCGTAGGAGTTTGCTGCCCAGCGCAACTACGATGATTCAGCCTGCCTCCACTCTGCTATGACTTGCACTCACGTGTGAAAAAAATTAGCAACTTCACGTGCTATTTGCCATTCTAACGCTATCGATTGACTCGCCACTTGATAAGCTTGCAAGCACCAATTCAATCGATATTCCGCTTCATTTGATTGGCTGCAGATGGCAGAATAGTCATTGCGCAGGCAAAGCTACACAATAACTCACTACTTTACGGACACGACTGGTGTGCAGACATAGCTGGCAGCTGGCTCGTCGCACAACCTTAGTACAGTTCATCTTTTCGCAGTAAAGTTGTTCCTACCAACGTTGTCTTACCTGAATTGTGATGTGGGTAACCATCTTCTTGTTGACACTACCACTTGCAACAGGCTAAACGTCGGTGGTGACACACCACAGGTCTAAGCCCAACCTTACTAGGTCATCAGGCCCTCAGAGCAAGCACTTATACCACGTTATTTAGGCAGGCGTTAGATTCATATCTAGGTGCCTGTAATGCAAAAGATGGTGTTTCTTGAAAATATGAAGTATCCTGTGCACAGTGCGCTCACACATCAAAATTATATACTCACCCTAATGAAAAGAAGTCCGCTATTGACTTCCTTCATACTGGTGGATTCGAGCCCTAAATATCAGAAAAAACAAATCAGCAAAACAACTAATAAACGAAAGCTGTTCCATTTGTTGTGTCGAAAAAAAAACCCCAGGAATTCTAAAATTTCTAGTTCCTTGACTTTAAGAAGATATATGTCGGAGTATGCTTTTTAGAAGCGGTTACACATTTTATCCAACATCGGCGCGTTTAAAAACCTTATTTTGTGTAATGTCCGCCCACCAATGGTCTACAATTTTTGCCAAATGGGGTCCGCAGAGAACCCTCTCCTGGTCATTAAGAACGAAAAACGTGTAGCAGAAGAAAAACGCAGCCACGCATGGTGCAGTAGATCGAGCTGGCCATGGACAGTGTGCACATCAAACCAAGCAGCCGATCAGCGTGCGCTTTTACTTCCGCCTACGGCCAATTAATAACCGACAAAACCTTCGAAATCTTCCGGTGAGGGTATTCTCACGCAAGCAACCACCAATCCACGACCGACACCCCATAATCTAGAATATTATACAAGTATCTTCCCGATTTGGCACGCCAGAGATCACAATGGTTCGAAATGTTCCAGGCTCGAAATGTGGCGAGCTTTTGATGCAGCTCAGTGGTTAGAACGTTGACTTCCAGCGAAGACCTTCTCTACTACGCGGATTCAAATCCTGCCGAACATCTCGACATTTTCACAATTGGGTCAACTCAAATCAAGCAAATCTGCCAAACCTCTTGATGATTAAGTCAGCCTAGTAGTCATTCTGATGGATTCTAGATGATTGCTTAGGAAGTCCTGCTTGGGCAGTCAACTTGCTGTCCCGCATTGGTGGATTCCATGCGAGCGGCAAGGTTGGGCGGGTAATATCGATCCAAGTGTGATTAAACTCACAGTGTGAAGCGCGACATTCGTAGCTCAAGTGGGTAGAGCGTTGGCTTGGCTAAAATGTCTCTCTCCTATGCGGGTTCAAATCCCGCGGAACGCCTCGAGTTTTTCAGAATTTGGTCAACTCACCTGAAAAAACCAATGTGCTCACAGGCTGAGAACAAAGTGCTTGATTCTCGAAATCGATTTCCTTCTCTTCCTTCTACCTGTCAGCGTACAACATTTACTGAAATCCGAGCTAGCTTTCTTTGCGGTTAACATGCTAAAAGGTACGTTGTTTATAAACCGGGCTGAACACCTAAATAGTAAACAGTGTTGTGTAGACCTACAGCTCCAGTTAGTCTCTACAGGCTACCAATGAAATGATATATTCGGAAGAAGATGCAACCACTGGAACAAGAGTTTTATTTTCCTGACCTTGCGGATTCCGTCGGGAATCCTTAATCAAAGGTAATGGTGCGATAGTATGAGCCACGCCCATGACTAAAACAATATGTTTTTTTGCTTTACTGCATTCCAAACACTCAATTTTTTCTGCAATAACAAACTTATCGCAGTGCGGAAAGCCCTGTCTACTGAGGTGGTTAGCTCCTCCTATCTGGGTTCCTGAAAGGTCAAACTCGACACACATCAAGTTCTTTATATACCAGTCACACACCAACTTTCTACAATAGCCGCATATTTAGATCATTTATTGGCATGTTACTCACAATCATAAAGTAAAAATTCCTGTTTAGTTATTATACTCCTTATATACTCGTAAAATTTGTTCGAACTTTTTGTTCAACCAATAGGGCGTTCACACATCTTTATCTTAATAAAGCTGACCTCTGTCCTGGACTACTAGCATATATGCATTAGCAAACTCCTATTGCAGTCAGGCAGTCCAGTTGTTAGCGGGAAGCATTTGATGTGATAAGGAGGTATGAGCTTTTTAAGCATACCTATCGGAGAGCTGGTTTACCTTTTGTTTGTAGAAATAGTACCCTCCGATTCAATGGTATTGAAATTAAAGTAAATCGCAAATTGTACCTATATCACAAACAATTAATGATTTAATCAAGGAAAAGTAAACTGTTTTTGTCCTAGCGTCAAGGAATTTCCCAAGCATTGATGCAAGCTCTACCCTTCGGCATAGTCGATGTACGCATTTCTTCACGGAATATTCTGCCCTTCAATCTCAAAATTTTGTGTTATTATTCAACTCTTCTTGGGCAATGCTATCTGATTAGACTACTAGCCGCTGTGCGGCATCTGGCGGAGCTCGAGAATGAGACCCAGGGCAGAGCGAGACTAGTGAGCTCCGTTAGCAATGGGTGAGCGTTACTCAACGAAGATCAACATCTCTTGATCTAGATTGGCAAGACAACTAGTTCGTGACTCAATGGTTAGAGTGTTAGATTTATGGTCAAAAGGTTGCGCGTCCGAGCCTCACGTGGGGCATCAACAAAAGCTGGTTATGACTGGCTGATTGCGGCTGACGAGCTGGGAATGGGCATTCCAGCATCCCCTGTCTTTGCCGGCAATGCAATCTGCCGAAACTAAGACTTGTCAGTTCAATTCACTTTGCTCTATGGAGCACTGCATCACATATACCATCACGTACGCCAATTCAAGGTGCCTGGTCTAAAGTGGCAGGGTTAGTACTTTTGAGGAGAAATAGACGCGATCGTCGTAGCAAAAACGGTTTCTGGCTCCATCCCCACAATAAAAAACAGCATTCGTCTATTTCCTGCCTTTCAGCGATAGTACTCTCACAGTAGTCGTTTTGCTTGCCACAGTAAAGAGGCTCGATTAAAAGCCGGCCTGCTGACGTGACTTCTGCTGCCGACGCTTATAACAAGTCTATCACAGTTCTGCAAATATTCCTAGTTTTAATTCGAAAATTCGATTTGACAAACACATGGTTTCAGCAACTATTAATCAGGCCAGCACATCACCCCCACGCCCTAGTGACAGTCGTAAGCTCCAGGCGAATAGCAGTAATCATCACTCAATGTACCTGACCGCTGATAACAGCTCATAACCGAAACCAATTCCCCCCCTCCCACCTTCCTGCGTACAAGGACCTCTACAGACAGATCTCGTCATGCGGTCGGCAGAAAAAAACGAGTTGTTGGAAAAGTACACCCACTATCCCTGTCCAACTGTACAGTTTCCCTTATCATTGCAAATGTACTGGCCTAATGAAGAGTTGCTGAAAACACATGTTTTCCAAATCGACTTGTCAAATTCTACGTCAGTAAACTTTACCGCTCGGAAAAAAATTTCAGAAGTGCAGTTAGGATTTCATGTGCTCTCTATGTTAAGATGCCAAGATGACACATCGAAGGTATACACGCCGCATTTACCACACGGCCCGAGTTATCCCATTATTTGGCAGTATCCTCAACCAAAAGTCCTAGCGCATTGAGGTCAAGACCAGGGGAAACTGGAATAGCCATTTATACCTCATTAGTTCTCATCAGTCAGTCATCCCCACCCCAAGTGGGGCAACTACTGAGCATCTAATCCATGATTTATTGATAAGAAGTCGAACGCTGTAACCACCGAGCCATAGGCGCATTGTCTTGCTGGTTTATACAGTAAATATTGAGCTTTGCAGATGAACAATCCTATTATTAGCCGCTTTAGCGTTTGTGGTCAGCCGCAAGGCAGAACAGGAGGACTTCGTCCCGTAATCAATCGGTGTTATTTCTTTGAGCAAATTCCCGATCATCAGAGAACAAAATTTCCTACTGACGGCCACTCTCTCGCTCTTCGTTCTCAGCTAACAGCCAGAACCCGCCAATCAAGTGGAGATGGATTTGGATGCAGCAGGAGAGCCTTCGTTTACGGCGTGCCAAGATTCGCATGCACTGTAGCTGTTATTGTCTTACGCAAATTCTGCGCTGACTATTATACACCTGTCCTGAGCCAGTCTGATTCCCAAATTGGGCAGTCCGTTGTGCGAGGGAGGGAGCAACAACAAGGATAGTACTGACACCCTGACTTGCGGCAAGTCTACCGCAGTTTCGCTTCACTAACCAACAATGACCCCGTGTGAATAAATAAGACCAGATGCGTGATTGGGCCCGGGTGCCTAGGCGTGCATCACCAATAATTTAGTTCCTTCCCTAAACTGGCTTCCTTTGTTGGTACAGCGTTTAAACCACCCCCACCCATTATTGGAAAATACAAGAGGGATAGCATCAGGGCCTAGGACAGTCAATCACCTGGAGTTTCCTGCATCCACTTGTTAAAGTTCTCGACTGCACTGCAGTCCAAATTGCCGGGGTACTCCCGCAGCCACTGCTCGAGGCTTTCCTTCAAATCCGATGGAAATGGCACCGAGGGTGTGGACGACTTCGACCGGAAGCGCAGCGAAGCGTCCTGCCAGGGATAGTAGAGTTGTGTCCGAGGCACTCGGACGGACTTCGACGGAGAAAGGGGAGTCTTCCGTGGCGGTGGCGGTGGCGGCGTCATCGGTGCCTTTGTTGAGACGGATGAGGATAAGGGTGCCGGTCCTTGAACCGTCGTCTGGGGCTTTGGACGCTTTAAGTAATCCCTGAGGGTTTCACGCAGGCTCTAGCACGATGGTTAGCAGAAAAACAAAGCGTCGATTTAAATCATATTCTGGTAGCCCAGCAGACCCAATATTTTACCGCCAACTTTAATCTGCTCCTCGAAAGTTTATTAGTTCTACGGGAACTTTCTTTATGTGTAGCTTCGGCCTCCTGGGATTGGCCGTTTAACTCCCTGTAGGCGGTAAAAAACTGAGCAAAGTACAATTTGCTCATCGATGAGGTTATGCGACTTTCTCAGTGTAGAAATCTGGTATGCAGCCAAGCAGCGACTGCAACTTCATGCAGAACGAGTACTGCCAAGAACAACAAAAACTAGGATGGCCATTTCTGGTTTATTAGCTGTGGTCAGTCAGCCTTACCTAAGCCCAGGACTGAATCCCGTGGGTTTGGAAGTCGGATACCTTTAACATCGTGGCTTAATGGTAGGGCATTTGGGAACAAAGGAAACCCGGAAACCTTGTGAAGTATAAGCTAAATGACGATTATTTTTGAGCCGCAAATGGCCATTTATGTCTCCCTCATGTACATACTGCTCTATGTTCACCAAAAGGTGACCATCCTAACTATTTTTGTACCTATAACCTTCTTACTGAGAACAAAGATCATCCAGGGAAGAATACATATGTGAACTAGCGATTCCGATGACCGTAAAATTGACGCTCCAGTAAATTCCTAGAGATAGGTCTGTAGGCTTTTGGCAGAAACCTCTTCGAGTCTTTTGCCTAAAACCTCATCTGTAGTTGTACTAGGTCGAGCAGTTATGCATGCTTACATTAAATTTTCTGTCAAGGAAAATATGAATAAAGTTTTTTTAACTAACAAAAAATATGCAAGCGCAAACGATCTACCGAACATTTGGATCAAAACATTAAAAAAATTGCTTCCTTACAGCGAAAATTCAGGTGGGCTAATCAGAATTCGAATCCGCGATAGAAACAAAAAAGCTCAATTAGGGCAAGCATATTAACCATCTAACCTACAAAAGCCGTTAGATCCTGCAAATGTCCATCAATGGCTACAGGTTCTAAATGGTTAATTAAGCTACACAGAATGGATTTGAAATGAAGTCTTTCATATAACCGTTTACATAAAAACGAAATTCAGAGAGGGTCTTTCGATTTAAAAAAGTGATGATGAATACATTAAAACGCATATAATCCAAAAGCACAAGACTGGTATTGGTTCTGTAAATGTTGCAGTGATGTCCTTTGTACAATACTTGTTTTAAAACTTCAAACTTAAACGGGAAACTGAGTTCCGAAAAGAATCATTCTAAGCCGTTGGAAATATCTGTTAACGTGCGAACACTAATGACGCCTCTTGGGAGCAACAATACCTGCCTTCGGGAACAGCTAGAAACCTCCTCAAGCTTCGCCAACATCTCCTGCCGTATGACGCTAAGGACAAGCTCTTTGAAATTGGCCAGTTGCTTTTCGACCCTAAAATGCAGCAAATGCAGCACTGTTAATAGAGCATCAAACTTGCAGAAATTAAAATGGCAAATGGCTACTCAGCATTATTAAGTAGGCCTAGGTAATACAATATAAATACAACATGGGTAACCAACGCACACTTAGAGGCCTTTATAGACGATGCAGTTCGCAATATAAACGCAACTTACGTTAGGCAGAGTTTTTCCTCAAGAGTACTAGCTGGCGCTTCGAGGTATATTGCAGGGATATAGGCATCTAGTTCCTTAACCTTTAATGAAAAAGAACTCAGCTCCATCAAACAAATGCAAAACTAAAGCATTGATAAAATACGGTTTTCCTATAAGCTCTTGCTGATATAGTTAGCTTACGTAGACGGTTACTCATATTTTTATCTTTATTTCCAAGTCTCGTGACCAAAAGCTTTATGGGTAGCAATTCCATTTGAAACTAGCGGCCTTTTCCATCATGTAATCTTTTAGTCAGTCTTCCATCTGGGTTCTTATTCCACGAAAATCCGAAATTATGTTGTGACCAAGCTAGCTGAGGAGCGCAAGTATGCCCGAAATGAGAGTTTTTGAGTTACTTTAGCTCAACATAAATCCACCAGCGCCTATCAATCTTTGACCTTCGCCATGTATCCGGCGAAATCAGTAGAAAGGCAAGGGGTCCATGATGTGCTTTGTAGTGACCTGAGATTAAGTTATGGCTGCAGTCACCATCACATGACTCTATCTTTCGCTGAATAGCCGGCTTAATCAGGTGTCGTGAATCAGTGGCATAGCTGCAGATGCTAATATAAAATCAACCCAGATTGTATTCCCTGTCCATGCAGTCCTGTTGCTATCCCTTGTTAAGACGCCCCGGACGCCAGTTATCACCCTGGAAATCCTCAGTGTATCAGAACAAAGGGACCTTACTGACGACCGGTCCATGCAGTTATAGGCGACGTTAAAAGGGCGGACATTAGGCGAGGAAAAATGAAGCACGCGCAAGCGAGACTGCCCCGTGGCCGGATTGCTACTATCGGGAGGTCATGCTGAGGGCAAATGCACATGCGCACGTAAGCAAGCGCGCGCACGGTCACTAGTGCAGCACCAATGGGGAACAATGACTACTGCCCCTTAAATAGCAAGGTTACGAGCCGAAGAGCATTCTGCTGTTAGCGACCCGGGATGCGGCTGCTAGAGACATGGAACGCTGTTGGCCGAGACGAAGACAGAACACAAGCTGCTGACGGACACAGAAGACAAGCTGCTGGACACACAGGAAACAGAGCTGATGTTCTAGTAGAAGTGACAGTAAACTACTATCTGAGAAGGAGAAGAAGACTCGATCGCTGGGACAATATGTTTATTTGCCTGACTTTTCGACATCCATCGCGGATTCATCATCAGAGACATGAGTAGCAGAAACAGGTCTCTGATGATGAATCCGCGACGGATGTCGAAACGTCACGTGAATAAACATATTGTCCCAGCGATCGAGTCTTCTTATTCTTCTCAATTGCTTCCAGGGACACGCATATTCGCTTGTATCGGCGAAGTACTATCTGCTATCTTGTTCTGCCTTCTATTCCTAATACGTGACTGGGGGACATAACCAGCGTTGACACAGGAACACACAGGTTTATAACATCCCTTCATCCAATGCTGTAGTTTGCTGACGATGACAGTCGAGGCGTGATGGGTCACCCTGGCGTTGCTTCTCCTCTTCGTACTACTTATCGATTACGTATGGCTTGTATTTATGCGAACATACACGAGGCAGTATTCGAAAGTATGAGCATTTCTGATCAGCAAATTCCCATCGTATATGGCTGAATACTGGCTATCACAGGCAGAACAAACTTTACTTACTTCAAAATTATGGGCTATTGAACGTTATATTGGAGTCTGAACAGAAGAGCCCACTTCCATCCTGTCGTACGGACAGATCGGTTACGACTGACTGATCCTGAATCTCACAGCTAAGGTGCTAGGCGCTGTATTTGAATCCCGAATCCCTGATATGCTGGCTATGGACTTGGAGCCCCTTTGCCTGCTGGTATTGTTTGCTCCCCTAGGTGACTTCAAAATAAAGGCAAACACAATATGCATCCGGTTGTTAACTTGGTAACTGCTTTCAGAACCATCAGCCTGTTGTTGAAACTACATATTATCACGCTACTTACAATAATAAAGTAAGCGTTTATGTTTCATTTGTAATGCTAACAGAGGGCAGTTACGCAAACAATGGCCAAAGTGTACACTTGTGCCTCACTGTACACTGCCTCAGTCCCACTACCAGTTGTCGGAAGTGGATGTGTGTGAAAATTTTGGTAGGATTGTGTCGTGGGGTCGTCTGGGGAAAGTGTGAAGCACGCCCCGCAGGCATGCGAACGAGTGATTTTCGAGGAGAGGACGGGCGGGGCATACCAGGAAAGAATTAGAACCCAATTTAAATGCAAAATTAAAAAGTTTTGCTGGCAAGTTGGGTCGCGTACTTAAGCCTTGGGAGAAGACACTGAAGGTAGCTTTAATATCACCGCTAACCCCGCCCGACCAATGGCGAACGCGTGCATGTAGGGGGGTGTGCCCAAACCTCGGGCGAGGTCACTGAGAGACATTTTCCAGTGGTATCACCAAAACCAACTCTAAAGAAGCTTAACAAAGTACAAAAGGCAGGGAGATTAGGCAAATAACCCTACTTAAATTTTGTAAGTAAGCGATAGTTCCCATGGGTAGTTCAAAAGTCCAATTTCGCTTAGTTTGCCGATTTCAGCAGTTGTGGAATGTGTTTGCCTTCGGAGAACCGTTCTGCATTCCAATGTCATCAGAAAATTCCTGCTAGATCGATGGATGGCGCGTAGAAAACCAGAATTATACGGGTAATTCAACCTACTTAAAAATTTAAGTAGGTAGCTATAATACATAAGGACCCAAAAAACCCGCTAGAGACAACTTCACCAAAATTTCACAAGAAAGGCAAACACAACATGCACCCGGTTGTTAACTTGGTAACTGCCCTCAGAACCATCAGCCTGTTATTGAAACTACGTATTATGAAGAAGTCAAGATAGGTGAACGAACGTTTTCGATTAATTCATCATCAGGCGTGTACAATGATATAAAGGGGGTAGAGTTACCAAAAGTTTAAGCAGCCAATACCTTAGAACTAAACCTCTAGGCATCGGACACATCACGAAACAGCACCTGGAGAAACTCAAATTTTTGCGCCAAAACACTGAAATATTCATCAGTAAATCGGACAAAGGTTCTGATCTCGTTCTTATGAATAAAACTATTTACGTTTCTAAGATCGAAACAATCCTGGCTGATGACACAAAGTTCAAAAGGGAAAGACAGAATCAGGACCAAACCGAGAGCGTAGAATCTCAACTCACAACTTGTCTGTGGAAACTCAAAGACCAAGGTTTCCTTAGTGAACAAGAGTTAGAAGCGCTCAAACCCACAGGCACAGCCCCCCTGGCTATATGGTTTGCCTAAGATTCGCAAACCAGATGTTCCAATACGGCCAATAATTGATATGGGCAATTCGCCATATCATGCAATTGCAAAGTGGCTGGCAGAAAAGGTGAAACCGATTTGACACCAAATAGCACCGTACAGCCTACAGGACACGTTTCAATACGTCGAGTCTATGTGCAACACACATATCAAGAGGAAAACAATGTGATCCTTAGATGTCGCGTCTCTGTTCACCAACATTCCCCTCTCAAAAACCATGCAATATTTGTGTGAAGAGATTGTTAAACAGGATTTTCCAATTGGCATGCCGATTGGAGACCTAAAGTAACTACTCTTCCGCTGTACGTTAAACGTGCACTTCAGCTTTAATGGACTATTTTACCGCCAAATCGATGGTGTAGCGATGGGATCACAACCGGGACCTCTTTTAGCTGATTCCTTCATGGGCAAACTGGAGAGCAACGATCTTTACCCTATTATAAAGGATCTTCATTCCTACGCTAGATATGTTGACGATATATTTTTAATAGCAGATGGAAGTATTGAGTTGGACACTTTCTTAGCTAAAGTGAATCAGGTGCACCCAGCGTTAACCTTCACTCTAGAAAAAAAGGACAGACAGTGCCTCCCCTTTCTGGACGTCCTTCTCAGTAGAAGATCGGATGGAATCATAAGTGGAGGTGTATTTCGCAAGAAAAGCTGGACAGGGCAATACACTAATTCGGACACTAATTTCTACAGTTTTGTGCTACTAAGTCAAAAACGAGGCCTAATCCGCTGCCTCGCGAACCGAGCAAGGACAATTTGTTCCCCAGAGACACTGGAGGAATAAATCATACTCATTAAAAACACCCTACAAGAAAATGGATATTCCGAGAAGTTCATCAATAAGTTTATGGAAGAACGTCCACCAACATCGGAAGTACCGACGGTTGAGAAGAAAACCTTATTTCTCACATTGCCATTGCAAGGTGATCCATCAAGCGAACTTCTACAGCTTCACCTAAACGATGCAATCGCGCGTAGATATCCAGCAGCTAAGTTAAGATTAGTATTTTTAATCACTCCACTTCTTCACCTTGAAGGCAAGGATAACCTTCAGTTTCAGAGCTCATCAATGTGCATCTATAACTTTGCATGCTCCTGTGGGGCAGGTTACATTGGTCGAACTACTAGGCGGCTATCCAAACACATGCGGGAACACCATCCTGCCTGGGTAAACAAAGGCGAGGTCAAGCCAATATCTAGAGCGATTTTGGCTCACTTGGTTGACAGCGGTCACCTGGTAGGCGTAAACTAAGCGTTTCGAGTCTTGTATAAAGTACCAGCGAAACACTCCAAGTTCCTGCGTAAACGGATACTTGCGATGACAGAAGCCGTGGCCATACGACGCACAAGCCCGATCTTATGTGCGCAGAAGGCCTTCGTAGTGGCCCTACGGCTCCCGTGGCCGAGATCAAACTCAACATCCGTCCGCACACCTTCTAGCATGCCGCGAGATGATGACTAGACAGTGACAACTGGTGTTAAGACGCCGCGAAGCGACGAGACAACCAGTTGATATGAACTAATTGTGGGACAAGTCCCTTCTCCCCCTGCCCTCCTTTGATCTCTTAACAATTGCCCCCTCTCCCTGTACCGTTGATCGGTTGCTTAAACTTTTGCCAATTCTACCCTCTTTATATTATTGTACACGCCTGATGATGAGTTAATCGAAAACCTTCGTTCGCCTATCCTGACTTGAATGCTTAAATGGGCATCATCGCTGAACTTAAGCAATGCATATTATCACGCTACTTACAATAATAAAGTAAGAGTTTGTGTTTCATTTGTGATGCTAACAGAGGGATATTACGCAAACAATGGCCAAAGTGTACACTTGTGCTTCTACACTGCCTCAGCCCCTCTCCCAGTTGTCGTAAATGGATGTGTGTGAAAATTTCCCTCGCTTAGAGATATAAAACAGCTTTTATGCGCATTGGCAATTAAATTATTCTCTGCAGGGGGGGGGGGGGGGGGTGGGGTTCAAATTTCCTGCTGCGCACAATCACAAGGTGCAAGGTTTCACAGACTCATTGAGTAAATTATTATCGCCTGTTGCTGGGGCGTTGGTTTTCAGTAGGATCGATCAGGGTTCTTGCATTTTTTTAGTCGACGCAATTTAAAGCTGGCAGGAGTAAGGCCCTCTTTAATACAGCAAATCGAAGGTCTGTCGTAGTCAAGCTTCTACATTGTAATTAATTAAAGGAACCAATAATGCAGAGTCTCAGACGATTGAAACTGGCGAGATTTTTCGAATGAACTGATTTTTAGGCTGCACATCAAAAGGAGAGAAACACTGGACATTCCAAATTGTGGCATTTAATTTCGGTTGTGCAGTGAACATCAGCCGATAGGTCAAAACCACTAACTCTTAACTAAACTGTTTTTTGTAAATTCGAAGTTGCCACAAGAGTGAAAACGTCAGAGAAGCCCATCAAAGGTTGCAAATTAAGTATGTGTTGATGAGGAAGATTCGATCGAAAAAGCGAAAACCTCATTCCTAGAACCGAGCGCAGTGTTTTCTTAATTGAACTTGACATCATGCACAGGGACGATAACAGTACCTTACCGCAGCTGCCGGAGCCCATGTATGAAGGACCGTTCGGTGAACCCTTGCATCGAGTCTACGCAGCGTTTGCTACCACCTAATAAGCATCGGTGGAGCCTGCACTGACGCCGAACGGGAGCTGACAATTCATCGACAGACCTGTGATACGATGACACGACTGACTTCAAGATTAAAGCACGCCTGCGATGTAGCGTAACCAAAGTCGCTATTGAAAACGTCAGGCAGTAAATAAACCCGGTTGCGTGAAAGTTTCCGCTTTTATACTAATCAGAAAGCTCCGATTTTTCACAAATCTGAAAAATCAGATAAGAATCGAGTACCCCTAAAGAAGTGTTTTAGTCTGACAGGTTCGCCACATTCGTCTTTTCTGTTGTTCACGTTTGTGTACAACACTTCCTGTGGCTATGAACCTCTGCCCCAGATTGTGACTAGCTGGTGACTTCCTTCGGAGACAGGTTTTTCAGCACACAGAATGCTGTTGCTAGGGCAACCACAGACATGGTGATACCTTGTTCACCTGCCCTATTAGAATGACGGACTAGCACAAGAGTCTTGACATTTGCATACTTGTCATTAAAGGTATCTGGTCTTGTCACGTTTTAGCTCCTACCTTTGGAGGTGAGGTACACACAAGAGGAGTATGTACGCAAGCATGAATCAGGTGAAGTTGACGAAATTGAAAGGCGAGGTAGATGGAAAAGAAGGGTTGAAAGTTAAAATTGAAATTTTTGAGAAACGGATCCGTGTAAATGAAAGGATAAGAGCGACGATGACACGGGAGGCCGGAATGCCTCCTTCTGGCCGAGGCGACCGTCATCGCTCAGTCATACCCCATCCCAAGTGTGGATCACCCGGGATTGGAATCCGCGACCGCTTGATCATGGAGTTTAACCCTTCCATTAATCCAGAAGTGCTTCATATTTTTTTAAATAACGACCGAAGATACTATGAATGGTAGGACGTTCGCACTTTCTACTGTGCCTTGGAGCTCAATTAAGAACCCTCACAAGCAGTCGCATAGCAACCTCAATCATGCGATGGCGTGGAACCGACAAAGAGTTGGGAGACCGAGATGGCCACTTCTGACTTATTAACTATCGTCAGCCGGTACTCAGACGCCAACTCTGTCAACAAGCATCTAGACCTGCCCGCGGCCTACAAAGGTCTACGCCATTACGTAAGCAAAAAATAGGACACGGTCAAACCGAAGTCAGGATTTGCAGGCGAAGACGGCCCTGTTAGTAAGTCACCGGAGCAGGATTACCACCAACTTCTACCATGAGGACGAAACAGAGCGCCAACCAGCGTCACGTAAAGTCTAAACCCACACGCATGGTCAAACAGTGACCGGATAAAATCGATCAGCTCAAGGCCAACACGCATAGCCGTAAGTTTAAATTTGCTAATCGATTAAGTCAGTATTGTCTTCGACAAAGGACAGCCGACCCAGCTGTCCAAAGCGTCAGCAAATCCACAAATGTATTTTAGTGAGCAGAAGAGCAACTCCTATTCTTATTCCGGAATTCTGACTTTCTTTAAATTCCATCTATTTTTGCAATAGCAAACAGCGTTGAGTTGGAAATGCCAAAGAAACACACTTATACAATATTTAAAAATTTAAGAAGTGAACCTCACCTTCCAGATCAAAAGATCATTACTGTCCGTCACGGTGTATCGCTTATTGGCCTCCAGGCTCCAGCCCACCTAAAATAAAGACTGTTTTTGAGGAGAAAAATATAACCCCTTGAGGTCAATTAACACATTTCAAGCATTTCGTCATCTCCCACGTCCAGAAATTCAGTATGTAGCGATAGATAACCCACACGTAGGACTTAACGTAATCTTGTTTTAAAAATAACTCGAAAGAATTCCATATTTAAAAGAGCATTAAATAAACAGATCAGGATGAAAATACTTACATATGTAGTAATAGTGCTGAAAATTCGATTCCCAGGTAGTAGATCAGAAGAAAGGGGAGCGTTCACCGGGAGAGGTTTATTACAAGTTTAATACAAGACCCTATACATAAACAGGAGAAGTCAGGCGTTGTATACCGACTTCAGTGCAGCTGCGGGACGTGCAATTCTGTTTGGGAAACCGGCCGACAACTTCAAATGCGGATGCAGGAGCATAAGTGGGCCGTGAGGAGGCTGGACCCAACGTCAGAGGTAGCTTCCCATGCTGCGGCGATGGACACGACTTAAACTTTGGCGCAGTTGAAATTGTGGGCCGAGGTGATGATCACACATCAAGGCAGATTAAAGAGGCCTGGATGTCGACCGGCCCCCTATGTTGTTTTAAGGACCTTCCTATCCGGGGACGGACGCGACATCCAACGACGGGGGCCAGGAACAAGTCTGGGCGTGACGGGAGACGATGGGCCAAGCGCTCACGAGGCCAACACCGACGCACTTGAGGTTAGCACGCGGGTAGCCAACATTACGGCCAGCGTGAACAGGCCGGAAACCACTCGAGACACCACGGGAGGCGATGGAATCAACACACGGGAGCCTGACACCAGCGTATGCGGCATTACCACGCAGTCAGCCGCCGCCGCCGCGGCCAACGCCCTTGTTCCGAGCAGCAGTCATGGGGTCATAAAGGGAGACACGGTGACAGGCAGGAGACCGAATGACGAGACCACTACCCGAAACGTCAGATTTGTAATAAACCTCTCCCGGTGAACGCTCCCCTTTCTTCTGACTTACATATGTCTCTATTTTTGCTCTGAATCGTTTTTTTAGAGCCCATTACTAGGAATGATTTCAAAAGCGATTGCACTGTACTACTAGACATTATCTCATTCAATAAATATTGCTCTCAACAAGAAGCAATATTCGAATGACCACCCCCGGGTTGTCCGCTTCGTCCAACCAGCAGTGTTACTTATTTTTGTTCAGTAGACTTGGGCATTTTTCTTTCCACCTTAGAAATGTAAATTTCAAAATGTTATTTGACTACTATTGTTCAGCCAGTATTCAGTAATATTTATTTGACCCGTTTGTGAAAACCTCCACAATATGCCGCCAACACAACATTCAGCATCTTTGTTCTCCGCCATAACATCGTCAATCTAACCGTCAGCGGAATGTTTTGTTGACACAGTCAAGTAAGCCATCTTGGAATGTCGTGGGGAGGGAACTAATGAAGAGGTACTCTAGTCGTTTTGGTTTTATTACAGGACCACCTCTATGTTTCCTATGTTCTTTTAGCTGACATTATAGTACGGCACCACGTTCAAACAATTTGCTGATCGTATCCTTAGTGAGGTTGCTCACCCTCTCCACTCTGACATAATGGCTGCAAAGTCTTCCCGTTTAATACGCTGCGGCTTCCGTAATATGTCTTGCCGTACATCGGTATATCAGAACTCTGTACTCCCATACCTAGCACGCTACCTCACGTGTGAAGAAGCAGAAATTAAAAAGTTGAAAGCAGACCTGACAGCAGATGTGGGTATCATATAAAACTTTAATTTTGAGTACTCTATGACCTTTTACCTTTGACCTTTTACCATGATCCCTTATTTACCTTATTCCTTGCTCTCCGTGAATGGAGTCATTTTTTGCTGAAAGTCTAGGTCCTCTGGTAGCACCTGTACTGCCGAAGCCATGATACGTTTCTTGCACTATTTCTTATCGACGTGCCGTGCTCTCGGTCAATTTCACCCATCTTCTGCGGAAAGTTTTCCGTCGGCAAACCCATCTTCATGCGCGACTATTGAGCTGAGTTCTCAGACCGGAGTAAGGCGACAGTAGGAGCGCATAGAGGTAGTTTGTTATTCTACGTCGGAAATGACATCTGCGTTCGTCACCAAGACCAGATCCCACAGCGACAGTACATTAACCCAGCCGGACCAAAATCAGGTGCATCAGTCCCTCCCGTCATCCTCCTGGACACTTTTGCCGGTCTCAAAGACCAGCCAGTCCCCGAACTCAATGTTGAACCCCCTTTGAATGTACCGCTTTCGGTATTAGTCCCTGGCCCCGAATCTGTAATCTGCAAATTGTCCTCAGTATGCCCAAATTGCTGTGTTCGCCGAATAGAGCAGCTCATACGAATCAACCCATGCCATAAGCGGTACTGGCCTACTTGAAGAGGAAGCTCTTGGAATGTCTCCATTCTCATGGTGATTCATCGTACATGAAGGCGCCTGCGCGAGCTGCCACACTGCACCATCACTATCAGGTCTGATTGGTCCATGTTTCCAAAACGTTCTCATCAAGCGGATCAATAAATATAAGTAGTTTTTCTTGATAATACTTTAATACTTGAAAGTGAAGCTCTCCTCGTGGTCTATAGCCTTCAGCTGGCTTCGGGGACAAACGTCAAGCAAGCCCACTATTCGTATTAATTACAATTACCAGAGGCGGGTCATAATAGTGTGTTTTATGTCAGAAATTTAAAATTTTACGTTTCCTTTGACTCTAGAAGTTCAGATGGTATTAGATCATAGTCATTCAACCCATTCGTGAAAATCTCGGCGATCTCAGCGAGATTATGACTCGTGAGAGCTAGGCCTTATAAAGGCCAAGGCTTTAGCCACAACAACTACGAGGTTCTACCGAGGACCGCGTGTTTAATACCATCTGCCTACTGCTACACATGAAATCCATTATTTCTGTTTGTAATAAAGGACTCTCCTCGATAGCGCTACGGAACTCAAAATTATCGTTAGACTAGGAGACTTGGTCTGAAGTCCGTATGCAGCACCATAGCAACTACTAGCGTAGACAGATAGGGGCCACCAACAAAGGCATGTATGACCCGAATGAACGTTTCTGACTTATAAGCTGTCAACAGCCGGCCATACTCAATCACAAGTTTACAACAGGCTGGGGCTGGAACCAGTTGTCCAACGCGCTAACTGTTAGCACATGCTCGAAGCTCAGTGGTTGGGGTCCCGGACTTCAAACTACCGGAACGCGGGTTCGAACCTAAGGGTCCGATGTGACTGTATGTTAAAAATTAATATTCCAAAGACATCCATTTCAGTTCGTTTTGTTTTTCCGATAGTAATTTTCTGTTAATTGTAAGCTGACCGACCCAGCAAGACTTCCTAGGCAATCATTTTAGAATGCAGTAGGCTACTACTACTATACGAATATATAAATTAACTTCGCTACTGAAAATCGAAAATGCTGCTTTCATTAGAGTCCTCCATACGTTCGCATAATTAGTATGTAATAGTGCAGCCAACGCCTACTATATTTAGATTTCAGTTCATTTCATGTGTTAACTTAGAGGCGGTGAATGCCATAAACTGTAGAAAGCAAAATATGAAAAAAATTATTTGACAATGTGATGGAAATTAAATTCTCTTGATCCAATACAAAATTTACTGACAATGTCTACGACATACCTACATAATTGGATGATTTAAACGTTTGAATGTAAATGCGCAGCTGAGAAGTGTGACGACATTATGGATGCTTTCTCTGCTGTTGGTACCATTCTAACAGATGCCATGTTTTTCCTTACTTCATCCCCGAAAGAGGAAGAAGAAGAAACGATTTCTGGGACTAAAGTGTATTCTGGCTGACCTTTTAAAAGCTCGCTCGCTTCCATCGTCAGAGCATGGTGCCTGTACTCCTGTTCGCGTCAAATAAATGTGAACGATCCTTCGCTTTGCCCATGTGTCAATTGATTGCACTGATCGATTTTCGTGGCTGTTTGAATTGCTCGCGTCTTCTTGAGCTGTATCAAGTCGTTTTTGTGCCTCGTGAGCGTTTCCACTCTCTTTGCTCGCGGCTGCCGGCTGCCGGACCTGCTTATCTCCCTCCGTCCGACCTATTGCTCCGTTCTGAGCCGATGTTAGCCGTTTGCGGACGCTTGGTAGGCGGGATGGTCAATGGCTCTGCTTAGTGTGCCAGTCTAGGACCAACTTTCTAGCAGCAATCTGGCAATCTTGTCGTTGACTCGGCCCATTACCCTTGCTTTTTCAAAGGTGAATGTGTGTTACTTCTGCTTTACGTGGTCATAGACCAAAATCAGCATACCCTCGTGGTTGATTGCGAGCTGATGCTTATGCAACCTTGTGCCAGAATACACTTTGGTCCCAAGAATTGCCTCTTCTTCTTCTTCTTCCTCTTCCGGGGATGATGTAAGGAATATTTTATCTGGAACTCGATTTTTTTCGCATATTAAGATACCATGTTGATACATACAGCAGCCAGTAATGACTTTTGGATGATTTGGTGGATTGCCGCGTCAACGGGATAAAGTACGGTTGACTTAAAGTGGCCGGGGATGACCGTAGCTAAATTTATGCAATTTCTGTACATTCTTTTGTCAGCGGACACTCAAACTCTAACAAGATCTGTCTTTTTAGGCAACAGAAATACTTGTAAACTCTGCTCATGGGCTGAACTCGCCTTACCGAGGTGCTGTTGATTGTGACAAGGGCGCGAACCTCGAAGGCCGGTTCCTGGTTGGCTGTTGGCAGCCGGCGCGTGATTGAACCCAGTTTTTCGATCACCCTTCGGCAGACACGAATGCTGCTGATCTGAGATCGAATTTCATCCGCAAATTCCTGTAAAGCAGAACATGTAGACCTTAGGTGACCATAATGGCAACTGTGTAATCCGAGCTGTCAAGCGGGGTAACGCATATTTTACTACAAACTAATACTGGTACTAGCACTGGTACTAAAGTAAATTCACACTCCTTGGGCCATTCAGACTTAACTTGCACAAGACATTTACCATCTTAAATCTTTAAGTGCGTGTGTAAATTTACACAAACATTCAGAAATACTCTTGCAGTAAGAAAATGCGGGAATATTGAATATGCAATGATGTAAGTGGTTATCAGCCTTTCGTCCTTTGCAGAAAATGAGACGCCGGGAAAGCCACTGTAGCAGAAAAACTCTTAGGATTTATCCCACGTTTGAGGATTTGGTAACGATAAGCTACATAATGCCGTATTTTGCAAGCGGTTGTTGATAGTGTGGCAGCTTTTTGTACTAAGGGAGGGATATCCTCGACAGAGACAAAGCTTATTTTCAGGAGAGTTTATATTACACATGTTATTTTATAAAGTTTTAATCAAATTTCGAAATGTTTTTTCAAATCGAAAAGAGTATCTAGGTTTGGTTTTAATGATTATAACCCTGCAGTATAACCACCAGTTACGGTGGGATGCCGGTGTTTCAAAGATTTTCTTTTTAACCATGCACAAAAACGTTATGTTGTATGTAAGCCTATTTATTAAGCATTACTTTGTTCGGTTGATTGCTAGCTTCCTTGCAACTTAAAAATATTCTATACATGAAAAATTGTTTCTTGTATGCCACTGGTGAAACCGCGTGCCTTTTTTGCAATTTTCGTACTTGAAAAAAGAACATCCGTCGGTTTTGAATATGTTAGATTTTGAGAGTTTCTAAAACTGTGAAATGTTGATCCATAAAGTATCGTATCTGCATATTTACTTAGACTGCATGCAAACTTTACTATATGGTCAAGACTCATATGTAGAAGTATTTGGAACTTAATGATTTTTGCCTCATGGAAAATATACAGATTGCAGTTTGTTAACCCTGAGAAAACTTTGGAATTAGAAAGTTTGCTTCAACTCGAAGGTACACTTATTTTAAATAATTGACTTTAAAAAACACTTAAAGTTCTATTAATAAATACGAGAAAAATATTTTAGGCATATTTTTTACAAACATATTCGTATTTATAAATATATATCAAAACTAGGGATAATGAGACAACCTACTTAAATTGTCTTATTTTAACAGTTGCAAGCAAGTAGAAAGAATGTTTTTCTAAAGCCAGCAACTTAAGCAATGATTGGACATAATACTTTCCTCTCCACTCGTTTCTCGAAAAATTACGTTGAATATGTGGTTGTTTTGAATAAAATCAATTTGAGCTGCACAGAATTCCTACAAAATATGTCGTATTTGCGATAGATAAGCGATCTCCTGAAATATCGATCAATATTTTCAAATGTGTTTTGGATTCGAAAATTATTAGGTTAAAATAACTTTAGGATTGATTGATCTGCAGATACATCCTACGCTATTTCGGTTACTGCAGGATGCTGGCTTTTTAAATGGATTTCTTTTAAAACGCCTGCGCAAGTACAAGTATGTCAAAATGATTAATAAGCCGCATAAGGCATTTTCAAAGATGTTGAATGTCCTTTCGTATCTAACAATATTTTATAGGAAAGACTTCGCAGAAACCGCCCAATCGGGGACAAAGGCGTTTGTATAGGGACGTATATCTGTTATATCTGCCTGTTAAGACATACTGTACTTAAGTGGAAGACACGTTAACTTAATCTTAATATATCCTATCGGTGTCAAGCGAAACTTGCACCCGTTGCATAGTTGTCAACCTGTGTACATGACAAGGGTAAGAATTTCTTGTGAGGTTACCTCATGGCAAAACTTGTCCCACCCAAGTTGCTGACAGAAATCGTAGTCGAAGGTGTAATGTTTAATTAAGGTGAAGCTAAGGCGTGACAAGTGTAATGTAGGAACTAAATAAAAACTTATTTTCGTTGTATTACTAAACCAAAGACTTACGTGAAAATCGTGTGGGAAGAATAAAACCGATCAACATAAGCCCCTATTGGCCAGCAAGGGATGCCTTTAGACCAATAGCAATGTTAGAATGTCTCCTATTGTTAATATAATCAAGAATTTGTCTGGATGGGCGGGAATTCGACGTACTTACAATGTGGAAGTATTTTTTTAATTATTAATCACAGACAAGGGCGAGCTTCCAACAAAGCTCTACCTGCAAATGAGACGACTGAAAATCGCACCGATCCTGCAATTTGCTGAGCGCTTTCGGACGTCAAGAACGTCCTGGAAGCCCTACCTTTACGCTAACTATGATAATTTCAAATCTTAAGGAGGAAGACATGCCACATCTACGGCAAACTCCTTACACATCCCTTCTCCGCAATTTTGATGCAGCCTTTCAGCGCTGTCAAAGTCTCTGGGGACAGGGCCACGTCTTGAGAAGGAGGCACGTGGGAAGCCAATTTGGGCAGGCACCGCACGACCCTGTATCTGGCCAGGGGTTTGGTCAAGAAATCGGAAACGCCAGGTAAATAAAGTTCTTGTCCTAATGATCCCAGCTACGGCTCCTCAATTGCTTCCTAGAGCTCACATTGTTGCCTTCATAAGCCTTCTTTGGTTTTCCACCGGCATGCCCTGGTCAATTTTTCCCCAATACACATTATTGTCACTCTGATTGGCTGCATTCCTTCGAAACTCATCATGGCGCACTCGAGTCAGTCAAGTGTTGGGTAATTTTGAATAGGTTGCAGCCACTGGCTAGCAAAGTGGATTTATGCTTTCGGTGATGCACTTAATACCGTATCGCCTCACTGTCTTTACAGAACTTTTCAAATTTTATGCTGACAGACTGAATTAACCACCTCCAGTATCTCGAGAAAGCATTTGAAGCCGCCCCCACAAATCCGTACAAAACTCGTCTGACCTGCGACAGATAAGCAACGTAAGGGAATATGGACCGAAATTTCAAATTGCTATTTGAGCTGTACCTTTCTAAAAACAATGATTTTGTATGCGTATTTAAAGCGCAGCCTAATTCTACGATATATCACTCAGGGTATACTGCCAGCTTTTGAATGAGGACGTGTTCTCGTGGGGTTCTGATGACCCTATATGTCACAATACATTTTATAGAAAAGGTGCACGAAAATATTTTTTCTCGCACCCATTTAGTATGCACATTTTTTGTCAAGGAAATCGTAATTTATATTTTTAAAAAGGGTTCTTATTACGAGATCTTTTTAAGAGAATGACCTGGACATTCGTAAATTATCGTATCTGTCCATTGTTATGCTGGTTATAAGGTGCTTAATAAGCTCAAAATACGATGAAAATTCTTATAAGCAGCATGGGTTACCCTTTTTAGTGCTTGCATCAACATTTAATTCTCATTAGACGGAAGTGAAAGAAAAATTTGTTGGGAAATCGTATATGTAAGTTCGAAAGACGTACCTTATTAAAAAAATAAAGCTACATCTTTAAGTATAACGTGAAAGAAAACACAATCTGCTACCAAATGAGTAAAGGAAAGCATATTTTCATTCATTTTTTTCATAAAATAGACATGCGCTTCAAACCTGACTGCAACTCATTAAGAGCAACTCCTACTATATAAGTAGTGGATTTTAGCCCAATTCAGTGTTTACGATCAACCGAAAAGTAGCTTGTGCGGAAGACGGCCAACTTTGGTGACGGAAATAGCTTGAGCTACGGCTGCTCAAATAGTAATCGGAAAACTTCATTGAAGTGATGTTTTTTTAAATCAAGGACATATTTCAGGAATATATTAAGTGAGATAGCAAATGTGCTTTGCAAACACCCTCACCCATATGAGGACATTGATTACTTAGTCTGAATCGGACCGAAATATAAAAAAGATTTATATATATGTTGCTACAGCATTTCAGCGCACCCCTCACGACAATTGCCCATAAGTTTTGGAGATGTGCATTCAAAACCAACAAATGACTATTAGGCAGAGTACAAGATGGCAACCATCTTTAGTTTCGGTGGGAATACAGTCAACAGTTAGTTGTGCTCACCAGTAAGCCAGCTTTCCAAAGGAATATACTAGAAATGTCGTTGATTTCATCCTCCTGATTCTCAATCCACTGTAGACATTTTCGTAGCACGAAAATAACCTAAAGGTAAAAAATTCGTATATAGAAACCCCTTTATCTAATAAGGCGATGACTTGGCACAAGAAAATAAGAAAAATTACCAAGCACTTTTATTCTGGCCACGTGAAACTTGCGCCAAGCGAATTAATAAGGTGAAACTCTATGCAGTTTTCAGAGGTGGAGGGCAACACAGACGCAAACGTGAGTAGCATCTTTCCTGAGGCAGCGGTCGTGTACGGCAGCCGATGATTGGCTGGAAAACTGACCGGCGAAAAAGTATTTGAATCAGTTTTAGAGAATGTTCCCTTTTTACAGTTTTTAACTTCTGCACTTAAAGTGGATATCAAAAATATTGGCAGAGTTCGAAGGGAAAATTCAATGAGCACGGATACGTGCAATGCGGCAAAAACCGTAGATGCGCATGTGACTCAAGAACATGAGCGCCAAATGTTTTTTACCTTAAATTAAGATACAGCCACCGTTAATTCGAGCTCTGTTTAATTCTAAAAACTCCCAGTCTGTAAGATTAATTTCGTTGGACACAAGCCACGGGTATGTTAAAAATTACACGTCCAACACGAGGCTACGATTTGGTAGCACATGTTTTATGACGGCTGTGGTCAATTCACGGTCTTGTAAGCTAAATACTTTTCCCAAATCACAAAAGCAGTTACCGTACTCCTAAGATGAGGTGTACACAACTATCACATTAAAATATCTCCAAACTTTGGAAGACAGAACATCTTCTTTAAATGAAAGACTAAGTAGAGTGCGTGTGCTATACTGATTTAGAAACCCTGCAAATATCTAGACACGCAGAAGGGAACCTGAACCCAGTAAACTCATATGAATTTCGCTGACGATTATACAAATAGTTATAAGTCAGAGATATGGTGACTTTTCATGTGTTAAATGTTTTGGCTGCATTAAAAGACTTTTGTATTTCTTAGTAAACTAATGACACTTATAATTCCCATAAGTTCAAAATTCATTTTAAGCTGTTTATTAGTATTTCCACTGTTTCGTACATTTCTTAGTGCTGGTGTATGAGTGATTATGAATCGTTCAGAAAGTCCCGCACCAGGTAGCTTGCGTTCTTGAGCAAATATGCGCAATCCTTCCGCAGGTAGTTGTGATTTCTCCAAAGTCAGTAGGTGAGGAATGAGCATGTTTCGGACTGAAAATTCATGAATTAAGGATATCTAAAATTCTTAATGTGGTCTTCCCATTTTGCTAGACCATCTTGTTTCTTCTAAAGTTGTTCGAAGTCACTTAACTTTTGCTTAGATAGCACTGTAAATTAATTCCACCTGAGTAAACATTTGGGTCACCTCATAAGTTTAGCATGAAAAACATCTTTGAGTATAAGGCAGATTTAATTCCTTCAAGTGAGAACACCGAAAAAGACCTGACTTCTTAAAAAAATTAGGCAAAAGAAGCTTATGTAGGCCCACTCATATACCCCTAGTCTCAGCATTTGTCCTGCAAAAACTGTGGTTATAGATTTTTGGGGGGTTGGGGAAATAGGAAAGGCAGAGAAGGAAATTTTTAGAAGTGAATGTAAAATGAAAAAAATGTATTCGAATTTGCTTCCCGCGGCCGCTGGGAGTAAGTTGTTTCGCATGTAAATTGCAGGTGTGTGGGGCGCTTCGCGCCGCGGACTATAATAATCTAACTCCAGAACGGTAAGTTGGACCTCGGGTAAGTTGTAGTAGATAACCTCCCAACCACCATTTCAATTTTTCGGGAAATTTAAGAAACCTGCAATTTGATAATCGGGTTTTTCCGCAATAAGTTAAAGGATAAAACGGATTAGGAAAATCTACAGATTTTAATCAACAACACTTCTAAATACAGTAGAACGCAAATGCATTAAGCCTTTTTTAAAGTATATTCCACTGCATGTCCTAATTCCCCACCCATAAAACCCTATAACCACCACTTTCGTAGGAAAATATGCAAAGAGTAGGGATTTATGAGTGGGATTACATAAGCTACTGTTGCCAAAAATTAGCATAAGAATGGATTTAAAGTGTCGATTCTATACCAAGTAGGCAGTATTTGAACATCAGTGAAGTAAGTGTGCCCTGTTTGAAGTCATTTGTCCTTACTGAGCCACATGTTGGAAGTACAACGTGCAGGTAATATCAAAATACCGCAGTCCCCATGATATGATTTATAATAGCCGCAAGCTATTTGTATAATTAAAATAATTATTGAAGGCATTCTGCGACGTAATAAGGATAAATCTACTATTGCCTCCACTGTTTTATAACATATTTTTTGTCAAAGCTTTTGCAGCCTTCAAAAGGAAATGATGTTTACTGCCTTATCGGAAGGTAACTGCACAACATTTTTTTCCGAAATTAATCAACTGATCGTACTGGGACCATCTACCCCATTCAAAGACAGCTTTTCCTACAAAGCTGTAATATTTACGGTCCAGGTGTGTAGCATACTAGCCCTGATTAAAAGGAAGCATGCTTTGTTTCTTAAACGGCCGGGCTTTCGAGTGCCTGTGCATGTCTCAAGCGATGTGATTTTTTGCACTTTTGTGCGACTACCTTATTTGCTAAACGGTAGGCATCGCGTCTCATTGTCAAGGTCATGTTTTGAGGGCATTTTAATAACCCTGTCACATGCCCTGTACAAGCACAGCACCTGATACGCAAATCTAATTTTCACAGGCCGTTTAGATCCAACGATTTTGCCGTTTTCTATCGACTAACCATTTAAATGGCAGCAGCCAACTGAACGTAATTCCCTGCAAATAGAAGACTATACCGCGAAACGCAGGGGATTCTTTTAGACCAGGGCTTTAGTCTGATCAAAAGTAACGCTTATTTTTGCTCTGAAAACACTTTCCTCACAAGTTGACCTTGCCAAAGTTGGCCTCATTGGCGGAAACACGCACATTGAATTTTGTATTCAAAGTCCACTGCATGCTAGGAAAAGATGATAGCAATGTAATGTTGGCTAAGTGCTTTGAGAGAGCTCTGTATTTTTTAGATTTATGCAAATACCCTACCACCTAGAGACGACATACTCTTTGACAGCCAACAAGATTCCGTGCAACTTCAGTTCAGCATTAGGAAGAACGAAACATCTACGAGAGTTTGGGTATTTGTCAAGCATGTACCTTGCCAAGTCGCGTAATGTTCTGGACGTGGTGTTTAAATGCTGCCAGGGTGACGAAAGGTACTTCCTGTGTCCTCTCTTTCGCGCGAAATCTCACGACCTACAAGTTGAAGGAGAAAGTTAGGTTATGAATAACCAGAAGTTGGACGTTGCACATACACACATCAGGAATATAAGCGTAATTGAAGTTAATTCTCGAGTCAAGCTTCGTAATTTTGCACATATATATGCACATATATATCAAGGAAATAATCACGGAAATTATTAGGTGCATGACATGGAAGTCGGTGGACGGGACGTGACTTTTAAGGGCCAGACCCTAGATTTCGATGAACATTTTCGTCGAAGACAATCCACTACCGTGGAATAACCAAGGAAATGTCGTTTGTAGAATGCTCGAACCACTGCGCCCGTTGTGGTTAGAACGATGGACTTCGAAGTAACGAGGTCATGGGTTCGGACCACGGATGGAGCATTATTTGTGGTTGGGTTTGACTGGCTGATGATCGCTTCTTGGCCAGAAGTGTTCATTCCGGTCTTCCTTGTCATTGCTGATAATGTCCTCCTGCAAGTGAGTCCTATAGCCTGTGTAGACGAAACCTTTGTCATCCTACACCGAGACGCTAAAGATAACTTTAAAAGAGAACTGAACTCGATCTTTCCACAGATTCAGTGCACGATGGAAGAAGAAGAGGATGAAAAGCTCCCATTCCTTGATGTCCAGATATCAAGACAGGCAGACGGAACGCTCCAGACTGGCGTCTTTCGTGTTCAGGGTTATGCTTGGCTGATGAAGGCTAGTAAGCCCGAAACAGTTCTCTGTCAAGTTACCCCCAGACGCTGTCATACCCCCCTTACTGCGATATATATAGCAGTAAAAAATGGATGACAGCATTCGGGGGTAACTTGATAGAGAACTCTTTTGGGCCAGCCAAGCATAACCTTGAGCATCAGCTGGTCGGACAACACAAACAACGCACTCACAGACGGTGCAGTAGGTCCACCATTGGCGTCTTTCAGATGGGTCATAAGCACTTCATCGAACCGCAGTTCATCAGCGCCTCGCCACCTGCCATTTGCTGTCACTGCTGATCGGGTATATATTCACTCAGAAATGTGTGAACACCGATCGAATAGGCTTCCGAACTAAACAAAGTTCCTTTGGTGGTTTGAGATCCCAAACGGGTGACCGCCTGCCAGTCCAGTTCTGGCCAAGTCGTAATAGCACTAAGAGGGGTATGACAGCGTCTGGGGGTAACTTGATACAGAACTGTTTCGGGCTTATTATCCTTCATCAGCCAAGCATAACCCTGAACACCAGCTGGCCCGACAACACAAACAAACGCACTCACAGACGGCGCAGTTGGTCCACCACTGGGGTCTACCAGATGGGTCATAAGCACTGGTTTCAGAGAAGAAGCTTATAGATTTGGGCAGCACTCCACCTAAATTTATAGCCAGGGTAAGAAGGAACTAAATGTGTAGGGGTTTTGAGAACTTTCTTCTTTTTAGCTGCTTTCAAAGGCGTACAGCTGAACCTTTCCTCTTTTTGTACGAATTTAAATAGTTTTACCGTTTTTAACGTGCGATACAACTTTCCGAAAAGCCAGAGACCACAAAAAATGCCAATGCGAACGTAACGGCACAGATACATCTCCGAAGCTAATTTATGCAGAAGAAGGATAAATGAAAAACTTACTGTCTTCTGAGGACGGGTTTCATAGAGGGGGAGATCGTAGTACCAGATGCTTGTGCAAAGATCGTTTATAACTTGCTGGGAAGGGAAAAGATGACAGTAAAAATCTGCCAGAAGGCATCCTGTATTGTGACAAAATTCGAATTTATCAAAAGCGAAAGCCTCGCTTATTGGACATTGTTTCTCGTCATCGTCTTTTAATCTTCTGCAACCGTTTCTGCTCATTGTACTTCAAATCACTTTTGGGCAAACCAAACCTGTGTGACTATTCAATTGGTTATATTTTCCCTTATCGCCGGTCTGCAAATGTTTTAAAAAACTCCTTATTTAGCCTGACTACTGAATAACGAAGATGAGTAGTAAGTAATCAGCCAGTAATTTGCCCATTCTATACTTTGCAGAGTTATTCAGCTGCCGGGCTAGCACGCGGTCGCTCTCAGTTAAGAAGCAATATGTAGGCCTATAAATGACTCTTGTTTGCAAGTAAAAACACGAAATTTAAACTACCTCTTGGTCGATATAATTTGGTTGACGAGAAACCATCACCAGTAAACAAAAATTACGAAAAAATGCACAGGGTTGTCTTAACTAGCAAACAGATTGTACAGTGTTTGACTGTCTTAACTAGCAAACAGATTGTACAGTGTTTGACAGTTAAATATGCAGTTCTGTTACGAAAACGAGAGGCAAAGTCGCGTTAAATAGGGAATGGTGTAAATGAAGTTTTTAGGGGTATAAATGTAGCTGTAATCGAGAAGCCAAAGTTGAAAATGGAATGTGCGCCATTGGTTTGTTTGAGTACACCGATAAAACGTAAAGTGCAACTGCGCAATTTGAAGTAACGGAAATTCAGAGCTCTAAATGGAAGGGAAAATATGAAAACCAGAGGTATGGTCACATATTTCTGTGTAACTTATTCCAGCCAATAAGGAACGCTCGTCTTGCAAAGCGTAACCAATCAAACTGCATCAGTTCACTGATTGGCTGCTGATGACCGAGGGCCATGCCCTGGGATCAAGACTTAACGGCGGACACGCACTGACAACTCGTTAACTGTGCTGAAGCTCGTCAATCGAAACACACTTCTGCAGATGAATCGCTCGTTTCCTGAAATGCCCGTAGATGGGGTTTTTCACTCCCCAAGGCTCCATTGTGGTGGAGTTTTTATGGATAGAATACATATAACTGCTTTCAGGAAACAAAAATTTTAAAAAGGTATGCTATTAGCTTCTTTGATTTAACGAATAAAGCCCAAAAAGCAATGGTGAACTTTGAAATAGTGGAACTTGGAAGATATAAACCGACTGGAAAAAGTGGAAGGTAAAGGTAGGGGCTTTATAGTTCGGGATGAATTGTCCCAGTCCATGATGAAGAATCCATTTTAAGTTTCAAGAAAGAAGAACATAAACTCAAATCCGACTCTCCCATCGTTTGATACTAAAAATCAATGAAAGTGACAATGCTGGAAGTCTAATCCCCTAAATCTAAACACTGTTTAAGGTCTGACGCTCAACCCCGAACACCACTTTTAACCTCCTATGCTAGTCGTAACCACAGCCTTATATTCTAACTGTCACCTAAACTTTCAACCATTAATTCTATCCTTAGCACTCACTTTACATTAGCCATCAGGTGAACATTCATCAACGAGTTTCAATATCCCCTGAGCAAAACCGGTTAGACAACGAGCTCGTGGCTCAGCGGTTGGGGCATTTAACTATGATACAAAGGTCACTCATTTGAAGCTCAAGTGGGCACCACCTGCATTTCGGTATGGCTGGCTGACGACGGCTTAAAGGCCAGAAATGGCCATTCCAGTCTCCCCTCTTTTTGCCGACAATAGTCTTTACTTACCCTAATCATAAAACTATAGACTTACGCCTTAGCCTTTGTCAAATGTCAATTCAAATGTTTGCAAATGAAGGAGTCATGACGGGTACTCAGCGATAAGAAATGGGAGGGGATTAAGTAAGCATAAAAAAGATGCAGAGACTATATGCTGCTACCTGTGAGATAAGCACCTGTTTATTTTTCTTACATATCGAAATATTATGCTGAGTATGCTTGGACGGCGGCCCCATTTACACATTTTCGGTAAGGACCAATAAGCGAACTGAGTTTGCTTCCAGCAGTTTGGCCTCTTGCCTGCCTGGAGCAACATGACAACTCGTGCGGACTGGCAAGCGTGCCTTGCGAACAACGAACGTTACACTTGCAGCCCCGACTAGTGTTCGCTTTGTCCGCGTCCACACAGGCGCAAATATGCAGTGCCTCTCCTGCGCTAAGAGACTGCCGGTAGCAATTTCTATAATTCCATGGGGTGTAGGTGGTTGTTGTGTGTGACACCTGTCTCCTGTTGTACTGTTTAGCTGGCATCCACATCAGGTCGGAATAAAAAACGGCTGGAATGACTCACGGGATGCGGTTATTGGCCAGCACACAGTCAGCATCAGCCCATAACTAATTCTGGACGCGTGTGTGGCCTATAGTGTTGAGTATTATCTGTTCATTATGGAGGTAATACAGTGACAAGAACAGTACCGCATTACTTACTTCAAATGTCAATTCGACCGATGATGTTTACCCATATCGCAGTGGCGCACGAACCAGATTATAGTGCTGTAGTTATCGCAATTCCGTAGAAAAAGATGCGATCACTGGAACAAGGACTCTATTTTCCTGACGTTTCGGATTCAGTCGGGAATCCTTACTCATAGGTAATCGTAAAAAGGTCTGGTGCATGCGCAGATAAGGGGTCTCAGATCTGTTTACGATAACCTATGACTAAGGATTCCCGACGGAATCCGAAACGTCAGGAAAATAAAGTCCTTGTTCCAGTGATCGTATCTTCTTCTTCGGAACTGCTGCCTGGAAATCGTATATTCTCCGCTATTGGCAATTATCGCACTCTCTTCCCCTCCCCCATACCTAGGCCCGGTGTCATGACTAAGCTTAGAAGACCGGAGAAGTGAGAGGGCACAGGCGGCTGGCGTGGTCGGAGTCGCCTTTAGGCGTGCTGCCGCACCTGGCTCGGATCCCGAGACGTGGGAGCGCCACTTAGGCCACGTTAAGAAAGACCCATTGCACCCTACCTCTCAGTCCGTCAGTCGAACATGGCACTAAACCACATACTGGGCTGACTACAAGATAACATTTATTCCGTCAGCTGACTACCTTCCAAGTTAAGTGTACCAAGAGATTGTAGCAGTTCCTGCCATGAACGGCTGTTGAGGTTATTTTCATGCTTGAACATTTTTTGAAAAATACCAGACCGTTTATTTGGCTATAACGTAGAATTCAGTCAGCCTTCCACACACCGGTACACTTTTTAGTACATTCTTAAGTTCTGGACTACAAAATGAAGTTTTTTGGTATAACTTCGTAAGATGCAAATCATCTTCTCTTTTTCAATGGACCTTCTAATAGAAAAGCTGAGAGTTGCACCCATTTAAGTGGGGTGCCCCATGAAGCGAACGTACTGTTGAGAACTGTTCATTACGCTAATCTGCTTTTAGTCACTGCGGTTCAGGCGCTCGCAACCATTGGAGGGTCCACTTTTACACGGCTTTAGTGAGACGCAGAAGCCACTGTTATGACACCACAGATAGAAGCCCGCTATTGGTGCAGAGAGTTTTTCACACTTCCTGCTGTGCCAAGCACTTCAAAAGTATTTTACGTTTTAACCCCTCTGGTGGTCTGACCGTGTTCTCGCATGAGGCGTATAATCTCCCGGATTACCTTTATAAAATAAACTGAAAAGGGTTACGCAAATCTGTGTCAGTCATGCTGAACTTTTCCAGTTTGTGCCTCAAACCGAATCCATCAATTAAAGGCACAGGAAACGCCTTTTGAAACTATTTTACTTTATGTCCTACTTTTGGTACGGATTTCGATACGTAGTACAGAGGTCTACGGAACAAAGCCCCTCTGTTTGTTCTAGGCACCATTATCCCCCCCCCCAAAAGTCGTTAGCCATAGCTCTTCGTTCTACATTCCTTTTGCATTAGTAATAGGTATATATCGATTTTTTGCCGCCTACGGCTCATCATCTAACGCCCGCGGGACATGCTTTGCCGCTCTCATCAACCAGTGCTTCTGATAAGTGTTCAAAACGTAGTAAGTGCAGTTACGATGACGTTAGACCGCCCTACGTGGAGCCTACCACTGCCCAATTAGAATGCTCTTACTCCTCTCCCTCCCTCGCGATCATAGATCAAATTCATTGCCATGATTTTCGAAGGCTATGCCTTCATTTTTCAACGAATTCATCTGTTGTGTGTCCAGCCAGGTGAGTGAAACACTGGTGACTTACGATTGGCGTGGGTAACAGCAA
The DNA here is from genome assembly GCA_036362985.1 of Ligula intestinalis. Taxonomy (NCBI): domain Eukaryota; kingdom Metazoa; phylum Platyhelminthes; class Cestoda; order Diphyllobothriidea; family Diphyllobothriidae; genus Ligula; species Ligula intestinalis. Next base: position 12,863,650 of record JAYGXS010000007.1, on the reverse strand, counting down.
GGTTGACTTGCGTTGCATCTACCACACTCACTTTTCTCTAACACTGTCTTCTCCCATGGCAGGATAATTTGAAAACTACCAGAAATGAGTGCAGACGCAGTGGCTAAAAAAGCTGGACAATACATCTACACATACCTTACACGCCGTTGTTTTCACTTTCAATGTTCTGAGCACAGAAGGTCACCTCTCTAATTTAGGTGGCAATAGCACAAAAAAGTTCGATAAAAGTGGTAGGCAAGTGCTCACCGATCGTTTAGGGAAATCAATCGTCCCGTTGTGCCCATGGCTTTGCTATTGACTTCCAACTAACAAGATTGCTCACTCCAACCTCGGGTGGGGCACCACATAGGGTCGGATGTGACTGGCTGATGACGGCTACTTAACCAGAACCGACAATTCTTTGTCGGTAAAGTATTGCTGTCTAAATATGCTAGCCGCTGCTGGTGAGGCACGAGAGCGCACCCCAAGGCACAGCGGAACAAACGAGTTCTGTAACCAATCGGGCAGTGCCTATATGCCATTTTGTATATTCCCGATCGAAACCGGTGAGCCAACGAGCCATTGCACAGTGGTTAGTAGGGGACCTCTTACTAACAAGGTCGCAGATTCAAGGCACGGGGACCGCCATCACTGGGATCGCCACCCCTGGGATTGCCTATGGCTGGCTGATGACGGTCAATAAGCCAGAAATTGCGATTCTAGTCCCCTAGTCTTTGATAATAATGTAGTTCTGTTAGAGAACAGTGTCAGTTTTGTTTTGGAAACCTATGATTTGCTGACCCTCACCTAGAGATCAAACGAAATGGACCAGTAAATGTATTTGGCACTGAAAGAGCCACTCTTCTCTCCCGCTTAATTCCTCTCACGGTTGTTTGAAATGCAAATAGACGTGGAATGAGCCCCCGATTAAGAAAACACACATTAAAAGAGAAATGTAAGAGAGGTGGGCCATTATCAGTCACCCTGGACCCTGGAGTCGAATTGCCTGAGCTTGTTGATGTCACTCGGGGGCTTTACAACAAATCGGTCGGTGGTGATCGGGTGCATTTAATGTCTACGAAGAATGAACTTATCTGTTATGATTTATTCACAAGCCTGAACTCGGGTGCTATTTTGACCTCGGAAGTTTGGAACAGAACATTCGTAAAAGCTTCATAGTGCAATGGGAAGTACTGCGGGAGCATTCATTTTATTTTGCAAACAAACGGTGTTATCGTAGCCTAGGTTAGTTTAGCTACTCCGAATGGCTAAGGAATTGCGTTGCATAATTGGGCTGCTGGACAGCGGGTTTGGGAGAGGCAGCCCAGCATTTAATGCCTACGCGAACAGATTAGAATGCTCGGTAAGGTCTTAAACGGCGTCCTTTGTTTGTGAACAGATTAAAAGGGTTGAGGTACAAATTGAGGGTAAACAAATGCAGTCGACATAGGCTGTTGTCTTTTTCAAATCTCCGATGCCTCTCCAGAAGTGTTCTGACCTCTCAAATGTCATGTTTCAATGCGTACTTTTATCCAGGTTCCACGTAAAGACGGTTCAGAAACCCCACCCCCACACCAACACTTAGCCGATAGCAAGGTGATGGCTGTGACACTCCTTCATGTGCGTCCCGTAAATGGGTTCAACTGTTTGCCAAAAATTGGTGTTGTGTGAGTTGTCAAGAGCTTTTAGAGTTGCTGTTACAAGCAGCATTGCGCATCCCAGAAAGCAGTTCAAGAAAAGTGGACGAGATCACAGAAACAAGAACTAAATTCGTCCGACGTTTCAAATCCTTGGTCAAATTAATCGTCAGAAACAGTAGCAAGTAGGAGGATATGCATATGTATGAAGTTGTGGTACTTAGTGAATATGGTTACTATGATACGGCATATCTATAACAATTAACGGCTCCCCGCCTCATTGCGGGTGTTTGTCCCTTGGAACGATTACTGCTTGTTGACCGACGTTCGAGTCCATTATCGCAGATATAAGTGTTTGGTGTTAACGTAGTGATTGCTCGGCTATCACCAACATGGGCGTTAGCACTTTCAGCGTTTATCGACTCGAACAAGTATCGTACCAGAGAATAATCATACCCTATGAAGTTGGAGTCGTTGATTGTGGTAGGTGTGCGGTAGCATAGCAACTGTATCCTCTAAATACTGTGACTTCTAGTGTGTGCATTTCCTCCTGTTTGCTGCTTTTTCTGATGATGTGTTCAACCATGACTCCAAAACGTTAGGCAAGTAACGCTCCATTCCAGCGATCTCGGATACTGTTCAATCACCCCGTAACATCATATTTTTTTCTGATTGCAGTTACACGTCTAGATGGGTTGGCTTAGAGGAAACTCAGATAAGTAGGATTTTAATTTGCGACGTTCCTCCCTGCACATTGAGGGAAAACAAAGTCCATCGACATACGTTGCTGTTGTTTTTCAAATTTCCCATACCTGCCCATCAGGTTTCTGGTCTCCTTTGTGTAATGAAAAAAATATTTCTTGTTGCCGTCTACAGACTGCTCGGAAACCGCCCCACACCGGCGCTTAGCTGATAGCAAGATAACGGCTGCGAGACTTTCCCATGCGCGTCCCGTAAACTCTTTGCCAAAATTGGTGCTGTGTTAGTTGTCAAGAACTTCCCAGATTGTTGTTACAAGCGATATCCTGTGCTGCAGAAAGCAATTAAGGACATCACAGGAACAAGATCTATACCCGTCTGACGTTTGAGATACTTACTCGAACCCATTACTAGAGGCAGAATCAGATGGGACGAAATCACGCATAAGAAATTGCAATAATTTATGTGTATGGCCGCTATGTTACGGTATAAATTGCCAAAGCAAGCGAACCTGCTGTGAGGAAGATTCAATCGCTGGGACAACACTTTTTTTCGCCTGATGTTTCGACATCCTCTGCGGATTCTTCATCAGAGACATGAGCAGAAAGCAGAAGAAGGGGCGATTAACATATGCACCGGAAGTTGGAGTATTTTTAGTACGGAGTCATTACTACACACGCATGACAAATGATGACAATTAACGGTAACTGCCCTCTTGTATTTAGATTGCCTAATTACCGATATGCGTGCCCTGACTTGCTGAAAATTCGTCCCGCGGGGTGGTCCTGGACGTGACAATTGGTCGGCCATTTGGTTCTCTAGTGTTGGCCTTAGACGACGCGGTGGCCTGTGCGTTTTCCAAGGGACAAATTGCTTTGGCCAAATTAAGCCTCAGCACCGAATATGGATTGGGCAAGTAGTTGAACTTGTTTATGGACTGGTGGCCCGTGAAGCATGACGCAAGTAATTCTCGGCTCACACGATTGTCATCTCTGGATAGAATCTCGGCCTCATAATTTGAATGCGTGGCCGGGTCTCGCCCAATGAGCCACAACTTCATAATCTGCATCATTTCGCCGCACTGCCGCTATGTGTTTAGCAATTCGTGTCTCGAGAAGTCTGCCAGGTTCTCCAACGTAGCTGCTTGATTTGGAATTGTACCAAACACTATAGACGACTCCAGATGTTTCTTGCCGTGGCAGTGAGTCCTTTGGTTTCATTATCTGATGCCTTATGACTGACTCCGGCCTGTACGCGACTCATACTCCAAGTGGCATGAGAAGGCAATTAACGGCTCTCCGCCTCACTTGGGATTTTTTTTCCTTTGGTTGGCCGACATCTTCAAGCTCAGTGTTGTGTGATGATGGGTCGATTGCTCGGCCATTAACGAACTGGCGTTGGCACTTTCAGCATGTACCGACTCGAACACCGGCCAGCAAACAATTATCATACCGGAGGACAGTCATCCTCTATGAGATGGGAGCCGTTTATTGTGATAGGTGTGCAGTAGCATAGTGGTTCCATCCTTATCAGTATTGCAAGTTCTTAGGCGTGAATTTCGAACCGTATTCCAGTCGGACTCTAAAACATCAGATGATTAACGTTCATATTCCAGCGGTCTCGGCTACTGATCCAGCATCCTTGTGATATCATCACTTTTTGATTGCAGTCATTTATCTCGATGGGTTGTCTCAGAGCCAACGTTGGTTGGTAGGATGTGAGTTCGTGTGTCCCCTCCCTGCAATTTGGGAGAAGGCCACCTTTCATATCGTAGTGATGGTAAAAGAGGCGTTGTGGATGAAGCAATCCCAAACTTTCCAGACGGCCCTTAGGCATTTCGTGTCCTTATAAGGTATATAGTCATTTGTGTGGCATCCTATTGGCTACTTCTTGCAGGGCGGGGGATAAGATTCCGAATTATTTAAATCATTCAAAAGTTCAGGTGATATAACTAGGATTTGCTGCGTATTGTTAATCCTCTCATTTGTTTCTGTAAAAGTCTCCGCTTGTGCGATGTTTCGGCAAGGGGGAGGCCATATATTGCCATACGACCCGCTTATTGCAAAACCAATAACTAAGTGACGTCTAAAGCAACACAGTGCTTGACCAAACTACATCGATGAAAGTGCAGGGTCTGCATGCAATTTTGGCTGACAACGAGCGTGCTAAGGAGGAAGTCTAACACAAAAGTGCATCCCTTAAGCATATTGCGTTTCAAGTGCAAAATTCAGCACAAAAGACAAAGACTTTTAAAAAGGAGAATGTAGGAGAGGCCTACGTTAGGCTGACGGGAAGCGGAAGTGAAGACGCTTTGTTTAGCTGAAAAGTCTTCCCCCCCCACTGACGTTGGTAACCTTGAGCACTGATAATCATCAAATTTTGCACACTGCCTATCGTCTGATAAACTTAAAGTGCAGGGAGGGCAGTAAATCACAAAATTTGATGAGGAAGATCCACACGATCTCTCTAAGATCATCTTTTTAATGCTGCCCAGTTTAGAAATTAACTTTTTTGCTAGAGGAAATATCCTTTAGGCATGCAGAATATCGTTTTAGTAATTTCGCCGAAGAATACATTTTAAGAAATTAAGAAAGAAGTTAATGATATCTCAGGTACTTTATTGTCACCGACCAACTGTACATCAATGAGTTTTGTTCTATAAGTGAGTAGTAAGTCCAACCGGGAAATAGTTATTAAAAAAATTCGTTCGGCTGAAAGGTTTTCTGTTCAACCTTAGGCACATGGAGCGATCTGTGAGTAATACAGGTTTAAATAATATAAATTTTCTCTTTCAAAATCAATATTTGTAAAGATGTGGGATTAAACACCGCGCAGGAGCACTAATAATAGTGAGCGCCAATCCTTTGCTATGAAAAACATCCATACACCTGGCATACGCAAGTGTTCCGCACAAAATCGCAAAAAGGCCATGATAAGCGACAACTGAATCCTTTATATATGATAAGGTTTGATGCGCCATTTGAGAGCAGAGTAGTTGCAGGTTAGAGCCTATTGCAGCATTTCTACTACGACCTTGTGGTATAAATTTAGTCGCGGAAGCAACAAAATATGGTATGTTTCCGCGGCAGAAAGTAAAATCCGTATCAATTCATGTTGTAATTTACCATACTGGCGGCATAGATTCTAGCTTAAAGCCCAATCACGGGGTTTTCACCGGTATCCTGCCGCTGCTTGACAAACCTGTGAGCGGTCTGGCTCACCAGTGGATCCCCCGGCTTTCTCTGTGTGCTTTCTGGTTGATATACAGGTTTTGAAGGTTCAGCGTTTAACTGGTTTAAGAAATTAATTTCTGTGCTCGGCATAGATCCGGTTATTTCGGAATACATCTATACATATATATTAAATTTAAAACGCTGAACATTTTAAAAACCGGTATATCAACCAGAAAACAAACATGGAAAGCTGGCCAACTCACCGATGAGCCGGACCCCTTGCGGTTGTGTCAAGCAGCGGCAGGATACTGGCAAAACTCTGTTTGAAAAAAGAAGCCTATGTAGTCCCCCTCATTATTCCCTATTTCCAGCACGCTTTCCTAAGAAAACGGTGTTTATAGGGTTTTGCGGGTGGGGAATTAGGATACACAGGGAAATATCCTTTAAAACCTGCTATATGCAGTTTTATTTTATTGTATTTTTAAGTGTTTTTGATTTATATCTGTAGATTTGTCTAATCTGTTTTATCGTTTGACGTATTGCGGATAACCCGATTATCAAATTGTAGGTAACTTGAATTTCTCAAAAAATTAAAATGATGGCTAGGAGGTCGTCTACTTCAACTTATCTGAAGTCTAACTCGCTGTTCTGGAGTTTGATTAGTGTAGCTCGCGGAGCGGAGCTCCGCGCACACCTTGAAATTACATGCGGAACAACTTTCTTCCAGCTGCCGCGGGAAGCAACTTCGACTACATTTTTTCGATTAACCTTACTTCTGAAAATTTTTTTCTCTGCCTATCTTATTTCTTCAACCCCCTAAGCCCTATAACCACCGTTTTCGTAGGACTTTTGCCGGGACTAGGGATAAATGATGGGGACTACATAAGCTACTTTTGCCGCCCATTTCTGTGCTTTAAGTTAGCCCCTTTCTTGCCAATGTGGTAAATTACAATATCAATTTATACATGGTTATACCGCAGTGACTGGTGGAGTCCGGTCATACTTTAACAATAAAACTTCGGTCTATGCCCGTAGACCTAGACTGTACCGAGAACAGAAATTGATTTCGAAGGAAAGTAAGAAAGAAGCATCAACTCAATTTTTCCGGTGATGAGGTTTTATTTTGCGTTTGGATATAGAATTGTGATCTCAAGCGACAGCGAATTTAAAAGCACTTCCGGGAATTCATTTTTTGGGTAAAAGTTTTCAAGAGCTTTGAGAGCGCTGAAAACCGTAAGTTGTTCACCGACACTTCCTCGAAACCTAGTGGACACCTTGAACGTGGTCTCCTTATGAGTTGTTGTTAATTCCGTCCGAGATGTTAGTTACTGAGCATCCCCTCCGCATGTGGTTTTAGTCGTTCGGTGCGGCTATCAGCGAAACCAAGCAAACTCTCATTTATCTTATTCAGTTGCATTTTTAACAATACAAAAGCACAAAACCTGCATTTACCTATGAAAAACGCATTGGGAAAAACATTAATCACCCTTACTTACGTCCTTATTTGTCACTTTTATAAACAGTAATTCTTTAACCATAGTTTACCGTAAGTTGCATAAAGGATACAATTGCAAAGGGCTATTAAGCTATGCTAATTCATTTTTATATTATTTGTATAAAAACACTTTGCATGCTTCAATAGAGGCAGTGGGACATTTCCGTTTTACCCGGGAAAATGGTGAGTTCTTACCAAAATAACATGAATTGAAGCACTTTCTACGTGGTTCTACGCAATGCCAATAAGAACGCTTACTGCGTAATACGGGAAGACTAAATATGATCATGTCCCTACACTAAGCCAAACCTTACTTGCGACCCTAAGCTTAACCCTAAACCTAACATGAGGTCTGACTTCGATTTGCCTGGAATTACGGTCGGTTCCTGTTTCCATTTCTTGCCGGAATAGCATAGCAGCTGGTCCGATGCCTTCCTCCTCTGACGTCTCGATGCCCGCGGCAGGTCGTTTGACTGACAGTCACCGCCACCAAGGCAGGCCGGCGCTCATATACTTGAGCTGAGCTGCGTCATGGTCACGCATGCATCTCTAAACAGCCGCGTATGCCAGTGACCTTGCCATCAGACCCCCAAACCACTGTATTTGACGCAACCAATTACACGCCCTACAGCCGAACAGTCACTCACAGACGAACCGACCTAAGCGCGAAACTGACACACCTCTGCTAGCACGCGCCCGAACGGTTGAATTGTCCAGACACCGCTGCTCCCAGACGGGCGCATTTACCACACGCAAACAAACATTCAATTTACGGCAACTTGTCGTGTGTACCTATAAATCGCTCCTAACCTTTGAACATCTTCTATCCGACCGAATATCAAAAAAAATAAGGAGAAAAAACGACCATTGGAACAAGAGTTTTATTGTCCTGACCTTTGGGATTCCATCGGGAATCCTTGATCATAGGTTGTCGTAGAAAATTTTGAGGCATGCGCAGATAAAAGTGATACATGCACAGGTTGCACGGTATTTATAGTTCGCAGCGGTCATCTGCATACGTACTATGATTGTCAGTTCCTGTAGCCACCGCTTGAGGTCTTAATTGGTGCGTCGATGGCTCATTAATTGCCATAATATTCTTGTCCGCGCCGGGTGCGGGCTTGATAATTGCGCGACCATGACCGCTGTCTTCAGAGTTGCTGATGCGCCTGGCCCTTTCCGCGTGACTAATTCTCTTACTCAGGAAATTTATCAGTACACCGTATGGGAAGGCCGTATAGTTGCACTTGTTGATGGACTGAGGGCCTGAGAACCATGACTCGAGCAGCTCACGGCTCACGCGGCTGTCACCTCTTGCGAGGATTTCGGCCTTGTCAAACTTGAAAATATGACTGGCTCCCGTCGTGTGAACTGAAACCTGGGAGTTGGCATCTTTATTCCTCACCAACACTGCATGCTTGGCCTTTCGCGTCCGGAGTAATCTCCCAGTTTCTCCGACTTAGTTGATTTGTCCATAACTTTGACGACAACGGGCCTAATTGTCACGTAATTATCAAGCCTGCATCTGACGCGGACAAGAACATTGTGGCGATTAATGAACCATCACCGCACCAATTAAGACCTCAAGTAGTGGCTACAGGAACTGACAATCATAGTACGTTTGCGGATGACCGCTGAGAACTATAAATGCCGTGCAACCTGTGCATGCATCACTCTTATCTGCACTTGTCTCAGACTTTTCTACGCTTACCTATGATTAAGGATTCCCGACGGAATCGGAAAAGTCGGTACAATAAAACTCTTGTTCCAGTGGTCACTACTTCTTCTTCTGAACTGTTTCCTGGAACTCGCATATTGGCAGACGGAATATTCTTAGTGTTGTGTTTATGGTAGATCTGCCGTCCTTGTCAGATACAGTATTTTAATAATCCCTGCTGAGTTTTCATTTTACTAAAGTTGATTGAATTTTGAGAAAATAGTTGTTCATTCGTTACTAGATGTAGGTATATGTCCTTGTGATGAAATTCTTCCATGCATAAATGAGAACCTTATATTAAGGGACAGATCGCTGGTGCCTTATGATTGGCAATTCAACACTCTGCTAATTTTATTCTCGATAACGAACACGTCATTCATCGTCAACCATCGTTTTAGCACAACAGATGTTAGCCGGTTTCTGACTGGTTAGCGGTTATTTGTGAATTTGTGTCTATTCGATAAGGAAAGTTTTCAGTTAATTAACATAACTGCCGTTACATGCCACCTACTTGCTCGTAGATGTAGAAAAATGGGTTATTTAGGTTTGAAGTACTCCACAGAAAATATTCTTTAGGGCGCATAGTGCGCTAGCAAGTCTAGTCATTCACGTTCACACTAGGGTGCAGGCCTTGGGAACTAATAAAACAGGAACGTAAAAGACGTAGGCGGAAATTCCTATTGAATAGACCAGACTACGGTAAACTATGCCATAAAACCTCTCCTCTCATTAGGTGAGCACAAACTATGTGATCTTCTTCTGAGTTTGTCAAGGACGCTTCTTGAAAATGACCTTTCGTACGGCAAAAACCTGTTCAACAGAAAATCACAAGTTCGTACTGCTCCGAGAAAGCAGAATTACATACCCCCCTAGTGCACACAATACCAGTCAAAACTGAGAGGGTCTTCCTATGGAACAGATTTTAAGACCAGAACAAGACCTTTATTCGCGATTATCTACGACCGTCCGTAATAATGATTATTGGGCGAGCAAAATGTAAGACTAGTAAAAGTCTTGTTCGGACGTTCACATCTCCTTCATCTGAACCCACTCAATGATCCAGCATGATAATTCCAATGATAAATCTCTTTGGATCTCTTCAGTCACCCGGACGCCAAGCGGACCGCATGGGGGGTTAACGACACCGGAAGCAAGCTTTCTAATATGTTTTGGATAGATTAACTTTGGTCATGGAATTGCAGATGGCAACTTTGACGATGTAGTTCCGCTTGCGGAAGCGCTAGGTTTTCCGTTACATGAAAAGGTTCTGGTGTAAACCCTGGCTTGCCTTGAACCTATTTGTTAACGCAGCCTTGCCCTAGGACAGATAGTGTCAACACCAGTTAAGTTGCTGAACTTTATGTGGTGTCAGGATTCCGCCAGATTTATCGATCAAGTCCACGTCAAACGGACACAAGAGTTTCCCGGGGATTGTTGCTCCGAAGCCGTAAGTATTAATCACTCCATCGATCATGGAGTAAGCCTGTCTATGCTTATCAGCCGATCACACCCTATGCACGAACTAAAGCCACCCTAACCCTTGCGTTATCATTTATGCCCTCGTCCTCACTCGCTACCACAGCTTAGAAACTTGATTAAGTCTACTCTAACCCAGCTGCCGCTGTCGTTTCTATACACGCGTTCACCAGAGCGCAACTTAGTCCTTTTATCGATTGCCATCCCCCATCTAGTCAACCTACGTTTCCAAATCCGTCGCAGATCCATCATCAGAGACATGCTGATCTGAGGCCCGGTCTAATTGGCTTTCTCAAGCACGGCATCAGAAATAGAGGGTCTGTATGCAGCCAACGTTCAAACCACTTGAGAAAAGAGGTGTCAAACAGCAGCCATGAGCCAAATCACATTTCGGGCCCAACCAAATCACCTCTTAATCTGAGTTTTCATGGCAGGGTTCGTCACTTGCGTTAAGAGACTTGATGTGTCAAACAAAATCGATTTAAGGAAGCAAAAGTTATAGTTTCTCTTCAAGGGCGGTTAGATTCGATTTAATACAATTACGAATGTTTCGAAACGCGGCTGGCTCGCCAGGCATACCAGGCCTGCCAAAACCAGTGTAATAGCACGCGCATTTAAAACACTGAAATGCGACTTTCTACATAAGTGTTGATGGATTCCCTATGCTGCCAGCGGAAGCACGCGTTCCGCCGACTTTTTGTCACTGAGTGCGGAGGGTTCACTCCAACAGTGGGTTCCGAATGCGCCGTCAAGTTCAGCATGCGGCATCTCATGGATTCGCACTGGATTCATTAAGGTATAAAATCTACTAACGATATCGTTAAGCATACTTCGGTTTCACATGTTAGTAAATCCTTTCTGAAAAACGACCCAGCAAATTCTGTGGAATCGAAATTGTTTTCAAAGCGTACGGTTATAAGCGAACGATAATTTCTGAGTGTCATATTTAGTTATTTGGCCGATATTTTCCAGTGACAACCGACAAATAGAGTGTGTCATTTGAATAAATGATTCATTCCTAGGCCTAAATAAGACAATCTTATACTCTTTTCTGAAAAAAATTCATACTTTTTAAAGATATCTTCATGTGTTCGACGCATTTCCTGGCAATGGCGAACACAGTATCCAACATTTCTTATTTATAGGAATTTTGTTAATATTTCAGGTGAAAATAAAACTCCGCGCCGTTAGATTAGCCTTTGCACAAAAATCATGTTCGCATTTTCGCCCGTTTATTTTAGAGTCAGCGGACAATACCTGCCAAGAAGCATTTTGTACGAGTTCAAGATTTATCAATTTTGAAAAAAGCAGTCTTAAAATGACCAGGTTATGATTCTGTTGCGTATGCAAGGTTTAAAAAAATGATTCCACTCTAGCCTCCCCCTAGATTTGGTAGCCCCAATTTTTCAAGGACAAAATAAGGTAGAAAAAAAATCACTCACGGTGCACTCGTAAATCAGTCGATCGTAGGGCTTAAACTCCTGAAAGTACACTGCCTGATATCCTGACTGCTCCGTCGCCTCAGTTTCTGCCGGTGGCTCTCCATCCTCAGAGGCTCCGCTTCTCGTTTCAAGTGAATTCATGCGAAAGACCGGCTGGCTGCTCACGCATTAGCGCACGAAATAGTTGTCGTGTGTCTTGATCGCAGCCAAGATAAGCACTTGATGCGTTTGGCGCCGTACTTTCCACAAGGTCTCATCGCGCGCGCACTGCCTCCGCTGATCTGTGCTCTGATTGGTGCAGCGGCGCATCGACCAGCGCACAGGAGCACGTGACTCGCTGTCTGCGGTTCGCACTTCCCCACACAGGTGTGTGAGTGTGAGTAGCAGTTGCACGGCTGGATGCCTGTGTGCGGCGCACCCAACTGCACCCAGACGTCCGATGTACGCTGATGTCCAATGCCTTGCCGGTGGTTTGTTTGCCTGCGTTAATCTGCATAATACTATGGTAAGCCTAAACGTCTGCAAGGCCATCTTCTACTGCTGCGATAGTAGAAGAAGAAGACGACGACGAATGCTTGAGTGCGCTACTGTCTTGTTTAATTTTCGCGGAACTTGGAGTAAATTCTTTGAAGCAGACACTTATCAGTCTCGATCCGAAATTGGAAATGAATACTTTCAACTTAAATCTATCCGCTATTACAGCATTACTGCGTAATATTGACAAAGTGCCAACAGGCAGTTAGTAGTATACACTAGATAATTATTAACCACACGGGTAGCACAGGTACTAGATAAAAGCCCAGACACGCAGGTTTCGTCAATCTTGGCCGCTGCCTGAGTAGAGTCTGCCAAAAGAATTAAATATGCGATTTCCAAGAAGCAGTTCAGAAGAAAAAGAAGAATCGACCACTGGAACAAGAGTTTTAGTGGCCTGACGTTTCGGATTTCGTCGGGAATCCTCAATTATAGGTAATCGAAAAAAGTCTGGGACATGCGCACATAATTTTCCGATTTCTCCGACGTAGTTGCTTTGTCCACAAATGCACCAGATCCGCTAAACGACTTCAGCTGTTTCCTGCCGTGTCAGTGGGTTTTTTCGGCAGGAAACAGCTGGAGTCGTTTAGCGGATCTGGTGCAGTTGTGGACAAAGCAACTACTTCCCAGAAACCGGGAGAATGCTCCGGCCTTAAATAGCCGAGCATGCAGCGGCGGTGAGGAAGAAAGATGCCAACTCCAAGGCTGCAGCTCACTAGACTGGACCGGGCCATATTTTCAAGTTTGGCGAGGCCGAAATCCTCGCAAGAGGTGACAACCGCATGAGCCGCGAGCTGCTCAAGTCATGGTTCCCAGGCCCTAGTCCATCAACAAGCGCAATGATTTGGCACTCCCATACGATGTACTGAGAAAGTTCCCGAGCAAGAGAATCAGTCACGTGGGAAGGGCCGGGCGCAGAAACGACTCTGACGACAGCGAACCTAATTGACGCGCAATTATCAAGCCGGCATCCGACGCGGACAAGAACATTGGGGCAATTAATCAGCCCCTACCGCACCAATTAGGACCTCAAGCGGTGGCTACAGGAACTGACTATTACAGCACACATGAGAAAATAGCCATTTTTTACAGTACATTCGTTTTGGAAGCGGTCAGAAAGAAGCTCGTTGAAATGCGGGCCTCCTGGTGTCCCTGAAATTTCTTGTGATAAAATGTATGATAAGGAATACTACAACTCTACTTACGTCATTTTTTTAATCGAAAACATTTCAGGATTTCGATTAAAAGTTCTTGAGATAGGGAATCTACAGTACCTTCCTGAACTCTCGCTGCTGGGAATTTTCGTGACTCCGATTGGTCAATGCGTCTTTCCAGGAGTTCACTTGCTGTGTCCCCTTGAAAGGGGAACTTGAAGAAAAGCGTCTTCCCTTCCACAGGGAATGTGGTGGGTTTTATTTGTCCCACCATCAGGCTCGGTCTGAAAGCTGTCAGCTGTATAATTGCAGTCAATTGACAACATGCTAGCAGAAAGTCAGTAGTGTAACCTGGGTAATTATTTACCATACTGACAGTGACGAAACTTACTAAAAGTTCAGACACACGTGTTCTATCCAATCGTGTTCCGCTGCCTAGCGCAGCTATACGGCATATACAGCGCCATCCTTGCGCACACTGTTGATTCCAGACATCGTTTGGACCCCGCCAAAGCCTTGCAGGTGATTTATAAGGCCTCACAAAACTACCCCAAGTCCCTTGGTAAGCATCTGCTAGCAACTGATATCCGGTTGAGGAAGCTGGTCCTGTGCGCACAGAAGAACCTCATGCAAGCTCCACGCCTGCCATGGCCAACGGGCGCTTATGTGCATACACTCGTCCGTGCTTTCTCTTTGTCCTCCCCTATTCCCTCCCCCTGTACCGGCTCCATCAAATCCCCACCCCGCATAACCAGCCTTCGCTTATGGACCCCTCTTCCCTATTTCCACGACTCAATTGTATCATAGGACAAACGTCTTGTACCGCATCCTTAACTTGTACACCCCTTCCCCCCGTTATACTGGCCTGATGATAATTTAACGAAAATTTGCCCCTGCTTGCCATTTGCCCTTGTGAATTCTCTAATGGGGACTTCTGAAACTTTGAAACCTAACTGTTCCGAAGGAATAACTCCAAGTTCCGGTCTAAATTTATTCGGCAATTAACGAATATAGGCTAAAAGTAAAATTCATAGACCAGAAAAACACACTCAGGACGCTGGTGACTAACTGGGGGGTCGAACACCTCGCAGTTGTATTAGACAGTGGCAAGACACCAGCGAAACACTCGTCTCTGGGCTTAAAGCTAGTACCTGTATCGTCAGTTTGATAAATATCTACATATTTATATGCTACTAATGACGCTGACAATGGGGTCAAAATAAAAATCCACACTAATTTTGTCCGAGAAAATGGGCAGGTGATGCACACAAATGGGACCCAAGAAATGTAGCCAGAACTGTTAGGCTTTATTATAATATGGTGCTTTAGTAGATTGCCTGTAAGTTATATAGCCTTAAGTTAAACAGATAGAAAGTTGTTTGATAGCCACTTGCCCTAGTTTAATTTTTGCGCAACTGTCTTTAAGGAGTCTACTTCTTAGAGATTTCTCTGACTTGCATTTATCTCGATTTGTTTAAGTTCCTTTGCTAACTCCTACGCGCAACACTTCAAATGGTGTGAGTAACGGTGTCAATAGCTTACATTTGACCCACCGTCTTTGTTCTTCGGTAGTCGTTGTAGGCAGTTGATTTCTTTATATTGTGGCTATCCTGCTTGGATTATCGTGACCTTTTTTATTAACGTGGGACAGTATTATCGGTCGTTCACACTCTTAAAGAGAGTCCGTTGAGGAGAAGCGTCCCTCAAACATCATCAGGAAACTGTTTGCATAGAATACTCCTCTAGGAGAATTCATCAAGTCTCCCCATCCTTACCAATTCCCGATGTTAAATGGGATGCAGAAAAACTTGAAAGAAGTATTACCAGTTTACCAGCCGCCCGTCATCGGCCGGTATTTAACTTAAGAGCCAACTGCGATAAAACCGCAAGCTATCTGTAAGTGTGTTTTGCTGGTTGATAATGGCTAATTAGCCGCAAAGGGATCCGTGTTCTCTCTCTTGTCCGTCTAGTATGCGGACCCTTAAATTTACTTAAACGGCCGATTTTTGGCTTTTGGTGGGGCGACCGTCTCATGAACAGAAAACTGAATACAGCTCTAGAGAATTGCTTGCGAGTATAACAGTATTTTTCTGGCACAGCTGTGGGGCTGCACAAAGGCATGAAAAAGCACTGCAAACACACGCCTCTGTAACCGTGCATCTAAGAAATCCCCTTGGGGTGGTCCGATATTTAAATCATTTATTTGCCTCATTTTAAGTGGATTGGTGAAATTATTTTCTTCACATGTACATTAAATCACCTAACTTGTGAAAAGTTGGCTGTTGTATTCAAGCTGGTAGGTTAGCCTACAGCTGCTTTTGTGAGTTGGATCTGTTATGTAGATTTGATGCTCAGGATACCTTCTAGTAAGCACAAATGCGTGAAGGGAAACAGCGAGTCCTTTGGAGTAATCTGAAGTTTTCGGATATTGAATAAATTTCCTGATCTAGTTAATATTGCAGAACAAAACATATTGCTCTTTTATGGGCTGTGCTATAAAAGAATAGTGACTGAAGCAAGGCAATTGTTTAAGTAAATTCCCTCTGTAAGCGGAAAATATGAACTTCAATAACTGACAATCAGGCGAGAGCATTGTGTTCTAAAAACGAGGAAGGAATTCAGATTAAAAATACATACTTTTGTTAATTTCTAAAGCTGTTTGTCACAGCACGCAGGTATAAAATTGTCCCGCTTTATCTCTTTATCGCACCGGAGCTTTATGACTCTGAAAATGGACACCGAAATTTGAAGCATATGACATGATACGTTTCCGAATACGTTTCTGCTAACGTGTACTTTAGAAATGGAATGGACAGAATATTAACAGTTTTCGCAGAATCTTAGGATGCATTTAGCAACTATTCGGGGAATTATTAATCTTAGAACAGAGACTAAAAGTAATCTAATGAAGGGAAAAACACTCTAATATGAAGTGACGAGAGCGCTTTTTTTCATTTCCAACCGAAACTTTCTCCTTAAGTATCAGTAAATCCAAAATTCTCTCAAAGTTCCCCAGTTCTACGTTGATGATTGTATGTGAAAGGGTTACTACCAGAGGTACTCGACAACTAAATATATAACTCAAGTGATTTTTAATGAAGAAACTAATTAGAGGAAATTCTTAATTTGATCTTGAGCATATTCATCTATAGCTTTCGTTTTCGACGTTCATTTTTTAGCGACGATGAGTTTTATTGGTTGGATGAATCTACCGTAGGACTCAAATGGCCATCTTTGTAAGAACTACTAGTCAAATTCACGTTTGTCGACAAATATCTTGTTTTGAAGTTGTCGATTGACACACGGAACGGAATTTCTGGAAAAACGTTTGAAATATTTGAAATGTTTACTGGACTTTCACAGAAAACCTGACAACATCTTGTAATACACCCTCAGAAATACCTCTTAAATAATTTTATGAAAGGGTATTTTTAATATACATAAAATGGTATGTTCATGATTACCCCTGACAATTATCGTTACAGTTGCAAAAATGCCTCACGTTTTTGGCAGTCAAGATTTTTTTAAAATTTGGTGATTCCAAAGAAACTAGTAGGGCTTTTAGAATTTCGTTCAAGTCTTAAACTCGCTTAATGTTCTCCAGTAGTATTTCCAGTGCTTTGTACCTGCGCTAACGGCGGTTTGCCAGTGATTACCAGTCACTTTGCCTCAGACAGATCCCAACGCATAGGCTACGAAAGCTCACTGGCTTCGACGGCACTTCTAGTAGCGGATACTGACTAATGCCTTCAAGTTATTTGACTGATGTCGCTATGGTGGCCAAACCTAATTCAGACGAACAAACTGTCTTTTTATAACGGGTGACATAGATTTTACAAACATCATTTGCACCAAAAAATACTTAACACCTGTCCGCGATAAGTTTCAGCGTAAAATTTGGTCCAATTTACAATTGAATCCTGTTTAAAAATTGTAATCGCCTCAAAAATTAATGCAATAACTTCTACTAAATCCTTGTAATTGGGCTATATGCTTATTTGAGCAGAAATGCACTAGCTTCAAGGGAGCAATTGCATATAATTTAAAAAGGTCAACAATAAGTCAATCATATAAGCATAACTTAGTTAACAGACAACGCAAAAAGCTGCAAGGTAAGTGAGCATTAGTTAAGCTAAATATTCTACCATTAAATGTATCGGTCTACTGTCTCGACTTCAGCAACCATTTAGTCTAGACCTGTAGGCTGCAGATGCTATCACCACCGTGGAGCCACGATGGCGTCAATTGCGGAACTGCATCCTTTCCGCTGTGCTCGACGTACTCTGAATCGCATGTTACCAACAGCAGGACTGATTTGAAGAAAAAGTTGCCGTATTCAGAAACCTAGTTGCCGATACGAAGTGACTGACGCCAACAAAGCAGTCTTTCACAGCTGCCGCAGTCTCATACAGACGTGGGTGCAGGAAATACGGAGGTCCAGAGGGTCCACCAGGCCGATAAAAGCAAAGAGTACGTGGAGCACGACTAAACGACAAACGTCTTCAGCTCAAGCAAGGCCATCTACGCACACTGCAACATAGTCTACAAGTCGCTATGCGACGGCCTGTGAGGGTCTATAGTGAGCTCCAAGGCACACCGGGGCAAACATTTTCCTTATCCAAACCGGTGAGCCATTCACTACCGTATCTATGCACGTATATTACTGTGTAACTGTACACCGATCTGTTTCAGTTTGTACCCATCTTGGTTGATGTCTTGTTTGCAAGATCTTGTTACCCAAGTAGATGTGTTCAAGGGGAAACAGTTATGTTATTCGCTATATATTTGGGGTATCAAGATCTTGCAAACAAGGCATCAACCAGGATGGGTACATCCTGAAACAGATCGGTGTACAGTTACCCCTTAGTGTACAGTCCCGATCAAAAACGTGCAGCACGGTGGACCCATGGCTCAATGGTTAGAGCGCTCGTCTCTGACTGGAGAGACGCGAGTTCAAAGCTAGGGTATGGTGGCAATCTCCGCTGCTACACTGAAATTGGGGTTTCACCACCTGATGACGCCTAATGAGGCAGAAAAGCCTTTGTGGGTTGTCCCCTGTGTTTGCCGGTAATACATATACGTATATGACGCAAATACACATTATGCCTTGGCGTGGCCGGAAGTTTGCGTATTCAGTGGAATCTAGCCGGCGAACCCCCAAATACACACCCACTCCACCTGCCCTAACTGCCTAAACTGTCCAAGCACACTCAGTCGCCGCACGGGCATATTCGGTCCCTACGACTCTTAAGAAACGCTCATGTTCTCGTTCTTGTTTTCGTTCTCGTTCCTGCTTCCTCCCAATTTTGTTTTTTTGTCGTACTCCCGCTCCCTCCACTTCGCTCTCTATCTCTTCATTCTTTCCTCTGCCCTTGCAGAACCTGCTCTACAGTGTTCATCTCCGACTTGTTTCCTCGTTCACCACTGCACCCATCTCACCTCCGACAACCGATCAACTAGGCAATGGTCTGTTGCTGGCGCTAAGGGAGAGAGTGTGGTCGACCCCCAGCGTCTTTCTTTCCTTACTTAGATCAATCTGATGCGTTCGAAGCTATCGCGGTGCACTAAAAGCCATGGCTTGGAGGGTTGCCAACTGCCGGGATACCTTTGGACTGGATTGTCAGCCATTGACAATGGGCTCGTGCGACAATTCGAAACGCCTAGGAAATAAACTACTCGTCCCAGAGAATGCTTTCCTGTATTCGATATGTAGATTTAAATGCATACCCCCTCTGATCTAAAATATATGTATATATGAGCCATGGAAATATCATCAATGGGGTTTCTGAAGACATTAGCTATTCCCCTCATCAAATAAACTGAAAAATGAAGGTCTGCCGTAAAAACTCATGAGCAAAACCACTTCACCGCACTGCTCGCTGCTAGTGCAGAGGTTGCACATAATTTGGTCCTGCATCACCAAATACAGGTACAGAATAGACATTTCCATCGTGGCTGGAAAGCGCGTTCTTCGGTCTATTCTGAGGGTGACACTCTCACGCATGTGCGATTTGAGTAGCCCAACCTTGTCCTACGAGAGTCTAATGTGCCGAATTGGTCATACGTAGCACGCTTAGACGGACTGTTTTATTTCTGTCAGCCGCTTTCGTCCAATCACGGCATCCGAGGACTGATTGTTTGGAACAGTAAACTGCTGATGTAGAGTTTCGGTGCTCCGTTTTCATGGTACCTTGGCGCATGTTTCACTGTAGTACTTTTCACGAGCTTGAACATATCACCACAGCCATTCACTTACGATAATCTCTTGTGCTTTTAAGCCATCGCACAGTGCCAAAGACCTTGGTTTGGAGGGCTTCAAAGGAAACAACTCTATAGCAGGTTTGTTTGCATTTTGGCATTTTCCCCCGTTTTTTATACGCACAATCGCTTGTAAGCCAAAAAGCAAGGGCATGTTGCTAAAAGTGAGGGAACAAAAAAAATTAAAAATAAACTAAACATAAACTAACTTAAAATAAACTAAACGAAAAGGACCTGTTGGGGACCTCTGACCACCACACGAACTTTGTTTAGTTTGGAAGCCTATTCGATCGGTGTTCGCACATTCCTGAGTGAAAAGGACTGTGTAATATTTGGGAAGCGGCCTATGCAAAATTGGTTAAACAAAGCATGCCTACTGCACGAAGTAAGTAAACAGTTATACGAAAAATAAGATGAAAAGGATTCTAACTGTAGATAGCACGGGCTTCAATTCGACAGGGCAGGTTGGCGCACTCAAAACAAAGGGTCAGGTTGTGATAGCTCCATCAGCTGAGATCGGAACCGTTCTTCAACTGCGAGACACTTATCCATGATACATGTAGATGAACTGTATAATCTTGTCAAGCGGTCTCCTCGAAGCTGTTTTGAGAATACTCTCAGGCGCTTAGGGAATTCTAGAGCGAGGTCGATACGACGCAAGACGAATCAACGAAACAAAAATCGAACAGAGTTGTTCCAATGTGTCAAGGTGACTTCTCGCGTGGATTCTGGATCACGATGCTGCTGTTGTTGTTGTTGTTGTTGATGATGATGATGATGATGAGGATGATGATGATGATGATGATGATGATGATGATGATGATGATGATGATGATGATGATGATGATGATGATGATGATGATGATGATGATGATGATGATGATGATGATGATGATGATGATGATGATGATGATGATGATGATGATGATGATGA
>JAYGXS010000007.1:12761831-12838022 GCA_036362985.1 Ligula intestinalis | reverse complement strand
TATTTAAAGAATATCTGAAATTTCTCTTAAAGGGTAAGGAGAAATTCAAAGTTCTAAAGGCATTCCGAATGGGCCGTATAACAGACTCAAAAGATGAACAACGCCAACCAAGACCGTTGAAGGTTGTTCTGAAGAGTGAGGCTGAGGTCCAGCTATTGTTAAGCAGGAAACCAATACTTAGATACTCACACCCGACGGTTTTTTTTCAGCGGGATTTTTCCCCCGCGGAGCGGGAGAAATGGAGATTGCTAAAAGTAGAACTCCACAGGAGATGCGAACTCGGCGAGAGCAATCTTCGAATTCTGAACGGGGACATCGTCCATGTCCCGAGGTCACTCCTCTGGAGAAAGCCGATAACACTAACAGCCTAGTCGGGATAGAAAACAGTCCGTCTCCATCAGCACCGACAGCCCCCTGCATGCAATCTCACGCAAGAGGCAACCGCCTGCATAAAATGGTGAATAAGTCTAAATTGAGCTTTCTTTACACTAATGCCCAAAGTCTTCCCTCAAAAATTGATGAACTCAAGGCAGTACTTTCGGAGCGGAAACCTGATGTAGTTGCCATAACGGAAACATGGCTAAAAGCAGAAATCGCGGATTCGGAGATTTCGATTCCACCATACCAGCTTTTCCGCAAAGACCGCCAAAACCGACAAGGAGGTGGGGTTGTCGTGTATGTCAGAACTGAAATCTCTGTTGTAGAAAGATAACACACTCTAGCCCTGGAGTATGAGTCCATCTGGTTAAAGATCAAGAAGGCGAATTCACAGAACCTTGAATTCCTGGCCGTTTACCGGCCACCAAACATTCTGAGCGGAGCCGACGACTCACTCCTTGGTCTGGTGAAAGAAGCTGCTAGCCACCAGGAGGTTCTCATCGTTGGTGACTTCAACGCCCCTGCAATTGAATGGAACAACCTGACAGTTGAGGCGGCGTCAACTTCCTTTAGTTCCAAATTAATGGATCTCACGCTTGACCTGTCTCTAGTTCAGAACGTTAAGGGCATAACCAGATTTCGAGAAAACCAGCGGGCTACTTGTTTGGATCTCATTTTCACGAAGGATTCGTCCTACATATATGAAGTTCATTCAAGTGCTCCGCTCGGTAAGAGTGATCATACGACGCTAATGTGGGATTACTCACTCCATACTCAACGGCTGAGGAAAACGGAGGACCAGCCAAACATATGGAAGGCAGATTTCAATTCAATGAAGAATGCACTATCGACCGTGAATTGGGACTGCCTACTCAAGGGGGATCCGGAGGAGGATTGGAGATCACTCAAGAGGGTTGCATTAGATCTGCTTAAGCGCTTTTGTCCGGTCAAGGTACACAAGACGACTAGTCGTCCTGCCTGGTTGACGAGAGACCTTAACAGGCAACTGAAGAAGAAGAATAGGAAATGGAAGTTATTCAGGAAAACTGGGTCGCCAGTACACCTCGAGGAATTCCGACGCCAAAGAAATGCAGTAAAAAAATCAATTCGCCAGGCCAGGAAAAACTATGAATCAAGAATCCTCCAACAGGCCGAAGAAAAGCCCAAAATTCTATTCCGCTACATAAACAGTAGATTAAAAAACAAGGATCCTGTCGCAGTACTTAAGAATGATGATGGCGGAGAAGTCGTTGAGAATGACGAGAAAGCCGAGTACTGTAGCCGGTTCTTTGCTTCGGTATTCACTAGGGAAACCGAGCTTCATTTCGATAATGCCAACAGTGCTGTTGTAAACGCCGGTCGTGCACTTCATTCTCTACTATTTCCAACATCTGTAGTTGAGAGGGAGCTGCAGAGCCTCAAAGAAGCAAAGTCATCCGGTCCAGACAATATACCAGCCAAGTTCTTGAAAAAATTGGCAAGCAAACTCTCAGAGCCCCTAGCACATATCTTTCCTTCTTCATTTGAATTAGGAAAACTGCCATCCGAATGGAAAGCGGCAAATATTTACCCGATATACAAGGGCGGAGCCCGAACGGAGGTCAACAATTACCTGCCCGTCAGCCTAACTTGAATTTGCTGTAAGGTGATGAAAATGATAATTAAGAAGACGAAAATGGAGTTCTTGGAGGAGAACAACCTACTGTCAGGGCTCCAACACGGCTTCAGAAAGAACCATTCTTGCCTTTCCAGCCTTCTACTCTCCACTGAGCAGTGGACTCGCGCACTGGATGAAGATGGTAAGGTTGACGTCATCTATGCGGACTTCAAGAAGGCATTCGACAGCGTCCCACATAAGCGTCTAATGTATAAATTGTCAGAAATTGGCATAAGAGGAAACCTGCTGGCATGGATCACAGATTTTCTCACAGGGCGATCGCAAACTGTGTGCATCGGTGACTCAAAGTCAAGCCCTACATATGTTCTGAGTGGCGTCCCCCAAGGCTCTGTCTTAGGGCCACTGCTCTTCCTTATCTATATCAACGACTGTGTCAACGACCTGGGTTGCAGTGCTATCATGTTTGCCGACGACGTCAAACTCTGGAGAGCCATCAGGTCTGATGCCGATAGGAAAGTGCTTCAAGAGAGTCTCAATCGACTTAGCTGCTGGTCTGCTCGTTGGCTTTTAAACTTCAACATTAGTAAGTGTGTGGTTTTAAGACTCCGTACTAGAAGGACTGATGAGGAGAACGATTCCTTCCAATACCTCCTCGATGGGCACCCGCTTTCAAATGTGAACGAACAAAAGGATCTCGGTGTTCTAATAAATTCCTCACTTAAACCATCTACTCAGTGTGTAAAGGCAGCTAAACGCGCGACACAGGTGCTGTTTGCGATAAGGCGGGGATTCGTAAACATTGACAAGGAGCTCTTCAGGAAAATCTACGGAGCGTTTGTTCGGTCCCACTTGGAGTATGCTGTCCAGGTCTGGCGTCCGTGGTTCAAGAAGGATTACCTGCACCTGGAACGAGTGCAGGCGAGGGCTACGAAGATGGTCAAGAATCTTGGTCATCTGCCTTATGAAGACAGACTGACCGAACTTGATCTTTTCCCTCTCAATTATAGGCAACTCCGCGGGGACCTCATACAAAGCTACCGAATTGTTAGAGGCCAAGACTGCGCCCTAGAATTTGATGATTTCTTCGAATTGGCTCGGACTGACCATCTGCGAGGTCATCCTTTTAAACTACAGAGGAAACCGGCCTGCATCGACGTTCGACGAAACGCCTTCTCTCAGAGGGTCATTGGCGCGATGAATGGACTCCCGGAAGATGTGGTCCTCTCAGATACTGTTAACATTTTTAAACACAAACTTGATTCTCATTTGCTGAGAAACTGTGGCAGATATAATGAACAAAGTGTCAGTAGCAGCACCTTGCAACTGGCTCACACTTATCGCTGATGTTAAGCCTACATTTGTACATTTGTATTATGTACTATTGTTACAGTGGACCTATTATGCGATTTCGGTTATGAATAGGGAGCTCAAGGGCGAAAGCCTTCCTCCCTTAATAAAGTGACTTAAAGTGACTTAACATAAGTGCTCTCAGATCTGAGATGTACTCTCGCTTTGAATCTCTAGAGTCGTTTATGCGGCAGGAGTTTACATTGGTCAGGCAACTTATTGAGAAGTCAAGGTAAGATCGCTCATTATGGCTCATTTAATTTTCCTTAGAAAAGAAAACACTGACTTTAAACAAGTGTATCAACATGACACAGATTGGAATCGGTAAGATTGGTCTTCTTCACATTTTTAACTATTTTTGCGGGTAGGTTGCAAGCACCTTTATAATCTTCAGAGACCACACGCCGACACCCGGGCCTACATAACATCAAACAGGACGTCGTAAAGAATACCACCATTGAGTGGTTCCATGGTTCGCGGGATCGGTATGGAGGCATACGAGAAAAGCGAACAGAGACCGCAGCGGGCAATGTGATGGCCTCATACTTTCAGTCAGCGGACACTGTAGGTGCCATTGCATACAAATGGTCCTATTGGTTACCTTTTGCCGAGAATGTACTTTTAGTTATAATTTATAACTTTATTCTTGCTAACATATAAACAGCCTTATAATTCACGTTTTTCTATTATAGGAGCCAGCTGTCCTGCCGTCCACAAGTTATGCCTCCCCTGCACATTGACAAACCTTTATATATTGAAATTAACATTGACATACGTTTGGACAAATTTTCTAATATCTTCTTTATCTACTAATATAATATAATTTCTATTTCATTAGGACTTGTCCTTTACCCAAAAGCATCAATGGGCAGGTTTTGGGGGACCTTAGGAAGGTTAAGGGGACCGGGGTGGTGGCGGGGTGGTGGCGGGGGCATTTTACGCAACGGGAGGGGAGCGTTTGGGAAAGGGGGAGGGGCTGAAATGAGCAAAATAACGCGTCGTGCTGCTAATTTTTTTTTCGGCGACGGGGGAAAACGGGTTGACATCCCCGCCCTTAGCCCCGTCCTCCACGGGGGTATAGCCCCGTTCTGCCCCGTTTTCCCCCGCCGCTCGACGGGGGGGGGGGGGAACGGGGATTGTGCTAGCAGGGTACTAAGAAGTTCATACTTATAGGATATTTAAATACGGTGTAGTCTACAGTGTCTTTTGAATAGTCGAAAATATCAATCCAGTTCGTAACTTTTTATGCTTAATATTGTGGGAGTCAACCTACATTCCCTCCAAGGAATTTTTTAATTGACGTACCCTTTTGTATTGTAGCAAGATCCAATCTAGAAATATACGACAGAGTGTATTGAATGCCTTAGGGAATCTTATAATCTAGGGCGCAAAACATGAATATTGTTGCCTATACTGGCCAGTTTCAGAGTTCGAAGAACGACGGTGAGAATATGGGCTGTGCATGTAAGCGAGGACAGAATTGATACTTACACAGACTATTTGATTCAATCAAACGTCAACCTCCACAATATTCGGGCAATGTCTTTGGGCGTAGGAGAGTGAATCGAATATCACGGATTTCTATTCGCCATTTCACCATCTAGCTTCAACTTAAAACCATTATGTTGTTTGCTGAGACACTGCCAAATGTGCAGGAAAGCCTGACCCAAATTATTCTGCAGATTTGTTTCTGGCAAAATAAGATATTAAGGCGCAGCCTCCCACGACCTAGGCGCAATCCTCTGTTCACTGTTTGAATTCAGGTCGATGCAAATTAGTTTCCGGTTACTTGATTCATTTATAACGGAAAAACCTTTTTGAGTCTGAAAACGGTATTGGATCTGTTATAACGAATCCTAGTTTAACACATGTGGATATTATAATATCGAGATTGACCTACTGTCTTTTACTGAGTTCAAATCCGAACAGACTGATCGAAATCTACTCCAAACGCCCAAAGCAAAATGTCTCAAGGTGAAATGATTAATGTTTTCCCATCACGGATGTAAGTTTCATTTTTCAGCCACTATGTTAATTTTTTATTTTGTGGTTTTCAAAATTCATTCTCTTTACTAAATTCAGTCTTTATTATAGAATTGCTACTGTAGTAGTAGTTCCACATCGATGTGACGACTTTATAACGCTCAAGTTTACTCATACTGAACAAAAGTCCCATTATTCCGTATGTTTATCATTCAGGCACATGTGATGCACTGTTTTAATTATGCTCAACCTCATTCAGCACACCTTTCCTCGGGCCCGAGGGAAGACTTGAGTCCCTGATAGCAAATCTCGACAGCTCACCAGACCTTTGCTCGAATAAGGTCTGTAAACGTTCTCGTAGAGCATGCAGTCTCTCGAATGCGCGCGCATGGACCACGTGCTACTTTATGTGTTACTTCCTAGTACCTTAATGTCTTCTGAATTTAAAACCGGGTAAAGTATGCTTACTTGAGGCTAGCACTGTCTCAGTCCAACACTAATAGCTGAACTATAGACATTTAGTCCCACTTTGGTCATGGTCATAGTCTTGTCCCTTACGTTATTTTCACCGAATATTATGCAAGTTGTGACATTTCTCGAATAGAATACCTCGGTTTCATGTAGCCGATTTCCACTTTTGACCTATTTACACCGAACGACTAGAATAGTTAATTCTTCCAACACGTGTTTCCCCTTCTTCCTAACAGCAGCAAGGCTAAATTTACTAGTAATTCGTAGAGTTGTTGTCATGCCCATGTTAGCCGGCTTCGATGACATTGCAAATTGTACTCCCCCTTGCGTTTGACCTTGCTGATGTTGTTGGGTTCTTATTTAGAAGCTCATACAACGTGTAAGCACAAGATTGCGTTTCGCCGGCTTGACTGTGGTTTTGTGGTTTCGTGTCTTTTCTACTTCCGCTGCTTCCGAATGGCGAGTCTATGGCAGGCTTTTTAAATGAAAATGTAAACCATTAATTGGATCCCCATTGTATGGTCCTAGGATATAGTTGCAGTTACCGTTCCCAGCCTTTCACTGTGGTGAGGTCTCATTCACATTAAGGTCGAAAGCGATCGAATCAGTAGTGCTTGAGCAACGATTGTGGTCTGTGCGAACTAACCCTTAAAGTAGCTAGTATGTTTTCTTATCGTAACATGACTGAGCTCTTACTCTATGCACATCGAATATCCTTTTGCTATACTTATTCTCTGGGAACGGAGGAAAAACCGAATCTTGACCAGCCAAACTTTGAAGCATACGTTTCGTCTGCACTTAAGTGCCCTTACTGCAGAGTCTGTATCTGAATTCTCTATGAAACGTAACATATGTAAGCAAAATAAATCAGGAGTATTGCTTCTTAAGCCGGTAGCCGCTGAGAGCACTTAAAACTCCTCACCTTTGCCCATTAAGATCCTGGCAGAGCCGTCGGAAAGACATGAAAATAGTCCCCTCCCACTCCAGGGGCCTTGTGCTAGATTTTAGCGATATTCAGGTTAGTGTATATGTTAATGTTAGATTTATGGCATGGGAATATTTACCCTTCTCCGAATTTTCCGCATGGTCGCCTGAATTATCGAGGGGCCTCTTTTCGTACCCAGCTTCTTTACTTCCTGTCAGAATTCCCTGTTCTTTTCAGGCGTTTTCAAAATTGTGTCCTGATTTTTTTCCTCCTAGGGCCCAAACCAACATGAAGTTGCAACTCTTGGGTGCGCAAAAAGGACACAGTTTATTGAAGAAAAAGTCTGATGCCCTCACCATCCGTTTCCGAAGCATTCTTTCAAAAATTATCGAGGTACTCACGTCAACTTATTGATTAACTGAACTGATTCTGATCAGGCTAAAATGGCCATGGGAGACGTGATGCGAGAGGCTAATTTCTCCCTCGCTGCCGTGAAGTTTGCATCCATTGCCAACCTCAATCAATTAGTGATACAAAATGTTGCCAAAGCCCAGACCAAAGTAAAGCTGACAAAGGACAATGTCGCCGGTATTTTTGCATTCTCATTCTATTATACACTCTCTAGGTGTCACTCTGCCTATTTTTCAGACCTACACCGACGGGTCTGACGGTAGGTTCCGTTTATTCATATTTTCGTTTTGCAAGTCTGTTTTTCTAACAATTTTTTACCGTAAATACTTTGTCCTTCTGTTCACCCCGAAATCTTTGGCCAGTTGTGTTTTCCCCTGACTTTCTTCACTACTGAAGTATGCTCTGGTATATAGTGGGGTGGAGGACTGCAAAATTTCCGGATGTGTTGATAGCCGTTTTGCCAAAATATGCTTGCTAATAGTCGTTTGGTAGTAGTGTTCACGATCTAGCTTACTCATAGCACGGAATACGAAGCTTTGATTTTGCCTTAGCGTGATGGTCCAAAGCCTGCGTATGCGTTCGCGTGGTGAATAGGACTGAGTTATCTTACAGGAGTACCAAAAGCAAGAAGGGAGGTTAAGCTGGCCCGAGGGTGATTATTGAGTTTGTCAATGCCATTGCAGCATTGTTTTGAAAATTCTATCAGCAAACAATTTAACGACCTCACTCAACAAAAATGAACTGTGCGTAATTGGCCATGCGCTGGGACCGAGCCCCTAACCCGTCCATCCTGATCAACTCTGCTTCTGGCGATCAACAGAGCCAGAAGCCTGTAAGCGAACTAGGAGCTCATTCGAATTGCATGAAGGCACATAAGCCCGAAACCGTCCTCTGTCAAGTGACCGCCACACTCTGTCACTCCTCTCTGCCATTTTAGCTTGCCTGCCTTTGGCTAAAAGGAGCTCACTGATAGGTTACGGGACACCCTCGTTCCGCCGTGCCTCGGGGCTCACACTTGAGTCTCGCCAGCAGCCGTACAACGGCTAATGACGCAGGCAGAATGACATTATCGGCAAAGGCAGGGGAGCCTGGAATGGTCATTTATGGTCTATTAGCCGTCATCAGCTATCTGTACCCAACCGCAGGTTTTGTGGCACCCAGCTTACCAGCTTCGATGGAAAGCGATCATTCCTTTCGCCACACGTAGCCGGCTGAATCAGTCTTGGTGATTACTTTTGCAAAGAGAAGTGCGCATTAACCACTCCGATGTTTAGGTGGACGGGAGTATCGCTTCTTTCCGTCATAACTGTGTCCATATTATCACACCTTGTGCATTCAGTGGGGGTAGACCCAAAGCTTCCGGGGGCGAGGAGGGCAAGGCCGACACGGATAAGTTGGCAGTTTTCAAATGTCGACGACATCGGAGAGGTTGGCATGATCAGTGTGCCATAAATACCACACGGGGAGACAGGGTTTGTGGCCAGACTATGGGAGTGACTGAGTTATTCCCAAAAAAAACGACTGGCCAGCTCAAATGTTGGCATTAACCTCACTATGAACAATCTGACGAGCTTGAAGCTATCAGGGTACGCTCAAAGGTTTGGCTTGGAAGGTTGCGAACTAACGGGATAGATGGGGCCGCGCGGAAAGCCTATTGTGTGTTTACTTGTATAGAACGGTTGACTGGTGGACCGAGAGTCAGGCTGCAGTGACTCCTTAATCTGGCCTTTATGACACTCCCAAACAGCTATAATCCGAGCCAGGTGTGGCGGCAAGCATAAGGGCAGCTTCGGTCGTGCCAGCCACCTGTGCCCGATCTTGTCTCCGGTCTTCTTGACCCTGTCTTGACACCGGGCACAGGTGAGTAAAGGAGGAGAGAGTGCGACAGAGGCTGCAGATGTCTGCTCTGACTTAAAACTAATTCACGCGCAATTCACCATCCCTATACCGTCTTGTTGTGGAGCATGCAGCGAATATAATCGAAATCGACGTTTGAACTGGCCTATCGTAGGGAAAATGCGCTGATTCACAGTGGTGCTGAGTCCTTCTTCCTTTTCCCTGTAATGGTCTGCATGTCTCAATCGTCTGCTGGTGTACTTGTTCCAGTGGTTGATGCGGCATGCATGTCTATACCTGGAACCTGCAACAGCACGTGGATGTTCAGCAGTGGTTTGGGGCTCGCGCGGACCATGCACAACCCAAGAAACGCATGCCGTGAGCCGAAATAATACCGCTTGTTCTACAGTGAGAACCAAACAGCATCCTATGATGTCAGGAACAACACCAACGGACCCGCTCGCACGCTGCATTATTGATCAGCCCATAAGCCTTGTGCGTGATAATATTGCACAAGCTGCCGACAGTATTAGTGCTCAGCACAATCAGTCAGCTGAGTCAGAAGTCCAGCTGATGTACCGTCCTCTCAAGGGCACTATCGGATTGGTCCGATTGCAGGCTGACCTTGAACATAAATGTATGCTCCTATTAGGCCTTAATTACGTTGTACTAGGTACGTCAATACATTCCGTCCTTCAACCTCTTCCGTTGAGTTCTACTTGGGGAATTCGATGGACGGCAAACATCAAAAATGTAGCCTATTCATCATAGGCCAATCTAGCCAGCAATTTGTCGCAGTGACTGGCGTTTTAGCCAATTAGCAGCTTGTTTGCTATACTCTGCCGGCCTCTTACTGTGTGTACACTGTCTTCTGGAGTCGTTGTGCATAAGTAGGCTGTGACCTCGCGGCCTCTCTCCGTTTCTCCGCGTGCGCTTAATGAGCTTACTTTTGCACTTCTGCTCCCCCCTCACAGCCTACGAGTTGACGGGTCTCTCTGGCGGTGGTCAGCAGATAGACAAACTTAAAAAAGCCTACGCAAGGGCCGTGGAACTGCTGGTCAACCTAGCATCCTTACAGACTTCCTTTGTGACACTGGACGGGGTCATCAAAGTCACCAACCGACGTGTCAACGCGATCGAGCATGGTAAGTAGCGCGACTTCTGACCATTTGTGTCCATTTCCTCGTCTTTTCCACAGGATATCCCCCCTCCCCCTAGCTTCACTTTTTCCTCCTTAATCAATGCACTGCCATCCTCGAAAATTCTGCCTTTTTTGATAAACAGTGGAGGAAATTAGCACACGTCGAACCCTTGTCATTGTCGGACGGAAGTAGCCGGTTGCAGGAACCTGTCTGGCGCCTTGTCGCGCTGCAGGGATCAACGCGTCAAGTCTCCTTTTTCGGGTAGTCAGTTTAAGTGTAATAGCCTTCACTGCGTAACTCGGTAGACTGGGTTTAGGGGGGGGGGGGCGAATTATTTTGTCCCCCTACGAAGCACAGGACCGGCCGTCATTGGACAATATCATGAGACATTAAGCGGCATTTTGAAACGCCTTTTTGTTTAGGAAGGATTACCCAACTGAGCTTGCAGTATGCGTTATCGTGTTGCGACATAATTCCGAAATATTTCAGGCTTGTGAAGATCCCGGCGTTTGAATGCACCTCTTTTTGGTCGCCTAAAATGGCCGCACTAGCTATAAAAATAAATATTCAGGTCGTATGCATTTTTCCCGATGCCGTTAAACATTGAGATTTATTTTGTAGAAATCGTGTACGGATAAGTACTGTTTTTGTACTCCGTTTAAAAATGATATTATTCTGTTTAGAAGGCGCTTGTAATTATTCAGTTAAACCCTGTTGCAAAAAATTCGCGGCCTTAGTTTCAGTCGAACCTACACAGCAGGGAATGCTTTTGCGCAGCCAACGCTCTACCATTGAGCTACAAGGCTCACCGTGCGCTGTCAATTAAATCAAATTTGGATCGATTTACCCGCCCAATCTGCTGGTCGTATGGAATCCACCTACTGTGTGGGCTCGACTCCCACCGAGGCCGTGAGTTTGTTACAATTGGGTGAACTGAATTATTCAAATCTGTAAAACCTCTACCCTCCTAATAGTTTCTGATTATGAAAAAAAATTGAAGATGCAGGCATTCAGGAAGTAAAGTTTGGCGAACGTACGTTTTAGATAATTCATAACTAGACAATTACAGTAATATAAAGTAGAGTAGAGTTAACAAACGTTTAGGCAACCAATCAGTAGTATGTAAGGTGAAGGGGTATTCAAGGATCACGGGGTCAGATGCTAGCCATATCAAGGGGCCTGAAGGAGAGGACGGGGGAAGAAGTACGACAATTAGTTCATGTCGGCGCGTCGTCGCTGTCTCGCGACGTGGTAGGACACGTGAGAACTCATGCTGGGTCGGTCTTCGGCCAATGGAGCCTTAGAGCCTGTGTAAGCGCCATATTTGCGCAGTAAATCGTGTTATTTAGCCGTATGGTCCCTGCCGCTGCCGTCGCAAGTATATGCTGACACAATAACCTGGAGTGTTTAGTCACAACTCTTTACATGGCTCGGAACGCTTGGTTGACGTCCAGCCGGTGACTGCTGTCAACTAAGCAAACTAAAATCGTGATAGATATGGATTTTACTACACATCAATTTAGCCAGACATAGTGGTGTTCTCGCATCAGCTTGGATACATATCATGTTGTTCTACCAATGTACTGTGTCCCGCAGGAGCACGTAAGGCAGATAGGGGCGGCCATACCCGTTCTCATTCAACAAAGTTAATGTTAACGCTCGGTGGAATTGACTCACTTTATCCAGAACCATGATCGGGGATAGTTGGTTGTTTTCTAGTTCTCCCACGAAGACATAAACTAGTAAAGGTGCCAGGGGGGATCCCATTGTGGCGAACAGCCACAAAGCCTATCACTCATTCATTCTCCAAGGCTCGCTGCCCCAAAGTCATGTCATTACGATGCTTTCCTTCATTGGC
This sequence comes from Ligula intestinalis, assembly GCA_036362985.1. Classification (NCBI taxonomy): domain Eukaryota; kingdom Metazoa; phylum Platyhelminthes; class Cestoda; order Diphyllobothriidea; family Diphyllobothriidae; genus Ligula; species Ligula intestinalis. The sequence goes on along the minus strand of JAYGXS010000007.1, from coordinate 12,826,053 downwards.
GCCCCCGTCCCCCGAGGCTTGACCTCGCAGCTGCTTCTGGCTAGCCGATAACAGCTGCGTCAACGCCCCTGTTCTTTGGCGTGCTGGCGGACCCGTTAGTTCACCTCAGCTTTCTCAATCCGTACACACGTGCGCACACACCCGCGTATACACGTTCGTCCAAGTAAGCGTGCCTACCTAAGGGCCACTTGAGTAAGACACCCCTCGGCCGATACAGCGAAGACCTTTGTAGGCGACATCCCCTCGGGCAAACCACTTGAACTTGCTCCGCAATCCTACTAAAAGCAGCCGTCATCACCCCCACACAACATACAGTCGACTCTCTCAGGTCTGGCTGGACGCAGTTAGGACCAGCCCTGGCTTCGCCAGTGGCCACTGCCACCTGAGATTGCAACTGGGAGTTCTGTATACAATAAACACCTCATTCTGGTGACTCTTGCCTTTCAACCTGGGATTCGACCTGATGATAGTAGTGATCCTAGTACAACCACTATTTAGACCGCTACACCATCGCAACGCCATCGAGTCTGCGGTGACATTGACCATCACAACTGAATTGCACATGGAACGTACAGCGAAAGAGCATTTTCGCTAGGTTTCCGACCAGCATACGCAGATTGAAAGATGTTGTCTTACAATCTCGTCACATAAAAATTATATGGTTTCTGTGCGTGGACTGTTAGTTAACAAGGAGATGGCATGTTCATTCCTCAAGCATCGCATTTGTCCGTTTATGAGTGCTATTTATGAGGTATATATAACGTATGAAGTAAATAACGTGGTCCATATCCATGTCAACTTTTGAGAATTCTGTAGGATGTTTTTTTAAAAAATATTGCAGATATCTGGAAGAGTCGTGTAAACGTCTGATTTTTCTCACCGGGCGAGTATACAGCGGTAGTTTTAGATAACGCCTCATCTTCGCTCATCTCTGATGGTTCGTCATGATCGAAGAGCCTGATCCTAGCCTGCACTGGGCGAGACTGATAGCTCATGTGAAAAGAGCGTCAGGGCACGGTTACCCGTATCATTGGTTGATAAGGATCAACAGGCCAGAAATCGCCAAGCATTTGTATCTGGATAGTGTTGATTAACTAGTCAGTCCCTAATACTTAACCTTCGTTCATTCTTCAAAAATTATGGTGGTGAGGGTTTTGTTGTTTTAGGATAAATTGCAAGGTAAGTGGCTTTAGAATCACGACTTCCGGATATTCTTCAGATACCGGACTGTGGCAGAGGGTCTTCGGACAGTTAGGTCGATCGGCGCTCTCGGTCTGTAGTCGACATCAAACTCCTGAACTCTGGCGACCATCTCCGCCGCGCATTTCATCTGGTATTCGTTGGTCTCTTCCTCCCACAGGCTGCACACGTGGAATCATCAGTTAGCTTGTACCGCCTCCTAATGTGATTCAGCTTTGGACAATGTCCAGTCCTAAATCTCCCTAGAGTCGTTCTATCTAGCCTAGTCATTTTCTTTTCTTCATCCCAGTTGATGGGGGCCGCATACGTTCTTCGGCCACGTGCATGTATCATTTGTGGCCTGGAGGTCATTCCTCTGACTGTTTTCATCGTTGCCGCAAAGGATGTCGGTATACCGCCCGTTTCATCCCTGGCCGCTTATGCTTCAGCGTCTGCTTGTTCGTTCCTGGGGAATCCTACTTGGCTGGGAATCCACACGATCTCCACACTCCTTCCTGTTGTGGCTCTCTTCAGGACATTCATCACTTGTTGTACCAGTGGTTTCTTCAGGTCCTCTCTTGTCCCGAAGTTCTGTAGGGCACTTACAGCGGATTTAATGTCAGTAAGGATTGTAGCAGAACTCCAATCCTCGGGTAAGTGCTCTAGCCATTCTGCCGCCGTCAGTAGAACTAGCATCTGGGCATCAAAGGATGAGCTGTAGTATGCGCCCATTCTCCTGGTCGTTGCAACCGTTGAGTAGTTATTCTACCTTCCCTTCGTCACCACGACTCCAGCGCATCCCTATGTGCATCCATCTATTGCCGATCCGTCGGTATGGATAGTCAAGGACGTTTTCGGTAGGGAGTTGAGCGTACCCTCCATTCGTTGTCGGTTTTCTACCATCTTTAATAAAGATGTAAAAAAGGAAGGAGGAGGGGGGGGGGGGGAGAGTACTGCTCCTTGTGGGAGGCCACTTGTAAATTTGAACTGCCTACTGAGGTGTCCGTTGTATCGCACATGCATTAGACAGTTGGTCAGCCAGTTCTCAATCCAAATCTGTAGGCAATTAGGACCTTCATTTTAGCCATCTTCAGCTCTAGACCGGTTCTTTACACAGCGTCGTAGGCTTTTTCAAAATTGATGAGGGTCAAAGCTGTTCTTCTGCATGGCTTACTATGGAATCAATCCGATACCGAATGAGATAGTTGAATAAGCTGATTCTCGGTGCTTCTCGTCTTCCGAAAACCGGCTTGATAGTCTGCGAGCTTCTGGTTCCCTTCGACCCATTGTCGGAGTTTGTGTTCAACTATCCGTTCACAGACCTTTCCCACCACAGAGGTCAGGCTGATAGGTCTGCATGATTCTAGTTTCCCGCGTCTATGCCGGCCTTCAAGATTGGTACTATAATGGCTGTTTTCCATCTGTAGGTTATCGCCTTATCCCGCCAGCTCTGATTAATAATGTTTAGTAGCGTCATTCCTCCCTATAATTAATCTGATGCACTTGAAGCTATCATGATGCGCTAAAAGGCGTGGCTTACAGGGTTGCCAATTGGCGTGATAACTTGGATACCGCAGTCAGCCCAGTGTGTGTGTTTTGATGTGTGGAATGGCTAACTGCGGGCTGAGAGCCAGGCTCCTTCTCAATGTAACCTTTATTGGGCTCTCAGGTGGAAGCCGACCTAGCAAGGTGTGCTGTTGGTGCGTGCGTTGAGTTTTGGTCGCGCAACCCGCCTGCGCCTGCTCCCATCTCCGGTCTTCTTGACTTTTTTTTATTGATATCGGGTCCGGTGTGGAGGTGGTGAGAGAGTGGCGTAGATTCTCCGCAAGTCTATTTCCACTGTAACCCCACCGTGGTCGCCGCGTTGCTTGAGCTTCCTGAGGCTCTTCATGGACCTCGTCGAGAGCGACAGTCGAACTGTCGTCTTTGGCTGTACCCATAAAGCTGTAGGCCTTAGCGAACAGATGAAGGTAGTGAGATGCGTCCACCTATACCACCTATTGCGAGACGATTCGATTGATGTATTGGCTGATCCTCTAGGAAGCGTGTCACGCGTGTCACATGCACTTGCCGCTTCCCTTTTCTTTCCATTCGTCTCTTACATAGATGGTTATTACCACGCAAAAGCCTCGTCATACAGAGCCGAGAGAGAATGCAGTTATCTAGTTATGATGACAGCCTTCTATGCTCACGCCTCGTGGCTACTCAAGTACTTGTCAGGTTTGTTCTAATTAGTGGAAGTTAAGCACTTGAATTAGCCAAACTGGTTTGAGCGGAAGTCGGAGGCATAAGTCTTCCGTTTAAGTCTGGAGCAATGGCGCCAATCGTTTTGGGACCTCACGGGGTAGAAGTAGTTAGTAGACGTACAACTACATTTCTCCCTAGAAGTGGAACATCTCGGTGGCAAATGTGGCCGCGATTGAGGAACTTATCCCGCTTCATCGTTAGTATATTACATTGCTACTGAAAACGAATTCGGTAGGCATTTTAATGACTTCGGATGTTTTTGGTTTGCAGTAAAATGGTTTCGCGTCGTTATATGTCAGCAATGGCTTTTTAATTTATAATTTTTTGTTAAGGTATTTATAAACTACGTGCTATTGTCAATGTTCTATGCCTTGTATTAGCGACTGTTACTTAATATTATCAGTTAAAGTTGATTTTTTGACTTCAATAGCCGTCAATGGGTTAGGATTCGTGTGTGTCAGTATTATGCCTCAATGATCGGTGAATAAATATTCAATAATTCCATATTTAAATGATTAAAGTATTCAATGAATAACTCATTAATCGTATGTATTTAACAAATACTTAACAACACCAACCGTCGTGGATTGGTACGGTTTGGGGAAAGCGGTAGCTTAGCGATCTGCCAGACATTTTGCGACAAAATTGTGCCGACACTATTTTGCAAATTGCGCACCGTTTCCTAAGCTGAATAGCATATTTAAACACCATGCTTACTATTTACTACCTATTTATTGACGGGAGAGATCGCGAGTTCAAATCTCGGTGTGGCAGCAATTTCAGCGGCCACAGTGGGGTTGGGTATCACTAGCCGATGACGCCTGGTGAGGCAAAAAGGCCTTCCTAGTGTCCCATGTCTTTGCTGGTATTGCCCTGCCTATTTACAACTATCTGTATATAAACCTCTACATTTACTTACTAGTTACAATTTTCCTCACCAGTAAAGCCCTTATTATCGCCTTTCCCTCATTCTCAAAACTTCAGCGCTTCCGATCTTTGCCGTTAACTTTTACCATGCCTTAACTTCTTTATTTCAGTTATAATCCCACGGTATGAACGTACCATTCAGTATATCATCCAGGAGTTGGATGAACGTGAGCGGGAGGAGTTTTTCAGGTCTGTCCTTCCTTGCTGATTTTTTTAATAGTTCGTCTTGGTCTTTTAAAAAATCCTGCGAGATCGACCTTTTCTAAATTTCCTTGCTAAAGTTTGCAGCCGGAGCGGTCTCTTAGTCGATAAAATCTCCCGACCTGGGGAGTAGGCGTCCATTCATGTTTTTTGACCATCAAAGGTAAATAATTTGGGGCCTTATTCATAGAGGTTAAGTATAGATGAGTATCCACCAGATCGGCAGATGATCAAGTAAACAGGCAGGAAGAACAGTGAAATTGGTTGTTTTGTGACGTAGTGATGTGTTCATCAGCCATTCCGCTTGCTATCACTATCGGCAACTGTCGGATCTGGCCCACTCTGGGAAGTCAAACCTACACTGTGCTAGGGAACGAATGTTCGACGGGTGATTAGACCTTGAGGCTAAATTTGGGCTAAAAGACAACTCATCAACTCTCAAATTTATGCTGTACTTTGCCGGTTCTCTGCCGCTGCCTGCCACAGCGTCTGGGACGCCGGTTTTTTAGTGGGTCCCCAGCTTTTACTGTTTGCTTTCTGATTGATATATAACAGTTTTGATATTTTAATTAGAGTTGACCCAATCGTGAAAAACTCGAGGCGTTCGGCGGGATTTCAACTCGCATAGTAGAGAAGGCCTTTGCTGGAAGCCAACGCTCTCACCACTTGAGCTACAAACGCCCTACCTCGCGCCATGAATTCAATCACACTTGAGTCAATTTTACCCGCCCAATTTTACCGCTCGTATGGAATCCACCTAAACCGAAGAGCAACCTGACTGCCCAAGCAGGATTTCCTAGGCAGTCGTCATCAACCATGTGTAATTAAATTCATGGCGCGAGGTGGGGCGTTTTTAGCTCAAGTGGTAACAGCATTGGCTTGCAGTAAAGGCCTTCTCTACTTTGCGAGTTCAAATCCCGCCGAACGCCTCGAGCTTTTCACGATTGGTCACCTCAAATTAAGCAAATCTGCCAAACCTAATAATTTGGTATTTTAGTTTTTTAATTGCCTTAGAAATTAATGTATGTACTCGGTTTATATGTCAGTTTGTTCAAGGTCTAAGGTATAGGCATGGATCTGAAATTTCTGCAATGTCCAGCCGTTATGAAGGAAAAGAAGCGATCACTGGAACAAGAGTTTGATTGTCCTGACGTTTCAGATTCCGTCGGGAATCCTTAGTCATGGGTAATCGTGAACAAGTCCGAGGCATGCGCAGATAAGGGGTGATACATGCACAGTTTGCATGGTATTTATAGTTCACAGCGGTCACCCGCATACGTACTATGATTGTAAGTTCCAGTAGCCACCGCTTGAGGTCTTAATTGGTGCGTTGATGGCTCATTAATTGCCACAATATTCTTGTCCGCGCCGGGTGCGGGCTTGATAATTGCGCGACCATGACCGCTGTCTTCAGAGTTGCTGATGCGCCCAGCCCTTTCCGCGTGACTAATTCTCTTCCTCAGGAAATTTCTCAGTACACCGTATGGGAAGGCCGTATAGTTGCGCTTGTTGATGGACAGAGGGCCTGAGAACCATGACTCAAGCAGCTCGCGGCTCACGCAGTTGTCCCCTCTTGCGAGAATTTCGACCTCTTCAAACTTTAAAATATGGCCGGGTCCCGTTGAGTGAGCTGCAACCTGGAAGTTGGCGTCTTTCTTCCTCACCGCCGCTGCATGCTCGGCCATTCTGGCGATCCTTACCGTAACGCGTTCTCCGCTATTGCATGTATTCCGCGACCACTGAGGGGGATCAAAGGGGTTCATCCGCCTGAAGTAAGAGACAGGGGTCGACAAATTGCACGTTGGTTGTAGCTTCGGTCGTGTCATCTGCGTCGGGAGAACCAGTAGGTGTCTGCAAAAACACCTGGTCGGTGGCGATAATAAACCGTCTGTGTCTTTAGTGTTGGAATCCTGTGCAGCGATGGCACGTATGTTCGCTCTCAAAAATGTTGGACAAATAATCGACCGCGCGGCCAGAAACACATGCGAGGTCCCTGCGACGACACATCGCAAGTTCATCCCAGGCCACCCCTGGAAGACGACTGAGGTGGTTTGGACACGTTTTTTTAGTCAACCTCACAAGCTTAGTGTTTCTGACCCCGACCCAAAATGTTACCCACTTGAAGACGTCAAAGAGGGGTCAGATCAAAACCGGGCTTGATTCAGTCCGTCATGACATGTAGGTGGTTATTGAAATTTCACTATTCGGCCTCAGGCGTTGGCGGAGAGAAGGTATTGAACCGTCCAGGTCTGCTGCCATGGATTGTCACCTGTCGAGAAGTGCCATCCAGGACATAATTGATGCCCGCTAGTTCACTTATGATAGCAACCGTTACCATTACAAGTAAGTAAGTAAGCCACTTGAGGTCTGGCTTGTGTGTAAAACATTTGAGGGTCGTTGTGTGGCCATCCCAACGGCGTAGCCGGCTTTGTGGGCACTCATCAGTGGACAAATGCCACGTAAACGATACGTGAGTGGTAATTGGCCCTTGTGCAAGCGCAAGTAGTGATTTAAATGATGACACGATTTGATGGATTACTTGACTGGCGACTGCAAACATCCCACATCGACCGACATTTCATACGCACACGCAGACCACTGTCATTGTGCCATAACTAGGCGTTTATCTCGTTCGAAAATAGGGTGTTGAACACCCTATCTGCGCAGGCTTACCTCACTGATGAAAGTTCACCTGACCAATAAAAGAACTCATCTGTCGCTACAGTGGCTCTGGCAGCCTTTACAACTGGAAGAAGCAGATAGGGAGACTGGGACACCACTTGTGTCTGGGTATGACCGGCTGACGACGGCTAATGAGCCAGCAATGGCCATTTCGGTCTCCCTGGTCCTTTCCGGCAATGCTATCTGCTTCTTCCCGAAGGTTTTACTGTTAGTTCCGCCAAGTGCGGTTAATTAGGCAATCCGGTCGTAGATGTCTTATACGACCTACTAGATGTCTTCGTGTGTCCGGGTCCTTTGTGTCGGACGGCAGCCCGTCAGATTCCTCAAGGTTGTGCACCCTGTGGAAGACCGGCTTAGGGGCATCCGTCCAGGCCCTTGACGAAGTGTTGGAGGCCAGTATTCATATCGCTTAAGCAATAGTCCTTATTGCAGTATTCGCCGGTTATTAAGCCCACGGTTAATAGGCCCAGCCGCGTATTAAGCCCAAATCAGCTTGGGACGGAATTTAACATAGCAAAATCGGCCGGCTAATAAGCCCAGTCGCCGGCTACAAAGCCCAGTTTGTCAGATGAGAGCTGCACTCTGCAACGCAGTCTACAGGCATCAGATTTCACAAAATTCGACGATTTCTGGTGTCTGGAGAAGGACATCAAAGAGCACTTGTGAGTGAAGTTTCCTCCAAAACAACTGACACTAGGCCGTTTTTTTAGACGTGTCACAAATAATTTTTTTTGGTTTTGTTATTACGTAAAATACAGACAAAAAGCATTATTTTCTTGTAAATAACCAAACTAATCCCGATCTAATACCAGCGAGAACGTGGGCTCGTAGCTCAACTGTTAAAACGTTCGCCCTGATGGAAGAGATCGCAAGTTCAACTCTCCGTGTTGTAGCGATTTCCGTGGCCATACTGGGATTGGGTATCACTAGCCGATGACGCCTAACAAGGCAGAAAATGCCGTCCTTGTGTTCCCAGTCTTTGCTAGTAATACCCTTATGCCTATATCCTAGCCGCCGAGTGGTGGAGGCTCGAGAGAGAGAGAGAGAGCTCTAAAGGCAATATGGGGGACGAGTGGGTCCACTGACAGTTCAATGTACGCGTCTGTGCCACATAATACAATACATATGTAATGTATAGTGCCTATCCTGCGTTTGCTAATCAAAAACTAGGACTCTCCGGTTAGTGCGCCCGCCGCTTATTAAGCCCAATTTTGTCTGGGCCCGAGGTGGGCTTGATATCCGGCGACTACTTTACTAAGTATACTAAATCCGACTGTAACGCGTTTTTTAGAAATGCCTTAAGTCTTCCTTAAGAACAAATCAGAAATCAGGGATACCCTCTCCACAGACAAGACGGTATTGCTGCAATGCGACCATTAAAGCACGTGTTGTATAGCGATAACCGACAAGGTAAAAACGGTTTAGCTACTCTTTTTGATTCAATAATTAATTTACGTCTTGCGCGTTGCCGTTGAGGCTCAAACGCACAACGGGTTGCTTTCCATAACTATAAGATAATAACCCAAACAAGGCCTACTAGGACAACTATACTAAGTGAGTATGTATTGCTGTAAATGTTACTGAAAGCCGAGATATAACTGTCCAATTACGCCTTGCGTGAGTCCCTAAGGAAGAACATAACAAGAAGAGCGCAAAAGTCGACGTTTTTAGCGTACTTAGTGCAACATATTAAAGGCAAACAAACGCCTGTGCAGCCATGTCCATCACACCAATCAGGTAGTGTCTTCGGGTGAGTGTCGATTCAATTGGACTCGTGACGAATACGGTTGGCTTGTCAAAGTCCTAAGTCTGGTCGCAGCTTTGCGTTACGCCTAGGTGGATCGATAGCCTGGCGTGAGTGCGGCTTGGTATGCTTGCCTGCTCACGTGTCTGTTAGGGCGGCTCCTAACACGTATGTTAAAGAAAGTGGGGTTACACAATCTATCCTTACCCCTTTCGCACTCTCTATTTTCCCCATAACCCTTTCGCTGCAATTTCTTTTCCTACACTTCCTGCTGACAGGCTGAAGAAGGTTCAGGAGAAGAAGAAACGCATTAAAGCAGCCAAACTGGAGGAACTGAAGGCCAAGGGCGTTGACTTGAACGAGGACATTCAACCGGATAACATCCTCATGGACAAGGATCAGGACCAAATCCTCTTCTAGTGTCCCTTCACTTGACACGCCGCCATTGGGGTGGCCTCTAGCATAATATGTCCCCGAAACCCTTCCCGAGGCGTGGTTTTTGCACACTGTGCTTCCGATTGCTTACAACCCTCCCGCCTCCCCTTTCCGCACCCGATTCCTCATAATCATTCCGTTGACTTCTGCTTTAGGTATTGTACCTCCCCTATCTCTCTTTGGAGTGAATCACTGTATCTGCCCCCCGCTGTTGATCTTGGAGTCTCTTCAATCATCCAAACGATGCTGTAGTAACTTTTTTCCTCTTTATTCTCTTAATGTGACCGAAGTCCGTTAATTGTGAGCGCTGCGGTTTTTGTGTGGCGTTAGCCAACAAATGATTTTTTTTTCGCGTTCACTTCAGGCGTTGCTGTTCTAGCGACGGCTGCTTCGGACAGATGCGTTGTAGCTAAAACCGAACAGATTCTGGCTTGGGTAATTGCTGGTTGGCTGTGCGCTTACCCTAGTTTCAGAGGTGCACGCGTCTTTGAGTCAACACTGTGGTGCCTTTTTTCGACAATTAGACCGTTGCACCCGACCAGGACCACCATGCGCTCCGGCAAATGCTGTCACAGGAACGGTCACTTGCGCGTGAATTAGTTTTAAGTAGTAGCAGCAGCAGTAGCAATAGTAGCAGTAGTAGTAATAATAGTAGTAGTAGTACTTTTGCGCGGCATCTACCGCACTCTCTCTCTCTCTTATTTATCCGAGCCCGGTGTCAAGGTAGAGTTAAAAAACCAAGCGAAGAGTCACTCCGAGCGAAGAGTCAGCGAAGAGTCACTCCGAAGAGTCAGCGAAGAGTCACTCCGATCTCTCCTCGTCAGTTAGTTTGGATACATGACAGTTCGACCGTAGATGTATACCGGGATGGTGCAAGGGCGGTGACTTATGTGTGTGGATTAGTTTTAAGTGGCAGTAGACTTGCGTAGCACTTACTGCACTCTCGCCTGTCTGAGCCCGGGGTCAAGCGGGAGTCCAGAAGTGCAGACTCAGGTAACAGCCACCGCTCCCACTTCGTGGCCTTGTAATGGCGACATCGACGGCCTGACCCTTCCTCTGGTCTTTCCGACTCCGTCTTGACACAGGGCTCGGGTAAATGCGAGGAGGTAAAGTGCGGTAGATCCAACGCAAACCTACTGCCACCTGAAGCTAATATATTCCTAGGTCATCGTCCTTGCCCCACCACGCCGGGAAGCACCGATTGACGTCGCTGTTTTAAGTGTCCTGTGTAGACGACTAATCAGCAGCGGGCAGTATAGATGGAGCCTAGTTTCGCAGTTGCGTTCCTTTCGTGAGTGGATTGGTCGCCGAGTTGGGCGTGCAGAAGGTCACAATAGGCCAATGCATTGTGAGTTTCTGTCGGCAGGCGGACGTGGACCGTGCCGTCTGAACAGACCCAAGTTCTGCCTGCATAGTTGTGTTAAAATTATTTGGGCGGTTGACTCTGGCGGATGTTGATCGGGGTTCGTGATAATGGTTTTCGAACGACACTGCGATGGATGCACGCCCTTTTCTCCTGGTGACGGGCTCGTTTGAACGTGTTTTAACCATACTACTAGCTAGGACGAAACCGGACTGAAACGTGATGTTACAATGAAGGCAGTCGAGATAGGCGTGTGTACTTTTGCGAGGAGGAGAAGAGTGTAGTTGTCATACTGCCATTGCGGTGCTCGATGATGCCAACCCTGATCCCTCGTGTTTTGTGCCCGGTATCAAGACAGGGGTAAGGCGACCGTAGGCGAGACGGGATGGAGGTGGTCGGCGTGGTGATAGCGTTGCCTCAGCGTATTACCACGAGTCTTACTCGACAGTAGACATCCGACCGGGGTTTTACTAAAAGAGTCGAAGGATGGGAGTGGCGGCACGGATCCCAGATCACACAACCCGAGCCTCTGTGTAACAGACCGCAGATCGCATCTTTTACATCTGAACTCGTATGTTCGTTTCTACCGGTGGACCTTATTATGCACCACCTGGTCACAATCTACCGTGGGCCAAGATTTCAACACAACAAGAGGATGGTGAGGGGGGGTGGCAGTTATTCGGGTTCCAGCTCACAGAAGCGTTCATCAACGCCATCAAGGTGCCCGGTGAGATTACGCACCTGTTAGCGTAGGAAATGATCAACAATGGTATCAATGCACTTATTGTAAATTTACGGCCTGGACATACACCTCGGCCCAGTTCAGCCCATGCTCGCAAGTACACGCTCCACTACACATACGCACACTACCTTCACACAAACACCTGGTTCTGGCAGCCAGTGGCATCTCACCTGGCATTGAGGTCATGCCGAAGCAAGCCTCCGAGTCGAGTTCATACTGTGTCACGTTACGTGTAAATGAGCAATTGTTTGTCGCTCCGCTGACTGTGTTGGCTTTCAAAAAAGACACTAATAGTCACAACTTCATCGGAAGCACTTACACTAAGGTTCGAGTCAGTTAGAACAGGGCCATCGGGAAGGCACCACAAATTCAAGCGAGGAACGCAACTAGCGACAGAGGAAAATATAGGACAAGCCGGCCAGGAGCCACATGACCAACAGGAAACACTACGCCACCGCAGCGCCCACGAGGTTAAAATCAACTCACATGGGCAGCAGCAACTGATTACTATGTCGGTCGACGAGGGACAGGCTAGCCAGTACGCTGACCTGCGACAGCCGCACAGGGGGCAGAGGTCACATGAGCCCACCAGCGATCAAACTCACGGTCAGTCAGCAGCAAACAGGCAGGTCAAAGTTCGTGCGTCGAGCGCGGATATAATAAGAGACGTACGGCAAGGCCACAACAGTCACAGCAAACAGGAACAACCTCCACCTTACTCTGAAGATGGAAAGGAGCGAGTATCCGAAACGTCAACTCATTGTTTTCACGCGGCCTGCATGGCAATATCGGAGTTTATAAGTCCTTGCGCTAGGGGTGAGGGTGGGAAACTAGGCTAGCTTGTGAACGTTGGTCATGGATCAGGTAAGTGAAGTTGTAATTACTGTCAGTTGCACGGCGTGAGCGATTGCCACTAGGGGGGTGGGAGCCATGTGTGATCACCATCTGGCGTCGGGGTTAACCCCGGAAGGTAAACTGCATATGCCAGCGCCTTCTGACCACACGTAACTGGATTCGCCAGCCGTATAGCCACTGTTTCTGTTGTTACAGGTACCCGTTCGTGTAGGCCCTTGGAGAAGTTGGCTGGTGTCCGGTAGACCACCTGAGAGGTGTGATTAGTATCGACTTGTTGATTCGTATCGATAGGGTGCGCGAGAATAGAACTCGATATCGATCTAGTTTTGCCTTTACTTAACAGGGCCGGTGTGTGTTCACGTACCCTCTTGTCTAGGCTCCTCTTTGTTCGGATAATGCATTCCGTTCCACAGGAGCAAATGAAAGGGTTAATACACATAAATGTGGCCTTCAGTAGGAGTCGGTCTTTACCTCCCCATCATAGAAGGGACTAGTTTGTGAAGAGAACGGGTAAATTTGCGGCGGGGAAAAGCGCTTGTGATCGCCCTATCGCTGGCAGCATCGTCTAATATATCCGACAGGGCAACGAGTTCGTGGCTCGTAAATCGTTAGACCAGTTAGGTCACATTTTGGAGCCTCGCGTGGTGCACCACCCTGAATTAGCTAGGACTAGCTGATAACGGTGAATGAGAAAGTAATGACAATTCCAGTCTCCCTATTCTTTGCCAGCAATGTCCATATCTCCCTATGTCCTGAAAATACACTACTTTTGCCATTAAAAAAAAGAATAATCAGATCGACGTAGAAGGTTCGATATAAGTCGGAAATAACCGGTGATCTAAAATCTCAACCGAAGTACTCTTTCATTGATAAAGGGGATTGGGTTGATCCCTCTACACCAAACATGCGAAAAGGCGATAATTCAGACATTTTCGTTACCTGCATGTGTCAGATGTAGTTGATAAGGCAATCAGCAACGGTATTTGTTGACTAATTTGAGTTGCGACAACAGGACATTGGCTTGTAAAATGTTTGCGGCTGATGTTGCGAGTACCCTCATCATCACATAGTAGCTACTTCAGTACCCTTATCGCCAGAGTGAAAAGCCGCGTCTAATCACTTTAGGAAATTGCAACCCACACACTCTCTTACCTCCATTGAATACTACTTCTCTAGAGAATGCACTATTCCTCCAACCCAGTGTCCCACTTGTTCTCTTCCCATAGCAAACCAGACTTGAAGATCGTAGCCGCTAAGGTCTTCTCTTAGTACCTTAAGCGACTGCGATAAGGCTACCAAGAGATCTTATGAGATTAAGATATATGGCAGTATAAGAAGCGAATATAGCAAACACACCTGTATCAGTATCAGTATATTGAGGGATATGTAGGAAAAATTCCTTTGAGTGCCCTATTTGTACATATGTTCAGTGGTAGCAGAACATTTGTTTCTTAGACTGTTGGCGAGGCCAGTTGTCCTGTGTCATAGGATGGAAATAGGAGCAGACAGTGAAAAAACTCCTCAGGGATTTTTAGGCGAAAAACTGTCGCTATTGTGGGGATAATGCGTGGTATTTAGGAGAAAAAGGGGGTTCCAGCTGGGGGGAAGGGAGGGGGCATTGCAAAGGTTCCCAGGATCATCACCGTGTGGAAGCCACGTCCTGATTCTTCATTGCTGATTGCAGAGTCCGCCAACGGAACTGGAAAAATACAGGCATTCGTTCAGATCGTCGACAGTCCGCTTTGGGTCGAACCAAAGGTGAATGTTTAGGCCGTCAGGTCTGGCTGATAAAATCGCTAGCGGGGTAATCACGGTACGCAGATAGCCAAGTAGGGTAGACCACGGAGACCTTTGCATGAGGCTATGCGTGGGAGGGCGTTATAAATAGAAAAGAGAAAGGATATAAAAACTAATACTTCTGAAAACTTGGAAGTTGTATTATGATTATTGCAAATTGTCAGTTCCGATCCATCGTGCACTGCTATATCGATCCAGTTTTTGCTTAAAACCCTCTAGCGATTCCGACATAACAACGTCCTGAGGAATCGCATTCCATGCTCCGACCACCCTTTTTGAAAAGAAGTGTTTCCGAGCGTCCAGCCTGGCCCCTGTCACCTTTAATTTGAGGGGATGACCCCTCAGATTCGTGGTCGTTGCTAATTCGAAAAATCCCCTGATATAAGACAGCAGTCTTGAAGACGTTATACGCGGAATGCTAGTATCAGGTCCCCCGAAGCTGCCTGTAGCGCAATGGGAAGAGGTTGAGATTTGACAGCCGTGTTTCATAAGGCTGCGAGCCCTGCCCCATAACAAGTTTGGTTGCGCGCTGTTGTACCTTTTCCAGGATGTTGATGTCTTTCGTGGCCCAGGGTCTCCAAGCTTGGATAGCGGATTCTAGGTGCAGTCGTACGAAGGTTCCGAAGACTTTTTTGAAGCACTCTTCATAGAAGGTAGAAAAAGCTTATCTGACGAGGTATAGGATCGACATCGCGGACTTGGCTACCTTTGTGCAATGCAGGGAGGGTTTAAGCGAGGGTGTGATCCAGACTCCCAAGTCTTTCTGGGGGGTTCACTTCCTTCAATGGTATGTCATTCAGTCGGTAAGCCGTGCCGTTTGAAGATCCGGATTTGCCGATTCGAATGGTGGTGCACTTGCTCTCATTGAACGGTAAGAGCCAGTCTGCTGACCACTTTTGAAGTCTATTTAAATTTTCCTGTAAGTGCACTTCGTCAGCCGCAGTTCGAATTACGCTGTGATTAGAGTTGGGTTTGATGGGACAGATGACAATCGAAAATAGGAGAAAGGTAACCCATTTTTCACTGTCTCAGACTGACGACCATTCCTAAATACTCTTAAATCCCGTGATTCCTGCGCAAGTTTACTCAATCGGTAGCTTAAAACACCACACAGCTACCTTTTTAATGCCATATCCGGTGATGATTGCTTTCGTGTTATATCATTAGGAATGCCTACTGGGACTATTTGAGTAGCCATTGTTACGCTAGCTTGTATTCTATCAGGTACTAACGGACAGAGGTTTTGCGCGTTTCTTTGGAAAGAAAAGGTAAATTTGGAAGCAGAGGCATGGGATGCTAGGCTAGGGATTTGTGTTTCAGAGCAGAACCGGATAATTCGGGTTATGCTACGGCATTCACTGATCGCAACTGCAAAACATAACTGCTAACCCTAAATACCAATCCAAATTGCTGATCTCAAATACTAATTCTAACCATTACCCCCATGAAAAATTGGTTTTATCCCTGTACAAAACCTGCATCTACTAGTCTTAAATCCTCTGTTTGCTTAGGAAGATCGCTTTAACACAGCTTCTTACTTCATGTCAATTTTTTTCACGAAAGATGTCTAAACTGGGAAACCTGGAAAATTTCCATCACACGCAATCATTTCCACGTTTTTTAAATCTAAATTGACCTCGAACTTCTTTAAATTTGTTATTTGAAGAAACGATATGCTTTGGTTTTAGAAAGTTTAGAAATTTTCAGCTAATTTTGAGAGTTACTGACCCCTATACCTGAGTTCATAGTTTCCAAACAATATGCTGTATATATTCTGTTCAAGGAAAGAAAACATTTTTGCCTGAGGTGTGAGGGAAAAGTATAAGTGCTATGCATGCCCGTCCGTAGTGTCGGGCCATCATGATGTCCATCAACAAGTCCCAAGGTCAAACCTTCAGGGTGGCTGGAATTTACCTGGAAGAATCGTGCTTTTCCCACGGTCAGTTCTACGTTGCGATATCTCGGGTTGGCTCGAAAACCAATTTGTACGTATTGGCACCCAACGGCGTTACGAGAAATGTCGTTTACCCAGAAGCGTTAGCCTGAAGAATCTACCATATTTCCTGCCTTCTCATGATCCCGTATTTCTGACTATTGTTTAATTTCAAAATTCTGCTCCCTTAATGCCCACATTTACCACTTTCCGCCGCATACATACTTATTTACTCGCTCATATTTTAATGCCACCTGTGGGCACGTTTGTGATGTAGTTGGACAAGCATTAAAAAAACATGTTCTTTGTAATGATGCTAGACTAATTACATTGCCGCTCGGCAGCAAGTAAGGTTTGCCACCAAACTTCTTTGGCATAAATTTCCTTTAAAAACCATATGGCTCGCTACTTTTCAGTACTTTGTTTGCTTAGAATAACTGTTGACGGTCATTGGGCTCCCGTGCTTCGATATCTGGTCGGCAGACCCGGTAACCAGCAAGGGTGTACGATGGGCTCAACTCCGGTACTCTGCGATGTTCTCGTGCCCATTGCGATCTTCCCCTCACGTGTCCATTAGGGTATTGTACAACCGCGATGGCCTCCTCCTGACATGATTCCAACACTTTGAGCAACAGGACATCCGATTTACATATACCCGTCGCCTCCCCCCCATCCCGGCCCCAGTCCCAGGCTCGAAAATTTTTCTCTTTAAAATCCCGCAAAACGGCATTCGAAACTTGACTTATCGGAAATGCCTGAGGAGTTTTTTTTGCTGTCTTTCCCTACCCAGCGCTGATCCATTTCTGGCAGCGCCACAGGTTCTGCATCATAACTATGTACAAAGAGGGAGTTCAAAGGTATTTACCTATGAATTTCCCAAATAAAGCTGAAATTAACTGGCCATAATCATTTTAAGAAGTTCTCATATGCAGTTTACCTACCTAAAGGTCAGCAGGTAAATATTTTTCGGTTATTCCTGTCCAACTGTCTACGCTTAAGGTTAACTTCAGAAAATCTGGTTGCCACGTGGGACTTCGCCAGATCTTTGAGCATCGAATTGTTGACGGAGAATTGCTTACATAAAATTAAAACGCAATTTTAAGGTTTCGTCAGTAGTGACCAGTTTGTCGGGTTGCCGGCTTACGCTCTGCTAAGTCTGATTCGAAGCCATGACCTGCCGGTTGAATCTGAGGAACAAGTCTTTGCGGCCATTTCCACGTGGGTGTGTTCTGGTAAGGAGGCGACAAATGAGAGGTTACAATTACACGCCCCGGGTATGTTGGAGGAAGTTCGAAAGCTACAAACAACCGACCGATTCCGCAGGCAGCTGGTGGCTAGTCATCCAATGTTTCAGGATAGCTTCGGATGTTCTTAGGTATATGTCTTTTGATCATTTGATATATTTGTCATGGAATTCGAATGATTCTTGAGGTTGAGCAATGGATTGTCGCTGTAGACAACGACAAGCCGCCCTGCTCATTAAACCGAAACTCGAGGCAATCAAATGCCATATTCGTACTTGGAAATGATAAAGATAAGGACAGTCAGTCCGTCCTTAGCTTGGATTCAGGCTTCCGATGGAGAGAATGAATTGCTGCGATGGAGAAACGCTCATACGCCTCCTACAGTGTCGTCGGGGGGTGGGTGAGTTTTGTGACAGTTGCGCAATTTTTCTAACCCATACGTTTGTCTACTTTAGTTTGAAGAAGTATGCAGCTTTTCGCAGACTAAAAATCCCCCAGTAAAACACCAACCACGGTAAGCATAAGATTGCAGTTTAAAGCTCATCTGCGTTTTTTTTATTCTTCTTTTCCCTCTCCATCAAAGATAGAATTTTTGTGGTTGGAGGATCGACGCCACAGCAGCGTTTCTCTACGACTGTTAGAGAGTTCCTAGTGAGAGAACGGTGCTGGCGTAAGCGGGCATCCCTCGTCATCCGACGTCAAGAACACGCAGCCGCAGTTGTGAAGATTGCCGCCGCCAGATCACGCGATCAGAAATCGCTGATTGGCGTTTTTGGCGGAGCGTATAAGAAAGGGCAGAAGTGGAAAAGACTTTCTTCGTGCGAATTCTATGCCGTGGATCGGGACAGGTGAGGTCAAACTCGTGTGTTTAACGTTTCGTTTTGCAAACGACACCGTACTTTGACCCACTCAGCTCTTCCTCCACCCATAATGGACGGTTTAAATGTCCCGATCTGCGGGAGAAGAGAGCCGCCCCAGCTGCTGCCTTCATGCCAGATGATAATTGCATTTTCGTTTTTGGCGGTCGAGATGACTTCGCCCACCTAGCTTCAGTGGAATTCTGCCAACTAGGAGCAGATTGGGAGGAGATTGCGACATCGGCCAGCACCACCAACTATTGGCAGCCAGCAGCGCCCATGCGAACTGCGCGTTCAAAATTTGCAGCGGCACACTTTCATGGAAAAGTTATTGTCGCCGGTGGAGAGAGTGACGGAAGGACATTACAGGCTATGGAGTTATTTATAACACCAGATGACAGGTGTTCACTTGGCCAGGGGACACAGCTAGCCGATATGAACCAGCCTCGTTGTCTGTTTTCTCTTCTCAGCTCAGTCGATTCAGTTTTGGCTCTCGGGGAGTAAGGATGCCTGCTCCCGTTTTCTCTACAGTATTTTCCGCTTTCGAATATATGTTGCCCTATGAAGCCCTTTTACCGATGCAAACATATGCAAACGTGTACGCGTGAAAGTAGCATCTAATACGACATGGCATGCGGTTCGATCATTTTTTAGAAACACAGCAGTATTTAATGTGCCGACGTGGTCTTAACTCTCATTAGTGTGATCTTTGGTCTTTGTTGATGCACAAGTAAACCCGTTCCTACTCTCTTATGTTTTTGGCTAGCCTTAGCTGCGTAGCCCAATTTATAAGGTAAAAAAATATAATATCTGCGGGCGAATCCAACTTGGCAAGACGACACAGGATCTTCATGCTTGGAGTGGCATTAAAACCAGAAGCAATCGGTTTATGGAGAATACTATCTAGACTACTACGTTTTTCTTCGCTCTGTGACTCATTAAAGCAGACCTTTATTGCAATTTTTTGAAATTTGAAGGCAGCTTCGAAATTTCGGAAAGCACAGTGGAGGCACTGACTGCACCAAAAGGTTCTGATGACTTTGGCAATGACTTGACAGCCTGGACCTGGTCGTTCAAGGACCCAGTGGAGGCGCTTGACCGAATTTGGGGAGTAGCAAGCATTCATATTTAAATTTCCGCACTTTTTGCTATTTCTCCGGAATTCTTTTCACTGCCCCGAGGTAATAAATAAACGACTTGCTAAAAAATTGATTGCTTTAGTTTGTGGTTGGAAGCGGGCCGCGTGCAAGATGTACTGGACGAATACGGACAATACATCAGGGTACCACAGGCGTTATTTCCTAAGCACTCCCACAACAAAAGACAAACGCGGTGGTGGGGCGTTGTGACCGTTTTGGCCGCGTCAGCCACCTTCACTTCTGCCCCCTCTTTCCTTTATTCTTCACTTTGTCTCGAAGCCGGGCCGGACTTTGGGACTGGGGATTGGCGCATGTTCGCGAACGCCATCTTTTACATGGGGAGAAAGTATCATTTTCTTTTCCTCTTCCATAAGGTTCCTCTCCTGCATGTGTTACCTGAGCTTGAAGCGACCATGATGTACTAAAATCAATGGCTTGCAAGTACATGTGAATTAATTCTTTCGGATATAGAGGAAGCACAGTTGGGGTGGGGATAACTGACTGTACCTTTGACTCAAGAGTAAACATCGCCAAATAATAATGATGATCGGCCTCACTGAAGTAATTGAGCCAAACCGTTAACGTAAACACAACACACACCCGCGTATAGGCGATAAGTGTATAAATGTCTCAAAACAGCAAACCACATTGTCCAGAATAAATAAGGTCCACAACGGAATTCTGATATTATTAATTCGATTCTTTGTAAAATAAACCCACGAATTGAGTAAAATGTTTGCATTCCAGGAACGTGTATATTTTGGGGAAAATAAAGTTTATCGAACATCAGAATCATTATTTTATTGGTCTGAGCTTCCGGGCTCCTGTAGGCTTCCATCGTCAGAGATGTGAGTGCAACAACACACGCGGCGCGGTGACGGTTCGGGTGGATGAGGAAGCTGACAACCAGGCGCGAGACACACACAGTGACTCATTTATGTAAGGTAGAGCCCACGCACGGAAGGTGAAGCGGCGTAAAGATGAGGACCGTGAGCCAGAGTGTCCATTCTCTGAAGATGGGTAGGTGAAACAAATACTCGAAACGTAAGACTTATAATAAACCTCTCTCGTAAAATTTCTGTCTTAGTAGCCTTTATCAACAGGCACACTTTTCCCGTGTGCTGCAACACCTGAGGTTTGAACCCGCGCCTTCTCGGCTGTAAGTACAATACCCTAACCACTGAGACATTGGCTCGTAACCCCGTCGGTAGGGATTGGGTATGGTGGTTAATTCGCGAGCAAGCCGGAAGTAGCTGCTCCAGCCCTTATTGTCTTTGTCGGTTAAGTCTTTCTGCCTGTTATATACGAGTATTTCGCCTTATCATAGACCGGTGTCATTTCGCTCGCGTGAATGTCCGCTCAGTTGCTCTTTCATGTTTTTGGCCTACCTCACACGCCTGATAGATTCGCTGTCGGAGTCATCCACATCCTGGCGCCAGCTTCTATAGTTTACTGGTTGACAGCAGGCTACAGAGGATACACGCCCTTGCACCCAGCAATCTCAAGGACGGACACTAATGAATACAGAGTTGGCAGCAATCGATTGCGGAGCCTCTTGTGCGTTCCTTCTTTCAACAACTGCTGCTCTAACTTACTTGGTGTTTGAGAAAACACGTAGCTCGACTATAATAATATCGAGTAATAATGGATGGTGCACGTTGATTGGTCAGTGCTAAGACGCGGGCCACTCCAGCAGCTCCAGAGGCGGACTGGAAGGCATTAATAGGCGTTGTCGCTGATGAACACGCGAGTAAACTGTCACAAACCTTCCATCGCACACAATTTAGTTTTCCGTCCGATCCTCCACCGGATTAAGATGTTTAAATGAAAAGAAAGGAACGCGCGCAAATCATAATGATCCCATGTTTTTCCAAAATGAGAAAAAAGTAAATTGACATGACTAACAAATGCTGGCATTTAAAGCAAGCATTATTGCCAGCTCTGACAAACAGTACGCATTTAATAACAGTGGAGCTTTTTCGTAGTGTTACCTTCCCCATAAGGCCCTCCAACACTCTAATAATTGCATCTTCTTTGGATTATTCTTATCGTAGGCATTATTCTTGACAACTGTAGATGTGGTGTATAAGCGGCAACTAACGAGGACCATTACGTTGTCTTACTCATCGTGAAATAAACACCAATTCCCGCAAACACTGCACAAACACTATCAATCTTTAAAAGCATCTATCCCGATGTGTCACCTACTACGTTCTATTGTCTCTTAGTTGACATATCAGTCCTTTGGTGCGAACATTTTCTGTAATTTATCATTTTCCACAAGGCGTGGTCTTAGAATTTCCATATATGTACACTATCCAAAGCGTTTGGAACGCAATTCTTCGAAAACATGCCTTTATGCTCTACAGTTTTTTTATAGTGAACCAATCTGAATCATAAAAAATATTTAGTGCTCGAATGTGGATATGTATATCCCCCTTGAACTTTGAGGCAGCGTCATCCGAAAGACGGGTATAATTGGAAAAGGGCCGTTTGGGAACGAAAACGGAATTTTCCGATGCTGTAGCAGACTGAAAACTATGTCGCACCTTTATGCAAGACTCCAGCTATCACACACCAGCCCCTGGCAAACCAAGTAGTTCACGTCCATACAGGTAGGTTCATGTTAAAATAAGTGAATTGTTTAAGAAGAAAGATAGCTGGTATGGCAGGATGGAAAGCTAAGGTTAGGTAAGGCCATGCATGTGCACAGTACACTCACGCTTGCGTAGAGTAAATAAACCAGAAATCGATCCAGCGCCAAGTCGGTGACGCACACACAGCTTGGTTGTCGTAGCACGCTTGCAGCGAAGTAATGCATCGCATGAATGAATACAAGTGACTGGCTCTGATAATTTAATAAGCTGCTGAGCTACACTCGGTGGAGCATTTCGGTGGGTGTGGGTCTCAAGCAGCCTCCCGGACTACGTGCTGTCAATACAAATAGACCAGTCCAAATCACAATCGTACCAATTGAGAACTGCAATATACAGTCCTGCGAGTCCCGCAAACAACTTTTATGACGAAATTTAACTTGGTAGTTTAGTGTATATTTGGATAGGTTATTTTGATCAACTGAGTGGATTTAATAATAAGAAAGGCTTTAGTTTGGAAAACTGCTCTCTTAGTCAAACTTATTGGGGGAAATCGGCACTCATTTTGAAAAATCTATGAGTAAGTTTATATTTAAGAAATTCTGGTGAGGTTGTCTGTAGCAGTCTTTTTTGGGTCCATATATATTATAGCTACCTACTTAAAATTTTTAAGTAGGTTGAATTACCTATAAGCTTGTGGTTTTCTACGCGCCATCCATCGATATATCAGAGATTTTCTGATGGCATTGGAATGCAGAACCGTTCTTTGAAGGCAAAGACATTCCATAACTGCTAAAATCGGCAAATTAAGCAACATTGACCTTTTGAACTACCCACGGGAACTACCGCTTACTTACAAATTTTAAGTAGGGTGATTTGCCTAATCTCCCTGCCTTTTTACTTTTTTAAGCTTTTTGTTGATTTTGATGATAAGGCTGGAAAATGTCCCTCAGAGACCTCGCCCGAGGTTTGGGCATACCCCTCTGCATGCACGCGTTCGCCGTTGGTCGGGCGGGGGGTTAGCGATGCTATTAAAGCTGCTTTCATTGTCTTATCCCAAGGTTTGAGTACGCGACCCAACTTGCCCTCGTAACTTTTTTATTGGCATTCAAATTGAGTTCTAATTTATTCCCTAGTATGCTCCGCCCGTCCTCTTCTTTAAAATCACTCGTTCGCATGCCTGCGGGGTGCGCTTCACATCTTTCCCAGACGACCCCATGACACGATCCTACCAAAATTCTTTCATCTATAAGGAAAGACAGAACCAAACTTTCTTCCATTATACATTGCGCTGTGGAAGAATTCTATAACTATTAAAAAGGTGGAATAATAATCCCTTCCAGAAGTGGAAAATTTTGTGCGAATTTGTTTAAATGTAAGTGAAGCGAAGTTTAAGGAATCGCATTTATTTTTACAAACAAGCAACGATAGAATTTTCAAAAAAATGTTGAGCTAGTGTGTGAAATTTTTTTGCACAAAAATGCAGTAACAAAAAAGTTTTTGGTAGAAAATGTTCTTCTACCGTACAGCTGGCCTTGCGCGTATGCATATTGTCCATATGTTACCGCGAAGACAACCTACTGAAGGCCTTATTGAATGTAAGTCATGTAAAAATGGAAAAGACAGAAGAATAATAACTATTTCAAAAATGGTCATATATGTGGCCTGTTTTTTTTCATTCGCAAGCTTAGTACGGATCGTGGAATTAATACCCTTAAGCGGAAAATAATCCCTCATAAATAAAAAACTATGCTCTTTCATTTTCAGTCAAATATAATCACTTTTCTTCAGGTAACTTAAAGAAATTATCAAAAGTCTCCAACTTCACTATGACATTTCCTTGGAAAAATTTAGTATACACAGATCTTCGTCAGCTATATATTCAATAAAGGCACTTTTTAAAGAGGTAACCTATTGTGGAAGGTTTTTTTTAATTAATCTCAGGAATTACAACATGCGTGGTATCTAGCAGACATTTTGCATGCTCAACAATGTGGTTTGCTGTTTTGAAGCATTTCCACATGTGACCAACATGGCCATCTGCATAAGAACTAATATCCAAAGTCTCTTTTTTTCGGTAAATGCTGTTTAGTTGTAGCTTATTTTAAAGGTTTTGATGTAAACATCGAACAGAAGCGCAATTTATCAACTTATCAATGAAGACACTGAAAACCAGCGAAATGATGAGACTTTAATTCCACGATATTCAATAACTCGTTATCCGCTTATTATATGTACCATATGTACAAAATATTTTGACTAAAGACAAGTTCGTTTTATATACAGAAAGTGGTTACTTTAATTTTTATACTTTCCAAAATATTAAAATTTTTTGTTCTCATTTACAGCTATTTTTTACGTCTCCAGAATTTGGGGATTATCGAGAAAAAATTTTTTTCTTAACAACGACTTAATACTTCTTATAGTTCGTTTAAGTACTTAATATGCCTAATTCTGCTCATTGTTATTCACATGTTTTTGTAAATGCGTTCTCGCTGGTATTGGAGAAATTATAAAACATTTACAAACTTATGCAAGTTGCTTGCAGGACTCGCAATACTGTATAATCCAACATGCAGACTGAAAATAGTAGCTTATATAGTAATAATGTCACCGAAGAGTATACAAAGTGATTGTGTTTGTGTAGGCAGACAAAAAACAGTAATAACCGCCAACCATGAAGAAAGACAATGAACAGCAGTACAGTTCAGCAATCGTCTGACGAAAATGCATCTTAGATACTTTTGCTGAATGGGACCGAACGCCGTTTTTTGATTTTAGTGCATGCTTCAGTCTACTCAGTTAGGGAAATAGGTCAGTCCTTGAAAAAAAACCAATTTATCGCGTGTTGGTGTGTTTTATATATTCAGAAAACATTATCACCTCTAAAATAGTATTCACAAAATGTAACTAACATTGTTCTCCTAAGAAAAGTAGGCATTGCTTCGGAACAGCCTGAAGATAATAAAGGAAAACCTTAACTTATCAAAAAACGTTATTGAGGGCTGTAGGAATGATGCTCTACGGAATTGTATGAGACCCTGCTTTTCTCTGTCCTACTGGTAATGAAGTGACTAGCTCCACACGAAATGCAGTTGTGGACGTTTCTCGTGCTTACTCAAGCCAAAGTGTACTTGTGAGCGCCTGCTACTTCTGGCCTCTGGAGCAGCTAATCACAGGCTGTCTCAAATAGGACAACAGGTGACGACTGCACAGCAGATATTTGTTCAGACGCCGTCAGCGAGCTTGCGGTTGTACGGCCGTCTGACATCAATGTCCTGCTGGCTATTCTCCCATTCCTTCTGCACAGAAAAACAATTCCTACCACTCTGGCCTTCGCATGACTCCTCTTATTCTAAGTAACTGGATCTGAAGATCGCAGTTGCTGGGGTTAGACTTGCTTAAATCCCTGCGATAACAGTTCGACCGTTGCTGTCGACCAGGTCCACCACGAAATTCAGCATGTTGAAGGTGGACGCGGTGACTCAACACAGGAATATAATGAAAGTAGACTCGCGCAGTGTCTTCCTCACTCTCTTATCACTCGCAGAC
This sequence comes from Ligula intestinalis, assembly GCA_036362985.1. Taxonomy (NCBI): domain Eukaryota; kingdom Metazoa; phylum Platyhelminthes; class Cestoda; order Diphyllobothriidea; family Diphyllobothriidae; genus Ligula; species Ligula intestinalis. Next base: position 12,800,562 of record JAYGXS010000007.1, on the reverse strand, counting down.
CTATGCCTGATGTCAATACAAATATCAAGAAGGCCGGAGATGGAGGAGGGCACGGCCAACATACCAATCCGCGTCACAAAAGTATACCTTGCTAGGTCGGCTCCTGTGTAGGCAGGAGCGCCATAAATGCTACATTAGAAGGAGCTATTACAGCGTGACTCTCAGTTGACCAGTCAGCCACCCCGCATAAAAGGACACACACGAGACAGACTGTGCCGTTGTCAAACCTCCATGGCACGACTTTTAGCGCATCGTGATAGTTTAAAGCCTATCAGATTATTTATAATGACAAAGGATGTGCACTGATGGTAAAATCTTCTACAAACTCTAATTTGCAATACCAACTACTGTTCTTAAATCCCCTGCTTACTTAGAAAGTTCACTTCAAGAGCAGCACACACCTTCTTACTTAATGCATACTCTTTTAGGAAAAGTGTTTAAAGGCGAGAAACTGGAAACCTTTCAGTCACACATTCATTTCGGCATCTGTCACCTAGATTGATCGCGACCGTGTCGAAGTTATCACAAGATCTTTGTCAGCAAGCGTCCTGCTCATCTAGTCTATGAAGGCCCTATTGGGTTCGGCAGAGTTCCTTTGATACATCTGAGCCACGGACTTGTTCTCATGCTAATGTAGATTGGGGAGCGATCACTGGGCATGCCTCAACCAACGTCAAAATTTCCCGATCTTAGATATTTGGACCTATGATCGATGGCTAGAGTGTTGGACTGCTGACCTACAGGTCGTGTGTTTGATCCTCGGCGGCGCACCATCTGGAATTGGGTAGGATTAGCTGATGACATGTAATGAACCTAAAATGTCCATGCTTATCTCTACTATTTGCCGGTAATGTCCATATTCTACACGTCCAGTAGATACTCCACTATTACTATTTTCTACGAAGGATACTCAGATCGACGTAGAAGGTTCGATAAAATAGGAAATAACATTTCAACTTAAATTCGACCCCACGTACACTTTCATAGATGAAGGGGTTGGGTTCATCCCTTTGCACCCAACAAAGGGAATGGTATGGTAAATCAGGCGTGTCCGTTACCTACATGTGACAGATGAAGTTGATAGGGCAAGCAGCCACGCTGTTTGCAGACTAATTTTAGTTGGGTGTTAGGAGTCTAGCATGACTAAATGCTAGCAGGCAATTGTTGTGACCGTGACTTCAGTAGTTTTAATGCCTAACTACGCCATTCGGAATTCCCAAGGAAGAACACACTGAGAAGGGCGTAACTTTGGAATCCACCCGTACGAGGGATTATTGTGCACAAAACCAAAAGTTGCTGTCTCGGATAGCAGTTGCCGCTGGATGAGCTCCAGCGCGCTGAATGTCCCGTCTCGTGGCTAGCCCGTTAATCTAGAGCGAAATGACGGTGTCCTCGTATTCCGTGGGCAACTGACTGTCTGAGAGGTGACAGTGGCTTATAAGTGATTGTCGGGTGTGTTAGCTTGTGCCATCATTGGGCGCATTGGGATAAGGTTACTTGCCGTGACAAACATCAACGGCTCATCAGGAAATGTGATTACTTGGACACGAGCCTGGACACGCCTGCGTGTGTATCCTGCCCAGTGGTTAAGATCATCGCGAGTTGACAGCCACCACGTAGACACAAAGCATTTGGGCATAGACAAAAGAATCATTGTGACAGTCGGCGGAAGGCACAGCGCCTTAAAAGATCCTAAAATGATGCAAGAATTTGGTCCAACCAGATTCGCGCGGCTTTTGAATTTGAGCCGCCCATTTTTTTCTCTACATACACGTGGGAATTTATTACTCTATACCATCCTCTCTATTTCTCTGCTTTGTTTGTCTAAATTTATGATCATGAAATCATGTCTACAGTACACTGCTATCTTTTAAAATGCACAAAACAAGTTATTTCACCTACAACATTTCATAATTGTAATGTGTGTCAGATACACCCAATCTGCCGCATATACAATTCACTAACATTAAAAATTTTCCGTAGGATGACCACTCGGAGAAAAAAGCATCGATCAGGTTGGCGGCAAGGAAATAACCGCAAGCCTCTAAACGATTAGACACTTCCAGGATTCATATCGACAAATTGCAGATACCTGTGTAACAAGCGTGCCGAGTTAATGGCACTCATCTTGAAAAGAGAACACGGGAAATCTGCAGTTATCTGTCTGCAAGAAACTTGGCTTAACAGCGACATTGAATCGGAACTCATCACCCCACAATATTTTAACGCCTATCGCTCGGACCGAAAATTCGTAACCAGTGGCAGAGGTAGTGGAGTGGCTGTCTTTGTAAACCAGCAATGGTGCACAAATTGTAAGTCCTTATTCTCTTATTCATAAGGCTTTATAGACGCCATTGCTGTAGTATGCAAGCCCAGATTTTTAAGCAATTCTAAAGGCATCATTTTTGTCAGTATTTACATTCCTCCCTCTACATGCCAACGTGCTTTAAGCACCTTTTTTGATTATCTTTACGAAAAACTTGCTGCACTGTCTTGCGAGCATGTCATAATTTTAAGCGGTGATTTCAACCGTGTAAATCTTCGTCTCCTTACACTGTTAGGTTTAGACGATTTAGTTTCCGTCAGCACTCGTGCCGACGCCCCTCTGGATCACACATTGAATAACCATTTTAAACTGTTTGCGGTCAAAAATTAAGCTCCGTTGGCAAGCTCAGATCATTCTGTCTTATTGGGCTTACCAACCATCGATTGTAGCTCTAACAAAGGACTGTTAGGAATTCCTGAGAGGAAACTAAGGGTTCGAGACACCTTCCCGCATCATATTTCTTTGCTCCAGACGGTCATATCTGGCACTATTTCTACCCTTCTAGAGTACTCAGATGTCGCATCATGTTGTAGTCATCTCACTTCTTTTTTATACAACATTTTTAATGTCTGCTGTCCTCTTAACACTGTCATGGTTAGACCTGACAGAATATCTTCTCCCCATCTAAAAACTTTGAGATGTCAAAAGGAATTGTTCTATAAACTAGGTCTGCGAGATAGACTAAAGGATCTGAACGTCCAGATAAAGCGTGAGATTTCCAGGCTGAATGACCTTTTTGTTATTCAGCTTTTTACTTCTTCTACATCTTCCGCTCCCCTCTCCTCGGATGAAATTTGGAAGAGTCTTAAGCGTCTCACTGGTCAACGCCATACACAAGCACATGTAGATGCTGACTTAGATTTAGATCGTTTAAATGCAAACTTTATCCACAGTCTCATTGCCTTCCATCTTCCGACAGACGTCTTTTTCCTATTACCAAGTGTCTTTGGTCCCGTGTCTGTGGAAACAGTGATGAAACATCGAAAAAAGGTTCGAGGTTCAACAGCTGCAGGACCAGATGGAATCTCACCATTTCTCTTGAAATCCTGCTTTTTTCAGTTAGCACCTGCATTGACACACCTCATCAATTAGTCCCTCATGAGGTCTAAGATTCCTGATGAGTCGAGATCAGTAAGAATCACTTCAATCCCGAAAAAACTCTCTAGTGGTTCAAAATCTTTTCGTCTAATTGCCTGCTCTCCTGCACTTTTGAAACTTGATAAACGAGTCGAGTTAGACATTATCACGCCGTTTTCCTCATATTTTTTCGATCTCTTGCATTTTGCGTATAAATCTAGGTGAAGTACACTACACGCTGTTGCTCTGGTAGTCCATTCTGCTCTAAGAAATTTAGATAAGGGCTGCCGTGCATACAGTTGTGCTTTTCTCGACTACTCCCCTGCCTTTAATACAAACCCGCGCTATCTACTTCTTAACAAAACTTCCGCGTGCGGCTCTCCCGGCTGGGTTGTCTCTTGGCTTCAGGGCTATTTCACTTCCCGAACTTAATTTGTTCAGCGTGGAAAGCGAAAATCCATAGTCCTTCCCAACAACTTTGAAGTTCTTCAAGGGGCTATATTATCCCCTTACTTCTTCTCTCGCTCTCTCCACTGACGACCTACGATCGACAAACGAATGCTTGTTTGTTAAATATGCTGATGATATGGTTGTTGGCCATCCATTCAAAAGGCATTCACATCTCCGAATACTGAAGGATGGCCTAGACCATGTCTCAAAATGTTCGTCAGCAAATGGCCTTCTACTTAACGAGCGAAAGTCAGTCCAGTGTATTTTTCGACTTCGACCCTCCCCCATTCCCGAGCCTATTGACATTCTGCCCACCGAAGTATCCTCTTTCCGATACCTGGCCTTACACTAGCATCCAACCTTGCATTTTTTATTCATAAAGAAGGTCTCTTTATCAAAATCCGTAAACTATTATATTATATCCGCCACTTCCATGCATATCACACACCGCAAGCCCTAAGCTGGCGTTTCGTAGATGCCTGTATTCTCCTTATCATTCTTTACTGCTTTCCAGTTATTTTTCTAGCCTTACTTAAAAAAGAACTTGTCATTTTGAAAGGTAGCCTCCGAATGCTCTCTTCAGCTGCCGGTGAAATTATAGTACAACACCACTTTAAAACGGTCAAGCAATTTGCCGATCGTATTGTTGATGAGGTCACCCACCCTTTCCACTCTGAACTAATGAATGCGATGTCTTCCCATCACATGCGTTGAGGCTTCCGTCATATGTCTTGCCGCACATCAGCATATCAGCAATCGGTAATCCCATTCCTAGCACGCTACCTCACGCGTAAAGAAGCGGAAACTGAGAAGTTGAAATCTGAGCAGGCTCAATAGTAGACGTGGATACCGTGTAAAACTTGACTTGTGAGTATTACTTGACCTTTTACCTTTTAACATGACTCATTACTTAACCTCAGTGAATGGATCTGTTTTTTCGCTAAAAATTTATGATGTTTATTCGTAGATAAAGCAAGATTCTCTTCTTCTTCTTCTTCCTAACAGCGGGAAGAGGACATTCACTGGTACATTTTATGCAAATGATAGTGCCGGTACCCTCATCATTACGTTATACTTACTCACGTGCTGGAGGAAACTGCACAACTGCAAGGGCCGTGCCACCACACAATATGAAAGTGTGATCTGCTCATTCTCTTATCTGTATTTATTACTACTTCTGTACAGAGTACACTATTCCTCCCACCTGGCGTCCCACTTATTTTCTTCACATACGAAAACTTGCCAGAATATCGCAACGGTAAGGGTCTTGCCTTTTAACTTAAGCCACTGCGATAGGACGCACAAGAGGTCTGGCGAGATTGAAGTATCTAACGGTATAAGAAGCAAATCTAGCAAACATACCTGTGGGTACCGTTGGGTTTGACGGAACAGGTGACAATCCGAAATCATAGAAGGGGACTGAACTTGATGTCTGTACCTAAATACTCTTAACTTACATGATTTCTAAGCAAGTTTACCCAGCACACCAGCACAAGTTTACAGCACAGATTCCTCTTCAATGCCATTTTCGATTATGGCTTCTTTCCAGCTTAACCATGCAGAATGCCTACTGAAACTTTTTGAGTAGACATGATTACGTTAGTCTGCATTCTGTTCAGCAGTTATGCATGGGGGATTAGTGGGTTTCTTTAGAAAGTGAAGCTAATTATGGAAATAGGGGCATGAGTTCTGATAAGAACCAGAGAACTTTGTATAATATAGTCATGGTCCCATATTCTTCGTTCACCTTGCAAGAGGAAAGAGTACCTGGCTTATGAGGCGAAAAAGCACGATCGGCTGATTTAGCCTATTCTTAGTGACACACCGGATACATATAAGGCCTGAAACCGTAATTTTCTAAGCCTTTCTTGATAGACCTATAGAGGAATTGTCAATACGGCATCCAAACAGAAGGAGAAAAATTGCAGAAGCGCATCTGTCGAGATGAGAATCCTGTAGCAAACTGAGAGGGGGTTGGGTGTGGGTCGCTTCGACGAGAAAACTGCCATCGGTCGATCTTATCCATCTTCGAAGTTGTCTTAAAGTAATCAAGCAGGCAAAACTTTGATCGTCCTAGACATCGAGGAACAGGCAAAGCTTCTAGCTTTAAGGCGTTTTCGATTGAAACATTCTCGAGAGGGTATGTTTTCGTTCTAGAATTGAGCTCCTGGTTATTAACAAAATCCAGATAGTCAAACGATATTCAGCCCTCTTTCTGGATCAAACTAGTTCAAACGACCTCACAGCTACTTCAGTTGACTGCGTCAAAGTTAAAAACGTGTACTTTGCACCAACATTCATGTATATTAGCATGCAAAACCTACTCTATAAATGGAAGAATTGAGAACCCATGTATATGGCCTTCTTCCAGACATTATTTTAATAACAAAAGTATGGCTGTCTGCATAGATGTATCAAAGGGAGCTTGTATGACCTGAATTTCAACTGTTCCACGAAGACAGTGACAACCGAAGGGTGGAGACATAGCAACATTTATAGGGTCGCGGGAAACAACTTCTAAGTTGACGTGTATGGAAGCATAGTGGTTGAACGTAAGAGCAAGGGATTCCTAAAGCCTCGATATCTTAACAATGTGCTGCTCTCCAAAATTATTCTGATGCTGATTCCCTATTGCTCGATGGGCCTAAAGCCATTACTACATGGTCAAATACTCTTATCGTTGGGGACTTTCACGAACATGCAATCGACGTCAACTCCGCTCCTCCGATTGGTCTGAAACAGCAGTTGACAACTAGGTTCTGGGTGTAACTGAGGCCCTAACTCTCACACAGAACGTCACATTACCGACAATAATCCCCTAGGAAAAGCAGATGGATTGCATTGACACACTTTGACCGGATGGTCCCGAAGAGTGACGTCCCACAGGTTTCAGTTTTAGGTCCCAACTGTGTCACGGACCTAGCTTTTACAAACGATTTGGAAGTTTCGTTCGGACGCACCTAAAATTTGCTATAGTGGCATGGAGACTTTGACCTCCCAAAGACGGCACGCTCTTAGAGACGGTCATTAGGCAAGCTACAAAGATGGTCAAAGGCCAGAGAACACAGCCCTGTTAAAGCAGACTTTCAACTCTCAAACCTTTCCCCCCTATCCTACAGGAAACTAAAAAGGGGTCTTTCATTAATATTCCATATTATGAATGGCCTGGATCGTTGCTTTGTCTCCAATAATTATATACAGAGGCAAATACGCCCATTTTGCGCGGCCATTCACTAAAACTGCGCTCAGGTGAAGCAAGGATCGGTGAACGCAAATTCTTGTTCAGTAACAATTCGGTTGCAGCATGGAGCGCTCTTCTCAAAAATGGCGTTCTCTTCACCTGCGTGAATACATCTAAGAGCAAACTGGACACATATCTAACTCAAACCAACACGGCCGACAATTATTCAGAATGCTGCCCTTAATAAAACTGAATTGAAATCAGTTCTGTAACGTTTCTGCTTGCATTATCAACTTCGTCTGGTATATGCAGATTACGGACACGTGTGAATTACCCTCCATCACATTTTTGTCTGTTGAGTGCAATGGATTTTGGTTGAAGTATTATTTCTGATTTATATCGAATCCTCAACGGCGATCTGATTATTCTTCTAGGAAGATAACAAAAGGTGAATCTTCAATGGAAATGGCGGATATGAATATTTTCGGCAAGGGCAATGGGAACTGGGACGACCATTTGTGGTTCATTAGCCAATCGTCAGCCAATCCTTCCTGATTTCATGTGGTGCATAACCCACGATTAACCCCACGACCTGTTTATCAGAAGTGCAGCGTTCTAACCATTGAAACACGGGCTCATTGGCTTAACGGTATACATGGGATAAACATGCTCAGCGATCGCTAACGTAGCTCATTCTTCGACCCGAGAACAAGCCTGTGGTTCAGTGGTTAGAACGTTGGGCTTCCGATCAACAGGTCATGGTTTCGAGCCTCAGGCGATGCATCAACTGAAGTTGGGTATAACTTGCTGATGAACCAGAATCGTCCATTCCAGTCTCCCTTTAGTTTGCTAGTAATACTCATCTGCTAGGCGCCTGTTGGTGGAGCGAGTCAGCACCGTTCTCGATAGATGAAGTTAAATGTTTATTATCCTGTAGTGTCTTCGGAGGGGCGGCCCCATTCAATCCAGACATTTATCCTGTCCAGAGCGACGGCTTTTGCCTCATTGAAAATCACTCAAATCACTCGCATGTTGTTTTTTTCAGCGAAAAATTCAGGGAGATTTTGGCTCGCTTTTCTCGAACATGTTGTCAAAATAGACTATCTATTTTATTAGCACAAACCCAGCACTTAATGTGCTCACTTACGCGTTATAAAAGGCACTCCAAAAAGTATTCATTTTGCTATGAATGTAACCGGAATAAAACGATTTGTCTACTTCATATTTTATCTTCCTACATCCACGGTCTCGCGGTTGACGTTTCACTATCTACATGGGATCTCATGTAAACAGCGTAGCTTCTTCCGAATACTTCATTGAGAAACATTTTCAACGGACCGCTTTTTTACAGCGTTCGGATGACATCAATTTCGCAGTTATCCACCTGCTTTGATTTTTATGCGTTTATACACCACTACTAAAACGCTAGTATTATAGAGATTCTTTTGGAGCGATGCTATTGTATTTGCCTACACAGTTTGATGTGTTAAGTTGGTTGATTAGACACTCAGTTTGTCGAAAGTCAACTGGAGCTGTTTTGCCCGTCCAATCTGCGTACTTCATTTAGTATTTACATTGTCATCCGCGCACGTGGTAGCTTCGCTCTTCAAATCCCTGAAGCAGCGGTTCAGAACCAGTACTTGCCCTTATTCATGAAATATAAGGATTTTTACAAGAAAATCTCTGTTGTGCATACACAGCTCACGCTGCGTCCCCATAGTCTTCCAAAGATAAATTAATGGTCTTTCTTCAAAATAAGGCGCATGGTGATTTATCAAGAACGATAAAGTCACTAAGAGTAGTACGCTTGAAACACAACCTTCTGGAACACCAATCTCAAGCTTTACTGATCCAAGGTAGAATTGTCACAATAAAATGTTATTTTGTCATAAAGAACAGAAATTATCGATTTATTTGAATATTCTGCTCCGAATTCCTATATTTCAATTTTTTTCTAAGTATTCGAGGTGGTACTATCGGGGACTGAACGTTAATAAGGTTAAGCCTTGCCACTTTAATCTTCAAGCCTAGATTCTTTGGAGGAGAGAAGGCAAGGGAGGCCAGCGTGGTAGGATAAGTTTTTTCTGAACAAAAAGAATGGAGTGTAGGTTGGAGGATCTTTGACTCTCGGACGAATGGGGAATGAGGTAGGTGCCAAGGGTAGTGGTTGAACAGCGTACGTTGTTGTGAGTGGTATGCGTGAGCTGGGTCCTAGAGAAGGTTGTGACTGGCACGGTATTGGGAGGAAAGAGTGCTGCCCTGATCTCGACTACTTGTGCCATCGAGTCAGCATGAGTGAGCCAGATTGGCTGACTTAATCTTTGACAGTATGTTGATAGGCCTTGTCATTGTTAGTTGAGAGGAATAAGAGGTACTGTTGGCAGACAAAGGAAGATCAAAAAATTGGGAAGGAGGTCTGGCTGCTGGAAGTCATAGCGAGAACTGCTCCGCTAGATGGGAAGTAACCGTAGCCTAGGCTTGGTGGGCTGTAAGTGGTTGAGGAGCTCCGTATCGCTTCACGACAACGTGCCGGTGGTTGCATTCTCCATCTGGTCATTACAGAAGATGACACAGGAATATCCAGGTGAAGTTGAAGGAAGTTTGATGATGACTCAGCTCAGCCACATCAGACATTGAGCGTTGATTTCATGTCGCGGGTCACCAGTATCGAGAAGTTAAGGTTAATAAGTTGAGCCCGAGATCCGGTTCTTTGGGAGGAGAAGAGGTGAGATGCCAGCGTGCTAGCAAGAGTTTATTCTGTACAGGAATGGAAAATAGGTGGGTTGAGATTCGACTTTCAGTCCGTTTCCTAGTGAGTCAGGTTCGGAGTTTTAAGGCGTATGCAGCCATCGCACTCAGTCACTCAAGGCTGTCTTTGTCGGAGTTAGCCGTGAACGTGATTGGCCAGACCGGAAGAGGCCTACGGGGCGCGCATGCTGGCAGTGCACGCCCTGGAGGGAAGGTCGGCAGGCATTGTCGTGTGTTCGCACATGCTCGCTGACAGTGCAGCACAGGCCAGACATTGGCACAGAGAATACCACTGTCCCAAAAGTTAGGTCGAGTCTTGCTGTCTTTGTATTAGCCAGTCTTGGAGGTAATTAGTCGGACTGGGAGAGGTCGCTGATCAAACCAGAATGGATTGCGCGTGTGGGCTCAATCACGTCAATATGAACGTGCGCGTGCTGATGCAGGTTGCGGTTACCAAGGGCGGACGACCGACTCCCATCACGTGACCTCGTGTGTGGCCTGCGCGTGTTGGAAGGAGATTGGACTTAAGCCACCTGTACCCTATTGAAGGTCTGTCGGCAGTCAAAGAATGCAGAAGCAGCAGGATTGTCTTTGTCCGCGTTTGTTCGCCATTTTTCCTCCAAATAGAGAAGGCTATTGAGAAGAGAGCTTTCCTGAACACAAACACGATAGGTTATTTGCTTCCAGTAACCACTCCATTATTTTGCTAGAGCTTCATATTTAGCTAACCACGGGATCCTTTTTACACGCAATAGAACTGGTGTGAATTAAAAAGCCGGTATCTTCTGTACACACGGACAAACGACCAAGTATCCACCAATTTCGTGAAAGCGTTTCAGACATATTCTATTTTTAAAGGATTTTTATAAGTGTTTAGTGCAGAATCTATCTTCAGGGGCTAGCGATTGAAATTACAGAAAACCACAAACTATTATTTTATAATTGGTTTCTATACAAGTTTTCCCGATCTAATGTTAACTCATGCAAAATTGACCCATATTTCAGGGACGCTCACAAATCCTCCTTCGTAATAAAGATATAATGCCATGGAAATTTTGTTTTCAACTTAACATTAAAGGAATATCCAAAACAATCTCTCGGCAATTAAACTGTTTTACGATCTCTTTCGCCCACAAGTCTGTATGCTACATGCGACTAGCCCTGTGTCGAATAGAAGGCTCCCTCCCGCAAAAAACAGCCACGAACGTAATAAACCGGATATCGTGCTCCAGCTGACCACTTCTTTACGTTAACCATACAGACCAATATCTTGGAAGTCACATTAACGAACATAATCCAGCCGTTCGCCGATGTGATCACTTATAACTCGTATTATTGTAATCATCTGAGTGTAACCATAACTTCCATTTTCCAGGTACCGAAATTATCGCCTTGGCCAACACGAGGTATGCTCGAGAATTCTCAGAGGCTTCGTACTCCAGCACCCCCAGCATCAATCCTCATACAGATCTGGATTTCCACTGCGAAGGCTTGCTTGCAAGGCTCACTGACGCACACCCATCCTAGGACAACAATTGCTTATCCATACCTGATCAATTGAAAGTTTATTGATGCAGCGAGCCCCCTTCCCCCGTCCTCTGTCACGTTTAGTTCAGTTGTAAGAAAGAAAGATAGGCAAAACACTGTCGTATTTAAAAGTCTCCCCTCACTCCTAACACAAACTCGAACACGTTTATCGCCCCCTCTCCCATGCACTTCTGTCTGCCTTTCTGCCCCTACCAAACAGTCTAGGGCAAAAATATTAAACCTCAATTTACATTTAATTTAACCGTGGATCCTCTAAGGTCTTTTTTCATTCAATAATATGTAAGTATTTTACAAGGAGATATAAGGGAAGCGAATATGCGAGCCCCACTTTCTAGTTGCAAAGCAAATGACAGCATGATCACTGAGATAGTACGTTTATTTGTCTGAGTGTTCGGCTTCTTAAAAGACGCCGCTTTCACATGCAACGAGCATTCAGGAAGACTAAGTGGGTTCTTCCGTTAAAAGAAAAGTGAAATGTGTAGGGAGGGAGGGAGAGTGCGCTGCATTCCTGATAATAGTGAGCATGCCTTCTCATGGCGTCTTTAGGTTATGCCCCCTTTAGCTGGGAACTAGACGCGGGAGCAAAGGGCGGAAAAGCAGGAGGTATGTCAAAATGCCCGTTGATGAGGTTATAGTCAGATACTCAGGCTACCAGCAGTTCTTGCCTCGTCTTATTACTGGCTAGCGCCGTTATTCGTGTACGCGTAAATTTGCATTTGCGGCCATCTTCCAGAGCGTGTGTGGTGATCCCAGGCAGTGAGTTGTCTCCTTGTGGTCTTTTTGAACTTTTCTAGGACCAGTTCTGCCACTTAAGCAGTGATCGGATTTTCTTTGATCTACCCGTAGGTTTTGCCGGGAAAGGTGACGTATGCTCCTTGACAGAATTCGAATAACTACATGATATATTCAATTTAAGTGGACTTTGAGCCTCATCATGTCTATTCAAGTCACTTGCGGAAAGCTTCATGCACCGAATTTAGTGGTTCGGATGAGAATAACGAAATCACATCAAAAGAGACCGTGATTTCGTCTGGTTGAACCGTCCGACCTCGAAGATGCTTGGGGAATCGAGGAGCTGATTAAGCTGAGCTAGCCCAGTAACATTGGAGGACGTTCAGTTTTCTTTACATCCCCTTCGCCAAATCATTCTTAGGGCTGACTTTAAAGGCAACAGTTGACCGAAGTGGGACATTCGGTTTGTGTATTTTTGGTAAACTATAGAATCGAGCCAGAGCGGCATCCATTACTTTCGTCTGGTGCCACTCATTCACCGTGTTCATATGCTTGTGCCGGTATTCTCCAAGTAGTTAAGTCAGTCAGTCGTATACTGCTTTGGCTTGTGAGTTCAGTACTAGTCTGTCAAACTCTCTGTCGTCAATAAGAGTCTTCGCTTTCTCATTGTGCTCATTTCAGTTCATCACGAGAGTCGATCGTCTCTTATCAGCAGGCAAGATGATAATACGGTCATCTTTCTTGGCTTTTAACTCACTTTGCGAATTGCATCGGGTTCGTTTGTGAACCATCAACAAGGAGGTCACACGTTGTCGGACTGAGTGTCTTGTGTCGTCGGTTGCTTTAGTTCTCACCAGCATTGATTCTAGTGCTGAAAGTAAGTAAACTGGGCCAGCATCTGCGGTGTTAGAACAGGCTTCATGCCGTAGCAAGTTTAATTGGTGTTCTGTTAGTTGTTTAGACGAGAGGTTGTGGACCACGTCAGAGCTTGTAGTGCCTGCGGATTTTGACTTATTTAGTTTTATTTCCAAAATCTCCCTTTTCCTGGCCTGTCGGTTTCATTTTAAAGCTGAGATCGTTTTTCCAAGATTCTCATCGATGAAATCTCCAAAGAGTTGAAAACACTCGTTTTTATCCTCCTCAATCCTAGTCTTGTCATATCGTATGCGTCAGTGCCAGTCATCGTTCAGAACTCTTATCCTCATCTTGATGAATCGTCTTGAGACTTCTCTGCCCATAGTCGCGTGGGTATCTCCTATCTGATGGATCGTGGCGTCAGTTCTTGCTCGAGGCTTTTATGAATAAAACTAAGCTGTCCGTAGGTTGCTGTTTCCTGTGTGTAAAAGAGCTCTTAGCTGCGATCTGTGCGAAGCGCATCGCGCCCAAATCGTTCACGAACGACGCAGAACGTTCGCATTCCAGGTATTTGCATGGATATGAAAGAAGGATTGTTAAACACCAAATCTATTTGTTTATTATCCTGAGCTTTCGAGTTCTTAGAGAAGTCTATCGTCAGAGATAGTAAACAGCAAAAAGTAGGACGTTGTATAGTGTGTGCACACCACTTAACTGTCAAGGGTCATCAGGGAGTGAGGGGTAAGAACTCGCAATGCAAAAATCGTGGAGTGGTGGGGACAATTATAAAGGTAAACTTTCCTGAGGAGTTATGTTTTCACAAGGGAAGGCTGTTTGTAGGCAGGAAGTGTACCAAGGAAGGCAAGCAGTTCAAGTGCCAAGCCATTGTTGACGCGGTGGTTAATGTGGTGTGGGGTAAAGGTGATAGGCTGAAGGGTGTCCAGTCGGAATAAGGAATTGGGGGAACTAGTGTCTGTAACCTAAACGGGCGCTTGAGGCGCCTTAGCTGGTCTGATGCCCCGACACGACGGGCGGCACACACTGCGGTATTGAAGCCTGTTATAGCGCAAGCATTGCATCAGCTCTTGTCTATAATCATATGTTTCGACTGTTCGGCATTTGGTTAAGCGTGGACCAAGGCAGCATCCTGAAAATTATCCTGTCCAGCTGTGTTGCTTTGTGGGACACTGTGCCCCTAAATGTGTGTGGTAATCTCATGGCCCAGGCTGAGTGATCTGGACCACAGTACGCATATAGTCCGGTTAGCATGTGCGATGAATGCCAGAATATTGGTTCGCCTGTTTTTTATCAAGTTCAGTCATCTGAATTTCTTATAAATGCGCGGACGGTATTGTCGTTAACGAGGAAGATCTGCTAACATCCAACCCCCTGCCTTTCAAACGACTTTTGTCACCACTGTTTGGCAAAATTTTGTTCACGAACATGACATCGAACCCACAACTATTGCCTATAGTTTACTTCCCATCTCCGCTTTATTGGTGTACTTGTACTTGATATGGTTGTGACTATGCGTGATCTAGTCGAAGTCAATGATGTCAGAGACGGTACCCCGCCGCGCATAACGATTGGCGGCAGCGAATATCGATTGCTGACAAGACTCAACCCTGTGCGCTTGGAACTCAATATTCCCCAGCAGTGACTTCTAGCCGGTATATGATTCCCGTATTTGGATAGTAAAAACCTCTTCCGGTTGTCAGTTTTTCGTGCCTTTTCCTTCTTTTGATAATCAGAGGAGATCGTAGATTATCGTGGCACAGTTTACATGGCTTGTGCCTTTCTGCTATTGCGGCCCGCTCAACCTAAGTATATAGTAGTCAGTTTCTTTGTCCTTGTTTGAGCCATTGCATTTGCTTTTTTTTAAAGAAACAAATTGCACTTTTAATCATGACTGTGTCTCCTACTTTTTTATTAGCAGATCCGTCAACCACTAATTCTTCCAAAGCATTCGCCCTCATGCGTGCATTTTAGCATTTGTTTTTTTTACCTACATCGAAGGGGGCATTTTCGTGATTGGAGGATGGACGCTGCAGCACGGTGCCTTCACAACTGCCAAAGAGCTCCTTGTGCGAGAACGCTCTTGGTGTGAGCGGGTGCCCCTAGCCATTGGACGTCAGCAGCATGCAGCCGCAACTGTAAAGGTTGCCACCACCAGAGCAGGCGAGGAGAAAATACTGCTTGGTATTTTTATCGTAGCTTATGAGGAAAGGGGCACATGGATGACGTTTTCTTCTTGCGATGTATATGACATCACTCGCGACAGGTGGGGGCACAATCATGTGTGTTATGTTTTTCTTTATTAAAGACAATGTGCTTGAAATATCTTGTCTCCTTTCTTATCCGCACTAGATGGTTCAAACTTCCAAATCTGTGGGAGGAGAGGAGTTTGCCAGCTGCTGCCTGCTTGCCCGGTGATAGTCACATTTTCGACTTCAGTGGTTGGTATGGCTCATCCCACCACGCTTCAGTGGAATTTTGCCAACTAGGGGTAGACTGGGAGGAGGAAGCGACATCGACCAGCATCGGAGACTTCTGGCAGCCAGCTGCCCCCATGCGAACTTCGCGTACAAAGTGCGCAGCGACACACTTCCGAGGACGAATCACTGTCGCCGGTGGATAGAATGGTGGAAGAACCTTAAATTTTGTGGAGTTGTTTACACCTACCGACGCTAGGTTTCCACTCGGTCAGTGGACACAGCTGGTTGCTGTGCAGCAGCCTCGCCGGCTTTTTGCTCTCCTAGTTCTGTCGACGCAGTTTTTGCTTTCAGTGAGGATGCTTTTTTATTTGCTTTCCTTGAGGCTCTTTCTTTGCTCTTTCCCTCCTTGAGGCTCTTTTATGGGAACATCTCTAGATGAATCCGGTTGAAATTACAGTATATTCTGCGGTTCGAGCTTTCTTACGTACAGTGCAGCAGAAGGATTGCCAATGCGGCTTTTGATGCTGGTCATGACCTCTGGTCTGAAAAAAGTGCATAAGCCTGGAGTGACCCTTCGCCCCATCGTCTTCTTGCGTGGTACTCCGACGTTGGGACTATTGAAGTGGCTCTACAAGCAATTCCGCTTCCTCACCGAGGATTCCGAATCTACAGTTAAGTCGGCTGAACAGTTTCTGCAGAACACAAAGCATCTAGAAATACATTCAGACGAGATGATGGTATCGTTTGACGTGGTGTCCCTATTCGGGGGGACCTGATACTAGCATTCCGCGTATTACGTCTTCGAGACTGCTGTCCTATATCAGGGGATTTTTTCGAATTAGCAACGACCACGAATCTGAGGGGTCATCCTCTCAAATTAATAGTGACAGGGGCCAGGCTGGACGCTCGGAAACACTTCTTTTCAAAAAGGGTGGTCGGAGCGTGGAATGCGCTTCCTCGGGACGTTGTTATGTTGGAATCGCTAGAGGGTTTTAAGCGAAAACTGGATCGATATAGCAGTGCACGATGGATCGTAACAGACAATTTGCAATAATAATAATAATACTTCCAATTTTTCAGGAGTATTAGTTTTTATATCATTCACGTTTGCTATTTATAACGCCCTCCCACGCATAGCCTCATGCAAAGGTCTCCGCGGTCTACCCTACTTGGCTATCTGCGTACCGTGATTACCCTGCTAGCGATCTTATCAGCCAGACCTGACGGCCTAAACATTCATCCTTGGTTCGACCCTAAGTGGACTGTCGACGATCTGGACGGATGCCTCTGTTTTTCCAGTTCCATTGGCGGACTCTGCAATCAGCAAGGAAGAATCAGGACGTGGCTTCCACACGGTGATGATCCTGGGAACCTTTGCAATGCCCCCCCCCCCAGTGGGAACCCCTTTTTTCTCCTAAATCCCACGCATTACCCCAACAAGGGCGACAGTTTTTCTCCTAAAAATCCCTGAGGAGTTTTTTCAGTGTCTGCTCCTATTTTCATCCTATGACACAGGACAACTGGCCTCGCCAACAGTCTAAGCAACAATTTTTTCACTACCACTGCACATATGTACAAATAGGGCACTCAAAGGAATTTTTCCTACATACCCTCAATATACTGATGCTGATACCTCTATTCCAATTGGCCTCGCCGTAAGCACTATTGATGAACTACTCGCCGATAAGTATGAGGACGAGGACCAGCCAGTTAAACGACAACACGTCACTGAGCTGTTGGAATTGTGCCTCAGAACTTTCTTCAGCTTCAACAACCAGGTTAATGAACGGACGAAGGGAACACCGATGGGCTACCCCCTGTCGGGAGTGATTGCCGAGGCGGTCCTGCAGAAGCTAGAACGACAAGTCTTCCGAGCTTACTGTCCAAAATTCTGGACCAGATACGTTGACGACACCTTTGTCGTAATCAAAAGGAACGACGTGCAGAGCTTTAAGACCTTACTGAATTCTACATTCCCTGACATCCAATTTACGATGGAAGAGGATGATAACGACCAGTTGCCTTTCCTGGATGTGCATGTCAAGAGGACTTCCGAGGGGAGGATAAAAACTATGGTTATCGGAAGGCAACGAACACCAAACGCATCCTGCAATTCCAAAGTGACCACCCAATTAGTCACAAACGCAGTTGCGTTAGATCTCTATTCCAAAACGTTCAAACGCACTGCAGCGATGAGGACGAGAAAAAGGCGGAGGCGAAATACCTCAATTCCCTGTTCATATCTAACGGTTATCCGCGATCCTGCATACGTGAATGCTGACGAAGGCCCATCTGAAGTCGACCAGACGACGAAAAACCAAAGTGCTGGCTAGCGATCTCTTACTGAAAAATGTTTCTGAGGCAACAGGTCGACTCTTAAACCCTTTCGGAATTGGGGTGGCCCACAAACCCGATTCAACTATCCGGCGGCAGATAATGAGACCTAAGGACCCGCTTCCAGCAACGGAACAATCAGCAGTGGTCTACAGCATACCATGCCAAAATTACAGTGCAAGGTATATTGGTGAAACGGGTAAATGCCTCTGCACAAGACTACATGAACACCAACTTGCAGTCGATCGCGAGGATAAACTGTCACTGGTATACGGCCACATGGACCGGGAGAAGCATAAGTTCGCTTTCGAAAATGCCAAAGTCATCGGCCGATCCAACGACAAGATGACCAGATTGGTGTTTGAAAGTTGGGCATTCGTGGGCACAAGCAACAGAAATATTGATTTAAATCCAGTCTATCAGTCCCTCCGGACAAGACTCCAATCAGCTCCGACGAGGCCGCCGGCTTTAGCGAGCGACTTGCAACTTCGTCCACAGTGGTCACCGACGCGGCAGGGGGGAGAACTACTCGCGACTCAAACGGCCGACATGAGTCATCAATCCACCGACAAGCCCAAACATGTGAGCCTGGTCCGCACTTTGAATGCCAACCGGTCCAGCCACCCGAGTATGGAAGGAGAGCCGATAGTAGCCGGCCAAGTGCACACGATACGCACACAGACCTGATGGCGACGACAACAGACGGACAGGCGATGGGGGATGTACAGGGACGGGCAGAGAGGGCCCTTCGCCGCGCACACGACCGGGATGACTCACCTACCCACCGACAGACACCAGAACTAGGGCTGATCCGTGCATCCGGCTCAGAGGCAAGGTCGGGCAGTGGTCACACTACCGGGCCGGTTAGTTTAGACGCGCTAAAGACACACGGACAGGCAACTGATGACACACAAGGGCGCCAGCCACCCACAATGGAGGTGCCGCAGCCAATCTACGGACAGCACAAAGTTCAGCGCTTCTGCGCAAGCCATCGCTACAACATCAGATGGGCTGTGCGGCATTCCAAATCTCGGCAAGCAGGAACACACAGCCCACCACTCTGATAATGGAAAATAGTTTAGTTCCGAAACGTCAGCACAATGACACTGTGGTCCACGCCAGCACCTTTTTTTCTTCTTCTCTTTCATTGGGGGATGATGATCGGGATTATTATATACATATATATATCTATGTTCACTCAGGAATGTGCGAACGCCGATTGAATTGGCTTCCGAACTAAACAAAGTTCATGTGGTGGTCAGATGTCCCCAACGGGTGACCGTCTGCCAGGCCGACTCCGACCAAGTCATAATAGCAGTAAGGGAGGTATGACAGCGTCTGGGGGTAACTTGATACAGAACTATTTCGGGCTTATTGGCCTTCGTCAGCCAAGCATAAACCTCAACACCAGCTGGTCGGACAACACAAACAAACGGACTCACAGACGGCGCAGTTGGTCAACCACTGGGTGAATATATACCGGATCAGCAGTGACAGCAAATGGCAGGTGGCAAGGCGCTGATGAACTGCGGTTCGATGAAGTGCTTATGACCCATCTGAAAGACACCAGTGGTGGACCAACTGTGCCGTCTGTGAGTGCTTTTTTTTTGTGTTTTCCGACCAGCTGGTGTTCAGGGTTACACATGACTAATGAAGGATAATAAGCTCGACACAGTTCCCTATGAAGTAAACGCCAGACGCTGTCCTACCCCTTTTACTGCTATTATGACTTGGCCGGAATTGGCCTGGCAGGCGGTCACCCGTTGGGACCTCTGACTACCACATGAACTTTGTTTAGTTCGGAAGCCTATTCGATCGGTTTTCGCACATTCCTGAGTGAAGATATAACCGATCAGCAATGACAGCAAATGGCGGGTGGCAAGGCGCTGATGAACTGCGGTTCGATGAAGTGCTTATGACCCATCTGATAGACACCAGTGGTGGACAAACTGCGCCGTTTGTGAGTGCGTTTGTTTGCGTTTTCCGACCAGCTGGTGTTCAGGGTTATGCATGGCTGATGAAGGCTAATAAGCCCGAAACAGTTCTGTATCAAGTTACCACCAGACGCTGTCATACCCCCCTTACTGCTATATATATAGCATTAAAAGCTATAAAAAAAGCTATTAAAAGCTATAACTGGGGTATGACAGCGTCTGGGGTAACTTAATACATAACTGTTTCGGGCTTATTAGCCTTCATCAGCCAAGCATAACCATGAGCACCAGCTGGTCAGACAACACAAACAAATGCACTTACAGACGGCACAGTTGGTCCACCACTGGGGTCTACCAGATGGGCCATAAGCACTTCATCGAACCGCAGTTCATCAGAGCCTCGCCACCTGCCATTTGCTGTCACTGCAGATCAGGTATATATTCCCTCAGAAATGTGCGAACACCGATCAAATAGGCTTCCGAACTAAACAAAGTTCATGTGGTGGTCAGAGGTCCCCAACGGGTGACCGCCTGCCAGGCCGATTCCTGCCTTTTTTTAGTTCGGAAGCCTATTGGATCGGTGTTCGCACATTGCTGAGTGAATATATCTATGTTAATTATGCCAGTTTATAGGCAATTTTAAAGAGTTGGTAGAGCATTTCTTGGGCGCCTTCCAAAACCCCGAAGACAGGAAAAAATCTTTAAAAAAACTCTCTCTTTTACAGCCAGTGCTGGTTTCATTTGTATTTTGTGTTTTGTTAATCCTGGGCAAGATAGGGAGTTTGTTTGAAGTGAAAAAAAGCTGACTTCGAAGGTACGATACAAACGGAATACATGTACAGTTGTAAAATGAGTTGAACCCTCAGCAGGAGAAAAGTTGCATATCGTTAAGGGACATTAGTTCGGGACGGAGAGGGTTAGCACAAGAAAACACTGTTCTTAGTGTTCCTTCAATGGTTGTCGGCAAAAATTGCGCGCTATCGGCTGAAGGGTTAGCCGATTGCGGGCTGCAGCTTCAGCAGATTATCTTCAGCATGAGGCCTGTCAGGGTTCAACGTCCACGAACGCCATCAAAGTGAAAGAGAGATTCCACCGAGTCAGCACCCAAAATTCGTGAAAGTTGTCCTGAATGTAGAAAACTAGTGATAGCCCTCGAAAACATAGAAAAGCTTTGCTGGGTTTTAATACTTCTGGGCAGCTTATTCCAGATTGATATGGCGTTTACTGAAAAGAATTGTTGGTACGTAACTGTGCGTGCCATAGGAAGAAATAAAAACATATCTCAATGACTGGCGCACAGAGAGTGCTCGAACTGCCTTATTGAACTGAGAGGATTAAAAGTTTGGCCATTCAAAAGTTAAAACAGTAAACGTGGACCCTTCTGTAATCTACGAAGCCACAGGGGATCCAGCTTTATAAGTTCGCACCTTCTTTGGTAGGCTAAGTTACGGTGTTCTGTAGGGAAAACTCTTCTAGTGAAGAAGTGCTGCACCTATTCTGTTTTCTTCCGTTCACTAATGCGCAGAATACTGAATAGGGGCGAGCAGTATTCAAGACTAGGTCTCACGTATATATTATAAAGGCTAGTTCTAACCTTTATGGTCTTAAAATTTCTAAGGATAAATCCGATGGTTCGGCGTGCTTTGGAGACTATCAGGGCACAGTGCTCTGACAGATTGAGACTATTAGAATAGGATATGCCCAAATCCTTGATAGCACCAGGGACATTTAGTTCGTGACCGTCTACGCTTAATTCCGGTTGGTGATCGTCGCCAACAACCATAACGGAACATTTTTGCCATGAAGGGGTAAGGCACCATGTGCTACACCACTGAGCGAAGGCCTGAAGAATTTTTTTTATCAGCTCGAGCACGATGTTGCGACCTGCCGGTTTATACTGATAAGCGACTTTTAAATCATCAGCGTACATGAAGGGTCTACCATACTGAAAACAATCTGGAACGTCGTTGACAAAAAGGCAAAATTGGAGCGGCCCTAGTGCACTATCCTGTATAATTCCACTCCTCACTTGCGTGGGGTTGAAGATAACATTGGAAATTTTAACTCGTTGTGTGCGAGCATCCAAATAGGAAGATATTAAGTTCAAAAGCTTGCTACCTATGCCAAAAGAGGTCAGTTTCAGAAGGAGAATGTTATGATCGACCCGATCAAAGGCCTTAGTAAAATCGAGATAGGCGGTATAAAGGGCAAAACCGCTGTCTCTGGATTGTAGCACATAGTCAAAGAAAGACAGCTGGCAGGTGTCACAAGACCTTTTCTCAAGAAATCCATGTTGGGCTGCGCTAAGCAGGTTGTTTCCTGTCAAGTGATGCATCATCTTTTCTTTGATCAACGTCTTCAAGATCTTCGAGGCTGCGGGAAGTGTATTTATTGGCCTAAAGTTGTCAAATGACGTCGATCGGCCATGCTTGCGAATAAGCATGATGTGCGATTCCTTCCACAACGAAGGAAAGGTTTCGCTCTCAAGAGCAAGATTAAATATCTTACACAGAATACACGGAAAAATATCATTCGCTTCAGCATTTAGAAGGCTAACTGGAACGCTATCTCGTCGTGGACTATAAGATTGACGATAACGAAGGATGGCTACGGTCACGTCCCAGACGGTAAATCTTATGGTTTCGAGGACGGCACCCATCCAAGCCCGGATAGCCGGAAGTACGGCGAACGAGTTTTCACTAAACGTTTTGGACAGGAATGCATTGAAACTATCGGCAGTCAACTTAGCATCAACTATGAGGTTTCCTAAGGTGTCTTCAAGTATGGGATGTTGCGCTTTCCTCTGCGCTTTGACTGTGCGTGAAAAGAGTTTCGCAACAGTTAGAGAAAAGTTTTCAGCGAAGTAGGCCTCATCGGCTGTCTGGTTTTCTTCGGAGAGCTTCTTAGCCTGTTCAAAGATCAGTGTGATCAAGGGCAGAACGGAAGTGTCTTTCTGTTGTAGTGATGCATAGTTGAATGCATTCGTTCTCTCTCATGTCTTTTGTTAATTTTATCCACGTAACCAAGTTTTCTAACGAAGGACGACAAAAGCACCTACATGGGACTTAAAATTTAGATTTTACTGAGAATAATCTTAGGGACTAGCAAACCTCTTTTAAAATACGTCTTCACTGAAAAGATCTGTTTTCAATTTTAGGCACCGAAGACGACCCGAAAAACAGAGTAGAGATGCTAACTGCACCAGCAGGTTCAGCTAGCGCTGGCAGTTATTTGGCTGTTGGTCTTTCAAGGACCCGGTGGAGACGCTTGACTATATTTCAGGAGTTGCAAGCATCTATATATGCATGTAAGCCTTTTTAAAACATTACCCTGGAATCCGTTATACCGTTTTAAAGATAAAAATAAACGAATTGAAGAAAAACCGTATGCTATTTTGATGGCGAAAGTTCTAAACGGGTGTGCTGGACACAACACTTGAGTTGGCCGACTATTCATGATTTTTGCAAACATCTGCGTTTGTTGATGATTGCTTCAAAAATAACGACTTCCAAGTAAACTTTCCCTGTCATTTCTATTGCGAAGACGTCGAGTGAGTGTACAATGCCTAGCACAGGATTTATTGAATATTATTGGGTCACTTCTTCAGTGAAGGGAAATGAATGTGCGTTTCACTATTAAATTTTACGAGCGAAATTTCTCTTTGCTGGAGAAGTGTATGGTTTTAATGAGACCAACCTCATATGTATGCGTTAATATGCACGGTAAAGGGCCTTCTTAACGGCACAGTTATAGCGGGACTGCCTTGTTGTGCATGACCAATCAGGATAAAGCTCGTCAACTTCTAAAGATGTCCCAGCTCCTGCAAAATGACCTTGCGAAGCCCTGGAAACAAGCGGGTACATATCCATGCAAGGGCAGTTCTTTGTGTGTGATCGGCTAATGACAAGTTTTGCTTTGCGCAGAATAAAGTACCCGTTGTGACACTGTGGACTATATTTACATGTTATTGTGCTTGGGAAAGATAATTATTGGCCTAAGTAACGCATAACATCATTGAAATCAAAAACCATGCGTGGATGCAGTTATGTGAATGGCAAGTGTGGTATTTAGACGAAAGGCACCAGGGCTGGATCGGTACCAGAAATATTTACAGAAGCATAAATAGGTCGGATAGTGGATGTACCTCCTTCCGTAGGTATTCGTTTTCTCCCGCTCCCCTCCATTTCACAGTATTATAACAATCTTTATTCTTTTTTAACACTATACACATTACCTTGCCATCATACCCCTTGGCATTATCGTTAATCTTAATTTCTTGACATTTTATATTAGTTAACACCATACTTTTTATCTTATGCTTAATTGTTCCCCATTTTGGTAGTTGCGCCCCCTTTTTGTTTCTCTTAAACCTCTTTTTTTCGTTTAAATGCCCTATACTGGTCCCACGAAGATTGATATTATCTCGCTGTCTCGGACTTGGAAACTTTGTGTGTTAGAGTACTATTTATGTTTTTCCTAATCTCCAATTATAGAACCGTACTCGACTTACCGATACCGTTATACATTTAAGCATCACGCATATACTCAAGTTAACAAGTAAAAACCAGGCCGGCCTTATGCATCTGGTTTATTATAGAATCCCGATTATACAGTTACACAAATATACCCAACAAATGGGCGAGTATCGCCGATCGTCATCTATGCCTCAGTTGGAGAGATACTTCTTGCTTTCAGAAGAAAATGACGCTGCCCTCGACGAATACGAGAAAAGAATTGCCACGCTCAAAGAACAACTAAGGCAGTCGACAGTTACTCCGAAAATGTCTCCGCCTCCGTCAAAACCAGCAACTGTCGGTGAGTATCCGTGCCCCCTGCACCAACATTATTCTGTACCGCACTGCGAAATTATGCATTCTGCTGGCAATCCTTTGAAATACAGGCTCTTTCTACAAAGCTTTGAAAGTGGTATAGCTAGCAAGTTAGAAGACGACGAAGGTTGACTTGCCTATCTGATCCACTACTGCAGGGATGAGGCTAGGGACGCTATTGAAAGCTGTGCAATCCTAGACCCTAGTGAGGGGTATGCGGAGGCTCTTGAAATACTCAAACGCCGGTTCGGGCAACCACACTTAATCGCTAGGGTTCACATAGACAATTTGCTCGACAGTCCAGTTTTAAGATCTATGGATCCAACTCTCTTGATGAAACTTGCCATCGATATGCAAAACTGTGAAAATACGTTGCAGCAGTTGGATTACGTAGCCGACTTAAACTCATCTAGGACGCTAACTGCCATCATCAGATGACTCCCTCCACAGTTACAATTCAAGTGGTCGGAGCTCGCTTTATCAACTCTGCGTCGCGGTAGAGAACCAACTTTCTCTGATCTAACTGATTTCATAGACGATAGGGCCGACGAATCGATGGTGCACCAGTCATACTCTTCTAGTTCCGTGTCCCCTTACAATCGTCCCCAAGGCGACCAAGCACCAGTGCATTGGGCCTTTGAGCACCACACACAAACTAATGAAGACAGAACTCTAATACAGCGCCGATCATGCCTGCAATGTGACGAAGCACACTGCACCGATCAATGTGGCATGTTTATATCTCTCAGCTTGCCGCAAAGACTAGCGTTCGTTGAGAGTCATATATTGTACCACTCTTGCTTAAAACCAAACCACGAGGCCATTAACTGTAAGTCACGTAAATCATGTGATGTCGCGCCATTTTCCATGCGCCACCACCCACTTCTGAATCGACAAGAAGCTAGGACTGAATAGTTTCCGATGAAGGCGGACGCGGAGCCTAGCAGCGATACAGCCCACTGCCATTCAACATACAGATCGGAGCAAGCCGTGGCCTTAGGAATTTTACTATTCAAAGTGTTTGGACCTCGCGGCTCAGTGACCATGCATGCATTCCTGGATAACGGCTCTGACACTACGCTCATAGATGAAAAACTATTAAATCAATTAAACCTCTGTGGCTATCAAGAAGCGTTGTCGGTATCCACCGTCGTCCAGACAGCCGAAGTGAACTCGGAAGTGGTAGGATTCCAGTTTGGTGCATAAGAAGGACAGGAGCGACTGGAGGTAAAAAAGGCCTGGTCCGTCAGTCATCTTCCCAACCTAAAGCGCTTCCTTTTAGGTAAAGATGAAGCCATACGTTGGGAACATCTAAGTGACGTCGAACTCCCCATTGTCGACGGAGCGAAAGTATTACATCTCATCGGGATGAACGTACCTGCTGCTCACTGGGTATTTGAACATCGATATGGTGGACAGGAAGACCCCTATGCTGTTCGAACACCTTTGGGTGAGTACTTTTGGGACCAATATCCTACCAAGGTCTGTCAAATATCGTAAACGTTGACTTTTTGAGCGAAAAGGACGCCATCATGGAAAACCCAGAGCACATATGAGACTTCGAATCCAGCGAACCCAAAAGCCTGAAAAAGGTGCCCTCGATAGAATATAAACGGATGTTGACCCTGTTTGACACTCAGACGCACTTGACTCAGGGGCACTTAGAAGTTCCCCTACCTTGGAGGGAAGCTTCGCCCTGCCTGCTCAACAACGAGCCTCTCGCCCGTAGACGTTTGTATGCATTGATGAACCGCTTCACAAAAAATCCTGAGTATAAAGATAGGTACGTACAAGCAATTTCAGAGTACATTAAGAACGGCCACGCAAGAACTTGCTGTATTGACATCCATCTCCGTACCTGGAAGACTTTGGTACCTACCACATCACTCGGTAGTTAATCTAATGAAACCAGATAAACTGAGAGTAGTGTTTGACTGTGTCAGTCAGTACAGGGGCACGTCCCTAAATCGCCAACTACTGCAGGGACCTGACCTTCCTAACGGGATATGTGGGGTCTTGACCCGATTCCGCGAGTTTACGTTTGTAGCGGTGGCTGACATAGAAGCCATATTCCACCAAATCCGAGTACCAAAGTGCCAACGCTCATGCTTGTGTTTTCTCTGGTGGACGGACGGCGACTTGAAACGTAACCCTGAGGTTTATCAAATGACGGTACATCCGTTCGGAGCCATCTCCTCCCCATGTGCTGCTATTTATGCATTATACCAATCAATAAAGCAGTCGACAAACTTGTCAAAGGTTTCAGATATCGATTACTTGCCCCATTGCTTCTACGTTGACGATTACCTAATCAGCCGGGATTCTGCTCAAGCTCTCACAGATGTAGTTTCTAGCCTACGAAGCGCCTTGCTAACCCACGCCTTTCACCTAAATTAATGGCGAAGCAATTCAACAGAGGCTTTCCTAGACATCCCTGAGGAGGAACGAGCAGACAACGGCATGTGTCTCGATCTTAAGCCAGCCGATACTCACAGAACACTAGTTGTTGAGTGGAGTAAGGTTTCAGAAACTTTCAGATTCACGGTCAAGTTGCCCGAAATTAGGGCCACCAGAAGAGCTTTGCTCTCTTATATCTCAGCTCTCTACGACCAACTCGGATTTATTTCCTCCGTTCTGTTGCCAGCCAAGATGCTACTGCAGCGATTGTGCCGAGCTAACCTTAGATGGGACGACGAGATCGGCAACGACCTTAAGAAACAGTGGCTTAGTTGGACGAAACAATTCAAGACTCTTAGTGAAATTCGCATACAACGCTGCTTGGTACCGCTGGGTATAGGAGCCGTTTAGCAGTATAAACTACATGGTTTCTCCGACGCGTCAAAAGATGGGTATGGAGCAGTGGTCTATCTTCTTGCAATGACGAAGGTCGGTGCTTCACTTATGACGTTTGATTGGGGCAAGTCCCGCGTCACACCTCTTAAAGTCCAAACCATACCATGGTTGGAGCCTACCGCTGCGGTTCTCGTCATCAAACTGGTCAAACAAGCCGAAACAGAAATGACACTACAATTAAGTGCAAGTTCTTGTGGACGGATTTGATGGTTGTTTTACAGTTAATACGAAACACGATGTCACGCTTCGACACATTTGAAGCAAACAGAATCTCTACTATATTGAGTTTCTCAGGCGCATCAGACTGGCAATGGGTAAATCCTGAGAGCAACCCGGCAGATATAGCCTCAAGAGGAATAGCCGGTGACAGGCTAAAGGAGAGTGTGTGGCTTACGGGTCATACCTTTCTTGGCAAGAAGTTGGACAAATGGCCTAGAGAACCCGAGCAACGACCCCCTGAAGAAGAACCAAAGGCAGTAGTGAAAATGGTCCACATGGAGGACCATTTGCTTACCCACTTTTCGGGCTATACTAGTTGGACTAAACTGCTAAGACACGTTGCGTGGTTGCGAATATTTAAAGCCTTCATAAAAGATAAGGCCTTACCACAACCAAGGCCTTTTGCAAAAACTCTCATCGTCAAAGACCTGGAAGGTGCAGAATGCGATATATTGAAGTTGGTGCAAAGGCAATGCTTTGGAACTGATATTAAGTGGGTGCACAATCGTTTACGAGATACCAATCACCAGCAACTAAAAGCGACCAATAGTCCCCTAAAGAAACTTTCCCCTTTCTTCTCGAACGGCCAGATTAGAGTAGGAGGACGGCTTCAATATGCTCCAATGCCTTACGAGACGAAGCACCCGGTTATCCTTCCGCAACATTACTTCGTGAGCAGACTTACCGCACAAAACGTTCACTAAACGAATGGCCTCATCGGTATATCGCACACGAAAGCTATTTTGCGAGGAAAATACTGGATACTCCGCGGTCAGGCCCTAATCAAACGAGTCGTTGGTGTCGGTTTTGTGTGTCGGCGCTGGCATGCTCCACCGTGTCAACAGGTTATGGCGCCTTTGCCGTCCGACCGCCTAGAACCGTATAACCCACCGTTTACGTTTACCGGGGTCGAATACTTCGGACTATTTCAAGGTAAGGTTGCCCGACGGTCGGAAAAGAGGTATTGCTGCCTTTTCACATGCCTCAGCATCCGTGTGGTTCACATTGAAGTTGTCCCGAACCTGGGGACAGACTCGTTTCTATGTGCAATCGGCAGGTTCGTCGCTCGAAGAGGGTGCCCACGAAAGCTCTACAGTGATAACAGACTCAACTTTAAAGGGATGGAGATAGAACGCAAGCTGTTGCTGTAGAAATGGAACCAAGAAAGCATAGGTAGCTCCATTGTAGCGAAGGGGTGCGACTGGATTTTCAATCCACCAACAGCAAGTCACCGGGGTGGATTGTGGGAACGGCTGATACGATCCATTAGGAGAGTACTGCGTTCCATTCTTGGTTCACAAGTGGTCACTTAGGAGGTCTTCACAACGACCATAACGGAGACTGAAAAAAGTATGAACGACAGGCCTTTGGTAAAGATCAGCGCGGATCCAAACGAGTATGCTGTGCTTACCCCGCAACACTTTTTGCTGAACACAAGGAACCTTTCATCATCTATTGAATGAAGTGGTCCTTGTAGACTTAAATTAAGATGGCGCCAGTCTCAACATCTTTCTGATTTGTTCTGGAAAAAATGGATCATTGTTTATCTACCCTCCTTGCAGGTCAAAAAAGGTTGACAAATGAGGCCCCACAACTTGCAATCGGCGATTTAGTCGTAATCGTCGACAAAGTGGCACCACGCGGACTTTGGAAGAAGGCCATCGTTGCAGAGATACTCCGATCCAACGACGGTAAAGTGAGAGATGTCGTGTTGAGAACAGAACTTGGAACACTGATGAGGGACGTGCGCAGCTTGTGCCTGCTGGAAAACCACAAACAACGCAGTGAATGACGTCTCTCTCACGAAGGATACCAGAAAACTATGCGGGGAGTTTACCTCCTTCCGTAGGTATTCGTTTTCTCCCGCTCCCCTACATTTAACAGTAACATAACAATCTTTCTCTTTCTTTAACACTATACACATTAACTTGCCATTATACCCCTTGGCATTATCGTTAATCTTAATTTCTTGACATTTTATATTAGTTAACACCAGATGCTTGATTTTTCCCCATTTCGGGAGTTGTGCCCCTTTGTGTTTCTGTTAAACCTCTTTTATTCGTTTAAATGCCTTATACTGGTCCCACGAAGATTGATATTATCTCGCTGTCTCGGACTTGGAAACTTTGCGTGTAAGAGTACTATTTATGTTTTTCCTAATCTGCAATTATAGAACCGTACTCGACTTACCGATACCGTAATCCTTTTAAGTACCACGCATATACTCAAGTTAACAAGTAAGAACCAGGCCGGCCTTACGCATCTGGTTTATTATAGAATCCCAATTCTACAGTAAATAAGCTTGAACAGAGTGAATGCGTGATAGTGGTTTATGCGAGAACTGAAAAAAGAACATGTTCATCCAATGTTTCGCATGCATGCTGCACCCACATCCACAGACGGTAACACATGGAGGCCGCCAGGCGTGCCTACGTTATACTTTCTATTGGACCGCATGTGATAAATTTGGCTTTCGCTGCAAATGGTTGTAGTTGGCCTAAGTTTTCATCGTCGCATTCTTCCCAGTTGTTGATTTTTGCGACTTTCGTTGGAGTTTGCCGGGACTACTGCAGCTCCGACTAAAGCAATGTTTGGGTAAATAGTACGAATAATTGGAAGCAAGGATAATAGACTACACCTATGACATAAGGATAAACATTGCCAATTAATGATGATGATGATGATGATGATGATGATGATGATCGCACTTCCCCGAAATGACGCAGCCAAACCCTGAATGTACACGCAGAACACATAAATGCAAAGTATGCGAGTCCGTTTGTGTTCGTTAGGGTGCTAGTTAAGATGGAGATGGCACTGCTCCGATAATATAAGGTCATCTCGCTTGTGCGGATGGTCAATGTTGTTGTGTTAGTCCTAACGTGGCACCCAACCCTCATCCGTGAATACTCGAACCTAGACTCTGCCTAGTAGTTACATCCTGGTAATCACCTAGACTGGCGGGTTTAAATAGGTAAGGGTTTACGGCATTGTCCGTCTTCCCGCACCCGGCAGTGCTGCTTCTTCACACCTTAATTTAAAGTCCCATGAAGAGGGTTATGTACAAACCCATAGGTGCCCCGGCTAAATCGTTTCTTCCTCTCAACCAGAAACCCAACCGTGACCTATGGTTCCAACCATCTAGGATGAAGCAACAGCCCTATTTATGGACAACAGTGTGAATGAAGGGGCTAGATGAGTTGTCTTCAGCGCAGTAGCATCTATGAAAACCAGTTGATAGGACAGTGTATTCCGTAGAGAACTATTTAAGTAAACGTTGGAAGCATATAATAGTCAGACGAGGGCCCGTTTAGGACCGCAAGCACTGCACCCAGTGTAGTAAGTCATTTTATCGCGTTAGTAAATGTTATGCCTAAACTGGACGTAAAGATAATTTACCAAAAATCTAACGGACGGTGTGTCAGATGCGCAAGTAGTCAAGAGAGGTGAAGCAGAACGAAATATGTCAAAGCTGAACAGGTACACCTGTAAAAAATTTGGAACCTACGTCCTCTACCAGCAGCCCGTGATTTTATAATGTTCCTGTGTGGTCAAGGCTGTGGGATAGCCGGTATACACTGCGTAACGTCGAATGCCGGTGGTAAGTACGGTCTAAGGCAGGTCTGAACGGAACTGTCAGAGTCGTCACAACGCATACATTCGACAGAAGATGGTAAGTCTGTGAAAAAGGCGAATAATGTTCTAAGAGCAATAAGGGGAGAATATCTAGGGGAAAGGGGGTGTACATGAGGACAAGTTACGGCGTCTGGATAGAGAGCGTTACTATCGAACAAGCTATATAACCGGTGGGGAGCACAGAGCATGTTGCACCTGCAGGTAGAGGATTGGAACCCGGAGTATTTTGATGGGCATAGTTTCAGCCAGTTGTGGGGAGGCACCATGAGAGCCAGTCGGAAACAGGAGAGCCTGTATAGAACGCCTTATAGAGCTAATTCTGGGACTGCGGGGAGGGTCGGCAGTTGAAAGGAAGGGGCAACGGTCATTTTCACTCACTCACGAGCTTCACATCGTTATCCCAGGTTCGCGCGTAAACAAGTCCCACCTCAGTCGAACAAACCCATTCAGTTTCCTGGGATCGTTACAATTTTTATATTTAAAACTAGCGGCCGACACAGGTGATCGAAATAACAACAACAAGCTCAGTCCCAACCCCACCTTCTTGGCTTCTTGGGTGAATCCGCTCGATTTAGCAGTCTGGGAGGTTTGGTTCATTTAAGCTAATGAGAGGAGCAAACGGCCTGAACGAAGAACGGTGCTAGGTGCTCGAGGACTGAAGCGCTACAAGGTGCACATGGAGACCCGATTGTCTGAGAAGGGTCAGCCAGAGGAGATGTGTGTTAGCCACACCTTCTGGAGAGGCTGCCACCAGGAGGAGTGATGCTAGTGTCGTCTTTGTTATCCGAAAGACATCTTGCGATGACTGCCTTGTCAACCATGAGGTATTTGCAACCGATTAATGATCCTACACATGCCCCTCTAGAGAATCACATTCACCAGAATTCACCTCTTCTCAAGTGACGAGCTCTGAATGGTTGAAACACAAAATCCTCGAGTACTTTTTGCAGTATCTGAAATTATTAGAGAAAATCCTCGCCAATACAATCATCGGGTACGGTCCTGTGTGGGCAAAGAAAAAATAAGACGCCTATTGGGAGGAGAGGTGTGTTCTGTAAAGGGGTAGTGGGGAATAAGTGGGAGAAAGTGGACAGTCAGACGAGAGTGCATCCGCAAGCCAAAAAACCACGTCTGACGTATGAGTGTGACTGTCGTCAGAGTGATGTCCTGTGGGAGTTAGCCTTGAGGGTGATTGAACAGAATGGGATGGAGGAAGGTATAAACTGGTATATGTGTACGAGTTAGCAGCCACGAGAGGCGGGCATTCCGTGCAGAGTGGTCTCACTACATGCCTACAGACTCTGTCGTCTTCTGTGCCGAATGCAGACAATTTGGTTGTCTTTGGCTACTTCAACGCTCGCGTCAGAATTAGACAGCGCTTTCTGCGAGGGAGGTGTGGCATCTCGTGGTCATACTGCAGCTGAATTCATGAGATATACCAGTAGTTGTCCGCATTCCCCGCACCAGTCCGTTGGCAGCCTCGAGCGTTGGCTAGGACGGGAAATGTGAATAAAGAATGTTTTCAATGAATCAGCGCATTTCCTTACCTGACGTTTAAATATCTGTCGCGGATCTATCAACAGAGACAATGACAAAAACATCCATCATCATGCCCAAGTCCACTTCGCGTGACGGACGTTCAGACAATCACGACCCACATGCCGGCCACCAAGCAATAAGTGCACAAGCGGGTAATTATCCTCGATAGAGGAGTCACTGCGCAGTAGCATCGTGGCTATATCCAATAAATACTGCAGCTCTGTATGTATGAATGGTCTATTGATATTATTGTATCTTATAATGGATCCGCGACAGATGTAGAAACGTCAGGCGAATAAATATTTTGTCCCGACGATCCCATTGGCTTCTTTTCAATGAAGCTTTTTAAAGTGCCCACTTCCTTGCATATAAGATTCAATTTTGAGCTTCCGGTTTTTTTGCTCTCCATTTACGTGGGAAATTATTATTCATTACCAGACTATCTACTTGATTACTTGTTTTTCTGCATTTCTGGTCATGAGCTATCGCTGTGGTACACTCGTACCTTTTTGAATGCGCAAAGGACAAATATATTATCGATGGAAACTCACAATGCACATTCTTTAAACTAACGTCCTATATGCCGAACCTGAATTACATCAACATCAAATGTTATCCAATGGAATGCAGCACGATCACATAAGCACCTATGCGGTAGAAAAAGAGCTATGAAGCGTCAACCATTAGCCGCAATGTCGCTTCCAGGTTTTATGTCCGCTAATTGCAGGTCTATTTTCAATAAAAATCTCGAATTGGATGCACTTATGTTTAAACAGGAACACAGTAAGTGCGAGGTAATCTGTCTTCAAGAGACCTGGCTCAACAGGGATATATAGTTGCAGCTCATCACACCTCTGGCTTATTGCTCTTTTCGTTCGGAAAGAAAATCCAGATCAAACAGCAGAGGTGGTGTAGTAGCAAATTTTGTAAAACAGCAGTCGTGCACAAACTGCAAGTCCCTTTTTTCTTACTTCGAAGACCACAAAGACGTTTTTGCAGTAGTCTGTAGACCTAAGTTTTTACACAACTCAACAGGCATCATTTATGTTAGTATTAACATACCCCCTTCCACCTGTCAAGGTGCTCTTACCCATTTTTTCTATTTTGTTTCCCAAAAATTTGCCGCACTGTCTTGTGAGCATGTAATTATTTGATGTGGGAACTTCAATACTTCAATCAATTAAATCTACGTCCCCTCATAGTGTTAGGTTTTGGCGACTTAGTCAACTTCAATACACGAGATGATGCCCCACTCGATCATGTATATATATCATATATTCTCCTCGCTCAAATCTCAAGGTCAAGCGCTGGTTTCGAATTTTCAAATAAGTGGCAAATTTATATTAATCAATTTATCTAAGAGAAGATACGACTAATAGTCTTTCGTTTTCTTATATGAATTATCCGTAAGTGCCAGTACTTACGTTTTGAAAAATCTGCTTCCATCTCCTTCGTTGGGTTGGTTTCTGCTTGCTTACTTAGCAATCTGCTATCCGTCTGTCTTGCTTTCAGCAACTTGTATAAGCTTAAGCAATAAGTTGATTCTGAATTCCTGACTTTTTCGTTGTAAATCTTCTTGCTGCTTCGAAAAAGTATATAGACGACACTTTTATTAAGTAGGAAGCCTCAGACGTCCAGATCCAAGCGGTGTCTACGAAAAGCAAACATCATTACTGATATCAGTATTCAGCCGGACATCAGTATTCAGCCAGGTCTGAATGCCGATCAAATAGATTTGTCTGAAATGAAAAATTGCAACAAGTTTTTTTAAATTTTGGTTCGGTGCTCTCCATTCTTAGGACCATATTTGACGGGAATATCGCTGCAGTTTTCCCCCCAGGAATGCAAACGATTTGATAATCTGGTCAATTTGGTCGCAAGTGAGTCGCAGGATAGGCAAAGAAGGACGTACAATTTTATTCTGAAAAACGTTCCGAAATCAATTCGGCCAATAGAAGTTCCCATTAATTTCCTCTACGCCTGCGGATTTAACTATAAAATAGCAGATGCTTTAAACTGTCATCTCGTAGTAACAACCCACCAATTTTAGTCAAGCTATTTTCACCCATTGAAATAGACTCAATTTTTAACCAGCAAGAGCTTGGTTCCAAATATCTGAAAAATACAAAGCATTTCCTTCGTCATGATCTCCCCCAATGGAGCGAACAATACTGTCAAGTCCTTCTAATAAACTTGTAAATTCACCACAACTGGCTCAACTTCCTGGTCGTCACCCTAAGAAGCCTAGGGAGCCATATACTCTTACGCCTGGCAAACCTGGGTTTCTGCTCCCCAGTAATGCAACTGTCTCCTCCCCCTCAAGTCACCAGACATCCCCATCTTCTTCCAGCTTAGATGGTTCCCCAGTTACCATGGCTCATAATTTTGGTAGCCATCTTAGAAATTCCGAAATTCCCTCTACGTCGGGTTGACCAACAGCTCCGTTAGTCGAACAGAGTCCTCCCAAACATTCTATTAAATCACCCAATTCAGGTCGTCGAAAGAGTGGGATCCGGAACTCAACTGCGAGCATGCAGCCTTCCCAAAAACTCGCTTGGTAGCAGGTTCCAAGGTCGGACCACGCGTTGACTAAAGAAATATTTTCGGAGGTCAAATCGAGTGCGTTAGTTTGTGACCTTGTAAGGATGGCCACGCAGGTATGTAGTGGTGGCTAATAGGAAGATTCTGACTACCCTGACTAATTATCCAAAGCTCCGTTGGCAGGCTCAGACCATTCTGTACTACTCTGTCAACCAAAATCTATTCTTCGGCTAACAAAAGGCTATTAGTAACGCCCGAGAAGAAACTACACATTCGTGACACGTCCCGAGACAATATTTCCTTGCTTTAGACTTGTATATTTGAATGCGTTCCCATCTTTCTCGCAAACACGAATGTCGAGTCGTGTTCAAGTTATTTTACAACATTTCTCGACGGAATGTTTAATATCTGTTGTACTTTTGACACTTTCATGGTTAGACTAGACCGAATATCTTCTCCAAACTTAAAAACTTTGAGAAGAAATAAGGAACTGTTCTACAAACTAGGTCTACGCGAAAGACTGGAGGACGTTAATGTCCTCATAAAACGCGAGATCACAGGACTAAATGACCTTTTTGTTAGTCAGTTATTTATTGCTTCTACATTTTCGTCTCCTTTCTCTTCCTCCGAAATATGGAGGAGTCTTAAACGCCTCACCGGTCAACGCAATACACTGGCACATGTTGATGCTGATCTAGACAGTTTTGACGCAAACTTCATCCATACTCCCACCGATTGGTACCTCCCGACAAATTATATTTCCCTACCACCAAGTGATTTTTTTCCAGTGACTGTGGCAACAGTGATGCAACACCTTTAAAATTTTAAAGGTAAAACAGCTGCCAGACCAGATGGCGTCTCCCCATTTCTCCTTAAATCTTACTTTTTTCAACTAGCTCCTGTCTTGGCACATCTCATTAACTTTTCTTTCATGGAATCCAAGATTACTGATAAATGGCGCCCGGTAAAAATCACTCTTATCCCGAAAAAAACCATTTCTACGGGTCCCAAATCCTTTCGCCCAATCGCCTGCTCTTCTGCATTGCTCAAACTTAGAGAACGAGATGCTTTGGACATCATCAAGTCGTTTTCATCCAATTTCTCTGATCCTTTGCAGTTTGCGTAAAAGGGTAGGTGTATTACACTAGATGCTGTTACTCTCGTAGTCCATTCCGATCTTAGAGACTCTGATAAGGGACACCGTGCATACACATGCGCTTTTCTCAAATACTCCTCAGCCTTCAATACGATCCCGCGCCATCTTCTTCTTAATAAACCTCTGCAGGCGGTTCTCCTGGCTGGGTCGTCGCTTGGCTTGGGGACTATTTTACTTCCCATACCCAATTCGTTCAGAGCGGGAAGCAAAAATCCATGGTCCTTCCCAACAACTGTCAAGTTCTGCAGGGGTCAATATTATCCCCTCATCTTTTTTCCCTCCATACTGATGACCTACGATCTTTAACCTCATGTTTGCTTGTCAAATATGCTGATGATATGGTTGTCGGCCATCCTCTCAAAAACCAGACCCATCTCCAAATACTGAAGGATGGACTGGACCGTGTCACAGTATGGTTGTCAGACAATGGCATTTTACTTAATGAGCGGAAGTCAGTCCAGTGTATCCTTCGGCTGGCTCTCCCCGTCCTGAACCATTGACTTTCTGCTCAACAAGGTATCCTCCTTCCAAAACCTTGTTGTAAAACTAGCTTCCAACCTCTCATTTACTCTTCATATTGAAGAGCTTTTTATTAAAATCCGCAAACTTTTATTCTATATCCACGGCTTGCGTTCATATCGCACCCCGCAAGCCCTCATCTGGCCTTTTTGTAGATGCCTGTATCCTCCCTCTCATTCTTCATTGCTCTCCAGTTACTTTTCCAGCATGACTTAAGAAGGACTTGCTCATTATTAAACGTATTCTCCGCCTGCTCTCTTCAGCTGCCGGTTATTCCTATGCTTTTTTAGCTGACCTTATAATTCATCGACATTTCAAATTGGTCAAAAATTTCGTGTACCGTATTCTTAGTGAGGTCGCTCACCCTCTCCACTATAAACTAATGGCTTCGAAGTCTTCTCGTACTATGCGCCGAAGCATCCGTCATATGTCCTGCCGTACATCGGCCTACCAGAACTCGGTATTCCCATCATTAGCACGATTCCTCACGTGTGAAGAAGCGGAAATTGAGAAGCTGAAGGCTGACCTGTCACCATAAGTGATGTGGTTACCGTGTCAATTTTTACTTTGAGTATTTTGTGATCTTTGATCGCTCACCCTTGAGCTTTTTGGACCCCTCAATTCACCTGATTTCTGCTTTCCGTGAATGGAGCCATTTTTTGCTGAAACTTTTGATATTATCTACAAAATAAAGTTCACATTCTATCTATCTATCTATCTATCTATCGAAAATCACTGTACCTTCATCCGAGTTGTTTTTATCGTAGACATAAGTCATGACCACGGCACCTTTGCCACATGAGCTTCGAATGACGAGTGTTTCAGGTTTGCGTTTGCGTTTGCGTTGACTTCTTCAGCGTACCACCTCTATATCCTTTTAAATACATTATATTATTTCCTCTTTACCAAATACTGCAATGGGATGGACGAAAATTTAAAAAAACAGTGATGGCTAGGAGACCTTCAAACACCGACCTGATATACACATGCTACAACACAACGTGAGCTATGTGACGAATCAACCTTAAAACACCACTGCACCATGTGACTGTCTATATGTTCCTGACTGTAAACTTGTAAACATTGTTTATAATTCTTGAGATTTTGATGTGATAAAAAGGGAGTTCAAAGGCACGAGTCTATTTGCCCCTCAAAGTTACTGACTGACTGACAAGAGTTTTCAAAAGTACAATTACCTGAAGGAAGATAGTCAGTGAATTTATACCTGTGAACATAAAGCAAATAAGTAACGGCAGTGGTAAGTGTCTGACATTGTTTAAAACTTATATTGCATCAATAGGGCTTTGATTTTCCGACCTATATTTAGGCGAGTCCACATTGCTTGCGCCTGTCGATGCATGAAATAACCGCCAATTCTTACAACTGCTGCTACAACTGGATTTTTGTTCTGTTAACATGTACTTAATCTAAAAGCTACTCCCATTAAAATTGTATCTAATTCATCAACGTCCATCGGATGCTTTCTGAGATCTTGCATACTTGTTAACGATCCAAATGACTAACGCTACAGTTCTTCTAAATAAGCAACTTAGGATGACGTTAAAGACAAAATGGTGGAAAAAATGCTGTTTGGGTTTGTTTGGGTGTTTTATCAGCGGAGCTGAATGCACCGATAGAGAGCAATCTCTGCTAGTTTGAACTGCCGAAGACTTATTTTTCCACCGCCACCTTGTTTAAATACCCCAACGGGAATCAAAATTCGAGCATGTTATTTAAAAAATACGAAATAATGGAGTAAGTAGAGAAAATGTAGCGGGCCAGGGATGCCGAGGTTGGCACACACCTAAAGGATAAGAGA
>JAYGXS010000007.1:12734205-12761821 GCA_036362985.1 Ligula intestinalis | reverse complement strand
CGACCTTGGTGTACTTAAACAACCATTCAGTCTCTTGGGTTGTTACAAAAATTAATCTCGCAGAGTATTTAAACACTTACCCTAAATATAGCATTTGCTTTATAATATTAAAAATAACGTTGAAGTCTAGAACCATCCATTAAATTCAAATACCAGCCTCAAATATTAACATTAAAATAATCACACCAGCAACTTAACTTGAGAATCCATACCTTAAAACTGTAGCCTTCAGTCTGCAAATCAAACATTTAGACGCTAAAACTAAGCCTAAAATGCATAACCTCTAAACCTTAACCTTATCATTTAAATCATACTTCCAGATGCTACTCTGTTGATATAACGCCATGCTAACCAATAATAATGCCATTACAATAGCGCTTAAGTTTCCGAAATGCATATCAGCTAAATAGAATAAGAAGTCAGTTTACTATGACAACCGTTGTGGTCAAAAATGGTCTCGAGGGAAAGAAACTGCACAAAAAATAGTTAAAATCTGCGTTTCAGATATTTGTGATGGAAACTCTTAGAGTTAGACCAATAGAATGGAAGTATGGGTGAAGAAAACCCTATTAGTTGACCGTTTGTACTGGCGAGCCCACGTGCGGACTCCGTAATGCATCCAAATGAGGCTTCAGCGATGGCAATCTGCAAAATGAACGAACATTCTGCTCTGATGGATGACATTTTGGGGGCTTAAAAGTGTTATATATTTGGATGATTTTTGGCACCCATAGTTAAAATAAATCACATTTAAGTGGACTATAAGCCGCAACTGACTTAGGACTGCTGATCACCTTTCATCAAGACGCCAGAACTCATACACTAGCCTCTGACAAACCACGTATTTGGCCCACCTACGAGCAGCCTCACACGATCATAACAACTACGTCTACCCTACAAGATCACAGTCGATATTTCCCCCTGCTCGTCCTAGGACATTTCTACATAGATCTTCCCCATCAGTTATGATCTAGGATATTGTGGCTGCAACCGTACGTGTAGATTTTTTTCTGCGACTCTGGAATTATTTGTCTTGCGTGGAGTATCTTTTGAAGTCGGAATTAACGAAGATTTTGTTTTCCAACGAATTCTACCGAGAAGCAACCTCTTTAAACCAAACACAACCTCTACAAACCAGCAAATTCGCGGCCTAGTAAAAAAATCGTCAAGATCAGAGTATTCTCGAGACCTTCAAAGGCTGAGTCGTTTCCCAACTTTGAATGCACTTTTTCAAATAAATTTAAAGTGCTTATTAAAAAAAACTACAGTATTTGTTAAGTTCCTCTGATTATTTGTCGTACGTCATAATCTGAAAATCATATCAACTGTTTTTTGCTGAACGTAATAACTAATACAGTTTGTTAAGCAATTTTAAGAGATTTTAACAACCAGCTGCGGTAAAATCATAAAGGCTGATTTTTCTTAATTATCTCACATTTAAAGCACATTTCCATCAAAATTAAGCGAACGAAAATTATAGCTCATCGTAAGATATCTGCTCCCAGACCCAAGCGGTGCCTGACCACGCCTATTAGTCAATGCCTTGATATCAACATGCAGCCCATTGTCAAGGCTAAGCAAATTGATTTATCTGCATTACAGAACTGTAATGACTTCATGATGAAGTTTGGTTCTGTTTTGTCAATACTAGGCAATCTGTTTGATGGTAAGTTATCAGATGTGCCCTCGCAAGATTGTAAAAAGTATGACTCTCTCGTCCATCTTATAACCACGGAAGCTTTTGATAGACAAAAGCAGATCTTGAACTTTATACAAAATATGCCTCAATATTAAGTCGCCCTTTGGATATTGCAAAAGATTTTCTATGGTCGGGTGGTTTCAACTACAAAATTGCAGAAGCCAAATGCCTCCAATCGCGTAGCAAAAACCCGCCCATCCTAGCTCAATTTTTTCACTGATCGAGGTGGACTCAATCTTCGCTCGCCAGGGTCGCATTTCCCGATATTTAGAAATGACTAAGAGTTTCCTCTGTCGAGATCTTACACCAATGGAGCGAAGAAATGCGGCTCTCGCATCCAATAAACCAATGACTTCTCAGCCTACCATTCCTTAATCTGTTCGTAGTCCCGATAGGGTAAATGCACTCACTAATCCTCTTCCCCGCATACCTGGCCATACACCCACTAACGTCAGTGCACCCGTTATCCCTGCCTCCCAGATTTTTTTTTCATAGTCCCATAATCATCAGTACACCTGCTATCCCTACTTCCCGAATGTATATTCATAGGCCCATAAATATCAGTGCACCACTAAGCCCATCCCTCTTGATGTCGGGACCGTCAAGGCCCACCTCTCCGTCATCTACTTAGATTAAAACTAGTCTTAATACATTCTCTGTCCAACGATCGATAGATTCCGCTGCCTCTAACTCGGCAACAAGTTCATCAAGAATGTCGCCAACACCGTCGAAAGCGCTTAGGCCGAGCGCTTCCCCACCACAACCTAGCTCCTCTTCTGACCATGGGAGTCATATTATTCCCCTTTACAATGCGCTATTAAACCCGCCGGGCCCGAACCATGAAAAATTTAATTTGCACGGCAGTAACCCAAACTGGTATAGTCGTAAGTCTAATCGGAGTCGCCGTACAGGACATTCACTGATTAAGACCACTTGTCCTTACGTGAGCGGCCCCAACACTGTCACCGTTCCCCCTATCAGTTCCTTTATTCATCCTCTACCACTAAAACCTTCAAACTTCTACATGCCTTCGCACCTCACCCATTCCTCCCAAACGCCCCAGAAGCTTATTTTCGTTTATCCTCTCCTAATTTTTCCCTGACAGAAAGCGAGGCCCCTAGATATTTCAGACCTTACCAGCCATCCATTATTGGCTTCCTGTATGCTAACAGCTCCATACCCATCAGTACTTAATCCACAAATAATAACGGCCTACAGTTTGCCTACCCACCCTCAAATTCTTTTTTATGAATAACGATAGTCATAGTCCTGTAACTCGAAACACACTAGATGTCATAGTGTTTAATGCCAGGTCCGTCATAAATAAAATGGCTCGATTTCGAGCTATCGCTTTCAAGATGATGGCTGATTGATATGCATAACAGAATCTTGGACCCATCCAATCATTTCTGACTCCTCCCTTATCATAAACGATTATGATTTCTATCGTCACGATCGCATTAATAAGCGTGGTGGTGGTTGTCTCCTCTATATTTGAACGTCATTTAGGCACTTTCCGTTTTATCTAAATTGCACGTCCTTCTCTGTAAATTACTGTTTCGCTTCTATTATCTTGTCGCCCGGCAAAAAGCGATTATCGCATGCGTATATAAATCTCCTAACTCTTCATCTGAAGAAGATGCAAATTTGTGTGAAATATTCAAGTTTATTTCAGAATCCACTTTTGAAGTTAAATTTATTGCTGGAGATTTTAATTTTCGTGAAATTGACTGGCTTTCAAACTATTGTCCACCTAGATTTCAGCCTTTCATAGATACCATTAATTTTTTAACTGATCTCAATTGGTTAGTTCCCCACCAAGACAGAATCATATCCCAGATCTGATTTTCACAAATGGTATTGCCCCTCTCTTCGTTGATTTTAAGCAGGACATCTTTTAAAGTGATCACACATTAATAAACTGTTGCCTTTCGCTTCCTTCTACGGAATAGCTAGTGCTAGTCGTACCTATAATGCGTATGACCTCGCAGATATTAGCTCAATCAACAATTTTCTTGACTCATTAGATTGGCAGAGCCTCTCCTCCATTACCAACGCTACATATCTTTCTGAACTCATGTCGGTCGTTTCTAATAAAATGCTGGAATTTGTGCCCACTAAAATTGCGAAATCCTTCACACCAGAATCGACCGTCCCTCATTTTCTGTTGCCCAGACTAAAGAAATTGAGGAGGCAGCTGAAAAATCGATCTACTAGTTCGCTGTCTGTGCATCTAAGGATCGCAGAGATCTTCAAATTAGCGTCAAAGATTCGTCTTGCACGTGACCAGCACAGGGAATCTTGCGCCCCGAGCGAGTCAAACTCTGCAAAATCGGTTGCAAAACTGTTTCTTCGTAGGTCCTCCGAAAAAACGAGGAATTGAAATACCCCAATTGATTAATGAAATTAAAAAAAATTTGTGCTAGATGAGTCTGATAAGGCTGAATTATTCAATGCTTTTTTTGCGAAGTATTTTACGACAGTATCCGAACCGGTCCCGTCGTTTCAACCATACTCAGACAATAATAATAATAATAATAAAAATAATAATAATAATAATAATAATAATAATACCAATAATACAATAAGTCACTTTAAGTCACTTTATTAAGGGAAGAAGGCTTTCGCCCTTGAGCTCCCTATTCATAACCAAAATCGCATAATAGGTCCACCGTAACAATTGTACATAATACAAATGTACAAATGTAGGCTTAACATCAGCGATAAGTGTGAGCCAGTTGCAAGGTTCTGCTACTTACACTTTGTTCATTATATCTGCCACAGTTTCTCAGCAAATGAAAATCAAGTTTGTGTTTAAAAATGTCAACAGTATCTGAGAGGACCACATCTTCCGGGAGTCCGTTCCACGCTCCAATGACCCTCTGAGAGAAGGCGTTTCGTCGAACGTCGATACGGGCCGGTTTCCTCTGTAGTTTAAAAGGATGACCTCGCAGATGGTCAGTCCGAGCCAATTCGAAGAAATCATCAAATTCTAGGGCGCAGTCTCGGCCTCTAACAATTCGGTAGGTTTGTATGAGGTCCCCGCGGAGTTGCCTATAATTGAGAGGGAAAAGATCAAGTTCGGTCAGTCTGTCTTCATAAGGCAGATGACCAAGATTCTTGACCATCTTCGTAGCCCTCGCCCGCACTCGTTCCAGGTGCAGGTAAGCCTTCTTGAACCACGGACGCCAGGCCTGGACAGCATACTCCAAGTGGGACCGAACAAACGCTCCGTAGGTTTTCCTGAAGAGCTCCTTGTCAATGTTGACAAATCCCCGCCTAATCGCAAACAGCACCTGTGTCGCGCGTTTAGCTGCCTTTACACACTGAGTAGATGGTTAAAGTGAGGAATTTATTAGAACACCGAGATCCTTTTGTTCGTTCACATTTGAAAGCGGGTGCCCATCGAGGACGTATTGGAAGGAATCGTTCTCCTCATCAGTCCTTCTAGTACGGAGTCTTAAGACCACACACTTACTAATGTTGAAGTTTAAAAGCCAACGAGCAGACCAGCAGCTAAGTCGATTGAAACTCTCTTGAAGCGCTTTCCTGTCGGCGTCAGACCTGATGGCTCTCCAGAGTTTGACGTCGTCGGCAAACATGATAGCGCTGCAACCCAGGTCGTTGACACAGTCGTTGATATAGATAAGGAAGAGCAGTGGCCCTAAGACAGAGCCTTGGGGGACGCTACTCAGAACATATGTAGGGCTTGACTTTGAGTCACCGATGTACACAGTTTGCGATCGTCCTGTGAGAAAATCTGTGATCCATGCCAGCAGGTTTCCTCTTTTGCCAATTTCTG
Source organism: Ligula intestinalis (assembly GCA_036362985.1). NCBI lineage: Eukaryota > Metazoa > Platyhelminthes > Cestoda > Diphyllobothriidea > Diphyllobothriidae > Ligula > Ligula intestinalis. Next base: position 12,756,320 of record JAYGXS010000007.1, on the reverse strand, counting down.
ACAATTTATACATTAGACGCTTATGTGGAACGCTGTCGAATGCCCTCTGGAAGTCCGTATAGATGACGTCAACCTTACCATCTTCATCTAGTGCGCGAGTCCACTGCCCAGTGGAGAGTAGAAGGCTGGAAAGGCAAGAATGGTTCTTTCTGAAGCCGTGTTGAAGCCCTGACAGTAGGTTGTTCTCCTCCAAGAACTCCATTTTCGTCTTCTTAATTATCATTTTCATCACCTTACAGCAAATGCAAGTTAGGCTGATGGGCCGGTAATTGTTGACCTTCGTACGGGCTCCACCTTTGTATATCGGGTAAATATTTGCCATTTTCCATTCAGATGGCAGTTTTCCTAGTTCAAATGAAGAACGAAAGATATGTGCTAGGGGCTCTGAGAGTTCGCTTGCCAATTCTTTCAAGAACTTGGCTGGCATATTGTCTGGACCGGATGACTTTGCTTCTTTAAGCCCCTGCGGCTCCCTCTTAACTACAGATGTTGGAAATAGAAGAGAATGAAGTGCTGGACCGGCGTTTGCAACAGCACTGTTGGCATTCTCAAAATGAAGCTCGGTTTCCCTAGTGAATACCGAGGCAAAAAACCGGCTACAGTACTCGGCTTTCTCGTCATTCTCAACGACTTCTCCGCCATCATCATTCTGAAGTACTGCGACGGGATCCTTGTTTTTTTATCTACTGTTAATATAGCGGAATAGAATTTTGGGTTTTTATTCGGCCTTTTGGAGGATTCTTGATTCATAGTTTTTCCTGGCCTGGCGAATTGATTTTTTTACTGTATTTCTTTGGCGTCGGAATTCCTCGAGATGTACTGGCGACCCAGTTTTCCTGAATAACTTCCATTTCCTATTTTTCTTCTTGAGTTGCCTGTTAAGGTCTCTCGTCAACCAGGCAGGACGACTAGTCGTCTCGTGTACCTTGACCGGACAAAAGCGCTAAAGCAGATCTAATGCAATCCTCTTCCGGATCCCCCTTGAGTAGGCAGTCCCAATTCACGGTTGATAGTGCATTCTTCATTGAATTGAAATCTGCCTTCCATATGTTTGGCTGGTCCTCCGTTTTCCTCAGCCGTTGAGTATGGAGTGAGTAATCCAATATTAGCGTCGTATGATCACTCTTACCGAGCGGAGCACTTGAATGCAATTCATCTATGTAGGACGAATCCTTCGTGAAAATGAGATCCAAACAAGTAGTTCGCTGGTTTTCTCGAAATCTGGTTATGCCCTTAACGTTCTGAACTAGAGACAGGTCAAGCGTGAGATCCATTAATTTGGAACTAAAGGAAGTTGACGCCACCTCAACTGTCAGGTTGTTCCATTCAATTGCAGGGGCGTTGAAGTCACCAACGATGAGAACCTTCTGGTGGCTAGCAGCTTCTTTCACCAGACCAAGGAGTGAGTCGTCGGCTCCGCTCAGAATGTTTGGTGGCCGGTAAATGGCCAGGAATTCAAGGTTCTGTGAATTCGCCTTCTTGATCTTTAACCAGATGGACTCATACTCCAGGGCTAGAGTGTGTTCTCTTTCTACAACAGAGATTTCAGTTCTGACATACACGACAACCCCACCTCCTTGTCGGTTTTGGCGGTCTTTGCGGAAAAACTGGTATGCTGGAATCGAAATCTCCGAATCCGCGATTTCTGCTTTTAACCATGTTTCCGTTATGGCAACTACATCAGGTTTCCGCTCCGAAAGTACTGCCTTGAGTTCATCAATTTTTGAGGGAAGAATTTGGGCATATGTGTGAAGAAAGCTCAATTTAGACTTATTCACAACTTTATGCAGGTGGTTGCCTCTTGCGTGAGATTGCATGCAGGGAGCTGTCGATGCTGATGGAGATGGACTGTTGTCCATCCCGACTAGGCTGTTAGTGTTATCGGCTTTCTCCAGAGGAGTGACCTCGGGACATGGACGATCTCCCCGTTCTGAATTCGAAGATTGCTCTCGCCGAGTTCACATCTCCTGTGGAGTTCTACTTTTAGCAATCTCCATTTCTCCCGCTCCGCAGGGGAAAAATCCCGCTGAAAAAAAACCATCGGGTGTGAGTATCTGAGTATTGGTTTCCTGCTTAACAATAGCTGGACCTCAGCCTCACACTTCAGAACAACCTTCAACGGTCTTGGTTGGCGTTGTTCATCTTTTGGGTCTGTTATACGGCCCATTCGGAATGCCTTTAGAACTTCGAATTTCTCCTTACCCTTTAGGAGACATTTCAGATATTCTTTAAATACCTTCCTGTCCTCTTCTAATCTTGATTTCGGGGTATCGGAAGTACCTTCTGTCATGCCTTTTATGACTATGCAGTGTATACGAGTGGTACTCACCCTCCGACTGTCGTCCCCTTCTGCATCTCTAGGGTTTGTTAGGACATATTCGCTTCGAGGTTCAGCACTCCTGTTCGTTTTGGCCTGCGAAGGTGCCCTTTTTGTTTGGCTCGTGCTCAATCTCGGCCAACTTATATTAGCACTTGGGCTTGGTTGGTCTTTTTTGGGAGCCCGAGAGCGCTTCTTCGTTCTCTTGGAAGCCAGTGGGTTGACCGTTTCCCCTGTCCATGGCAGACTACCAACTCCGTCAAGCACCCTGGCTGCCGGATCATTTTTGTGCTTAGACACTTCGGCGAGGGATTTTGTTTCTCCGTACGTTAGGTTTCCTCGCTCAAGTTCACGCATCGCCGGTTTCTCCTCACGAGGGAGAAATAGAGAAAAAATTTTCAGCTCCTCCATCTCCACTCTAAGACTATTAACTACCTTCTCAAGGTTTGTAAATTTGTTCAAAAGGGTCAAATATGATACGGAGGCTTCATCTTCATGAGTTACATCCCTTAAACTTTTACGACTTTTAGTTCGCTTGGCAGGAGGAGATTTCAAAGAACTTCTAGATCGAGTTTCCGTAGTGAGTAACGGAATTTGGAAACCGTCGGGGTATCCTGTGATGGCGAAGTGAGGTAGGCGTTCGACTTCTACACGGGGTGTCCGGGGTTCGGATCCGAGCGGTGGCGTGACTTTTTTTCCTTGTTGCGATGATGTCGGGATTTCGAATGCAGGCACCGGCAAACATTCCTTCCCGTCTTCCAAAGCTGTATAGCACACAGTTTCAATTTTTTCTGTCACAATCTTTTCACAACAGACCGTTAATGACTCGAGTAATAAAGTGGATTGCTTTTTGACTGTTAATAACCGATTTTGATTGCTGTCATCCTGTGTCTTCGTGGAAGGAGTTGATTAGACGCTCAACTTGGTGTTCGTAAATTGAGTCTACTGAACTCTAGAGACTTTTAGCCCTTTTAGCGGGGGTGATTTCATGGCATCAATCTTGCAACTTCTGCCCTCGAAATTGCGACGAGGGGTTTTAAACCAAATTAAATTAGAGTCAGCAGTCGACGTTGATGGTGTAGTGGTAACGACTGATCCCGACGAACGAAAGTATCAGTATCAGTATATTGAGGGTATGTAGGAAAAATTCCTTTGAGTGCCCTATTTGTACATATGCGCAGTGGTAGCAAAATATTTGTTGCTTAGACTGTTGGCGAGGCCAGTTGTCCTGAGTCATAGGATGAAAATAGGAGCAGACAGTGAAAAAACTCCTCAGGGATTTTTAGGAGAAAAACTGTCGCCCTTGTGGGAGGAATGCGTGGGATTTAGGAGAAAAAAGGGAGTTCCCACTGGGGGGGGGGGCATTGCAAAGGTTCCTAGGATCATCACCGTGTAGAAGCCACGTCCTGATTCTTCCTTGCTGATTGCAGAGTCCGCCACGGAACTGGAAAAACAGAGGCGTCCGTCCAGATCGTCGACAGTCCGCTTTGGGTCGAACCAAGGGTGACCGTTTAGACCGGCAGGTCTGGCTGATAAGATGGCCAGCGGGTAATCACGGTACGCAGATAGCCAAGTAGGGTAGACCGCGGAGACCTTCGCATGAGGCTATGCGTGGGAGGGCGTAATAAATAGCAAACGTGAATGGATATAAAAACCAATACTACTGAGAAATTTGAAGTAGTATTATTGTTATTGCAAATTGTCAGTTCCGATTTATCGTGCACTGCTATATCGATCCAGTTTTCGCTTAAAACCCGCTAGCGATTCCGACATAGCAACGTCCTGAGGAAGCGCATTCCACGCTCCGACAACCCTTTTTGAAAAGAAGTGTTTCCGAGCGTCCAGCCTGGCCCCTGTCACCTTTAATTTGAGGGAATGACCCCTCAGATTCGTGGTCGTTGCTAATTCGAAAAAATCACCTGATATAAGACAGCAGTCTTGAAGACGCAATACGCGGAATGCTGGTATCAGGTCCCCTCGAAGCTGCCTGTAGCGCAAAAAGAAGAGGTTGAGATTCGACAGCCGTGTTTCATAAGGCTGCGAGCCCTGCCCCATAACAAGTTTGGTTGCGCGCCGTTGTACCTTTTCCAGGATGTTGATGTCTTTCCTGGCCCAGGGTCTCCAAGCTTGAATAGCGGATTCTAGGTGTGGTCGTACGAAGGTTCCGAAGACTTTTGTGAAGCACTCTTCATTGAAGGTAGAAAAAGCTCGTTTGACGAGGTATAGGATCGACATCGCGGACTTGGCTACCTTTGTGCAATGCAGGGAGGGTTTAAGCGAGGGTGTGATCCAGACTCCCAAGTCTTTCTTGGCGTTCACTTCCTTCAATGGTTTGCCATTCAGTCGGTAAGCCGTGCCGTTTGAAGAACCGCATTTGCCAACTCGAATGGTGGTGCACTTGCTCTCATTGAACGGTAAGAGCCAGTCCGCCGACCATTTTTGAAGTCTATTTAAATTTTCCTGTAAGTGCACTTCGTCAGCCGCAGTTCGAATTTCGCTCCAAAGTTTTATATCATCGGCAAACATGGCGATGCTGCAATCCAGTTCGCGGACACAGTCGTTGATGTAGATAACGAACAAAATAGGGCCGAGAACGGAGCCTTGGGAAACACCACTCTCAACCTCAACCTTGGCTGACTGTTTGTCGCTGATGTGGACAGTTTGCGAGCGACCGATAAGGAAGCTTTTTATCCACGTAAGGAGCCTACCTCTTACTCCTATGCGGCTGACTTTATAAAGGAGGCGGTGGTGCGGCACGCTATCGAAAGCCTTTTTGAAGTCAATATAGACAGCATGCACTGAGTTTCCACTATCGACTGCCTCAGTCCACCGTTCTAAACAGTAGAGCAATTTTGTAACGCAGGACCTACCTCTACGAAAACCATGCTGAGCATCCGATAGCAGATGGTTTTGTTCCAGGAACTGCATAAGTTGTTGCTTGATAATTTTTTCCATGATTTTGCAACAGATTGCAGTAAGGCTGACTGGTCGGTAGTTATTCGCTGAGACCCGGCTTCCCCCCTTGTATAGCGGTGTTATCCTCGCGGATTTCCAATCTACTGGTAGGCATCCGGTGTTGAAGGAGGTTCGGAAGAGCATAGAGAGTGGTTTGGCCAACTCATTGGCGAGCTCCTTCAAAATCTTGGCTGGTACGTTATCAGGACCTGGTGACTTAGATTCTTTTAAGCTTAAGAGTTCCTTAAGAACAGCAGCCTCGGGGAATTGGACAGTCTCAAATACTGTATCCGCTTCGGTGTCGTCGGTGGGGTGATCGTATGCCGTTTCCTTTGTGAAGACTGATCGGAAAAATTTCGACAGCTGATCAGCCTTCGCTTCATCATCTATCAAGTCTCTTCCCTCGGCGGTCCTTAGCAGGGGTATCGGATCCTTGTTTTTGGTAATCTGCCTGAGATAACTGTAAAACAGTTTGGGGTTCACTGTGGCCCGGTTTAGCAAGTCTGCTTCGAAAGCCCATCTTGTTTTGAGAATAAGACCCTTGACCCGGTTTCTCTGAGTTTTGTAGGCACTGACAGATGCAGGAGTCCTGTCTGCTAGCATTTTTTTCCACAGCTTCCGCTTTTTGTTCACTTCTATTTTTAAGGCCTGCGTAAGCCATCGCGGTCTAGTGTTCACCTTTTGTCGCGAAATTGGACAGTAGTTGTCGATGAGTCTGTGCAGTGTGGTCCGGATCGCTTCCCAGTCCGCAGTTATGTTTCCAGAAAATAGATTTTCCCAATCGGCGTGCGTGAGTTCGGTCTTCATTCGATCGAAATCGCCTCGCCAAATATTTCGTCTGGCTGTTGAGGGTCTCTCCGGTATTGAGAATAACGAGTACTCCCATAGCAGTACAACATGGTCGCTTTTACCTAGTGGTGGAAGACATGACACTTCGTCGATGCTGTCCTGCGATTTCGTGAGAACGAGGTCCAGACAGTTGGACTGTTGGCCATCGCGCATTCTTGTCGGAAAAGTGACGTGTTGCGTGAGAAATAACTTCAGAGTCATGCTCAGAAGGCAGCTGTCGAAGGTTAGATCGGAGCTATGTGCGCAGGCCGCACCCCAGTCGATGTGAGGCGCGTTAAAGTCCCCACAATCAGGATGTCCGATCGGGCAGTAATCTTTTCCAGCTCCTCTAGCAAGGAGGCATCCACTACTGGCTCTCTTCTCGGTGGTCGGTAGAGTGTCAGTACATCGAGGTTGGGTGCACCTGGTACTTTAATGGACAGCCAGATGGCCTCGGAATTACACACCAGTTTATCCGTTTTGTCTAAAACTGTGAGTCCATTTTTCACGTATGTTGCTACGCCACCGCCTTGACGACCTTCTCTGTCTTTTCTGAACAGTTGATAGCCAGGCATGGATACCTCGCCGTCGGTTTTGGGTTCAAGTCCCTCTCGCGCCGCATTTTTTACAAGCTGATCTACACGTTTCTTTTTGTCTCCCATAATAGATCAGACTGACGATAAACGACATTAAAGCTCTATGCAATATGTATAAAGCGTTCAACTGTATGAAAAAGGTTATTGAAACGACTCAGCCGTTTGTAGAGAGCTGGAATCCGGGAGAATTGTTGACAGAAGGCAGTGACGGAGATGATGCTCGTTTTGACTGATGTCCTGTCGTGTCTTCTGAGGCTGGAGTTATTGCGAAAGTGAATCCAATAGCTAACAACGAAAGTCCGCCAGAGGGCTAGGTGAACCGAAATCCCGAAGATAATATTTCCCCCGAAGGACGAGAAATTTAAACCGCAATTTGAAGCGTGCGCGGGAACATTGATTTCTCCATAGAATTAATTCGTAAGCATATAATTTGTCTAAAAAACTCGCACTCTTCGGGAACTGATGGTATCACCAATTCAGTTATCAAAAGAGTGTTGACCTTTCCTAAGTTACTTAGCCATATATTTTCAGCCTATCTCTCAAATGGTTACTTTCCTGACACTTGGAAGACATCCATTATTCTTCCATTCTTTAAATCAGGATCTCGTTCAGACATAAATAACAACCGTGGTGTTCGTCAAACCCCAGCCCTAGCTAAACTTCTGGAGAAGATAATTTTGAATCAAATTCTCGATTTTTGCCTAAAAAATAAGCTTTCAAGTGACTCGCAGCATGGTTTTCTACCCGGAAGATCATGCGAGACATGTCACCTAGCTTTTCTTAACCACGTCACTTCCCTCCGTAACGAGCAGAAATCCGTGGTTGTTACCTACTTTGACCTGAGCAAAGCGTTCGGAAAGGTACCGCACAGATGGTTACTGGTAAAACTGGAAGCCATTGGGATCCGTGACCCTTTCCTCAACTTCATCGGTTTCTTCTTATATAACCACAACCAGAAGGTCCTAGTAGGTACTATTTAGTCCACGTCTCAGCTGATCACGAGTGGCGTTTTTCAAGGGACTGTCTTAGGTCTTTTACTCTTCATTCTATACATAAACGAAATTTTGACTGTTCTAAAAAATTCACACAATATCATTTATGCAGATGACCTCAAATGCATATACTCCTTTTCTAAGGACACGGCAAGTATATGCGTTGATAAAATAAATGCGGACCTACTTACACTCTCACATTGGAGTGCTACTTGGCAGATTATATTCTCTCCATCCAAGTGTAATTTCATGTGTTTAGGTCCCGCCAAGCTTGCTCGTCCCCTAGTCTTTCAAAATACTCCACTTTTTAAACGATATACTATAAAAGACTTAGGTCTTAGCTACACAAATGAACTAGCATTGTCACCTCACGCGGATCGAATATCTGCGAAGGTTGCACAGATATGTGGTTTTATATCACACAATTTCTTCCTGCTGGAAATAAAGCTGAAACTTTATCGCATGCATGTTCTACCCATCCTAGAATACTGCTGTCCCCTCTTTGGTCTAATGAATGCTTCTGACCGCGGTTAGATTGAAAATGTACAGAGAGTATTTACTCGCAAAATATTCGCTCTTGCTTGATCCACTATTTCTTATACGGAGAGATGTCAGTTAGCGAACATGACATTTCTTTGGGTCAGAAGATTCGAAGCGGGCCTCTGCTTCCTCTTTCGCGTTAACTCTACCCCTAACCTTCCCGCAGATAGACCTTATGCCACTCGTAATTCCTCCAGGATTATTGCACCCCCTTTAAGCTCCACTTCGAATCATGCTCACTTCTTTGCCTCCAATTATGCATTCCTCTGGAATAACATTCCCCTCGAAATTAGGCTGTCGTCTAACATAGCAGGTTTTAAAGTCAAATAACGTAAACACTTAACTTCGGAAGATATAAAGTCCTTGTTTTCCGTCTCCTTCCCAAACACACAACTTTTGGACTTTGAAAAGGGTCCCCCTGGTATCTGAGGTGGTTATGCTTATGTCAAATTTTTTCCATACATGTCTATTTATTCCTCATTTAAGTGATATTTGCAACGATATTTCGTCCACTTCCCTCTCTAGTCATCATTGCCGTTTTCTACATTCTCCGTTTTACAACCCTGATGATAGGCTTCATGGTCTTTACTCATGCTCGTGGCGGTTCTGCTATTTTCGCCAGCTCGTTGCTGGACTCCGCAGTCTGCAAGGTCACATCTCCAGCGTTTTATTGATAATCAGGTGACCTCTGCCGTTCACTCTCTTTTCGACCCTGTTGTCCACGATGGCCTCCTCCGGTCTTACCTCCCCGATGGTTGAAGCCAGTCGGGCGGTGTTACAATGGTGAACGACAGCCTCTGCTGTTATATGATTTCTCCAATTACAAGAAGCGTTTCCAACCCTCATTCGCTCTCATCAACAGTCCTGTCTCATTTGCACTACAATCAATCCTCTCAACCAACCCCCCTAATTTTGTTGAAGCAGTTTTTTTCTCCTACGTTTTGTTTTTTTTAAGCGGGGGTTCGCTGAACTCTGATGGCGTTCGTGGACTTTGAACCCCGCCAGGCTTCATGCTGAGGATAATGCTGCTGAAGCAGCAGCCCGCAGTCTGCTAACCCTTCAGCCGATAGCACGCAACTTTAGCCGACAACCATTGAAGGAAGACTGAGAACACTGTGTTCTTGTGCCAACCCTCTCCGTCTGGAACTAATGTTTTTAAACGATATGAAACAGTTCTCCTGCTGATGAGTCAACTCAGCTTACAACTGTACATTTATTCCGTTTGTATCATACCTTTGAAGGCAGGTTTTTTTCACTTGAAAAAAACTCCCTATCTCGCCCAGTATTGACAAAACAAAAAACCTGAAACAAAACCAATACTGGCCGCAACATATGGAGTTTGTTTTAGGTTTTTTGCGGTCTTCGAGGTGTTGGAAGGCGCCCAAGAGGTGCATTACCAACTCTTTACAATTGCCTGTAAACTGGCCTAATAAACATATTATATTATTATTATTATTATAATGGTAGGAGTTTTTTTTCACTGCTTCCTCCTTAGTTCACCATGCGTTGACTTCTATTTTAAAACGACGGTATGTTGGTGAATATGAATTAATCAACCACCACTACTAAACGCTCCCGCTGTCTATGTGGTTGTTTCATGGAGAGCAGCATTTATCAACTTTGTATTAATTTTTCCACAGCACTAAGTTTGCAATGACGAGGCCCTCCGGGACTAAAATATAAAAATTATTTATTCATATGTGGTTTTCATAAGAAAAAAGGGAGCTGATATGGAGGGAAGTTGTGTGTAGATTAAAAAGGGTGTCCTAAAAATGTATACACACTTGATATAATTGTAAAGTTGGTGTTAATCATAATTTTATCATTCAAAAAGGTAAACATGTGAACAAGTATCATTTTATTGTTTTTTAACTGAAGGTATTCAAGCTGACGTCCATGTTCATTATGATACTGCTGACAATGCGAAGCAATGCGATCGCTCACATCATGAAACAATTCCCTTGGTACTCGGGTGCATTCATGTTCAATGGCTTCTCTCAATTCGGCCACTGTCAAAATGCGGTGAAGAAACAATCTAACCATACTTGTAAACATGTCTTCTTTAATTTTTGAAATAATACATTATCATATACACAAAGTTTAAAATTATGTAAAGTATGCATACAGTTTTTGGGACACCCTGTATAGAGAGTCGTGGGTGCACAGTGTAGTCACGCTCGCGTTCTGTAAATAAAAAATGCGGAGCGCTTGGTAGGCGGAATGAAGGTCCGCAAATGGTTAACATCAGCTCAGAACGGAGCGATTGGTCGTACGGAGAGAAATAAGATGGGCCGGTAGCCAGCAGGGGCGAGCAAAGAGTGTGGAAACGCTCACGAGTCACAAAAACGACTAGACACAGCTCAAGAAGTCGCGAGCAATTCAAGCAGCCACAAAAAGCGATCAGTGCAATCGATTAACACATGGGCATTAAGCCTTAATAGGTAGCATGTTATGAGATGACGCAGTTAGATGGGATCCTGCTGCTGAGGGTTCGGGACGCTTATTGTCATGGGGAAAATAATATAGCAGTGAGTTAAGAAGGGGTCATCCGGGACAACGGGAGAAGATAGTAGAGGTCAAGGCAACATACAACGAGCATTCTCACTGCATGAAGTCACGATTTAACTAACGCTATTTGTGAATAATTGGATTGAGGTGGAATTACTAAAAATGCATGGTAAAACGTGATGCCAAATCTCGGCCTGGCTTTTTTCCATTTAATCTGACAGGTGAAAAGGATATCGTGTACCAATACAGACCTGCGCATTGCGTTCATGTGTCAGAAAAGGTTGCCAAGGAACGGACAGAGCCAATTTGTTGATTAAGTATAGCTTTGAAGCCAAAACCTTTGCTCGTTGTTTGTATTATCGACTGTTGTTACAACCACCCCAAGGAAAAATAAACTCCACCCCTGCTCAGGCCAGCCTAAGATCACAAGTATAGAGCAAGACTGTGAAAGCCTCCGTTTGAAGCAGAGTATCGCCATGTACGGCTTGCACAAACTGATTACTTTGGGCCGAATCTAATACATCTCTCTGGCGTGCAAATATGAATTTAACAGAACCTACTTCCAGGTTAATTTGATTTCTGTTTCAGCGAGGAGGAGTGGGTGAACACCACTAAACAGGTTTGAGTCGGACAAGAATTTAGTTCTACAGTCATTTTGACGGGAACCCGGAAGGGCGATGAACGACACAACATCGCAAAATTCAATAACATTACTAGGCAATTTCGTGAACGTACTCCTAGTTAGAGCTGGGATAAGTTGAACTGGCAACAACCATAACAACCAGCCCACCACTAACGTCAACTAATAATTCTAACCACTTCTCTTACAAGCAAGAGTTACCCCCTAGGTCTAAGTACGAACTACATTCTAATAACAAGTACTCTTCTTAAATCCTCTGAAAACTTCAAAAGTTCAATTGAACAGTAGCTTTCAGCAGCACACATATTCTTATTTGAAACCCTATGCTTTCACAAAAGCTGTCTAACGGTGGAAACTGGAAATGTTTAATTACAGACATTCATTTCCATATTTGTCATCTGCATTGACCTCGACCTCGTCGGTAAGCCGGGCATGAGGTTTGTACAAAACAGACAACTGACTATTTAACACTAGGTAATGTATCTACTAAATATGGTCATACAACGATAATAAAATGTACCACAACACCAAGTGCCAAACACAGCTCATGATCAGTCGTACTTACTAATTTTGTGAAAATAAGACGCTCTGTCTTCCTTGCGATCAATGTGCGCTATTCCCACCCGGAACTGGTAAATAACCTTTGCGTTGCTGAGACCATCACATGCAAACAAATCAAACCATAGGAAATAAGGACAGAACACGTGGATGGCAGTTCTCTTCCAAAGCGACCCACACCCGGACCCTCTCAACTTGCTACAATGTAGCTGTCTCGACGGACCTGGTTCTCCAATTGCTACCACTATGGCTGGATAATTTATTTATTCCTGTACGACGTAAAGTATAGGGAAGCCTAGGCCCACAACTTATATATATCCTGAAACTTTCGCAGTCTTACAATTACTTTATGCCTGCTAAGCATTTATTGTAAATTGATTGATATGCGAAAATATTCGCGGTCCAGAGATAATTTTACCTTCATTTTCCCCAGAAGATGTAAAAGAAGTGGAGGCGATTCCTGGGACCTGGTTATAATTAAGCTGACGTTTCATAAAATCTCTCGTCTCCATCGTCAGAGCCATGTCCGTTTCCTGCCGTTTGTCTTGAGAGAATGCGTCCTGTCTTAAGTCGGGTTTCATAACGGTGCCTCTTACGCGCGTGTAAATTGATTGGACCAATCGATCAGGTATTTAGTCACCTGATGAGATGGTTGCAGAAAATGTTCTTCCTTGTACATGGAAAAGAGAGTGGCTGACTGCATGCCTTAGTGGCTAAGCTCCCCAGATCTACCCTTCTCAAATTTCTTATGATTATTCGGGCGTATGAGGACGATAAAGAAAAACAGAACTCCCTCTCATATTGAAAATCATCACAACAGACAGGAACACAAAAGAACTTCGATATGACTGCTTGCATATTATAAGCATGGTCCCATACCCTTAGTTTATATTGTAAAAGAAAAAAATAGCCCTCGTTTTTGGACGCTGGAGAGCGCAACCATCTGCTTTAAGTCTTTTCATAGTGAGATAATATCTGCTTCTTGGAATATTACGCTCAATCATAACAGCATACGATTCGGGGTGACTCACATTTAGGAGATAAAATCAAATCTGGAGAGGATAATTGTACGAGCAACAATCTCTTCCTTAGGGGGTGGTTGGCCATAATTTTAGCACATTAGTTCCGGAACTGCTCAAGCTCAAACTCACATTCAACGAACAGTCAGCATCTTCCCACTTGTGGACGCGGATAACAGGCTGACATCGCAATGTTGCGTGGTGTTCATTTATGGAGACCTGTGTCTCTTTGAGCCTATAAATTCATACACAAAGACTGATCCTTCTAATTCTGCACACATGAGAGCGCCAAGAAGAAATAAGACCAAAAACGAGAAGCTCGATATAAGCAGCTAATTTTCCATTCCGAATATATCTTTTCGTGACGCTGGAAAGTTCAGAAGACATATCTAGACATCAGACTGCGAGATAAACCTTTAAACACAGAGTCCCATTAATGATAAGCCTGCCTCGAGGCAGTGACGCTAGCTTGCTTACGGGACCCATGAAAATTTTACTTTGCAAGCTAACAACCTGCTTTCTGATGGCGGCGCTGGGTAAAAAGTCCATAGTAAGCCGTCTAAGAAGGGGCATGGAATCGGCAGATGGACTACTGGCACGGACAATAATAAAGTCAACCGGTGACAGCAAAAAGCTGATCCACTAGCTGAATGTTGAGGGTCCCTGTAAGGCCCGAAGTTAGCGAAATCTCACAGTTCTCAAAAACAAATAACGAAAAACAGTCAATGACTCAGCAGATCCGTCCCAAAGAGGAGCTTATAAGGAGACGTCTGGTCAAGAAAGTTAAATTGCTTTACACATTTTTGTCATTAAAGCAGGTATAAATCAATATGAACAGCATTAAATTAATTTTACTAGCTTTGATTTCCTGAATAAAAGTTTCTAATTTACCGTTTCAGCGTATAAGTTTTCCCAATAATACGGCCATGTGCTGCCCATTTCCTCCTGTTCACTACGCCAATAACCAATATTCCTACTATTCTGCCATTGAATTTGCTAGGCTTTGATGAAAAATGTTTTAAAGTTCACAGTATTTCCTTGCCGTTCCTTACGGAAATGAACGAGGGAATTTACAAATTTTACCTCCTTCTAAAATCTACACCCAGATCTCTGACTGATTGAGATAAAGAAGAGAGTTCACCTGGCTTCATATAACCTTTAGTGGAATGGAGCCCACAGGTGAGGCTGAGGCCTCAGAGGTAACAATAAGTCGGTTTGTTCCATCAAAACCCCAAGTCGAATTGCTTGATGGAATTTGCAAACCAACTGTATAGTAAGTATTGGCTCATTTTCTGACAATTATTTAGTAATGTTGTATCCTCTGTTGATCTTGGATGTCAAATTGAGTTGAGAAAAGTTGTTCTATACATTCGCAATGCTGAATACAACCCACGTAGATTCCCCGGCTGTGTTGTTCGTCTAAGAGAACCTCGAGTGACCTGTCTCATATTTGGTACTGGTAAAATGGTGTGCACAGGTGGCAGATCGGAAGAACAAAACAACCTCGGCGCAAGAAAATGTGCACGTGTTCTTCAAAAGCTTGGCTTTCCCGTAAGATTTTTTTCATTTTCGGTAATATGTTTGCTATTCTTTTGATTTACGTCGCAACTAATACAAACAGACTTGAAAGAGAACCGTAAACTAGTCCTCTTGGTCTAAATTTGCAAAATTGTACGGCGATGCGATTCCTACCTTGAAACCCATCGAATCTTTTTGCAGTATTTTAAAAAATCATCCGTAGCACCCATTTTTTCACTGAACCGTGAAATAAAGTTGGCTAGTTTCACAGTAGCTCTCAATTGTCGGTGAATTTCACCACTTCATGAGGGGTATCAGGCTGTCTGTACCTGCATTCTATAAAGAGATCGGGAACGGTGAAGTAGAGGTAAATAAAACCAGTATAAATGCATTAAAAGAAATCGAGACAAGTTACAAATCGTCAAGACTACGTGCAATATTATCGTGTTGAATTGGAACATTGAAAGTCCTTCCCGGGAAAGCCATTTGGGGAAATGTTTTCTCTCATTTAAAGCCTTTCTTATTTGTTACTGACTTTTGGTCTGCTTTCAAAAAAAGGTATCCTAGTGCATTTGTTTTTCCTCCTAGACTATCAGTTTTACTTAGTCCCTTTTTTCAAATCATGCTTAGGTGTTATTCATCAACTTCCGTATACAGAACGTAGTTGCGATTGTGGATTTAAAGTTCCCTATCAGGCTCGAGGGTCTTCTTCTAGCAAATGAACAGATGGCACAGTGAGTTTTTTCGTATTTTGCTTAATTGCCTCCTTACTTCAATGGACTGTTCTCAATTTATACTGTCTTGGTCCTTGACTTATTCATTTTTTTCTTATGTTAACTGAAATTCTCAAATGTTTTTTGGTCAGGATGGATTACTTGAGTGAAGATGTAGTATTAATTTTTGTCTGCCCTTATGTCCAGCTAATTTGGATACCTTAGGTTTCCGGATTTTAGAATGCACTTTTCTTAAGATGCCTGCAGAAACCACGCTCAAATAAATAATTGAGCCGTATTCATTTTTTTCTGTTGATTGTTGATACTCTTAGAAATTAGAATTTATTTTATAAAACCTGTAAGCAAAAATACCCTACTGTACTCATTTTGCAGAGAAAACAGGCATTCTTCAGACTTTATGCTCAAAGATATTACAACCCCACTAACTCAACTCTTTCCTGCACGTAGAAGCACCCCAAAATGCAGTTAACATTGTGTTATATTTTCTTGTTGCGCCTAGATGTGGTGGTACAATGTGTAAGAACTGGCTGACGAGTTCTCGTGTAACTATAGATACTATTGGCCTTTTTGTTTTGCAGTTCGAATAACTGTTGATACTTGTTGAACAGCTTCTCGAATAACTGTTCGAATTGTTGGTCTATTCGTTTTGCAGCTCGAATAACTGCGGTGATTCAATATTTCTTAACGATGTGCTGCGTTTCGTCAACTGAATAGACGCACCGGAGGTCAGTAGCTATGTCAAAAGACAGTCAGGTAACTCGGCTATTCTTCATGTGGTTCTATAGAAATAAACAGTAAGATTAAAAATGCAAGAAAGGTAGAAAATGCGAGGTAGAAATCAAAAGGAGTGTGGAAATACATTCGAGCAATCGTTTGAATGACACAAACGCGTTGTTGCTAGTTTATAAGGGGCAGGAAATCAAAGAACGAGGGAGCCAATAAGGACACGGTGCGGGGAACAAATAGCGTGGGGCGGTTGAATAGGAGCAGTTCTATGCCGGAAAAGGGGAGTAATTTGCAAGCGTCTGAAGACAGCGGTGGTGACAGCTGTCAGCGAACCAGAGAGAGAGGGGGCGATGTAAACTGTCAGCTGCTAGGGTTATGCAAATGGCCTTAGCATATGTCAGTCGGTTAAAGGGGGTTTCAAGTGGTCCTCACCGCAGCCGCTTCTATATTATCACGCGAAGAGAGAACTGGGTCAAATGCGTTAAGGATAGCTTGGCACGACAGCTGCTGTGTTTTGTCCACTTTCCAGTTGAAGGCCGAGAGAGGGAAGGCAATACCGCGTAGCTGTTTAAACAGTTGTTTCTTGCTGCAGTGGGAGGCAGGAAGCATTGTTGGCGAAGGTGGTTAAAAGGCAAGGGAGCCGGACGGGGGAGGGGTACTTAGCCGGGGAACTAGTTCAAACCCAGTGTGCATTCAAGAGGAAGCAAAGGGTTCAAGCCCTAACATGCAAGAGAGGCAAGAGAGCCGAAGGGGGTTCGGGAACAATAGCAAATAAATCCAAAAAATGACCTTGACATAATGGATGTCACACAATGGAAACCGTTTAATACCTCGCATCTGACTTCAATAGATTTGCGATTGAGTACGATTTATGCACTCGTCTTAACCAAGGAGGGTTTCGTCCAAGTAGAAAATGTGTTGACCAGACCTTCGTTTTGTGCCGCATACTGGAACACCGACACCAGAATCAGCACAGCACTACGGTCCGTTCATTGACTCCATGACCGCCTTATGAAAAATCTTGCTTGCTGGCGGATTCCAGATAGATTTTCTCAATCTGAGCAAAGCCTACTATGGCGTAACATCAGTCCGAGTAAGAGCCCTTAGGGAAGAGTCAGGTTCATTCCCACTTTTAGAGTTCGGGAGAGATGCCCTCTTTCTCCACTTATCTTCAACTTCATGATCGACTGGCTGATTCATCAATTTATTCAACCTGGTATTGGATTTAAAATGAGTCCTGAATTCAGAGTACCTGGCCGGTACTATGCCCAGGACATTGTCATACTCGGTAAAGTCTTTGGTGAGTACAGTCAATGCTAAACCGAATCACCAGTTTCGATGCAGCTGTTTGTCTTACAATTAATATACGCAAGACGAAGTTCCTAAGTACGTATCTTCGTACCGTTCAACCAATGTTTATCAGCGGCCAATTCATTGAAGAAGTTTGCTGCTTCCGTTATTTAGCCGGAATATAGTAGCCAACACACAGGTCAAATGAGAAATCGGGAACTGAGTCCGGCAGGCTGTAAATACATTTAGGCTGCTAGTCAGACTACTCTGGTCTCGCTCAGGCATCAACTTACATACTAAGCTGTTGATATTTAGAGCATCCATCAGATTAGTGTTAGTATGTGCTTGCAAAACCTGGCTTGTCAGAAACACAGGCATTCTATCACTCAAAGTCTTCGACCGTTGGTGTTTTAAACGCATCTTAAGAGTCTCCTGACAGGATCGAATTTCCAATATTGAGCTATATCGCAGGTGCTTCCTACTACTAATTGTAGCACCATATATCTAACAACGGCGGTTACAATGGTTTGGACATGTCCTGCGCAAGCCATCGACAGACCTTTACAAAATGGTCGTGAATCCCATTCGTAGTTCACACCGCAGATTCTGAAATAATGGTCAACTGAAGACGTGGCTCAACATCGTCAAGTCAAACGTCGAACGCATACGCCTTCTTACCGTTTACGGTTTGCGGTACTGAAACAAACACCAGACTGGCATTTACGAGGAACTCGCTTCCAATCAACGCTAATAGCCCGTCGCTATCCGTGAAGCCGATTCATTCAACAGTCGGAGCTAATGGAATCAAGTTTAAGTTCCCGACTTTTCAACAACTCGACCGTTTTTATGGTTTCAAGGGTACTCACTGATCGCAATAGTGTATACCCTGGCCTAATACTTGTCTTTTCAGCTTGTTCCTCTCGATAAATCATGCTTAAACTAATATTGGAATCGTATTTTCACCATGCATTTGCCTTTATAACACCGAGTAGTGTAGCTCTTAAATCTTTCCTTTTTATTAATATCAGGTCGAGTTTTTTCTTGGACAACTTCCGCAAACAGTTGAAACCGTTTAAATTTCAGCATATGTTTATTGAAGGAAAGGTTGGCGAACGCCTTTAAACCCCGTTTTGGTGACAAGGTGATAGGAAATATAGGGATACAAATAAAAATTCAAAAAATTACGTCAATCACATGTTTCGGATAAAGGCGCAGCAGCTGTTGGATATGCGAAATAGCAATAAAATATAACTGTTTGAGAAGAAGAAGAAGAAGAAGACTCGATCGCTGGGACAATATGTTTATTCGCCTGACGTTTCGATATCCGTCGCGGATTCGTCATCAGAGACATGAGTAGCAGAAAGGTTCAACCTATTCGCAGATCCGGTTTCTGCATAGATGCCTTGACAATATAACTGTTTGCTTATCAAGAGTAGTATAATGCAACGTACTGCCTTTTAGCCACCTGGGGAATGTGAAATGATGTGTTTGCTGCTTTTGAGAGGGTCATTTTCAAAAGGCCTGGCACAAGTTAAGCTGGACAATTTATAAACTACGTGATGCGTGTCGTCTTAACTAAAAAAGGCGATAGTGCATCACTTTATTAAGTCGGAAAATTGTTCGGCCTGAAGGTGGCACTGAATTCTTTAAAAGAGCAAATCTAGCATCACGTTTAACTAAAGGATAAAGCGGAAAATTTTTAGTCAACCTTTCCTTTAAAAGTAGCTTTCTCCATTAAAAGGCCATATCCACAGCTCGTAAATACTTACGGACGAGTTATTTACGCGTCTCATATACGACACATAAGTTTTGGCCTCCTTCTCTAAACATATTAAATCCTGCACGATAGTCTATGGGATAATATGCCGCTGCGATGCATAACGATTCAAACTCGACCTTGATTTATATAGCTGGTAATTACTCCCTTGTTTAGCCGAGGTCGCGTAAGCCTATCTCGCATAAAGCCAGTTTCAATGCTTACCGACGCATTTCAGTCAATGTGACCCGCTAGATCGTTTTGTTATACAGAAAAATGGCCTGGACTACGGACTACGTTTCCCAATGGTTTAACTGATTTGCACAGAAATCGGCCCATGGTATTGTGTCGGGTTGATAACCGTTCCTCCTTGTTGTTACTATGTTACGATGTTGATGTCTTACACACTGCTTGTTTACGATGAAGTCGAGGCCACTTCATATTTGGAAATGTTTTTGAAATTTATATATTTCTAAGCCCCAGAACGGCACTGTTCATGCTTGTAGTTTTTTTCGATCCACAATAACGTCGCAGTGCTCTTGCACACAGTATCGCATCTTTTGACCGCGAAAATCAATCTGGGGATTAAAACAGTTTTTTTGCACAGTGACTTTTGCACACACCTTTCTTGCTTCATTCTAAAAATTCGGCCGCTAGCAGTTCAATTTGTGAGATTTTTCTCACAACAGACTATCTGTACAAGAAGGTCCGTCCTTTTGTTGCACAATCGAGGTAGAACCAAGCATTTCGAAAATTACAGTTAACCTCAGCGATATTATAGTTTCTCTGCAAAGCTACAGTTTCTAGCTCGTATGGCGTCTGTTGAGTCAGTAAAGGCGCTACAAGCCATGGAAAGCACGGTGAAGTAAGTTGAAAAGAAAATGTAATCGATGGAAAGAGACGTTTTTAAATTCGTGGCCACTGCCACAGTAAAAACACCTAAGGTCGTCTATAGAATCTGGTGCAGTCGCGTACAAAGCAGATCTGTCGGAGAAACTAGAAGACTTCTCAAGAAGCGAATTGCAGAACACACGACACCGGTGTGGAGAAATGACGCTTATTCTGAAGTTGCGGCTCATTCGACGGCGATACCCGGCCTAAATTCTCGCCAGAGGTAACGATCGTGCGAGTCGTTAGTTACTTGAGTCATGGCTCATGAGCCGCCGACCTATAAACAAGTGCAACGACCCGCTCAATCCACATTCTCTACTGAGGCTTAATTAGGCCAAAGCAAGTCACTACTTGGGGACCGCAGAGGCCATCGTGTTGTCTAACGCCAGCACCGGGCAACCAGCAATAATCACGTCCAGTTCCACCGCAAGTGGTGAAAGTTCAGCAGGTCACGCCCCGCGGACTGTTTATCAAGCAATTAGTGCACAAACAAGCCATTGTCCTCCGTAGGGGAGTCGTTAATTGTCATAATTGTGCAGTATCGTGGTGACTGTGTTCTTTTAATACTGCAACTCCCTGTACATTAATTACTCTTTTCTGCTAGTGTATCTGATGAGGGATCCGCGACGGATTTCGAAACCTATGGTGAATAAAAGTCTTGTCCCAGCGATCATGTCTTCTCAACTCATCCTTGGGACCCGCATGTTCGCTCGCATTGGCAACTTTAAATGCTGTCATGGATTGGTTGGAGTCCATTTTTTGTCCCCGTGCCTTCTTATCTCCTTTCTTTAAAAATTGAAGTCAGGCCACTTAATTTTTTTCTGGTTTGTCTCGAGATATATTCGCAGACATTGTAGGTCAAGTTGTTAGTGCACCTCTTGCAGTAGTTCATCCGGGCTCCATTTTAACTTGTATATTCAGGCTGACGTTTCAAAAGCTCGCTCGCTTTCATCGTCAGAGCAAGGTGTCTGTATTCCTGTGTGCGTCAAATAGATGTGAACGTCCATTCGCCCATGCGTCAGTCGATTGCGCCGATCGATTTTCTTGGCTGTTTGAATTGCTCGCGCCGTCGTGAGCTATGTCAAGTCGTTTTTGTGACTCGTGAGAGTTTCCGCCCTCTTTGCTCGGGGCTACCAGCTGTCGGCCCCGTTTATCTCTCTCCGCCCAACCTATTGCTCCGTTTTGAGCCGATGTTAGCCTTTTGCGGAGCGCTTGGTAGGCGGGATGAAGGTCCATGGCTCTGTTTAGTGTGCCAGTCGAGGACCAACTTTCTAGCAGCAGTCTGGCCATTTTGTCGTTGGCCCGGCCTATTACCCTTGCTTTTTCAAAGGCGAATTTGTGTTTCTTCTGCTTTACGTGGTCATAGACCAAAAACAGCTTATCCTCGCGGTTGATTGCGAGCTGATGCTCATGCAACCTTATGCCAAGACGTCTGTCCGTTTAACCGACATACCTTGCAGTGCAGTCTTGGCATGGTATGCTGTAGACCACACCTGATTGTTCTGTCAGAGGTAGCGGGTCTTTGGGCCTCATGAGTTGCTGTCTGATGGTTGATTCCGGCCTGTGAGCCACACCAATCCCGAATGGTTTCAGGATTCTTGCAGTCGCCTCTGATACATTCTTCACATAAGGGATTGAGAGCCAGAACTTAGGGTCATCTCCTTTCGACCGCTCATGGTGGGGCTTCTTAAGACACTTGCGTACAAAGGACTTCGGATAACCGTTGGCGTGAAATAGGGCATGCAAGTACTTAATCTCCTCCTTTTTCCCACTTTCGTCACTGCAGTGTGTCTGAACGCGTTGGAAAAGGGTCCTAACACAACTGCTTTTGTGACCAACGGGGTGGTTGCTTCTGAAGTGGAGAATGCGCATGGTATTGGTTGCCTTGCGGTAGACCGTTGTCCTTATCTTGCCGTCTTCCAGCTTCGTTACTTGTACGTCAAGGAAGGGTAATTGATTGTTGACCTCCTCTTCCATGGTGAACTGGATGTCAGGAAAGATGGAGTTCAGCAGTGCCTTGAAAGCCTGCACTTTGCTCTTTTTGATGATAACGAAAGTGTCGTCAACGTATCTGGACCTCGAATTTTCTCTCGCATATTTTAACTTGTTTTTTTCTCCTCTGCTAGATACGAACCCGAAATCTTTCCTGGACTGGTCTATCGGATCGTCAATCCGAAAATCGTCTTCATCATTTTTGTAAATGGCAAGGTCGTAATTACAGGTAAGCTATGGCTCGTGTCATTTTGC
>JAYGXS010000007.1:12710666-12730418 GCA_036362985.1 Ligula intestinalis | reverse complement strand
GCAAAATGACACGAGCCATAGCTTACCTGTAATTACGACCTTGCCATTTACAAAAATGATGAAGACGATTTTCGGATTGACGATCCGATAGACCAGTCCAGGAAAGATTTCGGGTTCGTATCTAGCAGAGGAGAAAAAACAAGTTAAAATGGAGCCCGGATGAACTGCTGCAAGAGGTGCACTAACAACTTGACCTACAAGGTCCGCGAATATATCTCGAGACAAACTAGAAAAAAATTAAGTGGCCTGATTTAAATTTTTAAAGAAAGGAGATAAGAAGGCACGGCGACAAAAAATGGACTCCAAACAATCCATGACAGCATTTAAAGTTGCCAATGCGAGCGAACATACGGGTCCCAGGGATAAGTTGAGAAGACATGATCGCTGGGACAAGACTTTTATTCACCATAGGTTTCGGAATCCGTCGCGGATCCCTCATCAGATACACTAGCAGAAAAGAGTAATTCATGCACAGGGAATTGCAGTATTTAAAGAACACAGTCACCACGATACTGCACAATTATGACAATTAACGACTCCCCTACGGAGGACAATTGCTTGTTTGTGCACTAATTGCTTAATAAACAGTCCGCGGGGCGTGACCTGTTGAACTTTCACCACTTGCGGTGGAACTGGACGTGATTATTGCTGGTTCCCCGGTGCTGGCGTTAGACAACACGATGGCCTCTGCGGTCCGTAAGTAGTGACTTGCTTTGGCCTAATTAAGCCTCAGTAGAGAATGTGGATTGAGCGGGTCGTTGCACTTGTTTATAGGTCAGCGGCTCATGAGCCATGACTCAAGTAACTCGCACGATTGTTACCTCTGGCGAGAATTTAGGCCGGGTATCGCCGTCGAATGAGCCGCAACTTCAGAATAAGCGTCATTTCTTCACACCGGTGTCGTGTGTTCTGCAATTCGCTTCTTGAGAAGTCTTCTAGTTTGTCCGACAGATCTTTGTACGCGACTGCACCAGATTCTATAGACGACGTTAGGTTTTTTTTACTGTGGCAGTGGCCACGAATTTTAAAACGTCTTTTTCCATCGATTACATTTTCTTTTCAACTTACTCCACCGTGCTTTCCATGGCTTGTAGCGCCTTTACTGACTCAACAGACGCCATACGAGCTACAAACTGTAGCTTTGCAGAGAAACTACAATATCGCTGAGGTTAACTGTAATTTTCGAAATGCTTGGTTCTACCTCGATTTTGCAACAAAAGGACGACGGACCTTCTTGTACAGATAGTCTGTTGTGAGAAAAATCTCACAAATTGAACTGCTAGCGGCCGAATTTTTAGAATGAAGCAAGAAAGGCGTGTGCAAAAATCACTGAAGATATACAGGATTTGCAAAAAACAGTTTTAATCCCCAGATTGATTTTCGCGGTCAAATGATGCGCAAGAGCACTGCGACGTTATTGTGGATCGAAAAAACTACAAGCATGAACAGTGCCATTC
The DNA here is from genome assembly GCA_036362985.1 of Ligula intestinalis. NCBI lineage: Eukaryota > Metazoa > Platyhelminthes > Cestoda > Diphyllobothriidea > Diphyllobothriidae > Ligula > Ligula intestinalis. The sequence goes on along the minus strand of JAYGXS010000007.1, from coordinate 12,728,961 downwards.
TGGAGCTTAGAAATATATAAATTTCAAAACAATTTCCAAATATGAAGTGGCCTCGACTTCATCGTAAACAAGCAGTGTGCAAGACATCAACATCGTAACATAGTAACAACAAGGAGGAACGGTTATCAACCCAACACAATACCGTGGGCCACTTTCTGTGCAAATCAGTTAAACCATTGGGAAACGTAGTCCGTAGTCCAGACCATTTTTCGATATAGAAAAACGATCTAGAGGGTCACATTGACTTAAATGCGTCGGTAAGCATTGAAACTGGCTTTATGCGAGATAGGCTTACGCGACCTCGGCTAAAACAAGGGAGTACTTACCAGCTATATAAATCAAGGTTGAGTTTGAATCGTTATGCATCGCAGCGGCATATTATCCCATAGACTATCGTGCAGGATTTAATATGTTTAGAGAAGGAGGCCAAAACTAATGTGTCGTATATGAGACGCGTAAATAACTTGTCCGTAAGTATTTACGAGCTGTGGATATGGCCTTTTAATGGAGAAAGCTACTTTTAAAGGATAGGTTGACTTAAAAATTTTCCACTTTATCCTTTAGTTAAACGTGATGCTAGATTTGCTCTTTTAAAGAATTCAGTGCCACCTTCCGGCCGAACAATTTTCCGACTTAATAAAGTGATGCACTATCGCCTTTTTAGTCAAGACGACACGCATCACTTAGTTTATAAGTTGTCCAGCTTAACGTGTGCCAGGCCTTTTGAAAATGACCCTCTCAAAGGCAGCAAACACATCATTTCACATTCCCCAGGTGGCTAAAAGGCAGTACGTTGCATTATACTACTCGGGATAAGCAAACAGTTATATTTTATTGCTATTTCGCATATTCAACAGCTGTTGTGCCTTTATCCGAAACATGTGATTGACGCATTTTTTTGAATTTTTATTTGTATCCATATATTTCCTATCACCTTGGAACCAATACGGGGGTTAAAGGCGTTCGCCAACCTCTCCTTCAATAAACATATGCTGAAATTTAAACGGTTTCAACTGTTCTGCAAATATTCCCATTCTTAAGTTGAGAAGTCAAGATTGGCAAACATATGTTTTCAGCAAATCATCGTCAGGCCAGAACATTTGCACTTCCGTGGTCGACCCCGACGCCAGGTGACGATCGCACTTTGCCCCCACGCCCCAGTGACAGTCGTTCGCTAAGCACAAATAGCAGCAATTATCCCCCCATGCATCTACCCTCTGATCAACCCCACAACCTAACCCAATTACCCCCCCTACCCCTCCCCGGACGCACAAACCTCTAAACGCCGACCTCGCCATGCGGGCGACGCGTAAACGATTAATTGTAATTAGACTACACTATTTAACCCTGTCCATCTGTATAGTTTTAATTACCTTGCAAATGTTCTGGCCTGACGATGATTTGCTGAAAACATATGTTTGCCAATTTTGGTTTCAACTGTTTTCGGAAGTTGTTCAAGAAAAATTAATCGACCTGATATTAATAAAAAGGAGCGACAGTTTTTCTCCTAAAAATCCCTGAGGAGTTTTTTCACTGTCTGCTCCTATTTTCATCCTATGACTCAGGACAACTGGCCTCGCCAACAGTCTAAGCAACAATTTTTTTGCTACCACTGCACATATGTACAAATAGGGCACTCAAAGGAATTTTTTATACATACCCTCAATATACTGATACTGAAAGATTTAAGAGCTACACTACCCGGTGTTATAAAGGCAAATGCATGGTGAAAATACGATTCCAATATTAGTTTAAGCATGATTTATCTAGAGGAACAAGCTGAAAAGACCAGTATTAGGCCAGGGTATACGCTATTGCGATCAGTGAGTACCCTTGAAACCATAAAACGGTCGAGTTTTTGGAAAAGTCGGGAAATTAAACTTGATTCAATTAGCTCCGACTGTTGAATGAATCGCCTTCACGGATAGCGACGGGCTTTTGGTGTCGATTGGAAGCGAGTTCCTCGTAAATGCCAGTCTGGTGTTTGTTTCAGTATCGCAAACCGTAAGCGGTAAGAAGGCCCATGCGTTCGACGTTTGACTTGACGGTGTTGAGCCACGTCTTCAGTTGACCATCATGTTAGAGTCTGCAGTGTGAACTACGAAGGGAATTCACGACCATTTTGTAAAGGTCTGTCGATGGTTTGCGCAGGACATGTCCAAACCATTGTAACCACCGTTGTTAGATATATGATGCTACAATTAGTAGTAGGAAACACCTGTGATATAGCTCAATATTGGAAATTCGATCCTGTCAGGAGACTCTTAAGATGCGTTTAAAACACCAACGGTCGAAGACTTCGAGTGATAGAATGCCTGTTTTTCTGACTAGCCAGGTTTCGCAAGCACATACTAACACTAATCTGATAGACGCTCTATATATCAACAGCTTAGTTTGTAAGTTGATGCCTGAGCGAGACCAGAGTAGTCTGACTAGCAGCCTAAATGCATTTCCAGCCTGCCGGATTCAGTTCCCGATTTCTCATTTGGCCTGTGTGTTGGCTTCTATATTCCGGCTAAATAAAAGAAGCAGCAAACTTCTTCAATGAATTGGCCGCTGATAAACATTGGTTGTACGGTACGAAGATGCGTATTTAAGAACTTCGGCTTGCGTATATTAATTGTAAGACCAACAGCTGCATCGAAACTGGCGATTCGGTTTAGCGTTGACCGTATTCACCGAGGACTTTATCGAGTATGACAATGTCATGGGCATAGTACCGGCCAGGTACTCTGAATTCAGGTCTCATTTTAAATCCAATACCAGGTTGAATAAATTGATGAATCAGCCAGTCGATCAAGAAGTTGAAGAGAAGTGGAGAAAGAGGGCATCCCTCTCGAACTCTAGAAGTGGGAATGAACCTGACTCTTCACTAAGGGCTCTTACTCGGACTGATGTTACGCCATAGTAGGCTTTGCTCAGATTGAGAAAATCGATCTGGAATCCGCCAGCAAGCAAGATTTGTCATGAGGTCATGGAGTCAATGAACGGACCGTAGTGCTGTGCTGATTCTGGCGTCGGCGTTCCAGTATGCGGCACAAAACGAAGGTCTGGTCAACACATTTTCTACTTGGACGAATCCCTCCTTGGTTAAGACGAGTGCGTAAATCGTACTCAATCGCAAATCTATTGAAGTCAGATTCGAGGTATTAAACGGTTTTCATTGTCTGACATCCATTATGTCAAGGTCATTTTTTGGATTTATTTGCTATTGTCTCCAAACCCCCTTCGGCTCTCTTGTCTCTCTTGCGTGTTAGGGCTTGAATCTTTTGCTTCGTCTTGAATGCACACTGGGTTTGAACTAGTTCCCCGGCTACGTACCCCTCCCCCGTCCGGCTCCCTTGCCTTTTAACCACCTTTGCCAACAATGCTTCCGGCCTCCCACTGCAGCAAGAAACAACTGTTTCAAGAGCTACGCGGTATTGCCTCCCCTCTCTCGGCCTTCTACGGGAAAGTGGACAAAACACAGCAGCTGTCGTGCCGAGCTATCCTGAACGCATTTGACCCAGTTGTCTCTTCGCGTGATAATATAGAAGCGGCTGCGGTGAGGACCACTTGAAACCCCCTTTAACCGACTGACATATGCTAAGGCCATTTGCATAACCCCAGCAGCTGACAGTTTATATTGCCCCCTCCCCCTCTGGTTCGCTGACAGCTGTCACCACCGCTGTCTTCAGACGCTTGCAAATTACCCCCCCTTTCCGGCATTGAACTGCCTCTATTCAACCGCCCCACGCTATTTGTTCCCCGCAACGTGTCCTTACTGGCTCCCTCGTTCTTTAATTTCCTGCCTCTTATAAAATAGCAACAACGCGTCTCTGTCATTCAAACAATTGCTCCAATGTATGTCCACACTTCTTTTGATTTCTACCTCGAATTTTTTACCTTTCGTGCATTGTTAATCTTACTGTTTATTTTTCTAGAACCACATGAAGAATAGCCGAGTTACCTGACTGTCTTTTGACATAGCTACTGACATCGGGTGCATCTATTCAGGTGACGAAACGCAGCACAGCGTTAAGAAATATTGAATCACCGCAGTTATTCGAGCTGCAAAACGAATAGACCAACAATTCGAACAGTTATTCGAGAAGCTGTTCAGCTAGTATCAACAGTTATTCGAGCTGCAAAACAAAAAGGCCAATAGTATCTACAGCTACACGAGAACTCGTCAGCCAGTTCTTACACATTCTATCACCACATCTAGGCGTAACAAGAAAATAAGTGACTGATTTAACAAAATTTAAACTGCATGTTGGGGTGCGTCTACGTGCAGGAAAGAGTTGAGTTAGTGGGAGTGTAATATCTTTGAGCATAAAGTCTGAATAATGCCTGTTTTTTTCTGCCAAATGAGTACAGTAGGGTATTTTTGCTTACAGGTTTTATAAAATAAATTCTAATTTCTAAGAGTATCAGCAATCAACAAAAAAAATGAATACGGCTCAATTATTTATTTGAGCGTGCTTTCTGAATTTCAGTTAACATAAGAAAAAATGAATTATTCAAGGTTCAAGACAATATAAATTTTCAACAGTCCATGGATGTAAGGAGGCTATTAAGCAAAATACGACAAAACTCACTGTGCCATCTGTTCATTTGCTAGAAGAAGACCCTCGAGCCTGATAGGAAACTTTAAATCCACAATCGCAACTACGTTCTGTATGCGGAAGTTGATGAATAACACCTAAACATGATTTGAAAAAAGGGACTAAGTGAAACTGAAAGTCTAGGAGGAAAAACAAATGCACTAGGATATCTTTTTTGAAAGCAGACCAAAAGCCGGTAACAAATAAGAAAGGCTTTAAACGAGAGAAAACATTTCCCCAAATGGCTGTCGTGGAAAGGACTTTCAATGTTTCAATTCAACACGATAATATTGCACGTAGTCTTAACGATTTGTAAGTTGTCTCGGTTTCTTTTAATGCATTTATACTGGTTTTACTTACCTCTACTTCACCGTTCCCGATCTCTTTATAGAATGCATGTACAGACAGCATGATACCCCTCATGAAATGGTGAAATTCACCGACAATTGAGAGCTACTGTGAAACTAGCTAACTTTATTTCACGGTTCAGTGAAAAAATGGGTGTAACGGATGAATTTTTAAAATACTGCAAAAAGATTCGATGGGTTTCAAGGTAGGAATCGCATTGCCGTTTAATTTTGCACATTTAGGCCAAGAGGACTAGTTTACGGTTCTCTTTCAAGTCTGTTTGTATTATTTGCGACGTAAATCAAAAGAATAGCAAATATATTACCGAAAATGAAAAAAAATCTTACAGGAAAGCCAAGCTTTTGAAGAACACGTGCACATTTTCTTGCGCCGAGGTTGTTTTGTTCTTCCGATCTGCCACCTGTGCACACCATTTTACCAGTACCAAATATGAGACAGGTCACTCGAGGTTCTCTCAGACGAACAACACAGCCGGGGAATCTACGTGGGTTGTATTCAGCATTGCGAATGTATAGAACAACTTTTCTCAACTCAATTTGACATCCAAGATCAACAGAGGATACCACATTACTAAATAATTGTCAGAAAATAAACCAATACTCACTATACAGTTGGTTTGCAAATTCCATCAAGCAACTCGACTTGGGGTTTTGATGGAACAAACCGACTTATTGTTACCTCTGAGGACACAGCCTCACTTGTGGGCTCCATTCCACTAAAGGTTATATGAAGCCAGGTGAACTCTCTTCTTTGTCTCAATCAGTCAGAGATCTGGGTGTAGATTTTAAAAGGAGGTCAAATTTGTAAATTCCCTCGTTCATTTCCGTAAGGAACGACAAGGAAATAATGTGAACCTTTAAACATTTTTCATCAAAGCCTAGCAAATTCAATGGCAGAATAGTAGGAATATTGGTTATTGGCGTCGTGAATAGAAGGAAATGGGCAGCATATGGCAGTATTATTGGGACAACTGATACGCTGAGACGGTATATTTGGAACTTTTATTGAGGAAATCAAAGCTAATTAAACTAATAAAATGCTGTTCATATTGATTCATAGCTGCTTTAATGACGAAAATGTGTAAAGAAATTTAACTTTCTTGAGCAGACGTCTCGTTATAAGCTCCTCTTTGGGACGGATCTGCTGAGTCATTGACTGTTTTTCGTTATTTGTTTTTGAGAACTGTGAGACTTCGTTTACTTTGGGCCTTACAGGAACCCTGATCATCCAGCTAGTGGATCAGCTTTTTGCTGTCACCGGTTGGCTTTATTATTGTCCGTGCCAGTAGTCCATCTGCCGATTCCATGCCCCTTCTTAGACGGCTTACTATGGACTTTTTACCCAGCGCCATCATCGGAAAGCAGGCTGTAAGCTTGCAAAGTGAAATTGTCATAGATACCTTAAGTTAGCTATCGTCACTGCCTCGAGGCAGGCTTATCTTTAATGGGACTCTGTGTTTTAAGGTTTATTTCGCAGTCTGATGTCTAGATATGTCTTCTGAACTTTCCAGCGTCACAAAGGGATATATTCGGAATGGAAAATTTGCTGCTTATCTCGAGCTTCTCGCTTTTGGTCGAAATTCTTCTTGGTGCTCTCATGTGTGCAGAGTTCGAAGGATCAGTCTTTATGTATGAATTTATAGGCTCAAAGAGACACAGGTCTTCATAAATGAACACCAAGCAACATTGCGATGTCAGCCTGTTATCCGCGTCCACAAGTGGGACGATGCTGACTGTTCGTTGATTGTGAGTTTGAGTCTGAGCAGTTCCGGAACTGATATGCTTAAATTATGGCCAACCACCCTCGAAGGAAGAGATTGTTGCTCGTACAATTATCCTCTCCAGATTTGTTTTTATCTCCTAAATGTGAGTCACCCCGAATCGTATGCTGTTACGATTTAGCGTAATATTCCAAGAAGGATATATTATCTCACTATGAAAAGACTTAAAGCAGATGGTTGCGCTCTCTAGCGTCAAAAAACGGGGGCTATTTTTTCTCTTACAATATAAACTAAGAGTACGGGACCATGCTTATAATATGCAAGCGATCATATCGAAGTTCTTTCTTGTTCCTGTCTGTTGTGATGATTTTCAATATTAAAGGAAGTTCTGTTTTTCTTTATCGTCCTCATATGCATGAATAATCAAAAGAAATTTGAGAAGGGTAGATCTAAGGAGCTTAGTCACTAAGGCACGCAGTCAGCCACTCTCTTTTCCATGTACAAGGGAGAACATTTTCTGCAACCATCTCATCAGGTGACTAAATGCCATAGATGAAATTCAATCAATTTACCATAAATGCTTAGCAGGCATAAAGTAATTGTAAGACTGTGAAAGTTTCAGGATATGTATAAGTTGTGGGCCTGGGCTTCCCTAAACTTTACGTCGTGCAGGAATAAATAAATTATCCAGCCATAGTGGTAGCAATTGGAATACCAGGTCCGTCGAGACGGCTATCTTGTAGCAAGTTGACAGGGTCCAGGTGTGGGTCGCTTTGGAAGAGAACTGCCATCCACGTGTTCTGTCCTCATTTCCTATGGTTTGATTGGTTTGCATGTGATGGTCTCTGCAACGCAAAGGTTATTTACCAGTTCAGGGTAGGACCAGCGCAAGTTGATCGCAAGGAAGACAGAGCGTCTTATTTTCGCAAAATTAGTAAGTTCGACTGATCATGAGCTGTGTTTGGCACTTGGTGTTGTGGTAGATTTTATTATCGTCGTATGTAGATACATTACCTAGTGGTAAATAGTCAGTTGTCTGTTTTGTACAAACCTTATGCACGGCTAACCAACGAGGTCGAGGTCAATGCAGATGACAAATATGAAAATGAATGTTTGTAATTAAACATTTCCAGTTTCCACCGTTAGACAGCTATTGTGAAAGCATAGGATTTCAAATAATAATATGTGTGCTGCTGAAAGCTACTGTTCAATTGAACTTTTGAAGTTTACAGAGGATTTAAGAAGAGTACTTGGTATTAGAACGTAGTTTGTACTTAGACCGAGGGGGTAACGCTTGCTTGTAAGAGTAGTGGTTAGAATTATTAGTTGAGGTTAGTGGTTGGCTGGTGGTTATGGTTGTTGCCAGTTCAACTTACCCCAGCTCTCACTAGGAGTACGGTCACGAAATTGCCTAATAATGTTATTAAATTTTGCAATGTTGTGTCGTTCATCGCCCTTCCGGGTTCCCGTCAAGAGGACTGTCAAACTAAATTCTTGTCCGACACAAACCTGTTCAGTGGTGTTCACCCACTCCTCCTCGTTGAAACCGAAATCAAATTAACATGGAAGGAGAATCTGTCAAATTCATATTTGCACGCCAGAGAGATGTATTAGATTCGACCCAAATTAATCAGTTTGTGCAAGCCGTACATGGCGATGCTCTGCTTCAAACGGAGGTTTTCACAGTCTTGCTCTATACTTGTGATCTTAGGCTGGCCTGAGCAGGGGTGGAGTTTATTTTTCCTTGGAGCAGTTGTAACAGCAGTCGCAAATGCAAACAACGAGCGAAGATTTTGGATTCAAAAACTATACTTGATCAGCCAATTGGTTCTGTCCGTCCCATGGCAACCTTTTCTGACACATGAACGCAATGCGCAGGTCTGTAATGCGAAGCCGACGACAAAGGACGGGGACGAGTATTGGAAACGAGCCACCGAGCGACCAATACGAAAGTCAGTCCAAAAAGAGAAGTCAGTGATTGGTGATGAGTGTCTTGAAGGTCCTGGGTACAAAATAATCTGCAGGGAGAACCTAATACAAAAATAAACTAAAGGGGGTACTGCCTTTGGAAAGAACGGCAGCTGAATCTTTGACCGGACGGGACGAGCCGTAGCGATGATGGGAGCGCGCTGGAAGACGGGGTCCAGGTCCTCAGTCGGCCTCGTTATTTATCCCTGCCCGTCAAGGTCATCCGGGGAGCGGCCATTGTAGTATAAGGTAAAACAAAGGTAGTGATCAATTATCTTAGTGATTATTATTTATTTATTATTATTAAATTAAATATAAATATGATAATGGTTATGGATTTCCATGATCCGTTCTACAAATACCGAGAAGATTCGCGCACGCGCCCCTTAAGGGGCGCATTTCCAGAACATTCAGCGCGTCACTCACGTGCTTCAATCCCACGTGAAGTAGGAAGCCAGACTGACATATGGGGAATAACCAGGTAAGTGCTGGTTCTCCTTAACGAAGTGCGTTGTAATAACTGAAATTAGTGGACCTAATTTAATTAAATTGTTCCTTGAAATTGCTGATACAATTAATGGTATGGTTTGCGGCAAGGAGCACGAACGGGTGCGCAAATTAAGGACATCGAGCTGGTTTTCTGTCTTTTCTAGCAGGAACGCGTTAACGCTATCCGCAGAAGCTGATTTTGCAACGGTCGGCAGCCAGAAAAACATATCTGGAGCTATCAGGTATGATCCCAACTGGGCCTGCGGTATGCTCATTTAGTGCGCAAGCAGCCTGCCATTATAATCGCAGGTCTAAGCAGAAAGATACTGAATACGCAACCAAAGCAAATAGTATGAGTTTTTTTTTACCTTCCCACATAGCTTTGAAAGAATGCAAACCGCGGAAGCCAATTTTCGGACAGAAACCCCGTCTAATACTCCACCGAACAGCCTACAGCAGACACAGCTTTGCCTGCTAGTTAACCGACAAAGAAGGTAAGCCGAAAGACGTCTGGGTGTACAGTAACAGAATAGAGGGGGAAAATTGTGTGGCGAAAGGGGAGAGGGGCAAGAAGATGACCCATCCAGAGCGTTACGGTCCACCTCGGTTAGTAAGCTGGGCCTACGTGTGGCGGAGTATTTAAGGATGTGTCTGTAGCTGCACTTGTTTCATACTTTAGCCCGGACCACAGGTCACCGAGGTCCCTACGATTGGGCCAACCGACACCAGACAATAGGCTTCTGCAAACCATCAATTCGGCCGTATTGGTGCCCTACCTCCGCAGCAGAAGTCTCCTATCAACGGACGTACGATGCTCTTGCGGTGGACGAGTGTCCCTGCAGAAGTATGCGCAGAACGGAGACGGACAAAACTTCAGGTGCGCTCTGTTCCTCAGCAAACAATCTGCGCGGACGAATTCTATATTTTATGGAAGCCGATTAACGTTGCATAAGCTAGCAAATATGTGCCTGGCGTTTGTTGCCGGCAGAACGGTACAAGAAGCGGGAGCTGTCTGTGGAGTATCCTTAAAACCGGTCATAAACTGGTTTGCAATTTGTAGGAACGTCTGTTCCAAAACCCTGAACAGGGTAGCTTCGTCCATCATTGGACCCGGAATTCAAGTGCAGGTGAACGAGTCGATGATTACCCGCCGTAAGTACAACCGAGGGCGAAAAGTGCGGCAATTGTGGGTAATCGGTATGTACAACACTGTCAAGAGAAGGGCAGTGTGCGAACAACTGAGCAGCCGCTCTCTGCCATCCCTCTGCAGTGTCACATGCCGGAGAGTGAAGTATGGCAGTGTAATCGTGACAGACTGTTGGAGCAGCTATATTAAGCAGAAGACAATGGGTTATTCGCATTACACGGTAAACCACACTGAGAACTATGTGGACCAAATTCCGGGCAAGTACACGCAAGACATTGAGGCAATTTGGAGTCGACTTAAACGGGGTCTGCGCCAAAGTGGACCTATCCCAGGAAGGTCCATTTGGGCACACGTTAAGGAAATCCAATACCGAATGTGGTTTGCCTTCCGAATGAATAAAGTGCCGGAAGCTTGGGATACTTTCTGCAGCCACATAGCTCATCAGTACCCCGTGAATATGACGGAAGGTATAATCGTTTCCTATGGCACCTCACCATTACCCAACAGAAGCGAAACTGCGCACCCGAAAACGACTGGCAAACAAAAACCTCAATCCGGAGACTTGCTGCCTCTTGCGGTTAAAAGAAATGGAGGACGTGAACATGCAGGTAGATGGCGGAAACAAAGGCGAACCCAGCAGATCGGGTAAGAGTTTAATGCATGTAAAACTAGTTACAATAGCAGATTATGTGGACGAAAAGACGGTGCGGTTGGGCGGAACGCCTATGGTTTCCACAGACATAAGGCAATACCCAGCAATCGCAACGCATGGGTCAGGAAGGTGGAGTGATGATGCTGGTGCGGACTTGGATAGCTCTCATAAAGGTGAATTTTAGGAAAGTTTGTCGTAATAGTTTCTTTGTTGCAGGTGCAGTCGAGCAATGCGGCAACCACTTAACGACCAGCAAAGCAAGCGAATATCGTCACGCATCGAAGGAAGACTGCGGCGGAAGCGACGAGAAAAAACACATCAAAAGTACCTTGCGGAGAAGGTAAAATGGATAGCTTATAATTTAGCTCGTAGCATGTGCCGCAGCAAAAACTGAACTGCGGAACGGCAAAGTTTACTGCGGGTGGGTGGCCGAAAGGAAAAAAAAAGCGGAGAAAGCTGGATCAACGAGCGTCCGATACAATGAAAGAATAAGAATTCGGATGCTGCCACAGGTAAGCCAGCTAAGCGAAAGCTAATGTATTTGGAGGAACCCATGTAGAAGGAACGAACCAACCGAAGCCACCGCATGCGGTCGAAGGGGAACGGCTAAAACAGTGCGGAAGGAGGCCGTTTGTAAATATTTTTCTGTAGATGTTATTTTGTGTGAGTAAAAGGAAAAACTGAATTATAAGTTTTTGAGGTGTGGACGGTGAAATAGGACTTATTCCTTCGGCGTTTTACAGAGGCTTAGTCCGTGGATTAAGAAAAGTGTAGCCGAGGCAAACTGTTGTGGGAATCCTAAATGACGCGGAGCATGGGGACCGTAATTTAGACGCTAGACGATCCCTAAGTATGGGACCGCAGAGTTAGTGGCCGCGGCTCAGTTAGTTGGCCGCAGCCGAAGCTGTACCAAAAAACGACCGGGAACAAGAGATTCGACCTAACTGATTAACCGAAGAGTAAACTTCACTATTCACTCTTAAGTTAGTTGGTAAGTAGCCCAAGTTGAATCAGGGGTTCCCGCCGGAGTCCAAACGGGGTGCAGTTGGGGAGAGTGAGAGAACTCGCGACCTTGGCCGACTTGAGCCAAAGATCGGGGGGGCGTGAGTTGGGTGCCTGGGCGGGAACTGCAGACGATCAGATGGCGGCAGGCATGCGGCGAAACGTAGCAGTCGGGACGACAGTAAGGTGTAGGTGAGTTCATCCGGTGTCGATGCTGGCGAATGAGCCTGAGTAAGCCACTGAGTTGCTGTGCCAGAGCACAATGAGTCACCCGGGGGGTGACGTCCCGAGATAGCAATCGTCGATGGATAGTAACCCAGAAGGACTGGGGGATGGTAGCAGGACCTTGGTGCACTGGCTCACTTTGCTTGCGACCTCCCTCGCGAAAATTGGGACGGCAGGAAAATTTATGAAGTATGGGATAGTAAGCCTACTTAAATTTTGCAAGTAGATGGTTATTCTAGGTTAGGAAAAATTACAACCCCTAGAGACAACCTCACCGAAACTGATTACTATATACTTAGTTTGAGCGGGCCGCAATAGCAGAAAGGCACAAGCCATGTAAACTGTGCCATGATAATCTACGACCTCCTATGATTATTAAAAGTTTGAAAAGGCACGAAAAACTGACAACCGGAAGAGGTTTTTACTATCCAAATACGGGAATCATATACCGGCTAGAAGCCACTGCTGGGGAATATTGAATATTGAGAATTGAGTCTTGTCAGCAATCGATATTCGCTGCAGCCAATCGTTATGCGCGGAGGGGTTTCGTCTCTGACATCATTGAGTTCGGCTAGATCACGCATAGTCACAGCCATATTAAGTACAAGCACACCAATAAAGTGGAGATAGGAACTAAACTATAGGCAATAGCTGTGAGTTCAATGTCATGTTCGCGAACAAAATTTTGCCAAACAGTGGTGACAAAAGTCGTTTGGAAGGCAGGGGGTTGGATTTTAGCAGATCTTCCTCGTTAACGATTATACCGTCCGCACATTTATAAGAAATTCAGATGATTCAGTATCAGTATCAGTATCAGTATATTGAGGGTATGTAGGAAAAATTCCTTTCAGTGCCCTATTTGTACATATTTGCAGTGGTAGCAAAAAAATTGTTGCTTAGACTGTTGGCGAGGCCAGTTGTCCTGAGTCATAGGATGAAAATAGGAGCAGACAGTGAAAAAACTCCACAGAGATTTTTAGGAGAAAAACTGTCGCCCTTGTGGGGGTAATGCGTAGGATTTATGAGAAAAAAAGGGGTTCCAACTGGGGGGGCATTGCAAAGGTTCCCAGGATCATCACCGTGTGGAAGCCACGTCATGATTCTTCCTTGCTGATTGCAGAGTCCGCCACGGAACTGGAAAAACAGGGGCATCCGTCCAGATCGTCGACAGTCCGCTTTGGGTCGAACCAAGGGTGACTGTTTCGACCGGCAGGTCTGGCTGATAAAATCGCCAGCGGGTAATCACGGTACGCAAATAGACAAGTAGGGTAGACCACGGAGACCTTCACATGAGGCTAGGCGTGAAATTGATAATAAACAGGCGAACCAATATTCTGGCATTCATCGCAGATGCTAACCGGACTATATGCGTAATGTGGTCCAAATCACTCAGCCTGGGCAATGAGATTACCACACACATTTAGAAGCACAATGTCCCACAAAGCAACAAAGCTGGACAGGATAATTTGCAGGATGCTGCCTTGGTCCACGCTTAACCAAATGCCGAACAGTCGAAACATATGATTATAGACAAGAGCTGATGAAATTCTTGCGCTATGACAGGCTTCAATACCGCAGTGTGTGCCGCCCGTCGTGTCGGGGCATCAGACCAGCTAAGGCGCCTCAGGCGCCCGTTTAGGTTACAGACACTAGTTCCCCCAATTCCTTATTCTGACTGGACACCCTTCAACCTATCACCTTTACCCCACACCACATTAACCACCGCGTCAACAATGGCTTGGCACTTGAACTGCTTGCCTTCCTTGGTACACGTCCTGCCTACAAACAGCCTTCCCTTGTGAAAACATAACTTCGCAGGAAAGTTTACCTTTATAATTGTCCCCACCACTCTACGATTTTTTGCATTGCGAGTTCTTACCCCTCACGCCCTGATGACCCTTGACATTTTAGTGGTGTGCACACACTATACAACGCCCTACTTTTTGCTGTTTACTATTTCTGACGATAGACTTCTCTAAGAGCTTGAAAGCTCAGGATAAAAAACAAATAGATTTTGTGATTTAACAATCCTTCTTTCATATCCATGCAAATACCTGGAATGCGAATGGGCGCGATGTGCTTCGCACAGATCACAGCTAAGAGCTCTTTTACACACGAGAAACAGCAATCTACGGACAGCTTATTTTTATTCATAAAAGCCTCGAGCAAGAACTGACGCCACGATCCATCAGATAGGAGATACCCACGCGGCTATGGGCAGAGAAGTCGCAAGACGATTAATCAAGAGGAGGATAAGAGTTCTGAAGGATGACTGGCACTGACGCATACGTATGACAAGACTAGGATTGAGGAGGATAAAAACGAGTGCTTCCAACTCTTTGGAGATTTCATCGACGAGAATCTTGGAAAACGATCTCAGCTTTAAAATGAAACCGACAGGCCAATAAAAGGGAGATTTTGGAAATAAAACTAAATAAATCAAAATCCACAGACACTACAAGCTCTGACGTGGTCCACAACCTCTCTTCTAAACAACTAACAGAGCACCAATTAAACTTGCTACGGTATGAAGCCCGTTCTAACACCGCAGATGCTGGCCCAGTTTACTTACATTCAGTACTAGAATCGATGCTGGTGAGAACTAAAGCAACCGACGACAGAAGACACTCAGTCCGACAACGTGTGACCTCCTTGTTGATGGTTCACAAACGAACCCGATGCAACTCGCAAAGTGAGTTAAAAGCCAGGAAAGATGACCGTTTTATCATCTTGCCTGCTGATAAGAGACGATCGACTCTCGTGATGAACTGAAATGAGTACAATGAGAAAGCGAAGACTTTTCTTGACGACAGAGAATTTTACAGACTAGTACTGAACTCACAAGCCAAAGCAATATACAACTGACTGACTTAACTACTTGGAGAATACCGGCACAAGCATATGAACACGGTGAATGAGTGGCGCCTGAGGAGAATAATGAATGCCGCTCTGGCTAGATTATATAGTCTACCAAAAATACACAAACAGAATGTCCCACTTCGGTCAACTGTCGCCTTTAAAGTCAGCCCTAACTATGATTTGGCAAAGGGGATGTAAAGAAAACTGAACTTTCTCCAATGTAACTGGGCAAGCTCAGCTTAATCAGCTCCTCGATTCCCCAAGCATCTTCGAGGTCGGACGGTTCAACCAGACGAAATCACGGTCTCTTTTGATATGATTTCGTTATTCTCATCCAAACCACTAAATTCGGTGCATGAAGCTTTCCGCAAGTGACTTGAATAGACGTGATGAGGCTCAAAGTCCACTTAAATTGAATATATCATGTGGTTATTCGAATTCTGTCAAGGAGCATACGTCACCTTTCCCGGCAAAACCTACGGGCAGATCAAAGAAAATCCGATCACTGCTTAAGTGGCAGAACTGGTCCTAGAAAAGTTCAAAAAGACCACAAGGAGACAACTGACTGCCTGGGATCACCACACACGCTCTGGAAGATGGCCGCAAATGCAAATTTACGCGTACACGAATAACGGCGCGAGCCAGTAATAAGACGAGGCAAGAACTGCTGGTAGCCTGAGTATCTGACTATAACCTCATCAACAGGCATTTTGACATACCTCCTGCTATTACGCCCTTTGCTCCCGCGTCTAGTTTCCAGCTAAAGGGGGCATAACCTAAAGACGCCATGAGAAGGCATGCTCACTCTTATCAGGAATGCAACGCACTCTCCCTCCCTCCCTACACATTTCACTTTTCTTTTAACGGAAGAACCCACTCAGTCTTCCTGAATGCTCGTGGCATGTGAAAGTGGCGTCTTTTAAGAAGCCGAAAACTCAGACAAATAAACGTACTATCTCAGTGATCATGCTGTCATTTGCTTTGCAACTAGAAAGTGGGGCTCGCATATTCGCTTCCCCTATGTCTCCTTGTAAAATACTTATATATTATTGAATAAGTCACTTTAAGTCACTTTATTCAGGGAAGAAGGCTTTCGCCCTTGAGCTCCCTATTCATAACCAAAATCGCATAATAGGTCCACCGTAACAATAGTACATAATACAAATGTACAAATGTAGGCTTAACATCAGCGATGAGTGTGAGCCAGTTGCAAGGTGCTGCTACTGACACTTTGTTCATTATATCTGCCACAGTTTCTCAGCAAATGAGAATCAAGTTTGTGTTTAAAAATGTCAACAGTATCTGAGAGTACCACATCTTCCGGAAGTCCGTTCCACGCTCCAATGACCCTCTGAGAGAAGGCGTTTCGTCGAGCGTCGATACGGGCCGGTTTCCTCTGTAGTTTAAAAGGATGACCTCGCAGATGGTCAGTCCGAGCCAATTCGAAGAAATCATCAAATGCTCGGGCGCAGTCTTGGCCTCTAACAATTAGGTAGGTTTGTATGAGGTCCCCGCGGAGTTGCCTATAATTGAGAGGGAAAAGATCAAGTTCGGTCAGTCTGTCTTCATAAGGCAGATGACCAAGATTCTTGACCATCTTCGTTCCAGGTGCAGGTAATCCTTCTTGAACCACGGACGCCAGGCCTGTACAGCATACTCCAAGTGGGACCGAACAAACGCTCCGTAGGTTTTCCTGAAGAGCTCCTTGTCAATGTTGACAAATCCCCGCCTAATCGCAAACAGCACCTGTGTCGCGCGTTTAGCTGCCTTTACACACTGAGTAGATGGTTTAAGTGAGGAATTTATTTGAACACCGAGATCCTTTTGTTCGTTCACATTTGAAAGCGGGTGCCCATCGAGGAGGTATTGGAAGGAATCGTTTTCCTCATCAGTCCTTCTAGTACGGAGTCTTAAAACCACACACTTACTAATGTTGAAGTTTAAAAGCCAACGAGCAGACCAGCAGCTAAGTTGATTGAGACTCTCTTGAAGCGCTTTCCTGTCGGCGTCAGACCTGATGGCTCTCCAGAGTTTGACGTCGTCGGCAAACATGATAGCGCTGCAACCCAGGTCGTTGACACAGTCGTTGATATAGATAAGGAAGGGCAGTGGCCCTAAGACAGAGCCTTGGGGGACGCCACTCAGAACAGATGTAGGGTTTGACTTTGAGTCACCGATGCACACAGTTTGCGATCGCCCTGTGAGAAAATCTGTGATCCATGCCAGCAGGTTTCCTCTTATGCCAATTTCTGACAATTTATACATTTGACGCTTATGTGGGACGCTGTCGAATGCCTTCTTGAAGTCCGTATAGATGACGTCAACCTTACCATCTTCATCTAGTGCGCGAGTCCACTGCTCAGTGGAGAGTAGAAGGCTGGAAAGGCAAGAATGGTTCTTTCTGAAGCCGTGTTGGAGCCCTGACAGTAGGTTGTTCTCCTCGAAGAACTCCATTGTCGTCTTCTTAATTATCGTTTTCATCACCTTACAGCAAATGCAAGTTAGGCTGACGGGCCGGTAATTGTTGACCTTCGTTCGGGCTCCACCCTTGTATATCGGGTAAATATTTGCCATTTTCCATTCAGATGGCAGTTTTCCTAGTTCAAATGAAGAACGAAAGATATGTGCTAGGGGCTCTGAGAGTTCGCTTGCCAATTCTTTCAAGAACTTGGCTGGTATATTGTCTGGACCGGATGACTTTGCTTCTTTGAGGCTCTGCAGCTCCCTCTCAACTACAGATGTTGGAAATAGTAGAGAATGAAGTGCTGGACCGGCGTTTGCAACAGCACTATTGGCATTATCAAAATGAAGCTCGGTTTCCCTAGTGAATACCGAGGTAAAGAACCGGCTACAGTACTCGGCTTTCTCGTCATTCTCAACGACTTCTCCGCCATCATCCTTCTTAAGTACTGCGACAGGATCCTTGTTTTTTAATCTACTGTTAATATAGTGGAATAGAATTTTGGGCTTTTCTTCGGCCTGTTGGAGGATTCTTGATTCTTAGTTTTTCCTGGCCTGGCGAATTGATTTTTTACTGCATTTCTTTGGCGTCGGAATTCCTCGAGGTGTACTGGCGACCCAGTTTTCCTGAATAACTTCCATTTCCTATTTTTCTTCTTTAGTTGCCTGTTAAGGTCTCTCGTCAACCAGGCAGGACGACTAGTCATCTTGTGTACCTTGACCGGACAAAAGCGCTTAAGCAGATCTAATGCAACCCTCTTGAGTGATCTCCAATCCTCCTCCGGATCCCCCTTGAGTAGGCAGTCCCAATTCACGGT
>JAYGXS010000007.1:12676058-12688086 GCA_036362985.1 Ligula intestinalis | reverse complement strand
CTGTTTTGAACCAGAAGCATCAGTATGGAACCCCTGTGGACGGTCATAGAGACGAACACTCAATAACTAACAAATCGAAGTCTTACCAAACCCCAGTTTTTGAAACACTCCCTGAGGATAAGACCACGGCCAGTCCAACGCGGGCCCGGAGTCTTGCCGATTTACATTGGTAGTAGTAACAGTGCTGGATGGGCACCTAAATGCCGGCTTTGGGACGCACTCGTCCCCCCCTGCCTTGGGGCTAACTTTGAAGTTTCCTCTAATAACATCGCCGACGAAGACTAGGGAGACTGAAACGAAACGGTAATTTCTGGTTTATAGGCCATAATCAGGAAGCTATTTCCAACCCCGAGTGTTATACCACCCGAGACAGGGAGCACCCATCCATCACTATAATAAAAGTGTCAGTAAAAACAGTAGCAATAGAATAATACTAGTGCCGTTGGTAGTATTAGTAGTAGAAATGACAGTGGCAGCAATGGTAATGGAGACAGCAGTCACACTTGTGCCATTCTTATTATTATTAGTACTAGTAGTGATAGCAATATAAATAGTAGCAGCTTCAACCGTAGCAGTAGGAGTGGAAATGGCGGCAACAGTAGTGATAATAGTAGCAGTATTGACAACAGCATTTATAGTTACAGCAGGTGTATTAATACTGATAGCTGTAGTAGAATAAGCAGTAGCAAAAGTAGTAGCGATAATGATAATAATAGTGACAACAGTAGTCGTATTATCATTTATGCAACCACGGGGGAGGTATCCATATTGGTAGAAAAGCACACAATAGCAAAGCAATTGTTTAAAGCCCACGTCTCGCCCCACCCAACGTCAAATCCGGGTAAAAATTCAGACTAAGGAGACGGGGACAGCTATTTCGGGCTTATTAGTTATCATCAGCAAGCCATTAACAACCCCCGGCTACTTTAACATCGGAAACATTGAGGTCACATCCACGAATGTAATCATGCTGTTAGCAGTAGTAGTAACAGTAATATAGTATAATTGATACTCAACTATATATATAGATCATCGAGTATATATATACTCAATTATATTGCTACACATGTCTCTGATGACGAATCCGCGACGGATATCAAAACGTCAGGCGAATAAGTATATTGTCCCAGCGATCGAGTCTTCTTCTTCTTCTCAATAATTGATACTTTTGGTATTGAAAAGAAGAGGACTCGATAGCTAAGACAATACTTTTATTCACCTGGCGTTTCGACATCCGCCGCGGATTCATCATCACAGACATTAGCAGAAAACGGAAGCAGTAAAATAGTATAATCGATACTACTAATATTATTATTAGCGGCAGTAGAGGTGACAGCAAAGATAGTGCAAACAGTGGTCACAGTAGTACCAACATTACTATTATAAGTAGTAGCTGTACTAATGCAAGTATTAGTAGTTGTAGCAGTAGTCATATTAGAAGTAAAAACGACAGCAGCGGTAGTGGTCGTCGTTCCGACAATAGCAATAGTAGGTGAAAGATTAGTCGCAGTCGTAATAGCAGTAGCAGTACTGACAGCAGCATTTGTGGTAGCAGTGCTAAATATAGTTTTATTATCATAAGTAGTAGTAGAAGTAATGACAGTAGTAGTACTGACAACAGCCCTTGTA
Organism: Ligula intestinalis; assembly: GCA_036362985.1. NCBI lineage: Eukaryota > Metazoa > Platyhelminthes > Cestoda > Diphyllobothriidea > Diphyllobothriidae > Ligula > Ligula intestinalis. The sequence goes on along the minus strand of JAYGXS010000007.1, from coordinate 12,686,457 downwards.
CGAAAATATGTGCACAGGTATCGATATCGTTATAAAAAACGTACAGTAGCAAAGTAGTCGTTAAGGGCCCGCGTCTCGCCCCACCCAACGTCAAATCCGGGCTCAAATTCAGACGCGCCTAGAAATTCACTGGCGTTGTGAAGAGCCAGGAGGTCGGAGTATGAAACGGGCTGGTTGATGGGGTCATCCGTGCGCGGAGCGGCGCCTGGCTGCAGCCTCGCGCAGTGCCTTTCCTCCGCCCACATCACCCAACGCGTCCATAGGAAGTCGGCGCCTCGGGGAGGTGTACGCTTGTGTAGAAGACTGCTCAGTTGGCTTTGCTTGGCCGGGTGTCCAGCCAAGTACTCGGCAACGGTGCTCCAGCAGTACTACGTTAAAACAAATCATGCATTTAGTGGCCGTGTGAGTGAACGATAGCCTGTGTTTCCTAACCCGCACCAGAAAACTGGTAGGTTTGGAGAGACAAGGGGAACAGAGAAGTGCAATCGGCGTATCAGCGCATTTTTCTAACTATCAACAAGAAGACACGCTTGACACGGTGAATCGAGACTCCGTCGAACCTTGTGGGACAGTCAATAATGGGGTGTTCGGGTCGCAAATTGGTGATTATACCCTAAAACTACGCCCAGGTGTAGCAAGGATCGGTGGGCACCAGCTTTTGTTCAGTATCAGACTCGTTACAGCGTGGAACGCTTTGCCCGAGTAGGATGTTGTCTTCTACGCCTAAGTTAATGCATTTAAGAGCAAATAGGATACACATCAACCTACGCACTCACGAGCTGCATGCAAAGAAATTACATATAATCTTACTACTTCTAATAATTGAGTAGCCGTTCATGTTTACTCTTTGTGACTGACCGGCAGATGCCCGCTTTTTGCCCACAATTATGTTAACAACCTTTCTGCGAATTTTCCTTTGGTATAGATGCGCTTATTAGGGACTGCGTAACCGAAAGGCAGTTGAAAAGCGTTCGCTTTTACTTCTCTCAATAAAAATGAATTTAACTAACGTGGACTGCGAATGCCTTTCCGAGTGAAGAGCACGAGCTCGAGCTCGCACAAAAGAGTCTACACTCGCCTCAACATCCTTGCAGAACAAAACCGAAAGACTGGACATTATGTGAAAAATATTAGTTCGTTAAATTCAGGACCACAGTCAGACATTCGGTACAGATGCTATATTAGAGACGAAGGAGGGGTCGATCGGTAAGGGTCTTGATGATTTACGGACTTTCAGAAAGTAGAGCGGGGTCTGTCTGATGATATCTTCGTTGACGAGGGAGACACTCACTGTGAAGATGGAACTAGATTAAGCACAACTACTGCCGCAGCATCTGGCAAAATTTACTCAGATTAATCAAAAGAAGTATCAACCGGGCAACCTTTTCCAAACAGACTTGCTTCGATTGGAGCGGGGAGATGATTTCTGGACTGTTGGCTTTTAAGGCGGAATAAGCAGTTCTTTAACTGGCAGAAGACCGTTACCGAAAAATGTCAACAGTGATGGATTGGCAGTTATCGATCGGTTAAGGGGGTCTCACGTTCGCTTGTGCCTTGGGGTTCACTCCCGAGTCCCACCAGCAGTCAAAATTCGGTTAGTATTGTACTTGTACTTGTTAAGGCTGCAATCATGCCTGATCTCGACGACCTCAATCATGTCACGGACGATGCCTCTCCACGCGTGACGATAAGCAGTGGCAGCGGATCTGGAAAACTCCACCCATTCCATTCTCCAGCGGCGGAGACTGAAAATCGAAGGTCCAAGAACCGCTTCTATGTCCTGATGAACGGTGTCGAGTCAGGTCTTGAGTTGCCTATCTCTTCGACGCCTGCAGGTAGGCTGTGGCGCCGGATCGAGGGCAGCGTAGAAAAGTTCGTTAGGCAGACGACGGAGAACGTGCCCAAACCACCTCAATCGTCTTTCCTGAATGGCTTGGGATATCCGCGAGATACCATCGCAGCGAGTGTTAACTGTCTCTTTTGAGACGAAGTCTGCATACTTCACTCGAAGGATGGTCAAAAACCTCTCAGTATTACACACAGAAGAATGTAATATTACATCGGGCAGTAAGTTATTTCTGGATCGTTGCGTTTTCAAGTAGAAGATGCAGGCCCTGCATTATCCCGAAGTCAGATATATGCTGTCCAACCTGTAATGGCCTTCGTTAGTTCAGATTATCCACTTAATTCAAGTGAAAACAGGCTATGGTAAGGACTCGACTGATCAGGACAGACAAAGGAACTGAAATTCATACTGCTTCGAATATTGCCGTTGGCAGTATTATCAACTGGCGTTATAACTCACCTACCTCATAACAATCGTCCAGTTTAAACAGCATTCGCAAGAGTACGACAACCACAGCCATTGCGAAGACTTCGCCACGCACGTAGCGTTTCAGGGGGAGGAAGTAGTGTAGTCCCTGTCGTGCATTTTCTGTGGCCTGCTGGACGGCGCTGTCCAGCCGAGAAATCAGGCTGTTGGCCATTTCATGCATAGCGAAAGGCAAGCCCAACTCGACGAGGAAACGGTGGACCAAGTAACAGAGAGGGATTCTACAGTTACATTAGACAGTTACTTTAACATTGTAAGTAGGCATATAAAAAGGTAACGTAAATCTTTACTCACTTTGGTCGATGGTATATGCCGAGCATGTGGATGAGTACGACCGCCACGCGCGCTAGGCACTCAGCGCTGGGCACACGTTTTCGTTGAAACAGTACGTCCAAGCCCTGATCGAATACGGGGAAGCCCTCGAGAAAGGTATCCACCTGTAAGTTAGTAAGCAAAGGATAGCACATGGGCTTAAATGCAAGAACACACTGAGTGACAAAAGTCAAGTGAATGCACATTTTTGAATAGCCGTGGCGTCGGAAACTTCAGAAAACGCAAGTCAGCAGCGCATAATCACGTAAACACTGAGAAAAAAAAACTCCTTAATTTTTATGCTTGCCTCCACTTGCGTGTGAATTTTATCAATCACGAAAAAAACTAGCTTAAAAAAGCATACGTCAAGGTACCCAGTCGTTGAATGGAGGAATAAGTTGCCAAAATGTACACACAAATGTACACAAATAGCCCTATTTTTGGAGTACAGGTTAGCATTCATGAATGAGGGCTAGAAGATTATCTGCCGGTGAAGGCGGTCGAGACGGCAGTAATACGGGGATAAAGTCAAGGAGATTAGAGTTATGGATGGGAGGGGGGATGAGGGCGAAGAGCACACCTTAGGATCAATCTACTGGGTAGAGATCCGGTCACGGCTAGCACCACACGGTCGCGGTCAGTTAAAAAGGAACTAATGACAGTGCAGACACGTGGAAGTTATTTGAGCCGATTCCATGTACACAGAAATCGTGAGGAAAGCCTCAAAGGCCATTCTATCGGCTTGGTCTTGTTGACAGACGACTTCACATTTACAATAATCTCCTCGTACTATCAAGTGTTTTGTTGATTCCTCGCTTTGTCACAATGAGAAAGTGGAGCAGAAGAACATCCGAAAACAAAAATGCGGCATAAAACAAAAAAATATGCAATAGGTGACCTAACTCATGGAAGAGCCTGGCCGGAATTAAATTATGGAATTTAGCCTTGTTATTTCTGGCTTTTGAGTGGAGTTGATACTCAGAAAGCTCAATTCTTATTCGTATAGCGGACGGCCATTCATGCCTGCCTCCCCCCCTTCATTCTGCAGTGCCCGCGCCCCCCAACGTCAGTTGTCATTGCACGCGGCAGTTCAACTTGGTGACCTGAAGACCACTTAACCGATATTCACTCCCTCACACATGTGCTCCACACCCGCGGATACACGTGCGTCCAAATAAACACGCCTGCCAAAGTGCCACTCGAACACGCCAGGCCGCGGCCACGCAGCAGGGGGCCTTTGCAGGCAACATCCCCTTGGGCAATTACAACACACCAATAACAGAACACTTGAACTCGCTTCACAGTCATGTAAAAACAACTGTCATCATCCGACACAACACACAGTCGACACTCTCAGGCCTGGCTGGACTAAGTCAGGACCAGCCCTGGCTTCGTCAGTTGCCACTGCCACCTGAAACTGTAACTGTAAGTTTTGCATACAATCCACCCATCATCCTGGTGACTCGTGCCGTTTCCCTGCAACCAGGGGTTCGACTAGATGATTGTAGTGATCTAGGCACAATCAAGACTTAGACCGCTCTACTTGAAAGAAAACAGGCAGGATTTTAGTGAAATCAAAGGTTGCTAGATATCAGAGAAAACTTTTTTGTACTGTAAAAGAACACCCATATGGGCAAGAAAATGTTTAAATAGATCGCTTCTAGAACTGGAAAATCCAATCGTAAGTCAATGAAATTCTGGTGGGGTATAGTTTACAGAAGCGCACTTTTCCAGGAAAAAAAGAACCGAATTCAGGTATAAAAATTATGTTTTTATAATTTTTTAAGTCTTATATCCGAAAACAGAGTAGCAAACTTGTTTGACCGTACTTTCTTTTACCACACAGAAGGTTTGGGGCCGTAAGCAAAAATCCGCATAGACACAGAAAACAATCTTGTTAAATTTGAAGCATGTTGCAAGATCAGTTTTTGTACAATATAGTTCGGCTTATGCGTAAGTCAAAAAACCGAAAGGACAGATTAACAGGTCTCACAAAATCATAACATACATTGGCCCACTCTTTAGTTGGTCTAAAAGCAATCAGATTTACTGACAAACGCTCCAAGATAAAGAGGGAAGTGAGTTCTTACGTTTCTAGCCGACATTTTATCACTAATTTTCAGAAAAATTTTCAAAAATTGTAGAAGTTCCTAATTTTTCCTTACTTTTTTCTCAAAAGGTAAATTACGCAAGTATTCATCAGCTGAATATGCAATTCGAGTAATTTTTAAATGGGTAAGTCAGGTAAGTTTTCTTCAAAAGTAATCTTAGACATATTAATGTCCGACTTATAGTATTTTTTCGGTTAGGACTTTCTATGACTCAAACGGTCACCTTCAAGCAAAATAAAATCGAAAAACTCCTGAGACATATCGTAGTGTGAAGGTTTTAATAAATACATCAGACAAATTCTAAATTTATAGACAAAAGACTTAACGGACGGAAAATTGTGAAATATCTGCCGGAAATTCGAGGTCGAGCTCAAAATAATTGTAATCCAATACCAATGGTTTCTAAAAAACTATGAATACATTTAAGATTTCCATTGGCTTTAGGTGGTTCATTATTACTTCAGAATTTTGGTTCATACCAACCGGTTAGTGATTACCAATCTTTCGCAAAGGTTGAGCATTTGGCAACAGACGGGTGCTATACGGCAGTCGAAAAAGTAAGTTAATCACATCAATGAAGGGAACTAGTGAGTGAAAAGGTGAAAGGAACTAACCGCTAGAAAGGGAAATCTCTTTTCCGCACAAATGCACTGCAAATCTCGCAGGGTAAGAAAGCCGCGTCTGCAGGTGGGTTGCAGGGCACCATCGGGATCCGGCTCCGCCGTCTTCGGTGGAGGTGTTGCGAAAGCGAGGAGGGAAGCCAGAAACAGCAGGGCTAAATTACACTCCATCAACAGCCGATCACCCATGTGGTCTACCTGGCCACGCCAAAACACCTGTTCACCCAGGGACTTCTTTGACCTAGGCGCACGCAGTTAGACAACAAAAAACAGACTACTCACATTTTGTCAACAACCATTTCTGCCCAATATTGCTGAAGCGAGGCAGGGTCCGTGTTCAGGCTGGATAGGTTTAGCAGTTCGTCCACCGGTGGCGGCGGTTCAAGACTACTGCCGCCGTTCAGACTGAGTCGGCGGGCCGCCGGCGTCGCAGGTTTGCTCTTTGCTGGGTGCTCCTCTTCGTTGCAGTCTTCATCATCAGCTGACGAGTCCGAATTCTCGTCTAGCCCGGGTGGAGAGCTAACCGGTAGGCAAGTATTTAACATGAAAAGTTGACAACGAAAAGAGTGCGTTGACCTTAACGGCAAATGTTTAGCTGCAGGCACGAAGAAAATTCAGTGTATTTGCAGGCGGCGCCTGCGGCTTCAAAATGTCATAAAAGAGGCGAGGGTCTAAAATGGATTCGGTATTGTGTAGGACCAGAGGGGACAAAACCAAAGCGAAACCATTTACAGTCAAAGGTACGCAGAGACAAGCAGAGACGAAGTATGCCAATACAAGCGAACATCCGTGTCCCAGAAAGCAATTGAGAAGAAAAAGAAGAAGACTCGATCGCTGGGACAATCTGTTTATTCGCCTGACGTTTCGATATCCGTCGCGGATTCGTCATCAGAGACATGAGTAGCAGAAAGATTAAGTATGCACAGACGTTGGCAGTATTTACAGGACACAGTCATTACTGCAAGCATACAGCGACAATTAACGTTAATTGCCTTCTTGTGCGTGGACTGCTTGTTGGACGGCACGCGGGCTCTGACCTGTTGAACTTTCGTCACGGGCGGTGAGCTCGGTCATGATGAGTGCTCGGCCGTCTGGCTCCCCGGTGTTGGCGTACGATGAGGCGGTGGCCTACCCGTTCCTCAAGTGGCGGCTTGCTTTGGCCAAATTAAATCTCAGGATTGAATATGGATCGGGCAAATCGTTGCACTTGTTGATGGATTGGGAGCCCGTGAACCATGACTCAAGTAGTTCTCGGCTCACCCGATTATCACCTCTTGCGAGAATTTCGGCCTCATCAAATTTGAAGGTGTTGCCGGGTCTCGTCGAATGAGCCGCAACTTGAGAATTGGCATCATTTCGCCGCACTGCAGCCGCGTGTTCGGCAATTCGCGTCCTGAGAAGTTTGCCAGTTTTTCCGACATAGTTGCTTTGACCGCAACTGCACCAGATCCTGTAGACTACCCCAGATGTTTTTTTTTACCATGGCAGTGGGTCTTTTGGCTACATTATCTGACGCCTTATGGTTGCCTTTGGCCTGTATGCGACTCCAACTCCAAGTGATGCGAGACGGCGGCCGACTGCTTCCGATACGTTTTTGACATACGGGATCGAACACCAAATCTTGGGGTCGGTGCGCTTTTGTTGGCCAGCCCGTTTGCGCAAGCACCGGTTGACGAAGTTGCGCGGGTAGCCATTTTCTCTGAACACCCGTCGGAGGTATTCTACCTCGGCAACTTTGTCTTCTTCTACGTTGCAGTGCGTCTCAACATGCCGATAGAGTGTTTTTACACATCTGCGTTTGTGGCTGATTGGGTAATTGCTGTTGTAATTCAGTTCTTGCATCGTGTTTGTCGCTTTCCTGAATACTTTAGTCTTGAGACCACCACAATCTTTTCGACAGACGAGGACATCAAGAAAGGCCAGCTGGTTGTTTTCTTCTTCCTCCATCGTAAATTGGATGTCCGGGAAGACGCTGTTGAGACGTTCCTTGAACGTGAGCACTTGATCCCGTTCGACGACGACGAAGGTGTCATTCACATACCGAGCCGAGAATTTCGGTCCGTGGTGTTGGAAAACCAGCGACTCCAGCCGCTGCAAGACCGCCTCGGCTAGGAGTCCCGAAATCGGTAAAACCATCGGTGTCCCCTTCTTGATGTCCTCGTCTGTCGAGTAAAGACTAATGTATTCAGGAAAATGCCAATCAGGATGCAAGTACTGAATTACAACAGCAACCATCCAATCAGCTACAAACGCAGATGCGTAAAAACACTATCGGCATGTTGAGATGCACTGCAGCACAGAAGAAGAAAGTTGCCGAGGTAGAATACCTCCGACGGGTATTCAGAGAAAATGGCTACCCACGCAACTTCGTCAACTGGTGCTTGCACAAACGAGCTGGCCAACAAAAGCGCACCGACCCCAAGATTTGGCGTTCCATCCTGTATGTTAAAAACGTATCGGAAGCAGTCGGCCGCCTTCTCGCCACAACATCCCCGCCAGGTGTTATGGAGTGCGAGTCCAAAAAAACCGCATTGTGGCGCCCGCTTTGAAGGTAGCCGCACATACGCAATGATTTCAGAGTTGTTAGTGGTCGTCAAGATTATTCACCCTTCCGAATCTAAAGCCCCGATATCATAAGCGAAAATCTACACTTTTTTGGCATAATGCAGTCGATGGAACTCAAGGTCAATGTATAGGTACGTATGATAGGTAGACGCAACGGCAACTTTTTACTGCAGTAAAATGTAATGTTGATGTGTTTCTGCAAGCGACGCCTTCTTGAAAGGCTTACGAAAGGGAGGCCAAGATAAGTGCATGCACAGTAGGTCTAAAATGAATTTGGAACTGGAGCGGACAAAAACGAAGCGGAAAATAGGCAGTGGTTAGAGTAAAATCGGAGAAGACGTATGCATACACACACACACAGGACGTTTCAACCATCGTTACCGACGAGACCCTCCGCGTGTCTCACAGTAGCATGCGCGGAGAGATGATGGCTTAGGGTACGCGGTCTCTATCTCACCCGGGACAGGTGTTAATACAGAGTCAAGAAGATCAGAAGCGGGCGAGGGCGCAGGTGACTGACGCAGCGGGAACCCGCATCTAGGCGGGCCACTTTGCTTCTCACTAGTGCTTCAGTCATTATGGGTGCGCATCTCAAACAAAGTCTGTCGTGCCCCGATCTAGTCTGGCGTAACTAACGCGGCGCTCGTTTGGGAGTAGACACACGACAGTTCCCCCGTCGATTTTGACGATGGGCACCGCGTGCTCCAACAGCCCCAGCAAACGCTGAAGCAAGCCGCAACAGACACTGAGGCGAGCTGGGCAAGCGACAGGAAGGCTACAGCAAACAGGAGTAACGCAGAGAACTAGCGCGAGAGAAAAACATGAGTTTAGGCAGACTCGCGCAGAATCTACCTACTCGCTCGCCGCTCCCACTTCCGTTTCCGGTGTAAAGACAAAGTCAATAAGACCGGGGATGAGGGGAGGGGGTGAAGTAGACACACACAGACACATACACGACAGTTCGACCATCGATTTCGACTATGTCAACCGTATGCTCCACAGGATGGCGGTGCAAGGCCGGTGACTTGCGTGTGAATCAGATGTCAAGTGATAGTAGACTTTCGATGCATCTACCGCACTCTTTCTCTTTCCTCACCTACCTGAGCCTGGTGGCATGACAGAGTTAAGAAGACCGGAGGCGGGACTGTGCGCGAGGTCACCATACCCGGCTACAATCCCACCCGGGGAACGACAGCAGACGTGTCTTCGTCACGTTCCCACCCACCCTCACGGCAGCCAAGGTCTGCTACACCAATCTCCCTACGATGGATCTATGTCCCCTCCTGTCCATCTCTGTTACGACGGAGCAGCCCATCCCAACCACGCTGCTCCGACTCCTCCTCCTCGCCGCCGGAATTGAAGCCAATCCGGCGGGACTGTTGATCCAACAAAGGCTATTAGCCAGTCAGCCAGGATCCCACCTAAGTGAGAGAACTATAACGCACAGACATACAACCGCTTCCTGGTTGTTCGTGGTCATCAGGATTATCTATCCTTTTGACTACTGTCCAAAAGCTACAGTCCCAATATCTTGAGCAACGATCGTAAATTTTTCGACATAATGCAAAGTCAATTGATGGAAGTAGAGGCAACAGGCAGATATAAAAGGGGCAATGTAGCTCAGTAAGTTTTTTATCGCTTTCTGGAAGTGTGTTCTTACAATTTATCCCCAAGACCTACTATGACAGCCGGTAAGGAGAACTAAAAGGGATAATCACGGGTAGAAACAGAGGAACGGCCAAGGCTAGATGGTTGCACAAAACACTGGGCACGCGAACTGAAAACCCAACCTTCCAGTCACTGAACTTCTGCGTACTAACACACTGCTGATATGGAGCTCATATTTCATCCAAATCCAATGCTCATAATGGGCGGAAAAATCACTTTGATCAGTGCCCACATACCGAGAAAGGAAGACGGAGCATTGTAAACCGGTATCCTTCGAAAAAAATATTCTCCAGCAGTAGTCAGTACTGAGCATAAGTAGTCGCCAGTGATGTTTAATACAAGCTATACCGCTGCGAATTTCAAGATTGTTGACTGCTAATAAAAGTTTCACAAGGACCTTGGCTGCGCAACCCGGGATTGACCATAAAAGAGCCTTCGAGAAGCGGCCAGCTAAATCTGAATGGATATCAGCACCTACCATACACACACACACTCACACAAGCTAAACGGGATACTTACTCTGGCTCAGGACCGAAGAGGAGAAAAGACAGACCGGCAGCTTCCTTGGGATTGTAAATTTGACCCCAGCCTGCCCAGTGGAACTTCTTTGTGCGAAACTGCATGTTCAGCCAAACGGCATTAACCATGAGTATGGCAGAGTTCGGAGAAAGCGGCTGCTGCTGCAGACTGCTGCTGTCAAGATCCATCTCTCGCTTGATCGGCTTTCTAGGCCACTGGCTTTTGTTGAACACAGTAGTGGAGGAAAAAGAGAGGAAGGACTGACGAGAGCG
>JAYGXS010000007.1:12624172-12675958 GCA_036362985.1 Ligula intestinalis | reverse complement strand
AGAAGCTGACAAGCGGCTGCCGAGACTTGCTGAAAAGCCAATGCCCAGGGTCTGGAACCAAGTTCACCCGTGATGGCAAGATAGTTGGTCCAGAGGCACCATGCAGTCTCACGCAATAAACCTCCATCTCGATCCTCCCCCTCTTTTTCCCCTTTCTTGAAGTATGTCCGCAGAAGTTCACTTAGTTGGATTCTTAGAAGGACCTAGAGGGCGATAGAGTGAACAGGTGGCATTTTAAAAGTAATGCGTTACATGCCTAGCTTCTAGTTCGCCTTTAAATAAGTTGCAAAAGTAATCGCTTAAGAGAGCAATTAGTCGGTAACGGAACGCAATATGTCTTAGAAATGGTCAATATCTGCCTAAGGAACCATTGACAATTTGAAAATCTGCACGAACAACAGGCTAAGAGACACAATTAACAAGTAAGAAAAAACCAAATGGGCTCGTCAATATCAAGAACGGAAGAAGTTATTCAAATTCAATTCAGACAGACTACTTCAAAATGCAGACGACGCTTAGGTTGCCATATATGTATCAGAGGCCGCATTATGTTAAAAGGCACCTGAATAGCCTCGACAACGCCTGACATCAGACGCAGCCAAGCCATTAAAATTCAAATGAAAAAAAGCGTGCAGCGAAAATTCGACTCCCTGCAATTCATGCACGAGGCCCACTAGAGCGATAGTCCGACAGCTAAGACGTTTCGGTATTCGCAACGCCCACAGGCCATTATCTGCATTGAGAGCAACAATAACTTAAGCAAATGATTCCATCCCTAAAAGGGGACCAACTCTGTCCTTCTATCGGATCCAGATGGATGGGGGATGGAAGGGTGCGACAAACACTGCGCAAGTCTGCTATCAATATTCGACGGCGATTCATCGTCCTACGCCACCACTCTGTGGGAAATACACTGCACATTAGCATCTACCTCAGTGGAACCGAAAAATTAACCACAGGTGTCGACGCCTAGAGATTGGTACTAGGGTACACAAGCTATCCGTGAGTCGCAATGACACACTCGTGTTTGATCAGGCAACCGAAAATGACCACTGCTCCGTTTGAGGCGCTACTTAGGAGATTTTCATGGTCAACGCAAAACGAACACGAAAATCCGTCGAGGTTTGGTGACCAAACATACGCTGCATCAACCGCCATATCGATATTAACATCCCTTATGAGGGTCTGCGCACACCCCTAACTGGCTTCGAGCCCATTCAAAATTGACCGCTAATTAGGGCCAAGCAAACGGGCAGGAGACAATCGGTTTACTTTTGCATAAAGCGTGACTTGGCCTCCTGTGCAGGAAAGATCCTATTAAGTAATAAAGATAGGTTGCGATTTTCAATAAATTTATTTGACTCATGGCAAAAGGAAGTTACAGAAAAGTTGTCTAAAGATCTGTTGCTCTTGGTAACCAATCATCATTTTCTGGTTAGCTTGCCATCCTTCAGGACTGCAAGCAAAGTTTGATCCCACGTGAAAACACTGACCAATTATGGACACTAGTTTTCAAGAGGAGGCGGTATTATTATAATTCCACTACCATTTTTAGCTCAAAATTGCAAGACTAAATATCTTTCTATACAAACTGGAAAGGACCTACTTTTGAAAGTTAGTATGCAGTCACATTTAGTAAATATTTTACGAGGTCGTACTCTGGCAATAAAAAGTTGCCAAACAAGGAAAACGTACAGTGAAAGGTTCACTAAGACGCCAAGTACGTTTGCTTTCTTTGCGTTTTGAGAGTTTAGGTTGCCTGATGGGAAGGGCTTCCCCATCCGCATTTTCATCCTTCAAATCCTCGGGTTTCGGCAAATCGCCATCGGCGGCTAAAATACCATTGAGGTAGGATTGAGGGGAAGCGGAGGGAGATTCGATTTTAAAGGGCAATTGCGACTCCTCGGGTAGTGGCTCCGACTTAGTCGCAACCTCTTGGTAGGAGAATTGAGACGGCGGAATTAGACTAGCACTGGACGCCGTATGCACCATACGCAGACCACGCAGATTCACCAACTCACTTGCCTCCTTAAGGCAAAGGGATATGGCAAATAGTTGGGGCTACGCTAACAGGCATAGCTACGAGAACATGTAGGGATATGTCTTTACCTGAGTCAGGCTCTCAAAGTATTCGGTGACCTGCCAACAAGAGGTGCAGACATACCGTCCAGAAGTATCGTCAAGAACAAGGTTCTCGTCGCCACAACCATTACATCGCATTATATCGGCAGTATTAAGGTAGGCTAGATAGGTAAAAGGTATTAGACAGAATGGGATGCATGCGATTCGATGGACGGATACACTTCTGTAGAATTTATGGAGCCGGGTACGATATAGAAAAGTAGCTCACGTTGACTAAAACATAATAACCGATGAAGTAGAACGACCTTTAAGGCATAACTTGCAGTTCAAGTCAAAAAATATAAAATATTTGTCAGCAAACCCTAGCAAGACATATATCTGCTGGTTTAAAATTCTCATATACACAACCTACAGCAACTGAGAAAACACGACGAGTCAGACATAAAGAAGAAAATGTGGAGAATAAAATTAAACAAACAACTATATTCGAAGGATCTGCTACAGTCCAAATAACTCCACTGCCCTAGGTAAACTGCTTAGTTTCTATGATCGATTGTATGAAATTGGAAAGGACATTAAATTGAGGAAGTGCACACCTTTTGGATCTCCAGTTATAATTTATAAAACAAATGGCTGCGTAATAATCCGAGTATGACATCGATACCCACGTTAAGTAGCGACTGTTAAGTAAGGAAGCAACTTCATATAAAAATCGCAAAACTCACGCTATTGCGCACAAGTGGGCTATAATCGCTTGATATTTAATTTCGCTTGAGTTCAGCGGTAGAGGATTCATGATTCCTGGTTCACGATGAAAGCATCCTTGATTATGCGGTAATTTGGCCGGTGAGTGATTGAAATATCCTTTAAGGATATTTCGACTTAAATGTTTTAATCCATTCTGGTCGTTTCTAAACAACAATCATAATTTTTAGGAAAATACGTTTGTTTGGCTAACAAGCTAAGTTAATAGAGTTAATGTTCGACTCTCAGCCTTGGTTCGACAAATAGCGTCTCGTCGAATACACTACCGAGAGGTCCATCGATCTCATCCAACGCTGATGCGAGCAAGTTACAGTTAGAACTCATAACGTACTAAAAGGGGGAGACAAGGATATATAAAGGTATATTGTATTGGTACAAGGAAGGGTATCGGTAATTGGAACGGTAACGGAAACGGGAACGGTAAAGGAGATACGGTAAACGGTAAGCGAGAGGGTCGGAAGGGATCTAGGGTCGGACTTATGGGAACATCATGTCATCACGTGTGTGTTCTCCTGATCCAATCAGATCACTGTTCCCGGGAAAAAGGACCGGCCACAGTACAACGATGATTAAAACAAGGAAACAGGGTTCGGTTCAGGTTTGGTCCGTTACACTGCCCTCCCTTCAGGTGCAGTAATGTCCTCAGTGCTGGCGTTGCCAATGGGGCAGGGGACTGTCAACGCAATGGCAACGGGGGTAAGGAGAGTGTCTGGCAGGATGGGAAGCGTGTCTGCGGTACAAAAGGGTAGTTGTACCCGAAAGGGTTTGCGTCTGGCAAAGTGTGCGGTAAAGGGGGCTAGATTAGCGTGGTTAGCGTCGTGTATGAGGAAAGTGGTGGGGGCTTAACTTGGAGAACATGAAAAGGCCCTCGCCAGGGGTAATGGAACTTGGAAAATGTGCCATTTGGCGGGAATGGGTAGTGGTGCATCACGATGTCACCAATTTAGTGGGGAACCCCGGAGGCCCGCCGATCAAACTGTTCCTTCTGGTGGAGGGTAGCTGCTCCGAGAATGGTGCAGGCTGCGTTATGGACGCAGCGTGTAATTTCGCGGGGTTCTGAGGCATAAGTTTGGAATTCAGAATGTATATTTTAAAGCGCCGGTACGGCACTCTCTGTACAAAGTTAATTTCGAAAAAATAAAAATTCAAAAAATAATTTGACAATATGTGCAAGTAGACGTAGAAAGTCAAAATAATGTCAGCAAAAATTGTCTTTTGGGGCAAAATTTAGCAATGTTTTGCAGGTAATTTGAACTAAAAACGAAAACTTACGGCAGTTAAAAAACTCTTACAGTGAAAATGGAGATAGTGTTTAACGGGTGTCCATGTTTAAAAAGTGTGCAAGAGAAAAAAACTGCTTAGGAAGATAATAGTAGGAACATAGTAGTAGAGTAGAAATAGGTGTGGGCGGTCTGATGAATGTGAGTAGTCAACGAAACTGCAGCATTTTAGACTAAGTACATCCGCGCGGCTTCGTTTGAATCAGCGGTGGTTAATGGAAACATCTAGGTTCTCGGGGGACAAGGGGTAGAGAGAATAGTTTCAAGTGGATTTCCTAAATTCCTGATGGTCCTTTTCTCGGAGTCATGGAGAAAGCTGCTCGGAAAAGATGAGGAGAATAGAAGGTTTATAAAATCATTGTTAAGATAAATAAGCAGTTTCCGTTTGAAAGCAGACAGTCTAATTAACAACCTTATTTCGACTGGCAACTTATTCCAATTAAAGCTATATCTGGAAGCAAAAAACAAAGACCGTTTACATGAGGAAGATGCAGGAGGGTTATAATAAGTGCTGAGTTTCTTAGGTTGTAGGGATGGCTGACGGGGGTAATGACAGTAGTCCTGGGTAAATTTGTGCTACTATATAGCCGAAAAACGAGACAAAAGCCTGCTTCCAATCTCCTGACCCAAAGGAACCTTAGTTTCGTTAATTGACATCTATCTGAGTAGCAAGTATTAGAAGCTGTCGGATAAAGCAGTTTTCGTGTGAACTTTATTTTGAATTTGTTCTATTTTTGAACGGCTTCCTTCGTTCATGAGACCGAAAAAGGGGCAACAATAATCTAAGATGGGAAGCATGAACATACGATTAAGTCTTAATTTCATTTCAGGAAGAGAGAAATTTTAAGAGATAAAGCCGCAAATCTGCGGTAGGAGTAGAGTATGAGGATCCCACTAAGACCTTTTGTTGTCGCTTTGAAAGATAAGATCTGATGGAGTCAGTAAGAGGACTACGAAATCCGATAGCCTCTAGTTTGGCTAGGAGCCTCCTGCGAGGAATATTATGAAATGCTTTACTATGGTCAAAATAGATAACGACCACAGATAGATGATCACTACGAAGAGAAGTAAGTACACATAGAAAAGACATGTGGCATGTTTCACAAGATCGGTCCGGTAAAAAGCCATCCTGTGAGGAGCTGAGAATGCTATTATTTATGCAGAAATCTGTGATTTTTTTGGCAATTAGTTTTTCAAAGAGTTTAGCCAGAGAGGGCGTTTTATTAACACCGCGATAATTGTGAATATCTGATCGGGAACCAGATATAAATACGGGAATTATAATAGAAGTTTTCCATTAGTTCGGGAAAAAGCCATTCTCAAGAAACACTGAAAATAACTTACTCAGTAAGGGTGGTAAATCTCATAATTGTTTGATGAGTGAGTTTGGAATATATCAGTTCCAACCGAATGTGAATTTTTAAGACGACTCATTTCTTTTTGAATACAAGCGGGTGAAAAATTAAGGGTACTTAGATTTGAATCACACAGCAGGGGGATTACAGGAGTGGGGCTAGTTTCGATGGTAAAGAACTTGGCAAAAAATGAATAACGCAATGCTGCTTTCTCCAAATCCTCTGTTACAAAATGATTGTTGCCATTGAGTAAGGGTGAAATGACTTTCTGAAGCTTAGCCGACGACCGAAGACGGAAGAATTGAGCAACTGATCTGGAAGAATTTGCACCACTTAATGCTGTGGCCTCTCTACGCATATCTCGTGCAAGCCTTATTTTAAGCGCTAATTTAAATATTTGCGCTATTCTTAAGTGAACTGATAAAGAGCTATTAGACGTAGCCTTAAGTTGTTTTTGTAATTTCTTAAGTCTATTTTGGAAAAAATGTGGCACAGTAGAAGAAGCTGAATTTGATTTAAAAATCTTAAGTAAGAGCCTGGATATTTTCTGTAAGGTTTTGCAATAGCTCCTGGAAGAAGTATGGGAAGAAGTCCTACTAGGTGCCGAAAAAGGATTGCATAAGTCGGTCGGAATACGTAGATCGGGTGCAGTCCACAAGTAGTGGGGTGTGAACCTGGTAGATGAGTGGACCGTACCCCAGTAAGCTAGGAGGCAGAGGGGTAGGTGTGGATCCCAGTCTTCTTAATGGCCGTCCCGGGCAAAGGCGAACAGACAAATTAAGGAGGGTACGATTCGTCCTTTCGACCAACCCGTTGCCCTCAGGATGGTATGGGGTCGTATGGGTCTTGTTGACCGCGAGGACTTTGCATATCTCATGGAAAAGTTGGGACGCGATATTGGAACCGCAGTTGGAGTGAGAGGATAGTGGCAAACCCCAACGACTGACCCATTCACGAGTGATGGTGCTTGCAACTGTTTCCGCGTTTTGACGTAGGATGGGGACAGCCTCAACTCACTTTATGAAATGATCAATCATTACTTATATGAATTCTTAACCGCGGTACGATATTGGTAAGGGACCGATAATATCCAAGCCAACACGTTCCCCAGGGAAACCGGTAATCATAGATTTCATCGGCGTTCGGGGTGATTTGGTGGGTGGCTTAAAGGACGCACATGTCGGGCAGGATTGGCAGAAGTGATGGATTGCATTACGTAATTTAGGCCACCAGAAGCGCGCGCGGATTGCCGATTCAGTCTAATGCTGGCCACAGTGACCTAACTCGGAATGAAGGGCGCCTAGCACGGCTTCAATGAGACACCCTGGCACTACAGGGCGTAGATGTTGGTTGTGGGGATCACGCCAGAATAAGACATTGTTTTCGATTTTAAGATTAGGCCACTGGTTCAGTAGGAGGCGGGCATTCTCTCTACATCCTCTCATGTCGCGCTCGGCTGGTTTTTTAGCCCTTGCGATGTATGACGGTACACAACTGCGGTATCTGGGTCGCTACCTTGAGATGTCGCCCACGTATGACGGGTAGGCTCGGACATGTAAACAGCATTTACACTCGGGTCGGGGGTTGACTTATCGGTCGGTGGGCTAGTAAGCATGCGAGAGAAGGCATCGGCATTACCATGGTTACGTCCCGGGCGGAACTGGAATTTGAAGTAGAAATCCTGCAGGAATTCCTGCCATCGTGCGATTTGATTCTCGGGGTCTTTGATGGACGCAAGCCATTCTAGGGCATGGTGGTCTGTACGAAGGACAAAGTGTTGCCCTATCAGAAAGTGCTTAAATTGTCTTATGCATGTGACAATCGCTAGCATCTCCCGACGGAACACAATATAATTTCGCTGGGTTTGCGAGAGAGTTTTGCTTGCGAAACAGACCGGGTGTTCGACCTTGTAGCTACCTTCTTGAGAGAGAACGGCACCCATCGCGAAACCACTAGCGTCGGTGTCTAGTATAAAAAGAGGTGCCCCTGGCTCGAGGTTGGGGAGTGCGAGGAGTGGTGTAGAATACAGGGTGTTTCTGAGATTGGTAAAACCGCTTGACACTAAGTGGACCGCATAAATGTCCGGGCTTTTTCGGTCATCCTATGGAGAGGCTTAGCCATGTGTGCGAAACCCTACATAAAACGCCTGTAGTAGAACGCCAGCCCCAAGAAACTACGTAACTCTGACGCATTAGTCGGTGTAGGCCAGGTACGAATCTGTTGCAGTTTTTCGGGGAGTGCAGCTAACCGTCCGGGGGAAATCTTGTGCCCCAAGAACTGCACTTCCGATCGGAGGAAAATGCACTTGGCGGGGTTAAGGGTCAGCCCGGCATTTTGAAGGGCTGCGAAGACTTCCTTTAGGTTTTCGTTATGTTGCGGAATGGTTTTCCCGAAAACGATGATGGCATCGAGATACACGAGGCACTTACCGGGTATAAGGTGACATAAAACTTGGAACATGAGACGTTGAAATGTTGCTGCGGCATTACAAAGCCCAAAAGGAGGCGTTTGAAACTCGTATAGGCCTTGGGGAACCGTGAACGCCGTCTTATGCTGATTTTCAGGGTGAACTTTGACTTGCCAGTAACCTGACTTGAGGTGGAGAGTAGAGAGCCATGCTGCCCCGCCTAACGTGTCCAGCGTGTCGTCAAGACGTGGAAGGGGGAACGAATCGCGGACAGTGACTGCGTTCACGCGACCGTAGTCGATGCAGAGTCGAAGGGATCCATCTTTCTTAGAGACCAGTGCGATCGGTGACGCCCATGGTGAAGAAGATGGTTGGATAACGTGTGCTTTGAGGAGCTCACCCAGGATTTTTTCCACTTAGGCCCGGTGCTTGTGAGGTATGCGTCTAGGTGGTTTCCAAACTGGTTTGGCGTCTCCAGTATCGATAGTGTGTTGCACCAGTCGGGTCCGACCGAACGTCTTGGGAGACCAGGTAAAGAGCCCGGGAACTGAGCCAAGTATGTCCTTTAATTGTGCATGAGCCACAGAACCTACTGTTGCTAACGGAGGGAGGACGTCATCTAGGTTAGTGGGTTCGAAGGCGACGACCACCATGACCGAATCATACATCAGGTTGAGATCGAAGACTGGAACCGGCCGTGGGCTCTCAGTAACCTTGGGGCCAAGGATCACGCGTCTTTCACGAACGTGGATGACACACTCATGGTCAGAAAGGAAATCAAATCCAAGGACAAGAGACCAAGGACTATCCGGAGCAATCAAGAACGTGTGCGTCACGGGGGCATTCTCGAATGTAAAGTTTAGGGTAATCGTGCCGGAAATAGGGATGGCGGTACCGTTAGCGGCGCGTAGGCTTCGTGGCTCGGATAATAGGTTTACTTACTGTGGCATGTGTTGAGGTAAACATTTCATCGTGACGAGAGAGACGTTAGCTCCGGTATCCACTAGGGCTTGGGTGTTTATGCCTGCTAACGTAACGGGCAGGAGAAAGTGGGAAAGTGGGCTAAGTTATGCGCAAAAAAAGAATCAGACGGAGGCGACTTACGGGGCGGGTTGTGTCCGCATTGCTGTGCCCGGGGACGGAAGGCCGAACAGTACTGACACTGTGGGTTGTGATTTGGGAACCAGACGGGTAGGGATCTCTTGACAGTCGTTTGACCTGGGTTTGAAAATGATACCTCGGGAGTCGACGAGACTGAACCGGGACGGGGCTCGATAGGGGCTGCGACGGTCACGTTGCGTTTGTCTTATTGGCTGCGGAACTCTGTGAACCAGTTGCAGATCTGGAGTGCTGCGGTCAGGTTGGGGGGCGACTGATAACCAAATGTTCAGTGACCACCCGGTCTTGCAGACCAGCGATTAACTGATCTAACACAATTTGATTCCGTGATATAGGGTGTGCTATCGGGTAAGCGAGGTGGCCCAGTCGTCGAAGTTCTTTCGCGAACTCCAAAGCTAACTGTTGGGGGGTCTGCTCGAGTTGGTAGAATTGGGCACCGGCGGCGGATTCGGAAATAGGTCTGCCAAATAAGCTAAATAATTGGTCATGGGCAAGGGGAAATGGAGTATCAATAGTGACACCCGCTTCTAGAGCGGAGTCTAATGTCTCGGGGGAAAGAAAGTATAGCAGATAGCGGGTATGGTCCGACGGAGGGAGGTCTGATAAAAAATCAGAGTTTGGCCAGCCACTTACGAATGTCCTGGCCAGACTGATATGGGATGGGGGCGAGAAGGGGGTCAGGACGACAATAAAAGGGTAAGAACTCATGGTTGTGCGGGAGTAACCAGGCGGATTTGGGAGGGATCCGGCACCGTCTGCCACCATTGTAACGGCCGAGTTGAATGCGTCCAATCGGTGGGGACCAGAGGTTATCGGTACTCCCAGCCTTGGTTCGACGAATAGCATCTCATCAAATACACTACCGAGAGGTCCATCGATCTCACCCAACGCTGATGCGAGCGAGTTAGACTTAGAACTCATAACGTAATAAAAGGGGAGACGAGGATATATAAAGGCATATTGTGTTGATACAAGGAGGGGTATCGGTAATGGGAACGGTAACGGATAGGGTATAGGGTAGATACATATATGGCGAAGGGATGCATTACGGTAGGTGAGAAGATAGTTTTGGTAAAAAATATCGTACGCGACCACAGAGGATTAGTGTACGTAGTTTATAACGAATTTACAAACCGTACAGATTACTAAACGTACTTTGTGGAATCGCATCGGTTAGATGTTTACAAAGCTCAGATTTCTAGTTCTATCAAGTGCGCTAAATTCCCTAGTTATTTTTCAAAATATGTGTGCGTTCCCGCGGATGGCTTCTATGTTCTGATTAAAATAATTGACACATAAATGAATTTTTATCGTTAATGTAGTCGGCGGTTTGGTTAAATATCTAACCAAACCCTACAACCACATATTGGTATTGTTAGTGGTGAAAAACCCAACCCAATAAATCATCAAGCAACTTAGCAGTGCTTTCCTGTGTGGTTGTAGATGGAACGCAACAACGACGACAGTACTCATGATAGGCACAAGAGAATGGTCCCTTGATGACCCACCATTGACCTTGGAGGTAGGTTTTCGGATATTATTTTACATACTACTTAGGACGAACCACACCTCGATTCCGACAACGAATTTACTCACAAATTGCCAGTGCGCTCGACGTACACCTATCACAACCAAGGTAATTTATATTGTCTTTCGCTATCACAGTAGTTCAAAGCGACCATGGCCTACGAGCCACTATATACGCACTGGCGGAGGGGCAACGTGCCATGCAGAGGGATATTAACCTCTTAAAGCGCCAGCTGCTCTGGCTTATCAAAGGTAACCAGAGGTTACACCGCCGTCTGCGTGGGGCGGAGGTTGGTCCTATTGACAGAGGTGGAGCTATCCTACGCAACCCCCTGAATGCCCCCATTGCCAGCCTCCATCAGCTTGAGGACGTAAACATGCGGCTGATGGACCCTTTGTATCGGTGGAGACTGATAAGACGTTTGCTCCTCATCAAATAACGCGGTAAGTTTGCCTTCCTCTCAAGCGTGGGAGGGCGCAAAATAGAAGATTTCCTACAGAGGCTCTTCCACTCCATACTCGACGATGATAAAGCGCGTTGAGTTAATTTCTCTGGGAAATCAGCCAAACAATCGTAACGGGCGACTATCCTGTACGACGCGATACGTGGTATGTTTCATTATAATACTTCTGACCACTTGCGCATCAGAGGCCTACGCCCTTTGGAAGGGGGAGCCAGTGAATGTTTCCCAATTGGGGGAGGCATTTTGCAGGCGCTTTAAGCGGTTGTTGGATGCGTGCAGAAAAAGGCGAGCAAAAGATAATTCACCAAATGATGATGACCAGGGTTCGAGATATTACTTATGTCACTTCATTTTCTCATATATACCATACACCCGAGAAGTATAAGAAATGGATACACCACCACAAGATTTTTGAAAGATTTCTGTAATGCTATTTTTCTTATAAAAATTTCTAAAAATATATCAACCAGCTTTGCATTCATATCAGTATCGGGGGTTTGCTCGCATTCAGCTAAAAAGTACCGAAATTTGGTCATCCTCAGTCTCGACTTTTAGCCACAGATTCCGCCTCGACTTGATGGAGTGGATTCCGGCGCGACTTTTCGAAGCGGATTCTGGCGCAACTTGTCGAAGCCGATTCCGGCGTGACATAGGTGACAAAATCGCGCATAAATCCGGCCTAAAAATGCACGAAATGTCGCAACGGATTCCACGGTTGATTCCGGTGAGAAATGTTAGTAGGGTGGTTTAAAGTTCTCATACACACAACCTACAGCAACTGAGAAAACACGGCGAGTCAGACATAAAGAAGAGAATGTGGAGGATAAAATTAAACAAACAACTATATTCGAAGGATCTGGTACGGTCCAAATAACTCCACTGCCCTAGGTAAACTGCTTAATTTCTTTGATCGATTGTATGAAATTGGAACGGACATTAAGGTGAGGAAGTGCACACCTTTTGGATCTCCAGTTATAATTTATAAAACAAATGGCTGCGTAATAATCCGAGTATGACATCGATACCCACTTTAAGTAGCGACTGTTAAGTAAGGAAGCAACTTCATATAAAAATCGCAAAACTCACGCTATTGCGCACAAGTGGGCTATAATCGCTTGATATTTAATTTCGCTTGAGTTCAGCTGTAGAGGATTCATGATTCATGGTCCACGATTAAAGCATCCTTGATTATGCAGTAGTTTGGCCGGTGATTGATTGATCTTAAAGGATATTTTGACTTAAATGTTTTAATCCATTCTGGGTGTTTGTCAACAACAATCATAATTTTTAAGAAAATACGTTTGTTTGGCTAACAAGCTAAGTTAATAGAGTTAATGTTCGACGTTGGATCTCCACGGCATTGTAGATTTCAGAATCTGTGCAACAAAAAATGAAAATAATAAAGGTGCCATAAAAATTCAATAGTCATGTGGTGTGCGCAATATTTGGCAGCTAATAAATGCATTTTTGTATTACACGTGGACGGTTAAAAAAAGCACATCAATAACTAATTTCAAAGAATAAGTATAAGTATAACAACGCCCCATCAGAGACAAAGTAGAAATAGATAACATCAGTCGTATCTAGCTTTTAATGGATTTGCAATGCTTTGCTGATCCCGCGTCACGTACCACATGAGATGAGGTGATGGCAGTCCCACTCAGCTGTATGAGAGTGAATCACCGGCGTCGCAAACCACGTTAAATATCAACTCTTTGCAGCTGCCAGGCAGTGAACATGCATCAGCATGGACCAGCCTGGTCAATCATTTTCCTGTGGTGGACTTACACGAGACCTCGTGTGGCGTCTTCCCAGCCCACGGACTTCAGACGCGGCCTTCTGAGCTTTGGTTGTTCATTCTTCTTCACCTCTTCTGTACAGAATAAATTGTTCCTCCATCTGGCGTCTCCCTTCATCTCTTTCCATGAATAACTGGCCCTGAATATCGCAGCTGCTAGAGTCTTTATTATTTTCTTAACACACTGCGATAAGCTTCTTTCAGTCGGCATTCACTCAGGAATTATATATTGTTCCTTTCCCTTACTCGTTTCAAGGCTTAATTTCGGAAATATTGGCACTTTAAGATTTTGTCTACTTCTCACTTACCTCAGAAAAGACAGAATTGCTCAGATTGAAACCTATCGCGTCACGCAATCGGTATAAAATTCAACCACACAGCGCTGGTAGTTGCAGTTTTAACAAAAAGGAGATAG
This sequence comes from Ligula intestinalis, assembly GCA_036362985.1. NCBI lineage: Eukaryota > Metazoa > Platyhelminthes > Cestoda > Diphyllobothriidea > Diphyllobothriidae > Ligula > Ligula intestinalis. The sequence goes on along the minus strand of JAYGXS010000007.1, from coordinate 12,662,746 downwards.
TTTAATTGTTTTTTTGGCATGCAGGTTTTCTTTTCGGTTTTTGACCCATCTCATCAAAATTTTCAGTTCGGCATATCAATTACATGCACTCTTAATTTCCTTCTTGTTGCGATTTTTTCGCCGGCAAACGGCATCTGATTAACTTGCCCTTTTACTTCCCATTTACGACGAATTAGGCAAGAAACATGAATGGGGTAATTTGTTCGGCAGCCTCATAAAAAGCCTTGGATATCTGACCGAGTACTGTGCGAGCCGGTGTTGATATTCCAGTAGTTTATAAAGAAATGCGAACAAGTATATGAATGGGAAGCTGTCTTGATAATTATTAGAAACTTAAAGCCCAGGAATCCCTCCCGTCATTACAAACTTAGTGCTCGGGTAAAATAAATATAAAGTTGGCAATCACAGCTTAGTTTGAGCCACTGTATGAACAAAATAACTGCGTAGCATTTTTTAAATGTTACGCCACACCCGATTCAAAACTAGCGGTCATTTAAAGCTGCAGTCAACAATATGTACAGATATGGCGAACTGAGAAAACAAGCAGTGAAAAAACTCCTCTTAGACAATTTAGAGGCAGAGTTTAGCGAACTTCTGATTTCTTAACCCACGGGGAAAAACTGCTTCTGTTTGTGGTAAGTAGAAGGATTGAAATGATTACGTGAGATAAGACGGTGACGATGATGATAACGTATGAGGATTTGGAACGTTCCTTGTCATGAAAAAATATAATATAGCCCAATGTGGGTTGGACAGTATGTGCTAGTCGCGGATCATAGGGTCAGCAAGGACAACGGCGTCGAACGGAAGAGAGAATAGTATATGCCACGAAAGCATCACCCAAATATCTGAGATGCGATCAAGCAGGCTGCAGAGTCCACCAACAAGATGGCGAAACACAAGAAACTGCGCAGATCATCAACAGGAACGCCGAACCATTTTGTTTTCCAAGAGACGCAACCTCTTTACACTGAACGCAACCTCTTCAAACCAACAAATTAACGGCCTAGTAACAAAAATCGTCAAGATACGAATATTCTCGATACCTTCAAAGGCTACAGTATTTGTTAAGTTAACTCTGATTATTTGTCGTAAATCATAATCTGAAATTCATATTAACTGTTTTTTTCTGAACGTAATATCTAATAAATGTTGTTAAAATATTTTAAGGGATTTTAACAACCAGCTGCGGTAAAATCATATAGGCTTAATTTTTCTAAATCGTTTCACATTTAAAGCAGATTTCCATCAAAATTATGAGAACGGAAATTAAAGCTCATCGTAAGATATCTGCTCCCAGACCCAAGTGGTGCCTGACCACGCCTACTAGTCAAAGCTTTGATATAGACATGCAGCCAATTGTCAAGGCTAAGCAAATTGATTTATCTGCATTACAGAAATGTAATGACCTCTTGATGAAGTTTGGTTCTGTTTTGTCAATACTAGGCAATCTGTTTAATGCTAAGTTATCAGATGTGCCCTCGAAAGATTGTAAACAGTTAGACTCCCTCGTCCATCTTATAACCACGAAAGCTTTTGATAGACAAAAGCGAAGCTTTAACTTTTTACTAAAAAAATGCCGCCGTAGTAAGTCGCCCTTTGGATATTGCAACAGATTTTCTATGGTCGGGTGGTTTCAACTACAAAATTGCAGAAGCCAAACGCCGCCAATCACGTAGCAAAAACCCGCACATCCTATTTAAATTGTTTTCACCGATCGAGGTGGACTCAATCGTTGTTCAACGAGGTCGCATTTCCCGATATTAAGAAATGACTAAACGTTTCCTCCGTCGAGATCTTACACCAATGGGGCAAAGAAATGCGGCTCTCCAGTCCAATAGACCAATGTCTTCGCAGCCTACATTTCCTAAATCTATTCGTAGTCCCGATAGGGTAAATGCACTCGCTAATCCTCCCCGCCGCATACTTGGCCATACACCCACCAACGTCAGTGCACCCGTTATTCCTGCCTCCCAGATGTCTATTCATAATCCCGTAACCATCAGTACACCTGCTATCCCTACCTCTCGAATGTCTAGTCATAGGCCCATAAACATCAGTGCACCAGTTAGCCCATCACTCTTGATGTCGGGACCGTCAAGCCCCGCCACCCCATCATCTCCTACGACTAAGACTAGTCTAAATACATTCTCTGTCCAACGATCGATAAATTCCACTGCCTCTAACTTGGCAACAAGCTCATCAAGAATGTCGCCAACTACGCCGAAAGCGTTTAGGCCGAGCGCTTCCCCACCACAACCTAGCTCCTCTTTTGACCGTGGGAGTCATATTATTCCCCCGTTTAATGAGTTATTGAACAGCTCCATACCCGTCAGTACTTATTCCACAAATAATAACGGCCTACAGTTTGCCTACCCACCTTCAAATTATTTTTTATGAAAAGCGATAGCCATAGTCCTGCCACTCAAAGCACACAAGATGTCATATTGCTTAATGCCAGGTCTGTTATAAATAAAATGGCTCAAATGCGAGCTATTGCTTTTGAGACGATGCCCCATGTTATATGCATAACAGAATCTTGGACCCATTCAATCATTTCTGCCTGCTCTCTAATCATATACGAGTATGATTTCTATCGTCACGATCGCATTAATAAGCGTGGTGGTGGTTGTCTTCTCCATATTAGAACGTAATTGAGGCACTTTCCGTTTTATCTAAATAGCACGTCCTTCTCTGGAAATTACTGTTTCGCTTCTATTATCCTGTCGCCCCGGCAAAAAGCGATTATAGGATGTGTATATAATCATTCTAACTCTTCATCTGAAGAAGATGCAAATTTGTGTGAGATATTCAAGTTTATTTCAGAATCCACTTTTGAAGTTAAAATTATTGCTGGAGATTTTAAATTTCCTGAAATCGACTGGCTTTCAAAATATTGTCCATCTAGATTTCAGCCTTTCCTAGATACCATTAATTTTTCTAACTGATCTCAACTGGTTATTTCCCCACCAAGACAGAATCATATCCTAGATCTGATTTTCACAAATGGTATTGCCCCTCTCTCCATTGATTTTAAACAGGACATCTTCCAAAGTGATCACACATTAATTTACGGTTGCCTTTCGCTTCCTTTTACGGAAAAGGCTAGTGCTAGTTGTACCCATCATGCGTATGACCTCGAAGATATTAGCTCAATCAACAATTTTCTTGACTCATTAGATTGGGAGAGCCTCTACTCCATTAACGACGCTGCATATTATTATTATTATATGTTTCTGAACTCAGGTCGGTCGTTTCTAATAAAATGCTGGAATTTGTGCCCACTAAAATTGCGGAACCCTGCACACTAGAATTGACCGTCCCTCATTTTCTTTTGCCCAGACTAAAGAAATTGAGGAGGCAGCTGAAAAATCGATCTATTTGTTCGCTGTCTGTGCATCTAAGGATCGCAGAGATCTTCGAATTAGCGTCAAAGATTCGTCTTGCACATGACCAGCAAAGGAATTCTCGCGCGAGTCAACTCTGCAAAATCGGTTGCACAACTGTTTCGTCGTAGGTCCTCCGCAAAACGAGAATTTGAAATGCCCCATTGCTCAATGAAAATAAAACAGTTGCAACAGATGAGTCTGATAAGGTTGAATTATTTAATGCTTTTTTTGCAAAGCATTTTACGACAGAATCCAAACCGGTCCCGTCGCTTCAACCATGTTCAGACAATACTCGTGGGAACATTTATTTTTCCACAGAATTAATTCGTTAGCAGATAATTTGTCTAAAAAACTCGCACTCTTCGGAAACTGATGTTATCCCCAATTCAGTTATCAAAAGAGTGTCGACCTTTCCAAAATTACTTTGCCATATATTTTCAGTCCATCGCTTAAATGGTTACTTTCCTGACACTTGGAAGGCATCCATTATTCTCCCGGTCTTTAAATCAGGATCTCGTTCAGACATAAATAACTACCGCGGTGTTCATAAAACCCCGGCCCAAGCTTAACTTCTGGAGAAGATAATTTTTAATCAAATTCTCGTATTTTGCCTAAACAATAAGCCTTTAAGCGACTCGCAGCATGGTTTTCTGACAGGAAGATCATGCAAGACGTGTCATTTAGCTTTTCTTAACCACGTCACTGCCCTCCATAACGAGTGGCAATTCGTGGTTGTAATCTACTTTGACCTGAGCAAAACCTTTGACAAGGTACCGCACAGACGGCTTCTGGTAAAATCGAAGCCACTGGCATCCGTGCCCCTCTCCTCGACTTCATCGGTTCCTACTTATATAACCCCAGCCAGAAGGTCCTAGAAGATAATAGTTACTCCACTTCTCAGCTGATCATGAGTGGCGTTTTTCAAGGCAATGTCTTGGGTCTTTTACTCTTCATTCTATGCATAAACGAAATTGCGACTGTTCTAAAAAATTAACACAATATTATTTATGCAGACGACCTCATATGTATATACTCCGTTTCTAAGGACGCGGCAAGTATGTGCGTTGTTAAAAAAATGCGGACCTACTTACACTCTCATGTTGGAGTGCTACCTGGCAGATGGAATTCTCCCCATCCAAGTGCAGTTTCATGTGTTTCGGTCCCGCAAAGCTTCCCCGCCCCTAGTCATTCAAAATACTCCACTTTTAGAACGATCCGATATAGAAGACTTAGGTCTAAGCTACACAAATAAACTAGCATTGTCACCTCATGCGGATCGAAAACCTGCGAAGGCTGCACAGGTATTTGGTTTTATATCACAAAATGTCTTCCTGCTGGAAATAAAGTTCAAACTTTATCGCATGCATGTTCTACCCATCCGAGAATACTGCTGTCCCCTCTTTGGTCTAATGAATGCTTCTGACCGCGGTTAGATTTAAAATGTACAGAGGGTATTTACTCGCAAAATATTCGCTCTTCCTCGATCCACTATTTCTTATACGGAGAGATATCAGTTAGCGAACATGACATTTCTATGGGTCAGAAGACTCGAAGCGGGCCTCTGTTTCCTCGTTCGCGTTAACTCTACCCCTAACCTTCCGCGAATCAACGCTCTCATTCCCGCAGATAGACCTTATGCCACTCGTAATTCCTCCAGAATTATTGCACACCCCTTAAGCTCCACTTCGAACATTTGCACTTCTTTGCCTCCAAATATGCCTTCCTGTGGAATAATATTCCCCTCGAAATTAGGCTGTCGTCTAACATAGCAGTTTTTAAAGTCAAATTACGTAAACACTTAACTTCGGAAGATATAAAGTCCTTGTTATCCGTCTCCTTCCCAAACACACAACCTTTGGACTTTGAAAAGGGTCCCCCTGGTATCTGAGGTTGCTATAATTATATCAAACTTTTTTCCCATACATGTCTATTTCTTCACCTTTTGAGTGATATTTGCAACGATGTTTCGTCTACTTCTCTGTCCAGTCCTCATTGCCGTTTTCCCCATTCTCCGTTTTTTTACCCTGATGATAGGCTTCATGGTCTTTAGTCATGCTCGTGGTGGTTTTGCTACTTTCGCCAGCTCGTCGCTGGACTGCGCAGTCTACAAGGTCACATCTCCGGCGTTTCGTTGATGATCAGGTGACGTCTGCCGTTCACTCTCTTGTCGACCCTGTTGTCGGCGATGGCCTCCTCCGGTCTCAACTCCCTGATGGCTGATCATGTAGCCAGTTGGCGGTGTAACAATGGTGAACGACAGCCTCTGCTGTTATTTGATTTTTCCAATTACAAGAAGCGTTTCCAACCCTCATTCTTTCTCATCAACGGTCCGGTCTCATTTGCACTACAATCAATCCTCTCAACGAACCCCGTTATTTTCTCTACGTTTTGTTTTTTAAGCGGGTTTCGGTGAACTCCGCCACAGCTTAAATGGTAGGAGTTTTTTTGACTGCTTCCTCCTTAGTTCATCATGCGTTGACTACTGTTTTAAAAAGATGATATGTTGGTGAATGTGAATTAATCTACCAACACTTCTTAACGCTCCTGCTGTCTATGTGGTTGTTACATGGAGAGCAGAATTTATCAATTTTGTATTTATTTTTCCACAGCACTAATTTTGAAATGACGAGGCCCTCCGGGCCTCAAATAAAAAAATATAGAAATTTATATCTAAGTTTGAGATAAGAAAAAGCGAAAGCTTTAAGAGATTAAATCTTAATTTTCTTCGAATGTGAATGTTCGACCAGCGTGCATCTGCTGCAAACAACAGATGCTAACACAAGGGACGATTTGAGGAGGAAATGACTTCAAAGTTAACAGAAGAGACAACTTGCGGAAATAGTCATGTCAAATTCATGAATACCTTGAAAACGACGTTTGCCCAACACAGCATTACGTACCACCACGTCACACAAAACTAACATGATCATACCTGAAACCAATTTTTCAGTAGTTTTATTGTTCATCCAAAATATTTCTCGTCCTTCTTGGCCAAATAAATTTGCGCTGACTCCTTGTCATTAAGCTTAGTGCAAGGATCACATCGAAAGTGACCTCGACCGCACCTGTGGCCCCAGGGAACGCGGAATTTTAACGTTATTCCCCAATTATACTTGAAACCGACTGCTGACAACCATAGCGGGTCCCCCTGCTTTCTTCATTTTAGCGGTGGACGGGGCGAACAGTAAGGGAGGGTCATAGTCACATTTTCGGGTCATTGGGATGTTCTCGTGTCTCTGTGGTTTCCCGTTTGGATAAAGATATCAAACGCAATGGGCTCCCCCTAGCTCAATGCAAACATATTCAGCAGCACGCCGTTCCTATCTTGAATATAAATTCCTCCCACGGATCACGGGCTTTCTCCTAAAAATGTACAAACAACCACGCATCTTTTGAATTCCCAGCAATGCCTCCAGTTGCAATTATGCAAGCAAAGCAAATAGCCAAGTACGGGATACCGATGGACAACATCCGTCAGCAACACGCTGGTCATTGAAGACAACAGGTGTAAGTGGGGTTCCACTGCATTGGAGTTTAAAAAACCTCAGATCGTGCATAAGCCATCGTTACACCATGACAGGCAAATTTTATTGTCCCATAAGCTAGATATTACGGTAAAATCGAGAAGTTCGCCCGACCGATCGCAAAATCTGTTAATACATGGACTTCCAGAATCCGAGGCCAAGACTTTCACAGATCGGGAGTTGGCAGGCCATGGGCACTTCCAAGGTCTCCTCAACAAGCTCCTGCGGCCCACCGAGGTGGCAGATGTGCGAAAGAACTTAAGGCTTGGAAGGCGCCCAAGTGACATATCAGATCGTATACATCCCCGACCACTAAAGTAGTGTTATATAGTGAAGAACAAGTAAAACTCATTCTCGCACGACGTTTCAGAATCAAGAATAACAATTGCGAAGTTCAACCAGAGCATACGTCGACGGAGAGGAAAACACGCCAACAGTTAGCTCTCGAAATACGATAAACAGAACAGAATTGGGAGTCAAATTCGATGATCTACAACGACCGGATAATGCACCGTCCTCCTCGTATTCGTTGAGAAAAGCCAATTTGAATGAAGGCACAACTGGTTCCTTTCACAGAGGTTCAAAGTGGACTGTAACAAAAGCTACAAAGAATAAGTCGCTGATGTTTATCTACACCAACGCACAAAGTGTAATATCCAAGTAAATTGAACTAAAAGTGCAAATATCCGATATATCCTCCGACATTATCTCATGAACAGAAACCTGGTTGTGTGAAAACGTGGATGACCGCGAAGTGGCACTACCCGGATTTAGTTTAGTAAGTTTTATAACCAATATGTTTGTCTGTTTACGGTCCTTGGTGTCATCTTTGATGGAAAGGTATCTATGCTCACTTCTCAGCAATGTGAGAAACTAGAGCCTTTCGTCAATATGGCGTCTACTGACACCCGTGATCGGCAAACGAGGAATTATAATTTATTTTGAACAAATGCTTCAAAAGATAAACAGCCTAAAGATGATGCTGTTCAGTTTCTTTACTATTGTGGCTTTAAGTTTAAAAGATGCAGAAGCTAAAATACTCTCACCCCGAAATAAAAACCCGCCGATTTTCGAAAAACTTCTTTCGGGGATAGAAGTTGACCTTATATTTTCGCAGCATGAGCGGTCAGCCAACTATTAAGAGGAAAATAAACTTTACGTATGCAGGGATAAAACGCCAATGGAGCGTCGGGTTTTATCCAAAGTAGCAAACGAGAACACTGTCTTTGCTTTTGTAGGAGAGGAGAGAGTATCGTTTGTTTTGATTGCCCTAAAAAGAGCCTAAGAGGGTTTTGCCGCGGTTTCTGAAGGTGAACTAGGCTGTGTGGTGCTACGAGGGTGAGCTATCGGAACAGAAGACAGAACCCATGGAGGTGACACCTACCGACGAGTCTTCGTGATTCTGTTGGTCCTTTTTACCCTTTTCCTATTTTTCATCTTCCCAGACACTACTTTTGTCTCTGTGTTTCCCTTTGGCCACTTATCTTCCTTTTTGACGTGTTTTCCGTGTTCGTACGGACATTCTACACTTTATTATCACACCACTGCGTTACTCCTTCTGTTTGCTTGAGCTCGTACCCAATATGCCCAGGAGGGGTAGAAGTCGAAAGTCAGGAATTGATGAAATGTCTACACCCACAGTCTGTAAGACGCTCCAGGTCGTACCAAAACACGAAACCGTTGGCTCTTCCGACTCGATCAGTGGCTCGCACACTACAGTGTTGGTAGCTCAGCGGTCGAGCATCCCCCAACAAAATACCTTAATATGACGGGAAGGAATCCTTCAGCGTTTGGCTTAGGTCAAAATTCTATTTACGCAACGTCTCTACTGAACATCGCAGTGATATGCTGTTGGACGCTCTCCCGCCCTTGCAGGTAGACCGAGTGCTTGACGCTGGGGTTGATCCTAACTAACCGTTCGACAAGCTATGTTTCAGCCTGTTGGCAACACTTGGCGAGACACAATCGTTTGGCGAGGCCATCGACGCCTTGTTCGTCCGCAGACTGCGGGTCTCGGAAACCCCTACTCAATTTGCAGATGACTTGACGCGACTCACTAAGATTTCGTGGCCTTCTCTGTCCTCCTCCTACAACGAAAACACCATCATGCACTTTTTCATCAAGAGCCTGCCCAAATGTGCCTTAACAAAATCACTCATGTTGCAATTCCCCAAAGACCTGAAAGAAGCAGTGCCCAGGACGGCGAGGTTCCTGCGCGTTGGCGAACACTTACAGGATGCACACGGTTGCAATAAAACCTCCACCTTCGACCTCATTCACTCGTCAGAACGACTCTGGACCTCGACAGGCTAATCAACGCCGTCCATTCCACAGCAACAACCGGTTTGGTTTCAACCGTCACCGATGGACACCACCTACAGCCGGTGGTCCTTCTCTGTCGAGCGAGCACGCCTGCGCCTGCAAAAAGACCTCGGGTAGGCTTTCGGTTACTTCATGTACCACTGCTCTTTCCCCTTTTGCATCTTTTTATGCACACACCACGATTGATTACAGGCTAGAAGCCGCTTTAACTGACAAGGGCGCTTCAATTTCACTTGTCAATCCACGTATTATCTTATCTTCGGGTTGCATTCAGAAGGAACCCCCCGGGAGTAAAATAGGGTTAAACACGGCCGATGGCTCGCCGTTACGCCAACTTGGTTATGTTTCCCTCACGTTTTAATTCCCGGCTTTGACGGCCGAGCACACTTTTATAGAAGTTCCTAACCTGACATGGGATATCTTACTGGGCACGGATTTCTTGTCCGATTATGGTTGCTGTATTGATGTTCAGAAAATCAAGATCCAGTTTAGATGCACAGTCGCAAAGCCAAACCCATTGCCGGTTACTTATGATGAGGTATCCACTTGCACCGTTATCCAAGCAGCTGTGCATTTTCCATCTTCAATGATTGATGACGTATTACCTAAGGAAACCCTCATTGGTGCTGACATAACTTCCCTCAAGGCAATGCTTAAAGACTTTCATGACGTTTTTTCCCGGGATGACCATTCCCTTATTCGCACTAACTGTATACGCCACGCCATCGTTACGGGCGCAGCTTAACCTTTATGGCAGCTACCCCATCGTATCCCGGCATATCTCCAGGACGAAGTCGACAAACTTTTAGACAGGATGCTAGCTGCGGGAGTAATCAAGCCTTCACGTTTCCCTTGGGCATCCTCAGTGACATTGGTCCCCAAGAAAGACGGGGAAGTACGTTTTTGCGTTGAGTACGGCCGGTTAAACACAGTCACTACCCGTGACTCGTTTCCCCTACTCCGCACAGACTGTACACTCAACGCCCTCACAGGGTCTCATTGGTTTTCGAATCTGGATCTCAAATCCGGATACTGGCAAGTAGAGGTCGAACCAGCAGACCGACAGAAAACTGCATTTATTCTCCCTCAAGGGCTATATGAGTTTGAGACCATGCCCTTCAAGCTCTGCAACGCAGCGGCCACTTTCCAACGTCTAATGCGAGTTCTTTTGGCACACCTTTATCCCCGACAATGCCTCATTTATTTGGACGATGTGATCGTTTTCGGTTAAACGATCGAGGAACACAACGACAACCTTTACGCAGTCTTGACAGACCTACGAGAAGCAGGCCTCACTCTCAACCCCCAGAAGTGCTGTTTTCTGCGCAAGAAGGTTATTAACCTAGGACACGCTATAAGTTCTGCCGGTATTGAAATAAGTACCGAAAAGATCTAGGTTATCCACTCATGGCCAACACCAATAACCGCGGGTTTTTTTCGGATTGGCCTCGTATTATAGGCACTTCATTACAAACTTCTCGCGGATAGCGCGCCCACTGTATCAATTGACAGAGAAAAGCCACCAAAAAGCGTTTTGTTGGACGGCGGAGTGCCAAGCCGCTTTTGATGAACTCAGGGCACGTCTGTGCTCCGCACCAATCCTCATGCTTCCGAACACCACGGAGTCAAACCCACCATTTATTCTCGACACCGACGCCAGCTTTTTGCGATTGGTGCAGTGCTCTCCCAGGCAGATGCGGAGCATCGCGAGAAAGCCGTCTGTTTTGCGAGTAGGACCCTTAAAAAAACCAAGAGGAACTATTCCGTTTACGGCAGGGAACTGTAAACCGTTGTCACCTTTGTCAGAAAACTTTGCCCCTACCTACTGGGCAAACCCTTTGTGATTCGCACAGACCACAATGCTCTCTTTTGGCTAGAACGCACTAAAGATGCTGAAGGACGTCTAGCCCGGTGGCAGGAAGTCCTCCAACAGTACACCTATTCCTGTACTTACCGACCCGGTAAACACCATGCCAACGCGGACGCCCTCTCCCGCCACCCACATACAGACGATCCCTCCGATATTTAGTCTGTCGGTAGCCACATTCATGCTATCTAAGCTGACCCAAGTACACTTCATCACTGGGCCATCGCCCAAAGCACAGACCCTGACACAGTCATCGTGTACGACCATCTCTTCCACGGTCACCAGTGACCTTCCGATAAAGATCTGACGGGTTCGCCCGAAGAAGCCTATATCGTTCGCTACCAATGGCCCCACCTTTTTATCGACAACGACATCCTTCTTTATACGGAGGAACATTCCAAGTCCCCTCAAGTTGTCCTTCCTAATAGTCTTGTTATCCCCATCGTCTCCGATCTGCGTAATGAACTCGGTCACGTCGGTCAACACAAAATAGAATTCGCTGCCCGTCAACGCTTTTGGTGGCCACGGCTACGCGAACAAGTCCATATATCTTGTAACACCTGCCCTACCTGTGCGTCCTTTTAGAATCTTACGCAACGCAGGCGCGCTCCACTTCAGCCCATGCAAATGGGTTTTTCCATTTCAACGGGTCGGTGTGGACATTATTGGCCCACTTAAATACACCACCGATAAGCACAACTTTATCCTGCTCCTAGTAGACTACTGCACCAAGTGGGTTGAGGCCATACCTCTCCTTACACGAGATGCGGCTTCTGTTACCACAGCTGTTTATAACGAACGGATTTGCCGGTTCGGAGCAGCCCTTTCCCTCCATTCAGACTGTGGCGCCAACTCCGACTGCAAGTTGCTACGCGAAGTGTGCGAGATGTTGCAGATATACAAAACACATACAACACCTTTCCAACCAGAAGGAAACGGCCGATTTGCGCGAACGAACCGAACGCTCAACAAACTTCTAAGAGCCTTTCATAGGACCACCACCCCCTCGACTGTGATAAACGTCTCCCCTGCGCCCTATTGGCTTACAGAGCGACGGTCAACTCGTCCACGTTCCGTTTTCCCTTATATCAAGGGCGACCTAGTGTGGAAATATCGGGCCATCCTCCAATTAGGCACAACGGCAAAGTTCTTCAAACATTGGAAAGGCCCATATCACATCATCAACGTCAATTAGACATCCGCGTACTTACTCAAAGACATAAAGCAACCCTACAGACTCCATTTTACAGCACATTTTGATAAGCTTTAACCCTACCGGGGTCAGCTACCTACGGCTACGGCAGAACTAACCCTAGTCCTATACCCTCATCTGGTACCGATAGCCGTCCGGTAGGAGACAGTAGAAACCACAACTGCTGCGGGCCCTGAGGACAGGGCCCCGTCTGGGGGGTGTGTAGGAGAGGAGAAAGTATCGTTTGTTTGATTGCCCTAAAAAGAGCCTAAGAGGGTTTTGCCGCGGTTTCTGAAGGTGAACTAGGCTGTGTGGTGCTACGAGGGTGAGCTATCGGAACAGAAGACAGAACCCGTGGAGGTGACACCGACCGACGAGTCTTCGTGATTTTGTTGGTCCTTTTTACCCTTTTCCTATTTTTCATCTTCCCAGACACTACTTTTGTCTCTGTGTTTCCCTTTGGCTACTTATCTTCCTTTTTGACGTGTTTTCCATGTTCGTACTGACATTCTACACTTTATTATCACACCACTGCGTTACTTCTTCTGTTTGCTTGAGCTCGTACCCAATATGCCCAGGAGGGGTAGAAGTCAAAAGTCAGGAATTGATGAAATGTCTTCACCCACAGTCTGTAAGACGCTCCAGGTCGTACCAAAACACGAAACCGTTGGCTCTTCCGACTCGATCAGTGGCTCGCACACTTCACTTCAACAAAACCAAAAGTTGTCTCTGAGGCCGGCCATCCCACTCAGGTAAGCCCACATTCCTCTGGGTCAATGTCAGTTTCCCCTGATACTTCTCCTATTCACCTTTCTCGTGATTTGAGTGAGATTGTAGCTTCGTCAAATCGTTCGCCTTTTAAGAGAACCACGTCTGCGATAGCTTTAAATTCCAATAAACCTACGAACGCCCATAGTAAATCTACGTCAGTCAATTCAAGTCAAGTCAAATTTATTAAAGGAAATATAAGCAAACGCCTCTGAACTCCCTCATGGTACATAGGATTTCAGAAATGCATCGGCATAGCTGAACATTCCAAAGAAGTCGTTGACACAATTTCAGAAGACTACTCGCTTGTTTCAAGTAATACACTCACACTCAGTTAACACGAGCCAGCAGTGTAACTAAGGAAGAATAGCAGACGGTAAAAAATGTCCTTAGGCTGGCTCATAATTCAAAATGGAATGTCATTTGTGGTTTTTAGGAGAAAAACTGTCGCTCGTGGGGGAAGTGTGTGAATTATAGGGGAGGGATGCTTCTGTGAATGTTGACGGCAGCCATGGCGTCCATGACTAGTAATATATACACCCAAATTCGGAAATATGATTCCAGATAACAACTCAGTATCTAAAAAAGACCCAAACGCTCAAGCTAGCGCTTTTACTATTCCCAAAACTCATCAACATCCCCAAATAATTCAGCCAGCAAATAAAATATACCGTTTTTCAAAACCAGTCATGCAATTTTCGAAGGAAAATTTTCCGTCACATTATGATATAATGCCTCAAAATCCTATTTTTATGTACCCTCCTGGTTTTCCCACGCCACACTTCAGCCATCCTTTCGATGGATCTCCCTGTAATATGCCTTTCTACAATATGCACCGTTCATTTGATAATAATTACTTGACAAACTGTAGACCAGTGCCAGTTTGCTTTCCGCCTTTTATTTCTCCAATGCCGTTTCCCTTTCCGCCACCAAGTTCTCCTTTTTTATAAATACTGACGAGCGTAATCTGCATCTGCAGGATACGCTCAGTATAGTCTCATTCAATGCGAGATCAGTTGTTAATGAGATGGCAGAACTTAAAACAGTAGCATTTGAGCTTGATCCAAATGTGCTCTGGGTCACTGAATCTTGGACACACTCTTATTTCTGACTCGCCACTCGCCATAGATAATGATAGCTTGTACAGACAAGACCGTATTGAAAAGCGTGGCGGGGGTTGCCTTCTTTATATTAAATCATCCTGGGTACATTTCCCGTATCACCTGAGCATTTCGTCATTTTCTGGAAATTTTTGTCTTTTTTCAGTCATCAAGCCACACAATAAAAAAGCGATAATTGGGTGTGTCTACAATCCCCCCTGTAACTCAAGTAATGTAATGAAGCTGTGTGAAATGTTTGGAAAAGTTGCAGGGACTCAATTCGATGTCAGTTTAATTGTAGGTGATTTTAATTTGCCAGACATTGACTGGCATCCAAATACCTGTCCACCAAGATTTCAGAAATTTGTTGACACTAAGAACTTTTCAAATATGTCACAAGTGGTCAGTTCAGCGACCAGAAATGACAACATACTAAATTTAGTTTTTGCAAATGATGTCCACTCTCTTTTTACGAATTTTCATCGTGATATTTTCACAAGTGATTATGCCTTAATTCACTGTGGTTTTCCAGTCTCTCTTTCTAAAAAGCCCGAGGTAAAATACAATAACCTTGACTTTGGTAACGTGAACCATGAATTAATAAATGATTTCTTAAGTACCCTATATTGACAAAGCATACTTTTGACTAACGATCCCTACTTTTTCCAGGAGCTATTGCAAAACCTAACAGAAAATATTCAGGCTCTTATCCCACTCAAGATTTTTAAATCAAATTCAGCTTTTTCTCCTGTGCCACATTTTCACCGAAAAAGACTAAATAAATTACAAAAACAACTTGAGGATACGTCTTATAGCTCTCTATCATTTCACTTAAGGATAGCGCAAATATTTGAATTAGCGCTTACAATAAGGCTTGCACGAGATAGGCGTAGAGAGGCCACAGCATTAAGTGATGCGAATTCTTCCAGACCAGTTGTAAATAAATAAATAAATGAATAAATTTTATATTTAAGGCCCGGAGGGCCTCGTCATTGCAAACATAGTGCTGTGGAAAAATAAATACAAAGTTGATAAATGCTGCTCTCCGTGAAACAACAAAAAAGGCAGTGGGAGCGTTTAGTAATATTGGTAGATTCGAAGAGTATTTGGCGAGCATACGTATACTTTCAATAAATTCTCATCAGGCCATTACATTTATATGGGAGGGGGGTAAAGCGTGAAAGGTAAAATTGTAGGCAAATAACAGTCAACGTTACAGGCAAATTAGTCCGGGGGATAGAGTAGGGGGTGGGGTAGTACCAGGCGGCTAATTAAGCGGTAAGGTTAGGGAGAAGGGGGGGGGGTGGTGGAAGAGGAGAGGAGGCTTGGAGAAATGCCGGTAGCTAGGTGGCCGTTGGCCATGCTAAGCTTGGGGCTTGCAGCAGGTTCTTCTGCGCGCACAAAAGTGGCTTCCTCAACCGGATAGCAGTTGCTTCTGCTGTTGCCAACAGTCGCTGGCCCAGTGACTTAGGGTAGCTTGGCGGGACATTGTAGATCACTTTAAAGGCTTCGTTGGGGTCCACCTGATGTCCGGAATCCACCATGTGCGCTAGGATAGAGCTGTTAATGGTTCTGTTGGTATTGAAATCACCCTTTCTTAGCCATTGTGGGAGGTGTTCCTTTATTCTTTTGGATAGGCGCCGACTCGTGCGACCAATATAACTTGCTCCACAGGAGCAAGCAAATGAGTAGACACACATGGAGGTGGTCTGAGTCGGTAACCTGTCCTTACCTTCCCCATGGAAGACTGGGTTAGTTGAGAATAGTACCCAAACTCTCGCTGCTGGGAAAGTTCGTGACACGGCATCCTCAAGGCGTCTTTTCAGGAGTTCAACTGTCGCGTCTCCTCGAAAGGGCACTTGAAAATTGAGTTTCTACAGTATGTGTAAACCTTACTTCTATGTTTGCGCATAATACTACTTTCTTTTCACGTGTATCCAGAGGGGCTGGCATGAGACTACGTCGGTTGAAACAGTATGACATTATTAAGTTTCTTTTTGTGTTAAAGATAAAAAGCACAGGTATGTGGTTGAAATAAGTGTTACAAATAAAAATCAATAGCTTGAATGACGCTAATAATATCGAAAGGCATTGGCTTAGTCTTTTAAAAATTGGAGGTTTCACTTAACTCACGAAAATCGAGCTGCGCGCCTTGATCTTGAACTGTCACATAGGTCACCGAGGAATATATGATTTGCAAAGCATGCACCATATTTCCTATCAAAAAAGGCTTCGCCAGTGCGCCTCCAACACTGCTACGCCTAGGTCTGGGCCAAGGAGCTAGCTTCATTAAGCTTATCGTAATGCTTTTTGAAATTTCCATGCCTACCATTCTCAAAAGCGTAGTATGCACGTGCTGCGTTTCAGCTGCAAGATATTTCTGTATACTTTAATTTATTTGAATGAAAGGTGTCCTTTGTCAAAGGAAGTTAAGTTTATTCAGTAAAGTTTCAAGGCTTGATCCCTAGGTCGTCTTCAGACTTAAAAAGCTGTGTAGCGAACAAATACAACTTCAAGAGCACTGAAACAAACATGTGTTTGCCTGGCGTGAGCGCTAAGTGGCAGTTGCAATTTGCGGCATGCTGTGGTGCAAAAATAAATAGCCATGCGACCTGAGAACTCAGTAGCAGTATCAGTACCAGTATATTGCGGGTATGTAGGGAAAATTCCTTTGAGTACTCTTTTTGTACATATGTGCAGTGGTAGCAAAAAAATTGTTGCTTAGACTGTTGGCGAGGCCAGTTGTCCTGTGTCATAGGACGAAAATAGGAGCAGACAGTAAAAAAACTCCTCAGGGATTTTTAGGAGAAAAACTGTCGCCCTTGTGGGGGTAATGCGTGGGACTTAGGAGAAAAAAGGGGGTTCCCCCTGGGGGGGGGCATTGCAAAGGTTCCCATGATCATCACCGTGTGGAAGCCACGTCCTGATTCTTCCTTGCTGATTGCAGAGTCCGCCAATGGAACTGGAAAAACACAGGCATCCGTCCAGATCGTCGACAGTTCGCTTTGGGTCGAACCAAGGGTGAATGTTTAGGCCGTCAGGTCTTGCTGATAAGATCGCCAGCGGGTAATCACGGTACGCAGATAGCCAAGTAGGGTAGACCGCGGAGACCTTCGCATAAGGCTATGCGTGGGAGGGCTTTATAAATAGCAAAGGTGAATGCTATAAAAACTAATACTACTGAAAAATTGGAAGTCTTATTATTATTATTATTATTATTGCAAATTGTCTGTTACGATCCATCGTGCATTGCTATATCGATCCAGTTTTCGCTTAAAACCCTCTAGTGATTCCAACATAACAACGTCCTGAGGAAGTGCATTCCACGCTCCGACCACCCTTTTTGAAAAGAAGTGTTTCCGAGCGTCCAGCCTGGCCCCTGTCACCTTTAATTTGAGGGAATGACCCCTCAGATTCGTGGTCGTTGCTAATTCGAAAAAATCACCTGATATAAGACAGCAGTCTTGAAGACGTAATACGCGGAATGCTAGTATCAGGTCCCCCGGAAGCTGCCTGAAGCGCAAAGGAGAGAGGTTGAGATTCGACAGCCGTGTTTCATAAGGCTGCGAGCCCTGCCCCATAACAAGTTTGGTTGCGCGCCGTTGTACCTTTTTCAGGATGTTGATGTCTTTCGTGGCTCAGGGTCTCCAAGCTTGGATAGCGGATTCTAGGTGCGGTCGTAAAAAGTTTCCGAAGACTTTTGTGAAGCACTCTTCATTGAAGGTAGAAAAAGCTCGTTTGACGAGGTATAGGATCGACATCGCGGACTTGGCTACCTTTGTGCAATGCAGGGAGGGTTTAAGCGAGGGCGTGATGCAGACTCCCAAGACTTTCTGGGCGTTCACTTCCTTCAATGGTTTGCCGTTCAGTCGGTAAGCCGTGCCGTTTGAAGAACCGGATTTGCCAACTCGAATGGTGGTGCACTTGCTCTCATTGAACGGTAAGAGCCAGTCCGCCGACCATTTTTGAAGTCTATTTAAATTGTCCTGTAAGTGCACTTCGTCAGCCGCAGTTCGAATTACGCTCCAAAGTTTTATATCATTGGCAAACATGGCGATGCCGCAATCCAGTTCGCGGACACAGTCGTTGATGTAGATAACAAACAAGAAAGGGCCGAGAACGGAGCCTTGGGGAGCACCACTCTCAACCTCAACCTTTGCTGACTGTTTGTCGCTGATGTGGACAGTTTGCGAGCGACCGATTAGGAAGCTTTTTATCCACGTACGGAGCCTACCCCTTACTCCTATGCGGCTGACTTTATAAAGGAGGCGGTGATGCGGCACGCTATCAAAAGCCTTTTTGAAGTCACTATAGACAGCATGCACTGAGTTTCCACTATCGACTGCCTCAGTCCACCGTTCTTAGCAGTAGAGCAGGTTTGTAACGCAGGACCTACCTCTACGAAAACCATGCTGAGCATCCGATAGCAGATGGTTTTGTTCCAGGAACTGCATAGGTTGTTGCTTGATAATTTTTTCCATGATTTTGCAACAGTTTGCAGTAAGGCTGACTGGTCGGTAGCTATTCGCTGGGACCCGGCTTCCCCCTTGTATAGTGGTGTGATCCTCGCGGATTTCCAATCTACTGGTACGCATCCGGTTTCGAAGGAGGTTTGGAAGAGCAAAGAGAGTGGTTTGGCCAACTCATTGGCGAGCTCCTTCAAAATGTTGGCTGGTACGTTGTCGGGACCTGGTGACTTAGATTCTTTTAAGCTTAAGATTTCCTTAAGAACAACAGCCTCGGGGAATTGGACAGTCTCAATTATTGTATCCGCTTCGGTGTCGTCGGTGGGGAGATCGTTTGCTGTTTCCTTTGTGAAGACTGATCGGAAAAATTTCGAAAGATGATCAGCCTTTGCTTCATCATCTATCAAGTCTCTTCCCTCAGCGGTCCTCAGGAGGTGTATCGGATCCTTGTTTTTGGTACTCTGCCTGAGGTAACTGTAAAACAGTTTGGGGTTCACTGTGGCCCGGTTTAGCAAGTCTGCCTCGAAAGCCCATCTTGTTTTGAGGATTAGACCCTTGATCCGGTTTCTCCGAGTTTTGTAGGCACTGACAAATGCAGGAGTCCTGTCTGCTAGCATTTTTTTCCACAGCTTCCGTTTTTTTGTTCATTTCTATATTTAAGGCCTGCGTAAGCCATCGCGGTCTAGTGTTCACCTTTTTGCGAAATTGGACAGTGGTTGTCGCAGTTGCGTTTAAAGTTAGTCTGCATTGATCGGCTGTCGTCTCTAGCATCTTTCTTTGATATTATCATGCATGGCATCCAAGTCGGTATGTTAGTTGACGTATAACCCCTTGCAACGAAATTTATTTTTGTCAGCGCCGGGAATGCACTGTCTAAGAAAACTTGGTTTCGTTAAAAAAATTATGAAAATGTGCGCAGATAAAATGTATTTATTTGTAAAAATGTCCGCAGAAATTTCTCTTTTAGGGCAGTTTCCAGCAATGTTCTGCACTTGATGGTTTACTTACATACGCAGTTAAAAAACCTGCCATGGAAATGGAGGCAGAGTTTGACGGGCCTCCATATTATAATATGTTTATTATGCCAGTTTACAGGCAATTGTAAAGAGTTTGTAATGCACCTCTTGGGCGCCCTCCAAAACCTCGAAACCGGAAAAAACCTAAAACTAACTCCTAATGTGGCAGCCAGTATTGGTTTTGTTTCAGGATTTGTGTTTTGTCAATACTGGGCGAGATAGGGAGTTTGCTTCAAGTGAAAAAACCTGCCTTCAAAGGTATGATACAAACGGAATAAATGTACAGTTTTAAGCTGAGTTGACACATCAGCAGGAGAAATGCTGCATTTCATTTAACGACACATTATTAACCAAACAAAACACCAAAACGTAGGCAATAGTGACTGCAAAAGATGGGGCTTGTGTTAGGTTTTTTCCTGCCTTCCGGGTTTTTGACGGCACCGAAGATGTGCTTTAGGAATAAACCTTATTATGATTATTATTATGATTATGATTATTATAATTATCAATAAAATGGCCATTTAGTTTGCTCGTTGTCACTAGTGCGCACAAAATGATATCCCACGAAACGGCATCAATTGACATATGTCCTTGACATCTTAGGAGCGAGAATTTACTTCTGGTGCTGGTCAGCAGCCAAAAGCGGGTGGATTTAAGACTGAGTACGTCCATACGTCTTCCATCGTTTAAATGACTGGGGCTTTATGGAGACATATCGGTTCCCGGGGGACAGAAGATAGAGAAAAATAGCTTTAAGAGGGTTGCCTAAATTCCCGATGGCCACGGACGAAGCTGCTCGCCAAAGATGAAGAGCATAACGTGTAAAGGGAATCAGCCTTATGTGTGCAGTCTTCACTTGAAAGCAGATAGACAAGTCAATAATGTACTTTAAGTTGACGAGTTTTTTCAAACAAAGCTATGCCCGGAAGCAAATAACAGAGAGCGTTTAGCTGAGGAGGATGCAGAAAGAGTTAAAGTAAGTGTGGCATTTCTTAGGTCGTAAGGACGACTGACTGGGTTATGACAGAAACCTTGGGGCAATTTGAAATATAACTTAGCTGAAAATGGAAAAAAATTCTGCCACCAATCTCCCGGCGGAGAGAAATTTCAGTTTCGTTAACTTAAAATTATTTGAGAAATAATTATTTGAAGATGTCGGATAAAACAGTTTTCTTGTGAAATGTCTTTGGACATTTTCAATTTTTCAATGGCCTTTTTCGTTCATTGGACCGAAGAATGGGCAAGAGTATACCACAATAGAGAGGCACAATTAGACGAAAAAATCTTAATTTCATTTCAGGAAGATAAAAACTAAAAGAAATAAAACCGCAAATCTGTGCAGCTTTGGTCGCAATTCTATCGGCGTGAGGCAAAATATCAAATTTATTGGTGTAGCTTCAATCAAAGTCGTGGATGTTGGAACATTCAGTCATTGACAACCGTAAAAAATAACAGGTTATGATGGCCTTTTTGTCCCAAAGCATACGTAACGGCACACCGGTAAGTTTCCCTTGCGTGACCTCCTGTATGGACCTCTTTCGCATAGGACCAGTCCAGCCGAAAGACACATTGACACATAAGGTCAACACTTATAGTCCAGATTCAAGTTATGTTCCAAAAGGATAGTTCGTCTGATTAAACTACGACGACGGATTTGGAAACTTTACGCCAGACATCCACAACCTTTAAATATATCCACCTGCAAGGAACAAACAAATGCGCGTCATTGAGCAAGAATCAATGAAAAAAATACCAAATAATTTAAAAAGTCCTTTTCTGAGTGGAATAAGACAAATCGCAATCAGCACAGCATTTTCATTTGAAAGAATATGTATATGTTAAAAAATTAACGAAAGTGAGCAACATCGCCCCACCTGGGTGGGTGCAACAAGTGGGAGAAAACATCAGCATAATGAAGTATACATAAGAGAAAGAGACAGAGCGTTTGAAAACCCTTTTTACAGATAGATGCTGTACAAAGTTATATATACACTATTAGAATTGCTGTTGTCTTCCAAATGTATGACCAGCAAGCAAAGTAAGATCAAGCCTTCTTTTGAATGCGTCGACGCTTTCAGCGAGAACAACCGAGGAAGGAAGGTTAATCCATTCTTCAATGACCCGCTGGGAGAAAAAATTGGCCCGCACTTCTAGTTTGGCGTTGTGTTTTATCAGTTTGTACGGATGACCGCGTAGATGTATTGTTTGTGCAAATTCAAAGTAGTCGGTCACATGAAGAGCACAAACTACTCCCATGACGATTTTAAACACCATGATAATATCTCCTCTGTATTGCATATAATAGAGAGGAAAAAGATGAGCCTATGGGAAACCTCCTAAGCTGCTGACTAGATTGGTCGCTCTTCTTTGCACCCTCTCGAGCATTGCGTAAACTTTCTTCATCCAAGCGCACCACGCCTGTATACAGTACTCTAACATCGGCCGATCAAATGTTCCGAAGACTCGCCCAAAAAGCTCCTCATTAAAATCCAGCAAGGACCTTCTGATCGCTCCGAGGATGCCCATAGCCCTCTTTGCAGTTTTAGCACAGTGAGTTGACGGTTTGAGGTCGGGCGTCATGCGTACACCTAGATCCCGTACTTCGTTCACTAGCCCGAGTTGATGACCTCCGATCAAGTAGTCTTACTCGAATGGTATCACCTTTCTGCGACTAGACCGTAAACGGATATCTTGGCATTTGTTGAAGTTCAGATGCAGTAGCCATTTTTCACACCAAATTGGCAAGCAATCCAAGTCATTTTGTAAGGTTTGTACATCCACTGAGCTTTCAATGGACTTCCAGATCTTTAGATCGTCTGCAGTCAAGGCAGCCGTTTACATCTACCAGAAATAAAATGGGACCCAGAGCGCTTCCCTGCAGAACCCTACTGGATACGGTTTTCCATTCTGTTTTGGTGTCTTCAATACAAACACGCTGACGCCTGCCTGTTAGGAAGTTGGCTAACCATTTAAGTAAGTTTCCAGTCACACCCTTTTGATGCAACTTTGATATAAGTCGTCTGTGTGGAAGCTTGTTAAATGCCTTGCTGAAGTCAATGTAGACCGCATCGACCAACGAACCCATTTGCAGAGATTTCGTCCAGCTTTCCATGGATGTTAGCAGGTTTGTGAGACAAGTGTGGCCACTTCGGAATCCATGTTCCGCTGCCCTTAGCAAATTTTTCTCCTTTATATGTCTCATGTGTTCCGTTTTGATTAGTTTCTCCATTGGTTTGCAACAAATGCTAGTGAGACTAACTGGTCTGAAGCTATTAGGTGAAGTCATGTTGGTCAGCTTCCAGTCAGAAGCAGGGCCCCTTTTTTCATTGAACATTCAAAGATCTTGGAAAGCGGGGAGGCCAGTTTTTCTGCGCGCTCATTAGAAGTTTCGCTGATAATCCATTCGGACCAGGCGATTTAGTGGGCTTTAACTGTGTCAAGGCTTTTCTTACAGCGTCTGTTACGAACGATATTGTGCTAATTGCATGCGCCGCTGGGAGCATACATTGCTGTACATTCTCGTCAAAAATCGGCCCCTTGGTATACACATATATTAAGAAATTGGACAAGAGGTTCGCCTTATCTGAGTTATTCGTACACTTGTTTCCCTCGTTATCTTTCAGACAAGGGAAGGGATTTCGATTTCGTTTGGCCTTATTCACATCAGAAAATGATCCTTTTGGGTTCTGAGTTATTCCCTTGACTAGTTCTGCCTCAAAGGCCATTTGTTCTTTTCGAATTTGTCGTTGTTGATATTGAGCGTATTTTTTTCACAGTCTTCTTTTGTTCTTGAAGTTACTTTTTGTGTTCGGTGTCACCCATTCCGGCCAGGAAATGCGCAAGCTTTTCTTAAGCGATCAACATTCCTCTACTAGTTGCTGAGCTAAGTTCCTTAAGAAGCACCTGGCGTCGTTCGGGTCAGGTACGTATGCAGGGCTCCAGTCATTCACGTTAAGTTGTCCTTTTATTTTCTTATAATCTCCTTTCCATACATTCCTCTCACTTATTGTGTGAGCGGCGGGTACCGATAAATGGCTGAACTCCCAGACAAGAACACAGTGGTCACTTCGGCAAAAACTATTTCGAATATTCAATCCAAGGATACAGTTTTCGTCTCAACTAATGACGAGATCCAGGCAGATAGATTGTTGGCCACCTTGAAACCACGTGTCCATTGTGACATGCTGGGTAAGAAATTCGTCATTTACCATGTAAAGTAGTTTCTCCTCGAATGAGTTCTGTGATCGCGAGATGTGCATTAAATCCCAATATATGTTTGGAGCGTTAAAAACTCCAAGTGTAAGGACATTTTTGCTGTGGCAGATCTCTTTTACCTCAGAGATAAATACATTGTCCGCTTCCGTTCTTTGTCCTGGTGGTCTGTATACCAGAGCAATATGGAGGTCAGCTTGGTTAGGTACTCCCATTTTACGACTAATTATTTCGCATGAATTGTTACTGTGTGATGACAGACTATCTGGGACGTAGTTGATACCAGCTCGTACGGACATCGCGATTCCCCCACCATTACGTCCCTTTATGTCCATGTGGATAAGCTGAAATCCTTCCAGCCCGACTTCTGCATCTGCTATTTGCTCGGTTAACCATGTTTCGGTTCGCACTATCAGGTCCGGTTGCACATGGTCCACGGCGAGTTTGTGTTCATCCAGTTTGTTAAATAGACTCAGTACATTTGTGTTCATAATTGCAATGTACTTGGCTTCACTCAATCTCGCCTTGGTCACCTTTATTGCTGGTCGTGATGGCGAGATCGAGCCTTCGTTGATTTTGTGGAGATTTTCGCGTTCGGTTGATTGCCGGGCCATGTGAGTTTTGTTAGGATGATGGGCGTCCTCCACACAAAGGGCCTTTGACGTCGGACAATTATCTCATTGCGTATTTCTAGGTCCTTCTCTCCTTGTTCTTTCAATATGGCTAAGTCCGCCTTTAAAGCCCTCCATTTCATCCTCTCCTTTACCGTGTAATCCTGTTGAAAAAAGTCTTATGACCGGGGATTCCTCCTGCCGTTCGCTCGAGCAAGAGATCTCTCTGAAGTTTACTCTCAAACATAAGTTTTAATGGCATGCGCTTTCTCCCTTAAGAATTGGAGTTTTCCTTACTGTTTATTTGGAAATGCCTCAGAATTGAAAAGTTATCATCCTAAATTATAAAGTCCTTAAAGCACCCCCTTAAGGCCTTGGTGTCCTAATCTATTCTGCTCTTTAGACTACCATCAGTTGATTCAGGGAGCCCATGTAGAATTATGGACTATGAACTATCCAACTCAACTTTGTCTCGAGGTATTTGTTGCATAGTCCGGCTGATTCCAGCACGGGCCTCAGTGTTATAGCCATGAGGATTTCCAAGGTAAGCAGTTCCTCATGGGCTGAAATTGGGCGCAGAGTAGCAATCCTGCAGCCTGTTAGAGATGTTTATGTAGGATTTTGATCACGGTGCTCCTCATCGAGGACAATTTGACCATTTATGTTACTTGCCTGATCATTTTTGTGCGTAGACGCTTTGGCGAGGGATGCTGCTGCTACGTACGTTAGGTCCCCTCCCTCAAGTTCACGCTCCGCCAGTTTCTGCTCGTGAGGGAGAAATCGAGAAAATTTCTTCAGCTCCTCCATCGCCACTCTAAGACTATTAACCACCTCCTCAAGTTTCGTAAATTAGATAAAAAGGGTAAAATATGATATGCAGGCTTCACCTTAATGCGTTTCATCCCTTAAACTTTTAAGACTTTGAGTTCGCTTGGCAGGCGGACTTTTCAATAAGCTTCGTGACCGATCTTTTGTATTTGATGAATAAATTTGATTCTTACGACTGTACGATTCTATAGATCCATCGGTGAGCCATTCGACTTCCACGCGAGGCACCACCCAGTCACTCTCACACCACAAAAATAATGAGGCAACACTCAGCACAACTGGAAATGCCATGAAAGCTGCGTCCAAGCTTAGGATTCTAACAGGCTTGATTGCCGAGCAGGTAAGGCATGTAAATGTGTGATGAATGCTTGATGAAAACTAGAGTAAAGCCGTGTAAAGTAAAGCGTAAATAACGTGAAATAAAGGAACAAAACAAATCGAGAAGACTATGACACTGATTAATTGAATCACAATGAAAGCTGCTTAGCCAACGGTAACATACATAAGCATAAACCAGATAAAATGATAAGAGCAACTCCTATTACTATTTGGTGGCCCAATCTGAATTTCTCTTCGCAATTAGCGGCACGGCTAGTGCAAAATATGAATATATGTGCTTCAGTTGACATCCCTTTTCCTTCATTTAGCGGGTGGTTACCTAAAGGACAGTCCTAAACAACTGGCTTTAATGCAGCACCACCCAGTCACTCTCACACCACGCAAATAATCAGGTAACACTCAGCACAACTGGAAATGCCATGCAAGCTGCCAGCAGGCTTAGGATTTTAACAGGCTATTCAGATAAGTAACACAACCAATTCTATTTAGTGATGAGGTGATTTGACAGAATAGGTTAATTTGAATAAACCCAAATGTGAAAAACTCTAGGCGTATTAGAGAGGGCACTTTTCGAAAGCTAACGCTCTAACCACTGAGCTTCAAACGCCCCACCTCACACCAGAAATTTAATCACACCTGGGTCGATATTACCTGCCTAACTTTACTGCTCGTATGGGATCCCACAATACGGAACACCAAGCAGTTCACTTAGATTTATCGTGCTTCTGTATATTTGTTGTTATTTAATTTTGTATACCTAACATACGACCAGATCTTATGCAATTTGCATAGCACTGCACTCTTTAATTCGAATTTGCCTGACAATGCACGATCATTTTTCCTACAAAGTACACAAAGATTGGCCATGGTAACATTGTTAATATCATTGCTCGTGTCAGACAGAGTTGAAGAATATAGTTGCAGATCCCTTTATGATCTGTAGATTCACATCCACCAAAGGACGCTGATTGTTTCTTTACTTGGGTAAACTGAATATGTTAATAATAGAAAAGGATAAATGGGCGTTCACAAATGGGAACGTAAGTCACGAATTCATTTCGAATGTGGATTTGCTCAAGTGTTGGAACCAACAACTGCTCCGGGACCAGCATAATGTATAGGCAGTAATAAATAACTGAAAAAGTCAAACAGCCTGCAATGGCCATTTCTCCAATTTGTCCGTCGACATACAGCTATACCGATCCCCAGGTGCTTGTCCACATTAGGCTGGGACCCACGATTTTTTCAGTTAGCAGTTAAACGTTTCAACAACAGCACCACAGGTTCCTTATCTTGCAAGTATCGACTGCGCAGCTTTTATCGATGATTGTGCGGCTGCTGAAACTGGCTGCACAGCGAATCCCATGGCCTTACAGAGCAAATGTGTTCCGTAACCGATCGATGCATTTAAAAATCAACAGATTGCTAAAGTCTCCATTCGAAGGCGGCAATGGCACGAACATGTGGGACAGTGATTCTACCTACACAAGCAATTTTCCGTGGCGCTGTTGACAATGGGCTACCGCATGCTACAACAAAACCGCAGCAAACGCTGAGCCAAGCCGAAGCAGACACTGAAGTAAGCTGGGCAAGTAGCACAAAAGATCCAACAAGCCAAAGCAATGCAGCTAACTACCGCGAATGAAAACAGGAGTGAAAGCAGCGTTGCGAGGAACCTTCCCCCAGTAGCTCTCCGCTCCGACCTTTGTTTCTGGTCTGAAGAAAAAAAACAATAAGAACGAGGTTGATTGGGTGGGGGTGGGAAATGGCCGGCGCAATATTCACTAGACATGCGCACACTTGAGTTAGCCAACTCGGTAGGTAGGATCTCAGTTGGCAAACGTTTCAAGACATGGCTTTTAGGTGCAATCATATTTATTGCAGTGAGGTGGAAAGCGCGCAAAAGTCAACCTCACCTTCTCCCACACCTACTATTGCGTAGCGTTGCGAGGAATCTTCCCCCAGCGACTCGCTGATCCCACCATCGTTTCCGGTTTAAAGAAAACAAGCAAGAATTACCCTCTTCTGCGGTGTCAGTGAGATTCGAACTCACATCAGCACAGAAGGCTTTAGAACAAGAAACTCTCCAGCAATTGAGCTATTATGCACGTCGAAAGCCCTGAATCTAATCACACTTGGATGGATTTGCTTGCCCAGCCTTCTGCACGTATAATATCCACCATAAGGGTACGGTATGCTGACTGCCTAGGCAGACTTACCATTAGAAAAACTTAATTATAAGGTGGGGTTTGGCAAACTTAAATAATTCAATTGACGGAATTGTGAAAAATTTGTGGCGTCGGTCAATTGAATTAATTAAATCTGTCAAACCCTCTTAATCATTATGTGAGTCTAGTCATCAATCCGATGGATTCTAGATGACTGCTTTGAAAATCCTGCCTGGGCAATCAGGTGAATTTATTTCTAATGGTGGATGCCATACATGCATTAGTCTTGCAAATCAGTCTAGATGAAATTTCGGATGCGCGAAAGCCAATTTGTAGATCTACGATGAGCGGTGTGTGAGAGCAGCCAGTATGCTGGCACTGGAAGGGGACGAAGACAGGAATCGTGATGATTGGTTGCGATCTCATACTTAGTGCACGAATTCTGTGAGCAAATAACTTGCCTACTCAGACAAACAGTATACTAAAGAGGCTTAACACCTACGATCGGTCAAATGAGTCTAGGCGTCAAACCGGACACAGGCTCACTTGCAAAATGAATAGCCATTCGCCGCTCACAAACCAATCATATCGGTCGATCGGAAATAACCGCAACCGGATACCACCGCACGCGTGATAGCCACATCAAATGACAAATCTGCATACACCTGATGATACGCGCCTCCCCGCACAGAAAGAAGGACGCTCTCGCCAAAACCACTGACAGAAAAATACCCGGGGGTCTTACACAGACTTCTCGGACAGAAAGGGGGCTGATGGTAAGCTCATATTCCCACCTGATATGCGGATTGCAAATTTCTCTTCACCCAGGTATTGATACAGTATTGGAAATAACTTCCCACATAGCTTAACTAAATAATAGATTAAGAGGCGCCCTATTGAACAGAAGATAGGCACATCTAGCTCTCTTGAGGTCAAAGACATTGCAACTAAACATCTACTCTGCTTATTCCTTAATAATCTGCCCCTGACTAAGTTATAGGATATAGCAATGATAGTTGATTACGGAGCAGATTGCCTCCCTTTTAGACGGAGAAGTTTCCCCAACTTCAAGATAGAGAAAGATGCCGCAATAAGTCAAAAAGGTAGCCTGAGAACAGCAAGTTGCATCAGATGCCATAAATGCATGTCAGAACCTGCAATAATACTAAATAACGTCTCGTTAACCACAGACTGATGGGTAGAGTTGAGTAGGCAAAAACCATGGAAAGCCCAAATGGGTGAGCATTACCAATATCGTTAATACTACCAACATCACTGCTACTGCCCTTTTTCTATTGCACAGATTCAGACCAACCTAATCTACTTACCTGATACTATATCTTCGTGCTGTTATCCTCTTAGGTAAAAATTGTAGTGTACGCTCACCGTGCTGTATTCATCATTCCTAATGTCAGTCAAATAGAAATAACACTGTCAATAGTAGCGAATATTTGAGTCCCAGGAAGCAGTTCAGAAGACGAAGATGCGATCACTGGAACAAGAGTTTTATTTGCCTGACGTTTCGGATTCCGTCGGGAATCCTTAGTCAGAGGTAATCATAAACAGGTCTGAGACATGCACGAAAATAACACTGCCGCTTCCAGTTCCTAGCGGTATAAGGACCTGGCAAGAAAAAAGCAGGAGTCGTAGAAGAAACAAATAATGTTAAGCTAGTTCAAAAAACCTCACCTCAGCTGATATTCTCATATTCCCCACCTATTATAGTAAATTGGAAAACATAGGATGCATGTCATAAGTCTGAACTATTAATACTGAAACAGGAGTTGACTAAGCCAAGCGGTGAGACCGAGGTCGAACCTTTATCCGGCCTATCTTACTAATACAGGAAGCCCACTGCGTACTTTATCCACACAGACGCACGAATATCAAGCTTAACCCTAATTGAATAAAAACTGGGCTCCCATTTAGTGGGCTTCCAAAATGAACTTGCATTACAATTTACTCTGTTTCCATTCATAGGTACGACAACTATTATTAGCCGTCCAAGCATTCACATACTGCATCCAACAGCAGTCTATAGTTCTCCAAGCCGAACATCTAGTTAACATGAATCTGAGCGCTGACTCAAATCAGCCTCTACTCTGACAATACACTCGAAAGGTATAGTTCAGTACTACTAGGGCTCTTAGCAGTCAGATTCTATTACCGTATAAGCAATACCATCTTGACATTAATAGCTAATTCCCGAACATGCCGTGGCCTTAATTGGACATGATTGGGGGAAAGGCGCCTCCCCCTCACTCCGCCACAGCCCATAGTCTACTGCCGTCGTTCCGTGAGTGCAGGAAGCCAAAGTTGCATAGCCTACCCCCAAACGGGATACATGCGGTCAAACGACTACCCACCCGCCGCTGCGCCGAGATCCACAGAGAACAGGTATATAAGAACAATCAGGCCAATCAAAGCTTCACTTCGCCATCGCAGGCTAAAACTCTACCTCCAGCGCTTACTTACGGTTCCGGCATCACATGATCCACATGGAATCCTAAAGACAACTTTTTTTCCTGTCTAAATAGTCCACCCTATCCTAAGGATGTACCATTTGGGTGCGTAGTGTGGTTAAGGTTTATGGGCTTCCCGGATGTGATGGTTTCTCAAATAGCGGAATAACTGGCATCACTGAGGGCACCGGAGTCAAGTGTCACACAACTTTATTGAAGGGGGGGGACATGACATGACATAACATGACATAACACGACATCGCCAATCTACGGTTGCGCAAGCCACGACAATCACAATCACCACACGCGGACAGCTGTTAACTGATTACAATTTATATTGCCAGATGACGGTCTTGACACCGAGACCCGTTGTTACGACTATAAGTATTCCTGATGACAGTCGTATCTACCTCACGGACGTGCGTTCTCGGCGGCTGTCTTAGAAATCAACCTGAAGGAGAGCTTGGGACGCATGTAAGATCAATTATTTGTAATTCCTTGATTATAGCATAGTTCTCCGAACTGCAGCAGCAGTAATATTGCTTGATTAGCTACAAATAATTCCAACCTACCTTACCTTAAAATTCTAATTAGCTGTAACTTAACTACCCAGTTTATAAACAAATGTACCTCTTAATTCATGCAGTCGAGTCTCTTAGCATAGACTTGCTTGGCTCGTAAAGTTAATTCCTCAAAGCTTCGCCCAAGCCTGTAAGCATATTTCAGTCTCAGCAACCGTGTTGGCCGTTATTACCGGTACTTATAGCCCACCTAGTTAGAAAGAAGATGGTCTGAGCCGCTAACTACGTCCTCTATAACTTTAAACTAAACCCTGAGGCCATCACCTCCAGTACCAACCTATTGGTGCACTTGGTTGATATAATCGAAACCGATGGTCAGACACACACACAGTCTGAGCAGGTAAATCAACCCAAGTGTGATTGAATTCACATGTTTCGGCGTGTCATCCTAGTTCAATGGTAGAATGAAACACGTGGACGGTGACCTCTAAGATCAGGCATGAACATGCATTGCCCTGTCGTGGCAGGTATTTTTGCAGCATGAGTTAAAATGTTGAAGCCTTTTTCAGGTCACGGGTCATGACGTTCAGGTTGGAGCAAGAATTTCTTTTACACACCACCGGCTCAGACCTGCATGTTACAGGTCGCCTTTTTTCCCTCCAAAGGTCTAGCTTGGAGGTTCACATGCACAAGAATAGGTGGCGTTTTTTTTCAGCTGTGATCTGGGGGTAGGTTTTAATCCATGGCTGCAGTAAAAACGTCTCTACTCATGTGCGATCCCCGAACTGTGCATAGGTATACATTAGGCGCCAGTAAATACTCCTGTTATTTCGTAATTCAGTGGGTTCTCAAGCGTTCACTTCACCTTTAGTAAGGCGAGCGCCTACGCATTACCTATTGGTAACAAAGTTGCAGCTTTAGAATAGTATTCATAATAAACTCGTGCCCTTTATTTGCGTAATATCAATATGCGTTCAGACTGGCAGGAGACAACATAGAACACACATACCTATCTAAACGTTTCATGAAGAGCTGTGGGGGAGTTGCTGATTATGGAAAATTACTTAATCATGCTCTGGTCTCTCACGTGAAGATATCAGAGCTCAGATATTTGCGTGAGCAGCTTTATTGCGTGCCCACTGAAACATGCCCTTACAGCGCAATTCTTGTTGAAGTCTTCTTATATAAAGGTAAAATCACTTGAAGTTTTAAGTTGCCAAACTAACAGCCCACGTGCTAGCTTAACGGTCCATACACGTATTTTGTGTGTATTCTACCGCTGTTTGATAAAGCTGCGAGCATTCCCGCTCATCGGTGGGTTCCCTATTTTCCCTACTTGTTTTCTGGTTAATATGCCGGTTCTTAAAGTTCATCTTTGTAACTTTTTTTGCGTGATATACGTAAGTAGATGCAATATATATAGGCAAAGACCGAAATTTTAAGTGTATTTTCAGTTGAAACCCGTTTTACTGCATCGCTTAAGTAGCACATAAGCAAAGTGTTCATATAGATTTCCGAGAATGTAATCTAAGGCAGGCCTTATGAAATGTGTGATAATCTGAGAATTAACTCTTCCTGGATATTTCAAGGAATATATTTTTCATGCAGGAGAGAGCCCTAGCTCATACAGCTCTGGAGAGCCATAATCCTGATATCAACATTGTGTAAGTCAAGCTGAGTTGGCAGAAAATACAGAAGAATTCAAAGCGGAGACGTAGATTGAACATTTTCGTGAACAACTTTATTGCTTTTCCACTCCAGCATGCCCTCAAAACGAACTCTTTGCTCAAAGCCGTGTATTATCCTCTAAATTAAGATCAAATCACGGGATGCTGTAACTCACAGTACTAACAGTTCTGGTACTAGATAAAAGGCACAAACACGTGTTTCGGCGGTGTTTTGCTGCTACTGGACACAGCTGTGAGGCGTCCGACCCAACAGTGGTTTCCCTAGCTTTCTCTCTTATCGCTCTAGTTAATATTCCAGTTTTGAAAGTGCATATTTTTACTTTCTTTAGAAATTAATTACTCTTCTGTTCTGAAAACACACCTTGAATTATCTTAAGTCGCTTAATTTAGCTCACAACAACACTACCTCCAATAAATTATCCGTGAAGGGTTTACAACACCAGCCAAGTTATAGTAGTCACCGATTATTTAGCCCACCTCGGGCCCAGACCAAATTGGGCTTAATAAGAGGGTGGGCCTATTAACCGTGGGCGACCGGCGACTACTGCATTAGTCTGGGACTAAATTGAGGAAAATACATTTTACTACTTAAGAAACAGGAATTTTTTCAGTATGCAAGCACCGCGCGTTTGCAACCGGCATCTCTATGGTTATAGAGAAGTATGCTCCTCTGCCCCTACACTGCATGCGTGATCGGAGCCTGAGTTTGTGACGGTTTAACAAGAAACTGTGGCTTGAAAACATGCCAACTGACACTGTTCCTTGGACCACGCCATCGGCTTAGTGGCTGATCAGTGGACTGGGAATCAGACGGCGACAAATCCTTGTAACCGAAAAATATTTTGGTAGTGCTGTTGTGTGCGTCAATGGAGGCAAGTCCGGTGGTGGCGCGCGTAGACGGTTTCACTTATCATGTCAACCAGTGCACCCACCCCACACCAAATCAGATGGGGCCCTGATGCTAACGATGAGGGAGATCAATGACCCAGCGCACTTCTTTCCTCGCTTGAAGTTATCACGTGTCACTAAAAGCCACGGCTTACAAGGATTTCTACTCATAAGACAACACACATCGCGCGATGTGCTCCAAGCCTCAAACACCTACTCCACTCGGAAAGAAAAAAATTTAGTTCCCCACTCAAAGTTGAGATCGAGGGAACATGGACCCAGTTATGACTCCAATCAGTGCTATTTCTGACAAAATATAAGCGTCAGTAATAGTACCAGCACTACGCTCACTCAGATACACCGCTAGAGAGCAGCAGTTTAAACAGAAGTTGCACTAGTAGAAATACGAGACTCGAGTTCCTCGAATCCCTCCGGGCACCTAATGTAGGTGAGTGATGGAAATTGGTGCAGTAGTACCAGTGCAAACGGCTACTGCCACTGTAGACTTAGTTAAATGGTTTCCTGGCCTGCTTTAGCGCAAGCGGCCTAGGCTCGATTCCTGCTCGGTAATCTTGACCTTTGTCTTGTCAGAGGCTCAAGCGGGGAGAGGATTTAGAGTGAAGTAGATAGCTGTGCGTCCCTGTCTCCAGTCACCGTCCCTGCCCCTAAAAAATGGTGAACATCATCAACATCGATATCCAGATTAGCACATTACCATAGAGTACAACACGTCAAACTTGAAATCGCCTTCCCGATGTCGAAAAATTGTCGCCAATCAAAAGATACGAAAACTTAAAGTTGACCACGTCCAACGTTCATTGTTTCCCTGGTGCGTCCACGTAAATTAGGTTTATAAAAATGCAGGCCGTTCCACTGGCATGAGAGACGGGATCACCCCTTGTGTGCAGCAAGCAACACCGCATCATGCATGCTCCTACTCTGTCAGCTTCAAACACTCAAACATTGTCGATGAGGCTAAAATTACGGAGTTCCTAAGAGCTGCCATAATTGGGACACTCTAGAAACCCAGTTACGCCTCCCGCTCTCACCCTGGAAGACCTAGGTACAAACTCTAATCCCAACGAAAAGTTTGAGCCAAACGGCACTCATTGCAGGATGCGCTGTGAGCTCAGGTGTTTCAGGCGAACAAGGACCCCTTGCGTCCACGATTCAAATTTGCTCACTAGATTTCTTGAGACGGGCTTGAGTATGTCCCCTTTGCCAATCGCCGACCTAGACAAACACGACCAAGCCCTCTCTCCACCCACTTCCACCTGCGTCTGTGGCCGAACTACGAACAAGCCTTAATCCCGACCAAACGTTTGAACCAAACGACGCCAATTGAACGATGCGCTGTAATCTCAGGTGTTCCAGGTGAACAGGGTCCCTTTGCCTCCAAGACTCAAAATACTCACTTGATTATGGGTGGTTTATGAAAAGCAAAGAATCGGAAATGACAATTTAAGTGTTTCATAAAACCCGTATCAATACGTGGATTTATTGTTACAGACTGCAGACACTATAATTGATACGTATCGTAGTGACTATGGCCCATAAAATATATCCTTGTCGGTCAGCCCCATGTAATTCTGCAGTCTTTACTCTATTTTGGAAGCAAGAGAGTAGTCAATTGGGACAGAATGTTGTGAAGTCACGAGCCAGTGGTCTAAACATATACAAGAGTTGACTTTATATACAAAACGTAAGAGCTCCTTAAGAGCATAGAGGAGGCAACTATGATCTTCAATTATTATGAAATATTTTTTATTTTAAACGATGCACTTGCTTGCGGTTCCACCACAGGTAAGGTGAACGATATAGCTGCAGTTATAATTTCCACCATATTAATAAGATGATATTTCATTGAATGCGGGCATCCTCCTATGCGTACACACGTATGCAAAAAGCAATACATTATTTTGATTCCTCCACTAGATTTAAAAAATTTTTAGTGTGATGTTTTATTAAATCACAAACATCAAATAGCGTGGAATAATCGACTGCGCTCTGACCAGGTACCAATTTGACATATGACCAATTCTACAGGCCAACGCAAACGAGTGCTCACCACAGCCAAGGCAATGGCAATCCATTTCATAAAGCCCCCTCTCTGCTGTCAAAAGACACTAGTGGCCGCAGTCTGCATACCCTGGCCTACTACCGCAGTTAATATCGTTTCGCCAGGACATACGCCCCCACCAACTACACAGGCCGACACTGAGAACAACCCTCCCTCCCCCTCGTCCCTGCTTGCCGAACCCAACGCCAACAACAGGCTAGAACCCGCATGCGTGAGACGAGGAAACACCAAGCTGACGAATTAAATCCCCATCCCTCTCCCCCTACCCCTTCCCCGCGAACCATTTAAGAAATAAACCTACTACGACTGACCATTTCTGTCCTTGCATTGTACCGGCCCGCTGATGAATTACCAAAAGCATATGGTGGCCAACATGAATCCTCAACGATCACTTATTTTATAATCCTGCTAAACAAATAGAAAAGCAATACATTACACTGCATAAGAAATGACCATCTGCTTTGTTTTTGTTTGCAAAGGTACACTTCTTCAGTTGGTTTGCATAACATCAGCAGACTACATCGCAGGACGAAACCCTCCAGCGAAAAATTCTGATATAATGGAACACGCTTGAGCAGATCAATTTCTGGCCTAAAGCATATCCACTCCTAGAATGTCATTCTGTCCAATGGTTCAACATTGTACAACGTTGCTCCTGTTCATGTGCCTGAGCGGTGTGTCTTCCTATGGAAGCATTAAAATTAATTATGTAAATAACTGAATAATATATGATTGAACAAAAGTCTGAGTAACATTCCTTTTTTTATGAGATACATAAGTAAGACAACAATTTATGTGTCACAAATTAATTAAGTTTTCAAATTCTGTCACTAAGAAGCTATTTTTATCGTCTTGTCAATCATAGCTCAACGCAACGTCACCCCCCACTGAAATGGTCGATCACGAAAAGGCATTTTGCAGACATCGAAATGGACCTCTCTGGATATACAAACACTGACCACATATCTCCAAGCTGTACTATTACTGCCTTATCATTCAAAAGCATTGACCATCAAAAATGGCAAGGTATCGCGTAACCCTTCGATTCTATATCCGAAAATAAAATAAGTTAAATAATTATGTCAGCACTTGCAAATATTACAGGATATATTCCTCTTGCGTGCAAGCATTTTTCCATCGAATAAATAAATGGACGCATAAACCTTCAATTATTTCTTTTCCCTGCGGGTTGCTTTGGGCATTTTGTCAGTAGAGGAGACACTATCAGTCGTACGCCAACTCTGCGGTTTTTCCCTCTCCATGTTATCTCAGCTGTTAAAACCAGAATTAGCAATCGCGCCGCATGTAAATCTGAAATGCGTAATATATCCGCGAACCGGGTTTTCTCACCTCCTTGGGAAGAGATTTACTTGTGCTGCTATTGTATGTGTCAGTTCAAAGAAAGCACTGACCACATTGTTTCACTTTTATTTTGACATGATGGGGTTGCTGAACCACCTGCTTTCAAAATCGACTGCTCTTATCTTCACACAAGCGGCAAAATAATATTATACAGTTTGTTGTGTAGCGGGAAATAATAATGCAGGAAGGTGATTACTAAGAGTTGTCCGAAAACAGTGTAATAATGACCTCTGAAGTTAAAATCACTCTAATCAGGACTGATCTAACCGGCAACAATTATGTTACGCATGGTACGTCACCACGCATCGCGGTTAGCGGAAGCGGATGTGGAAATCTCCAAACATTCTCTTAAGAACGATGAAATCTGGAAAGCCAATGTAAGTTTAAAGATTGGGGTATGAAGCACATATCTGATGTTGTTAATTAAGTTAATTGAGTTAAATTGAGGCGCAAAATGCAGTGTTCTTACATTGAATTCCGTTCATATCGGTAAAATGGAAGAAAATATAGGCGTAAATAGGCGAAATCCAGACTTTTTTGATATCCCAGGAATTTCCTACACTACTCAACTGTGCGAAAAATAAATACTTACCTACGAATGTCGTGCTGTCAAAGAACAGTAATGAAGCACCATAACTTTTTAATTCGATATGATCACAATATGGAACATTTTGTTTAGCGTTAGTGAAATGGAGTTTAGTGTAAATATGAGATGGTGCATTCTTTTTGCGAAAAAAAGAGTGATTTTTGTTTAAAGATTTCTATCTTGTATATGTATCAATTTTTGTGCCCTTAAATTTAACAATACACTTAGTTTACATTAATGTTATCAGTTTTACAATCAATATAAGGTTGACGCCAGTTAATATAACACACAATTGAGATAGTTGTCCCGAGTCAGTGAGAACAAGTTTTGTCAAAAATCACCTTTATTATTATTACAACTCTGCTCTGCATTTGCTGTCGTAAAACTGAGCCTAAAAGTAACCATACTGACTAAAAACTGTTCCGATTTATATAGAAATGTCACTCCTTTTATTTTTTACAGCAGACTTGTTCAATATTTTTATGAAAATCGAGAACTGCCGGAAAAATTCCCGTTCTGATGTTGTCTTAATCTTCAAAAATATAAAGTACCCTAAACATCTTACTCCAACAATATATAACTGAAGCCGTTTCTCAAGCATCACTCGTGTAAGAATTTTTTCAATCAATCTTAAGCATATTCATTAGCCACCTTTTGCAAAGCTTCACTTTTCTTGGCAGTGAGCTGCTTCTGAAACCATGACAAATACATATGGCTGCATAAGAAAAATTAGAGGATGTCTTGATTCTTCATTCTTACAAATACGGTTTAGCGTTCTCCAGTCCTGCACATCAGTCAACAGCTTCGTCTTTTTCTAAAATTCGCATGGGTTATAATTTAGCTAGCACACACAGGACACTGCTTTTTGTCCCTGTGATTGTCGCTTAAATGCAAACATCACAAATATATACATAATGATAGCTGCGAAATAGATAGATATTTCGGTACTTGGCCTATAAAATCCTTCACCTCACAATTTAAAGATCTCTTCCCAAACCTGAAAAAGGCACTGCTATAGTAAAGATTTTCCGTTGCACCCCTGAAGTGAATTCGCGGCCGCGCTCGTCGCAAAAGTCGGACCGACGGACGCATTCACTCCCTAATGTTTACACTCACAGTCGGGAAACGCATTGCTTTTCAGAAGAAGTGTTCGTCGTAGTAGGATGACACTTACCATTTTTCACG
>JAYGXS010000007.1:12596351-12624072 GCA_036362985.1 Ligula intestinalis | reverse complement strand
CAGAAGAAGTGTTCGTCGTAGTAGGATGACACTTACCATTTTTCACGTGACGGTGATCCAAATTATTTCTGTGCAGTCCTCTGTGCCTCGCAGGACTGCAATTTTGAGAGAACGAGCAACGTCATCTAGAACACTTCTCAATCCGTATGCATTGGAAGGCAGACATACTGAGAAAATTAATTTCAAGGATGGCGTTTACTGGGAAAGGTGCTTAACTCTATTGAGTACGTTTATGCTGTCAGGTTGTTTTTAGAACTAATGACCTGCTAGTATTTATCAAGCTTCCCTTGAGAGTGTGTGAATCAAGTGTAGACATTACTAGTATAATTTTATGTGCGAGTTCCAGAAAACCTCGTACATCTGCGCTTCGCAGAAGACAGACAGATGCATTGACACGATAGATCTACACTTGGAGTTGGGATTCGCTGTATTTTTCATAGGAATTCTTCGGTGGATTTTCATGCGGCATAACTTTTCAATTATTCGGAGCTAAATGTTGCCAGTAGCTCAGTAAATGTAGTTTTCTCCCCTTAAGCAGGTGCACAACAAAAAAGTGTTAAGTTAAGTTGAAACTTCTCGACATTATGAAAGATCGCTTTAGTTGCATGATAATTTCTAAGTAACTGAAAATATACTTGGTCAGCTGAATGAAGATGGCGGCGTCATAGTCTGTGAAATCTAAAACTGAAAAGTCTCCAGAAGAACGCTACTAT
Source organism: Ligula intestinalis (assembly GCA_036362985.1). Lineage (NCBI taxonomy): Eukaryota > Metazoa > Platyhelminthes > Cestoda > Diphyllobothriidea > Diphyllobothriidae > Ligula > Ligula intestinalis. The sequence continues at coordinate 12,623,359 of JAYGXS010000007.1, read as the reverse complement.
CTACCAAGTTGCAGTAAATAGTATCACTCATGTTAGATAGCGCACAGCATTTTAACCAGATAACTTTGATATAAAAGCGACAAACCTACTAATTATGGGCAGAATAATTACTGCTCCCGCTGACATTTGAAAAAGGTTGCCCATGGAGGAGGTATTGGAAGGAATCATACTCTTCATAAGTCCTTCAAGAACGAAGTCTGAAGACCACACACTTACTAGCGTTGAAGTTTAAGAGCCAATGAGCAGACCAACAGCTAAATCGATTGAGACTCTCTTAAAGTGCTTTCCTATCGGCGTCCGACCTGATGGCTCTCTAGATATTGACCTCGTCCGCAAACATGATGACGCTGCAACTCAGGTCGTTGACACAGTTGTTGAAATAGATAAGGAAGAGCACTGACCCTAAGACGGAGCCTTGGGAGATGTTACTGAGAACAGATGTAGGGGTTGACTTCGAGTCATCGATGCACTCAGTTTACGATCGCCCTGTAAGAAAATCAGTGATCCATGCCAGTAGTATTCCTCTCATTCCAATTTTCGGCAATTTTTACATCAGGCGTTTATGTGATGCACTGTTGAATGTTCACTAAAAACTGTCAAAACCAAGAAAAGGTTGTAGGACAGGTTGGGAATAAAAAGTCGTTATCTAAGTGATAAAAGTGTAAGAAAAAAAGGATTAAGGCAAAATGAGGTACAGTACTAAATATTTAACATACTTATATTTTTTTGAGTGGCCTTTAGCATGCATAACCAAAATAATTGGGAGGACACAGAGACGTCTATGTTGGCAATTGTGTTTGGTCTATAAAGTTATCAAGAAATCAGGCCAATTCATTTTCCATTAAAAGGTATGTCGGAGGATTGTGCCAGTTTCGCTTGATTAAAACGAATATATTTCTAAATGGATTGAGGTCGGGACTATTGGGAATAATGGAAGGTTTTGCAGGCCGCATGCAAAAAGGCTGGCGGAAGTCTTGAAAAATTAGATTATAGTCGTAAGGTTAATAACAGTCATATCTTCCTTGATCGGTGAGCAGGGCCATTGTCTTGCAGCATAATAGTATCCATGAGAAACCCGTGGATGTCGTTATAAACAAATACATCTTTGAAAATATTGATAAACACGATACTGTTAATGTTCTCTTTCGCCGATCGCCAGATTGGTCGCTCATCGAACTGGATCACCATCCACATCATTAGGCGTCGACAGTTGACATCGAAGTTGTGTGTTCGTTGGGAAAGTTTTTCCCGCAAATGATCATATGTGTAGACTTTGTGGACTTGTCTAAGAAAAGGAATTAATCGCAAAATTTTTTTTCCAAAACGAAAGTATGCGACTACTGTATTCCTTTGAAAATCACGAACGTTCCCTTACATGCTTCTTCTTAAAAATGGCTTAACCGTAGCCATCCGCTTAGGAAGGCCAAATTACCGCATGCTTTCCATAACTAGGGTCTGAAAGGAACATTGACAAATATTTCCCGTTAAACAGAATTCTGTTTTATACATTTTTCACTGATTTTGTAGTTCCACCTTAGTATGATGCACATTTACAAAATGTTTTGTACTGTCATACGTAATTTCATAGGAAATTCATTTGATATGAAACTACTATCATTTTCGCGAAAATGAATGTCCATCTCTTCAATAAACCTAGCTAAAACTGTGATTTTCCTAACGAAAAAGCTTTTGCAGAATTAAATTAGGTCAGTGAAACAGAAAAGTGTTTTCAACTATAAACTAATGAGCCAAGCTTAATTTCATCGTGAACGTTGCATGACCTTTGACTACTACGGTTTATGCGTACAAATGGATTGATAGGTACGCCAGTGGCACTGTCTCGTATTTTGGGAAATGCGACTTCTATATGGGTTCGATGAAGTACTCGTTTCGACTACTGTCATCAAGGCAAATATTTTTGCTATTTTTGTCCATACATCTATGTATGGGGTTAAGTCCATATTTTATGCTACTACATGTTACTTGATCTTTTACGAATTAACCTATATTTGAACATTTCGCAAACCGTGTTTCTCTCCTTATTTGATCTGGGTCTTTCTGGATTTGGGAAGAGCCATGAAAAATATTTGTTGGGGTGTGATCATGTACGCTTTCTAGTATGCCTTATCAAAATAAAATCATGCTGTACTCCATATTTACCACCGACGTTAACTGAAAATATATTCTTATAAAATAGTGCATTTTCAATATGAAAAAAAGAATGCCACGTACTTTTAAGTTGCTGATCATCTTTCAGTTAATCTGCGGTTGAATTCGTCTGAAGAAGGTATGAACTTTGCCGACTGCGTTAATATACTTAAGCCTCATTGGCTTATGGTGGAAAAGCTCTTTATAAAGGTCAACAGCGTATAGACCATGTTCAGTTTTTCCGAAGTATCTAGAAGTACAGCGATGAGTTCACCTAAATACGTCGTATTTTTCATCGTGCAGGTAATGCTTGCACGCAGTTCAAATAGAGGTACGTTCAATGCCAAAATTAAAGTATACTTCTACTTATTGTCCCGATTTCTGCATAATTTGATTCACATTCATTCGTTATGTTGGTTATCATTTAAGTACCCACAACAGTTCTTATAACATCAATATTATTTAAATAATACAAACTATTTTCAGATGCTCAATAGTTAAAAATAAATTTATCATATAAGTGAGGTCATATTTGTGTTTAATCGTTGCAGAAAATGGTAGCAGGTGTTGACAGGCAAGCACGATTTTCAGGAAATATGAGTACCACTCAAACCTTGTTCAGTATATTTTTTTTTAAAGTAATTCCCTTTAAAATTCGGTTAAAAACTGTGCAAAAATAAAGCCAGCTTAATATACGTGAAATTACTGTGCTTTTCTGAAAAAAATGAGGAGCATATATACATGTCCACTTTCCTAACAGTTAATTTTACGTTAATTAATCATGTGGACCGCAGATAAAATTGTTGAGAAGCAGACAATAGTTTCTCTTTATCCGTGAGGAATCATTAACCTTTCCTAACAGCGCTGTACTATGCACATGAAACGTATATATTAAGAAAATGTGCATCGAGATTGTAAGTAAATGTGTCTGTCAAGTTCGACCTAATGACCTCCTCGCCCTGATTGAACGGTTCAAAAATAAATTACTATGGACATCCTGATAGAATAAGGCTCCTCGGAGTTTGAGGGAATTCCTTGGAAGGTTAGTTGATGTGGGGAATTCAAAGACGTCATCAAACGGCGGTCACGTCTGCATAATACCATCTCCTAAAGTCTGCATTCAGAGGTTTATGATGCAAGGCCTTTCAATGATATTGCTTCTCTCATTTAGACCCTTTGCAAACGTATGTAGGCATTTTGACACCACAGACGTTAAGCTTGTACTCTATATTCCAGATGATGTAACAAACGGATATTCCATGTTATTTTCCCAATGAAAATTTGATTGAGATTGGAAATTTTTCGTTGTTTTCTGCTACTCTGCCAACGCGATGTAAAACTGTTAAACTGTAACTGTATAACTCTACTTTGAATACAGTTTTTTTTCACGTGAAACCAAATCTCTACTTATTCCACCACGTAGCATTCAGAAAAGTAATCCAAAACAGTACTTACAGCAAAAGAGAGGGAATTTACTTTACGTCTTTTCCCGCATTCGAGTTTTTGGAAGGCGCTCAAGTGGTGCTATATCCATTTACCCACTTAATAAAAGTGGATCTTACCCGGTTATAAAAAACTAGATAAAGGGAGCATGTGCCACCCTCGTGTAAGCCCAAACAAATTGCTGACTGAACTGACTTCCGATTATTCAATTTTTAAAATTAATTTTGCTTTCACCAAACAAGTTGACGCAGTGAGAACTGACTCTATGCATCTCTTAGCTCAGTTGTCTAGCTACTTCTGAGCAACCCACGTAACTTTGAAGAATAACGACTTTTTTGATGGCTTCTTTAACGTTTCCGAATACCAAGGTCTCGCTTGTGATGAAATATGGGCCATCAGGTAAGTAAAATTGATCAAGGTCGCTGTGCGCTGATAGGATAACTTGTGGGAGACTTTTTGTTCGTTTTAAATCGCTTTAGAATGCTTTTTATTCTTTTATATCTTGCATTAATAAATTCTTACGATTCATATTCTGCACAGTTTCCTTTCCTACATTGAAACTTATCCGACTGAATAAAACTCACATATTGGTGTGCATCGAAAGCAACCAAAATACCAAATACATAATGTCGATGATCTTATCATTTATTTATCGTTGATTTCGTTAAGGAGGCATAAAGGGTTAGGATCAGGGTAATTTCTAGGTTTAGGGTTGGTTTTAAACTAAGGGTTAGTTTTAGGTGTAGTCTTAGGGTTAGTTTTAGAGTTAGGTGTAAGTTGAATTTTAGGGTAAGTGTTGTGGTTTAGCCAACAGGTTTTCTTTTTGTTTTGTGTTGGGTTTACGGGTTGCAGACATTGCTCTGTAATGTTCTCATGCTTCATTAATACATTTATTAGCATAAAATAATTGATTAATCTTCATATTTATGCTTCGAACGTTCCGCAATATTGCGACACATACTTTTTACCCGATTTTCTTGGCTCATATGCCAGCATAAACACAGCCAATCAGCGCACGTTCAGTTTACTTGTTGAGTAGACAACTAGCCCTAAAAATACATTTAAACTAGAGCCACCAACCTTTCTTGTTTGAAACAACATCCCCGACATGAATGGCCTAATAAGCATGGGGAAAATCCAAGAAGATAGTAAATTTCACAGTTGGTAAGTCCGGCATTTCCAAGGAATCCCAAAATACTGTTATTGAAGGTAAGCAAAATGACCGCGCACTTGTTATTCCCATTCAGTTGACATCAACAAATAAGTAAGATGTAAATATTTTCTCCAGACGTTCATCCTTGTATTCGCTGTCTGCCAAACTTTCAAAATGTATGTGTAATCGATCCGTAAAAAAGCGCAATGTTGGATGCACTGCCCGTCAAGACTAACCCCGTATAAACCACGTTATATCTTAAGAGGATAACAAAATGACAGACTTTCATATATAAGTCGGAAAGCATAAATAATTTTTGATGCCTTGCTAAGGTTTTGCATCATGTAAAATGTCCTATGGATACATCACACAGTCCATGTCAGTTAAGACTAATGCATCGGGATAGTTCTCGTATTGAACAGTATTCCTGCGTCATTCTTGTGTACAATTAACGAAAAACAATAAAGAAGGGCAATGGTGAAGGCTACACGTCCATATCACTTTGTAAAAATTGCTTTTTGTTTCATACACTTTTAAAGGTAAGGAAATTACCTAGTCGGCCGACGCGCGCCAGAGCTTCGAATCACAATCTATAAATATTGAAAATTCTCTAATAACTGCCGTCAGTATCAATTCATTTAAGGACAACCTCTCTTGCTCCGCTTACCAAACTTCATATAACTATTATACTTTAGGTTATTTATGTACAAAAAACACCAAACATTGATTTGTTATTTAGGGACATGAATAAAATCCTACTTTATATTTTAATAAAAGTCACACAAACTTTACCCCAGATGTTGTGCGCGACAAGACGGAAACTGCTACTATACACTTACATCTTTTCGGTCGTTTTGTAACTGCCTTTGTGGTTTGTGTTCCTTTTTATTGATGCCCCTCTTCATCGGAAGACATCAATCGCGTTATTCCTATGCACTGAAAGCCGCTTTTTTACGAACACGTTGCTTTCTCTTTTCAGAATTTCGGCAGAGCACTTCGCATAACGACTGTTGCCGTCAAGGTAATTCTGGCGATCAGGAGAGCGTTCGATTTCTGACGAAGAGCATGTCAGCACTTCGAAAATCTATCCATCCATTAGTTAAACATACAGCGGAGTTTTCACTCGTTCTGCAGCTTGGTGATGTGTCCTTTTATCAAGCCATTCAAATAAGCTGTTCAAATGATACTGAAAGGACCTTCGTACTTACAGATGCTAAAGTACCATTCCTTTTTGGGATACAGTATGTAAGTTAGTATATCAGGACTCTAAATGTGTGCAGAATTAATTTTATGTATGAAATTGCCCAAATTATCAAACTTTTTGGTTTTTACCTCCAAAGCTGGATGTGGTGAACGAACTGTCAGATGCACCCCTTCTTATCTGGTTGACCAAACAATATCATGTTGCGGACGTAGACATGAACTTTTTTGGACAAATGAGCATGGATCCTTCATCACAAAAATGTAAAATTTCTGCTCTGTCTTTCAACATAATTGACCAGCATAGATTGGAAGGTATCACGTTACCCTACTATAATATATCGAAAAATGAAATAAAGCAAACTCTTACATGGGCATTTGCACATCTAACAGGAAAAAGCCCTCTTGCATGCTAAATGTTGTCAACCAAATATATTGATGGATGTCCTAAAACTTCATTGTTCTTCAAATGTGTGCTTCGGAAGCATATTTATTCAGCACCTCTATGCAATAATGAAATTGTAGATTTTCAGAAAAATAAATGCGTGTCTAGTTTTTACGAATCTTGCTATTCACGCCTCTAAACTGGCTAAGTCGACATACACAGGACATCCTGTTGCAGGAGGGGAGGCAAAGAAGTTAGGACAGGCATTGAGTATTGATCATGACGTGGGTTTATGGAGAAAAATCTATCTTCATGCGCATAGAGTGAGCAACTGTCAACACACGATAGAGACAAGGTGCGATCGGTACTGGGAGCTCGCATTTACTACCGAAGTCCTAGTATTTACATTAACCTCTTCGGACAACAGAATGTCAAATTCGCTAGCCATCAAGGCACTGCATAACGTATTATAAGTAACCGTTTGCGTACGCCATATGATAAATTGTTTACTGGTGTCCACCTAGGTGAGAATGGATAAGTTGATCGGTATTGTCAAGATGCACAAATTGAGGAATAGAGGCTGACCTATTTTCACGTTAGCGTGATCAAGTGCGTATGTACTCGCGCACCATTTTTTATCAGCACCTTTTTTTGCTCTACTAATGCGAGTAAAAGTGTGGCTCTTCGTTGATATGGTGTATAACGGGAATCTGTGTTGACCGTTTAATAGAAGAAGAGGAGGGTTTGTGGAAAATACCGCGGACCATAACCACGAGGAAAGTGCTCGTTATCGCCTTCTTCATAAGTCGTCTAAGCAGCTGGTCGGTTGCATCGTAAAAAAGACACCCTTATCGGGAGGAATGAATTTGTTTGCAGTTAACATAGCAGGTCTTTTGGTGCGTGCGTCAACATTTCTGAATATTTAACCTTCGAACACCAATTTCCAAGAATCATTTTCCACAGATTTGCCTTTCTTCTTCGTAGCTTCAGGAAACGAAATTCGGCGGTCTTTAGGTGCGAATCCGTGAAATAATATTCTTATTTGTATTCAAGTGAACAAAACTTTGAAGATGGATAGATGAATATTTTCTTATGGATTAACCTTTGCTGTATGGATAGGCCATTTTCCCCCGCAGAAAGATGTGCCCAGTGATTAGTGATTAGTGTGCATTAGTGATTAAATGCTTAATGCTTGATTCACCAGCAGGTAATACGTGATAATTTTTTTTGGGTGCGCAACGAAAAATGCATGAAAGCTGCGTAAACTGAAGCGTAAAAAAGAAATACAAAAAACTTTAAAAAGTATAAAACTATGAGACTGAATACCAAAGAAAGCTGCTATGCCAACATTTACAAGTATGAACCTTCCAACCAGGGACATTTTGGGGGATTTTATTTCTTCAACAGGCAGCTCTACCAATCCACAGGTTGTGCTTCACACGAAGTTCAAACCCATGATCTTGGTATGTAAAAGTTAAACATTTTACCAACTATACCACACTTTCCGTTTCTTGTTATTATCGATCGGGCGGGTTTTGTCAATCATTGTGTGGCTGATGCCTCTGTGTGTAGAGCAAATCCCAACGACAGGAGAACGAGGGAGCAAAAGGGAAGAGCGACCAGAAGATCGAACAAGAACGCAATGGACAAGAATTCAACTTGCTTTGCAGTGGAGCAACTCCAGGGATTGCTGATGCTGACGTTGGTGTAAAAAAAACTGAGCTAAAGGTTCATCTGTTATAAGCGTGAGGCAGCAATGGTGCAAGTAATAATAGCTAATATATGGTAAAAGTGTTGCAAAGAAAACCACACCGAGGATACCGGGACGATTTGGCCTACCTAGGGCTACGAAGTAGTTAGACAGTTAAGTACGCATGCACTCTAAACACTCTTCAAGCCCTTACATGTCTGTACTTATGGTTCTGCTCCAGGTATTGTGGCCCGTGTGCAATATGAACTCACCACTTTTCTCGGCGCCTATCTCGCCCCCACAACGTCTAACACGCATTGAGTCTTCGCTCGCCAAAAACGTGGGGCCGTCTAAATATCGACTAGCTGGTTAGCGCACGGTAAGTCTTGGAAAGTGGTCAGCACTGCCTGTCAACTAAATCTCACGCCAGCCATAAAGACGTCAGCCACAGAGGGTACGTCAGTCAGCGTGTAGAAGAGGACAACAAACAGCATCACGGATCAAGAGCAAACCTTTAGCTTCGTCGATCAACTGCTAGGTAGTTGTTTATAGCGACTGTGTCTGAGGCGACGCTGAAGGGACGACTTTGTTAGGGCTAAAGGAGTAGTAGGCATTATAGTGATGACAAAAAGTAAAATATAGAACTTGTTGGTCTTGACGCTGCGATTACTAAGGTGGATGCTTAGTGAGATTAGTACTGAAGACCACCTGAAAATGTGCAATTATGCAAGATATAAGTAGGAAACTTCAGCAAGAATATCATCTCTTTCCTCACGGGCACTCACCTAGCGGTTCCCGGGTAACGTGAAGCGCATACTTGTCTGGTGGGTGGGGAGGTGATCAAGGGGTGTGGCTGGAGGTAGTAGTGAGGGCGTAGGATATGCTTAGTGTACCACAATAATGGTCTGTGCCATATCCATGAATGCACGTGTGACCCATTAGGCCAATGAGATGGACGAATGTCCGCGGGCAATGTTGGCAGTGAAGGCACTGATCTCGTCTGTGCGTTTATGCTCCGAGAAACGAAACGAAAGTATCCGCTTTGAAGTTTTGGCCTTGAGGTCAGCATTCACAGACAGCGGTTGCCAGCCACTAAGTCTTTAACTTCACATTACAACTAATAACTGAATCCAGCGGAAATATTTGGCTTGGGATGGACGAGCAATGGCTGGCCAAAGGAAAAGCACAAGCCTCTGGCTGCCAAACTTCTCCTTTTTGCATGCAGGGGTGGCCGCTCAGGTAATACTTAGACGCATTTTTCAACTGTGATGTCCTCCATAGCACCCTTCATATACCTAAATCGTTAGTGTAGTTAAGGTATTAAAGGCTCTTTCATTACTAAATTAATGCACTGGTAAAGCAACACAAACTAAACAACCATGGCTGCATGTACGCAACTGTACATCAATAGGAATTAATATTACGTTAAATTAATTAAGGAGGAATAGATTTGCGACAGACTGCCATTAAGAAAATCGGTGCAGGTTTGGCATTATTTCTAGAGCCACTCTTAGTCAAGCTTTTGGATGATATTTCGTGTAGCATTTCCAAATTATGGCAAGTCTGCGCCATTTTGCCACACTAACGGCGGTTTTCGGGGTCCTTGTTGATGACGTTCGAAGTTTCTTATGTTGTCGCCAGCTTGTATCTGGACTCTATCATCCGCGGTTTCACATGTCGTCCATCTTAGCGTGATATCTACAGACTGCTCCTTATTTCGGCCCGCTCTCACCGATTAGCTCCTTCTGTGTCATCCACTCATGGTATTATATGATATTTCACATAATGGGGAAATCGGGGCTTTCTGAATACTACTCTACGGTTTCCATGCTAGGCGCTACTTCGAATATATCTTCCTTAATTGGCCACATTAACGTAAAATGTTTCGTTTATTGTTATCGATTGCAATCAGCTGTGAATTGGATATGAGTCAACATGTGTAACAAACGACTAATAACTGTTGTTATGAAAATATAAACGTCACGGATTATTCTGTATACACAATCGCACCTTATCTGCAATGCATCTATGGAGCCGCTGAAAGCCCAACACACATATAGTGCAGAACGCTGCATGAGCAGCCAGCCGACAGTATATAACTAAAATAACGAAGGAAGTGGCAGCAAATTTTGTTTCAAAAGGTGCACTTTTGCATATGGATAATCTTTATAAGAAAAAAAGGGATAAGACGTCGCTTATCCTCTAAGACAACTCGACTTAAATAACTGCTAACTAGCGTGAAAGCCCGGCTTTCCCTTGGGCTTCCTTACATGTTGTTGTCGCTTATGTAAGAAAACCATATATTATAATCTCTAAAAGTGGTTGTGTAGCAGAAGGTGAGTAGGTTGGCCTTTATGAGATCGTTTTGACTCGATGGATAGTATGTGTGTGCTCAGAGAGAGTAATTGCGCAGAAAGTAGCAACGCAAATGGGTAGTCACCGCACGAGAAGAGCAGGATTATGAAAAATGAGTAGACCAACATTTTGGAAGAATAAGTAAATTTAATATACAACCTCAAAAGTAATGGGCAAAACCCCATTATGGGGAGACTAAGGGGAAGAAACATATACGAGTATAGTTTTTCACCACCAAAAGAAAAATTCACGTACATGAAAATAGTAATGAAAAGGTCGTGTACGACTAAAATGGTACGGCAGAAAACAATTGGGCAGCATTCTGGGCAACTGCAGAGGTACATGTGCTATAGTCACACGAAGGTAATAATGCGAACCGAAAGGTAATGGAAGGTAAAGTCGGCACACGTATGCTTCCGGATAAACAACATTTCTTGTAACCCCATTCGGAGCCAAGCCGTACAAATTCCTTTGCCAGCCAATTCGAGATATCTCAAAGGGGAGTACTGTGGGCAAAACACGATTCTTCCAACCGACGTCTACAACCACCGCAATAGCATCAAAGTTTTCTTTGTGGATGAGCCTGGTTGAACTAAAAACTTTCTTAACTAAGTTGATTTGGCTGAGCTGAGAAAAGGTAGCAGAATTGTTTTGGCTGTTACATCGGCTGGCATACCAGCGACGTTACTTCCTGGTGGCAAACTGCTCACAAAACCTTCAAGATTTTCCCTGAGGTTGTCAGATAAATGTACCGCAGCCAATAGAATTGCACTTTATTCCCTCAACACCGTAGCAACAATGATGAGATTACCCAGGATGAAATGAGCAGATACATCGGCACTTATGAATCGTTTTGGAGAATCTTTGATTTTGATATCCAGAAACGATTAAAAATTGCCAGCAATAAAACAGACAGTCCTTAAGTTTCTACACATATCACTTTGTGAACTGAGACCTAACTAAGTCTTCACAGCCGATTCAAAACATTATTTCTTGAAATTGCTGTTAATATGTTTGCCAAAATGGAAGCAGAACGTCTTTGCTATTTTTGCACACACTAGAAGAAACTTCGGGTGGGCTACTACATCCACCTAAGAGACAATGTGCTTAGTGATGATAGAAATAATGTTGGTCGCAGTCAACTTCTAATCTTACGGTCGCCTCGCTATATGCATGAGAAAACTCAAGATGCATTGGTTTATGTTAGACATTTTGGGTACCCGGATCTATTTATTACGTTTACCTGCAACCTATCATGGCCTGAAATTGCCGATGAGCTACTCCACGGTCAAATGCCAAAAGGTCGACATGACTTGTCCGCGAGGGTATTTCATCTTAAGTTAAAAGCCATGATGAAACTAATCACGAAATTCAAAATTTTCGGTGATGTTTAGTGCCATATGCACACTGTAGAGTGGCAGAAGAGGGGGTGGCCCCACGCTCACAATTTTTCTGGCTAAAAGTACAATTGCACTTAGTTGATATCGACAGATGCATATGTGCAGAGTTGCCTGACCGATCCGTTGACCCAGTTCTGTTTGAAACGGTCAAAACTGAGACGATGCATGGTCCCTGCGGTCAGATAAATCCCAACAGCCCTTGAATGAAGGATGGAAAATGTACCAAGAAATACCCCAAGCGATACCTTGATGTCACTCAGACTGACGGCGATGGTAACCCTCTGTACAGAAGAAGACGACCTGAGATTGGTTGTTTCGAAGCTGTTTTGAATGAACGGCGAAACGGTGGTGTCGTAATTGATAACCGTTGGATCGTGCCGCACTGTCCACTTCTGTAAAAAGTATGCAACGCTCATATAATTGTTGATTTCTGTAACTCTGCGAATTTCATCAAGTACGTGTGCAAATACATCAACAAAGGTTGCGATGCTGCAATGTACTCATTCAACCTCCACGACAGAAACGATGAGATTACCCGATATGAAATGGGGAGATACATCAGCAATAATGAAGCATTCTGGAAAATCTTTGGTTTTGATATCCATAAACGATTTCCGTCCATTGAACACTTAAGCGTCCACCTTCAAAATGGCCAACGAATTTACTTTACGGAAGGATTCCTCTTGGACCAACCTCAGAATCCCTAAGATAGGACCTTAACTGCGTTCTTCAAATTGTGTAAGCATGATTCATTTACATCAGACGTTTTTGTATATTCAGGTCCACTCAGAAGCAAAGCAAGAATGCCCGACGAAAGACAGGGGTTCCAGTTGAGGGACATCCGGGCATCAAATACGATGTTAAAATGGGTATAATCTACACTGTTCACCCAACTCACCGAGAATGCTTATACTTAAGAATGCCACTTCACAAAGTCAGAGGCCCAACATCGTTTGAAGACCGCAGAACGATTGATCGTCTTCTGTGTTCAACCTACAGGGAAGCCTGCACGATGCGAGGTATGCTTCAAGATGATAAACAATGGGAGAATACCATTGCTGATACTGTTGTAACTAACACTCCATATCAATTGCAACGACTATTTGCTTTGTTGATTAGGAGTTGCGAGTTGACCTGCCCGTATGATCTTTGGTTGAAGTTCAGAAAGGATTTGTCGAAAGCCTACCAACATCAACTGCAGATGCAAAATGTCGATGTTCACATCGAATGTTATGCGCTCATTTATGTAAGAAACACCTTGGTTGAAATGGATGGAGAGCAAATTTAACCTTTTGGATTTCCGCCTCTTGACAGGAGCAAAGAAACCCTAAGCTTGAAAGTGTCTGCAACTGCAGTAGTGGTAAATACGTTTAATTTTTGGATGCGCCTGGTGAAATTGGCAAAATGTTTGTCATTAAGTTGCTTTTGGCTAAATTGCGCAAACACATCCAAATTATTTGGCTGGTGGCCGAACTGCTCACAGAGCCTTCAAGCTTCTCCTGAGGTTGCCTGATGTAGGCAGTGCAACATGCCAAGGAAGCAGAGGTAGGGGCTCATCTGAACTGTTAAAACATGCTCAGCTATAATTTAGGATGAGTGTACCATGGCCAAAAGAATTGCACTGGAAGCGATAGATAGAACGTTGCGTGATGTCACAGAAAACAACATACCATTTGGTGGAATCACAATGGTTTTATCTGGTGATTTCCGCCAGACACTACCCGTGATTCAAACGTGGACCAGAGGTGACCAGGTAAAATTCTGCCTGAAATAATCACCGCTATAGTCAACGGTAAAGGCATTAAAACTCACGACCAACAGGAGGGTTCACCTCCACAATGCCCATGAATCCGACGAATTCTCAACTAACATCTTGAAGATTGTAGAAGAGAAAATTTAAACAGCTTGGACATAGCTGGCGTTCCAGCACACAAACTGGTTCTGAAGGTTGGTGCACCAATTATGCTGATGAGAAATCTCGATGCAAAAGGGCTATGCAATGGCACTAGGCTTACTGTCAAGTGGCTGATATCATATCTGAAAGAGGCCACAATTATGACCGGTTGTGCAAAAGTGGAAACTGATTATATCCCCCGCATTCCTAAAGTGCCATCTGACACTCCATTCGATTTCCAACGTCTTCAATTTCAAGTTAAGGTTTGCTTTGCCATGTCCATCAACAAGTCCAAAGTACAAACATTCAAGGTGGCTGGAGTTCACCTGGAAGAATTGTGCTTTTCCCACGGTCAACTCTACGTTGCGATATTTCGAGTTGGCTTGAAAAACAATTATTTCGTCTCGGCACCTAACGGGCTTACGAGAAATGTTGTTTATCCAGAAGCGTTAGTGTGATGACCCTACCTTCCATTTCCTTAAGTTACGTATAATAACCTACATGCGACAATATCCATGTAATTTTGTAGTCGCTCAAAATGTTGCCCCATTGTTTCCTGCCGTTCAGTTTTCCTCGCTAACGTATATTACCACCACTGTTTTAATGCTCTTGCCTTTTCCTATCAGTGGTTGAAAACTCCAATCCTGCATGGGACCCCCATTCCAGTCTCTCCATAATCAAGTATTTCTCATTTTTTTGAATGTTGTTTAAAAACAACTTCGTTATTATTTAAATAGCTTTCATCCAGCTTAACTGGTGCCTAAACTTGCCCCTTTTTGCCGCACACATTCTTATTTATTTACTCTCATTTGCTGAACAACGCCTTATCCCGTTCAATGAGATCAAGCATGCTCAGCCATTGTAAATATCATTAATTTTCATGAAAAACTGATACTTACTTTAAGCTGAGTACTGGCGTATCTGCCCGGCTTCGTTGTCCTCGATTAATCTACTTAAAGTTAACATCGGTTATTCCTGAAAATTATGACATTTACAATGCCTACGTCATATTTGACCTCTAGGGACGGGGAAGAGCATTATTCAGCAGGACGGAGAATAAGTGAGTCACAGTAAAGAACTAATAACTTTAGGTTGTAAACTGTAATTGTTGTCCCGTAAAGAGTGGCCGTACTTAACCACTCAAAGAACACTTACCAGGTGCTAAAGTGGCAGTGGAGAAGTATGTTTTCGGTGAAAAGGGGTAAGTTTTGGCACCATCACAGCAGAACTTTGAAAGGATACATATTTTTCTTCAATCAAAATTAATGCGCAATGCGTGATTATGGGAGAATTGTTAGGGGCACCATGCAGTGTGGATTTTCTTACCACCAAAAGGAAAATTTGCGCACATTAAAATAACGCAGAAAAGTGCCTTAGGAAACAATTGGACAGCATTTTGAGCGGCTGCTGAAGTGCATGCGATATTGCCACACGTAGGTTTTAATGCATACCTGGAAGGTAGAGTTATCACACTTATGCTTCTGGATAAACAACATTTCCCGTAAGCCCGTTAGGAGCCAAGACATGAAAATTGTTTTTGCAAGCCATTCCAGATATCACAACGCAGAGTTGACCGTGGGAAAAGCACGATTCTTCCAGGTGAATTCCAGCCCCTTGAAGATTTGCTCTTGGGACTTCCAGAAGGGCATAGCAAGGCACAACTTCAGTGCAGATTGAAGTCGTTGGAAATTGAACGGAGTATCAGATGGCAAGATAGGAATGCAGGGGATATAATCAGTTTCCCGCTTTGCACAACTGGTCATAATTGTAGCCTCTATAAGGTATGACATCAGCCGCTTCACAGTTAGTCTGGTGCCGTTGCATAGCCGTGGTGCATCGAGGTTTCTCATCAGCATAATTGGGCGCACAGACCTTCAGAACCAGTTTGTGTGCCGGAACGCCAGATATTTCCAAGCTGTTCAGGAATTCCACTGCGTAATTAACACAGTCGGCATTGTAAATGGTTGTGTCGAATGATTTGTAAAGTTTTTCCTTACCTGTAAGAAGAAGGCTAATTCTGTCGTTAATGGCATTGACAAACTTGTTTGTAGGAAACTAGAATTCACCGCTCGCATAGCCATGCTGCGTCGGGAAAGTTTGTTTGTAGATGGGGGAAACTTCGTCTCTCATTGCTCAATGGGGATGCTTCCGACTTCATCTGTTTAAATTTTCCCTTCTCCTATTTTCCAGATGTTAGTTGAGAATTCGTCGGATTCATGGGCATTGTGGAGATGAACCCTCCTGTTGCTCGTGAGTTTTAATGCCTTTAGCGTTGACCATAGTGGTGAGTATTTCAGGCAGAAGTTTACCTGGTCACCTCTGGTACCCCTTTGAATCACGGGTAGTGTCTGGCGGAAATCACCGGATAAAGCCATTGTGATGCCACCAAACGGTTTGTTCTTTTCTGTGACATCACGCAACGTTCTATCAAGCGCTTCCTGTGCAATTTTATTAGCCATGCTACACTCATCCAAAGTTATAGCTGAGCACCGTTTCAACAATTAAGATGAGCCAGTACCTCTGCTTATGTGGCATGTTGCGGTACCGTCGTCAGGTAACCTCAGGGGAAGCTTGAAGGCACTGTGAGCAGTTATGCTACCTGGAAGTAGGGTCGCTGCTATACTAGCCGATGATACAGCCAAAAAATTGGCTGTCTTTGCGCATTTCGGCCAAAAGCAAATTAATGACAAAAGTTTTGACAGTTTTACCAGTCGCATCCAAAAAGAAAACGAAGTTGCCATTACCGCGGTTGTTGACACTTTCAAGGATAGTGTTGTATGCGTGCAATTGATCAAACAATAACCTTGGTTTTTGAAGAGCCACGTATGCAGCCAGCTCGTTGACATTGCAACAAAGCTCGCGCTAAATGTCAGCCGGAAGCTGATTTCCTATGATCCTGTCTAGAAGAGTACATCCATACGTTTTAATTTGCTCTCCACCCATTTCAACCAAGGTGTTTTCTACATAAATTAGTGCAATGCTGTAGATGACCGAATTAAATTCGATGCAAATATCGACATTTTGCTTCTGAAGTTGATGTCGTTTATCTTCCGACATAATTTCTGAACGTCAACCATAGATCATACGGACAGGTCAACTCGCAACTCCTAATCAGCCAAGCAAATAGTCATCGCAATTGATATTGAGTGTTAGTACCAACAGCTTTAGCAATTGTATTCTCCCATTGCTTGTCATCTTGAAGCATAGCTCGCATCGTGCAGGCTTCCCTGTAGGTTAAACACAGAAGACCGTCAATCGTTCTAAGATCTTCGAAAGATGTTGGTTTTCTAAGTTCGTGAAGTAGCATTCTTAAGTAAAAGCATTCTCCGTGAGATGGGTGAACAGTGTAGATTCTACCCATTTTAACATCGTATTTGATGCCTGGATGCCCCTCAACTGGACCCCCTATCTTTCGTCGAGCCCATTTGTTTTTATTCCATGTGCAGTATGAGGGGACCTGAATATATAAAAGCGTCTGGACAAATGTTTCATGCTGGCACAATTTGAAGAACGCAGTTAAGGTCGAATCTTTGGGATTCTGAAGTTGCTCCAAGAAGAATCCTTCCGTATAGTAAATTCGTTGGCCATTTTGAAGGTGGACGCTTAAGTGTTCAATGGACGGAAATCGTTTATGGATATCAAAACCAAAGATTTTCCAGAATGCTTCATTATTGCTGATGTATCTCCCCATTTCATATCGGGTAATCTCATCGTTTCTGTCGTGGAGGTTGAATGAGTAAATTGCAGCATCGCAACCTTTGTTGATGTATTTGCACACGTACTTGATGAAATTCGCAGAGTTACAGAAATCAACAATTATATGAGCGTTGCATACTTTTTACAGAAGTGGACAGTGCGGCACGATCCAACGGTTATCAATTACGACACCACCGTTTCGCCGTTCATTCAAAACAGCTTCGAAACAACCAATCTCAGGTCGTCTTCTTCTGTACAGAGGGTTACCATCGCCGTCAGTCTGAGTGACATCAAGGTATCGCTTGGGGTATTTCTTGGTACATTTTCCATCCTTCATTCAAGGGCTGTTGGGATTTATCTGACCGCAGGGACCATGCATCGTCTGCGTTTTGACCGTAAAGTAGCTCATCGGCAATTTCAGGTCATGATGGGTTGCAGGTAAACGTAATGAATAGATCCGGCTGCCCAAAAGGTCTAACATAAATCAATGCATCTTGAGTTGTCTCATGCATATAGTGAGGCGACCCAGTGTGACTTGACGGTAAGATGAGAAGTTGACCGCGACCAACATTATTACTATCATCACTAATGAATCCATTAATTTCGAGATGGCTCTTCAGTTGCCAGCCCTCATTGCATAACGGAGATGAATGTTAGAGAAAATACACAACTGAATTTATGCAGAAAAAGTCGATAAAAACCGGCGAGGTCACTGTACATGTACATCTAATAGATACCAAAACATCGCTATCCTTAAAACCGAGAGGTTCTTTTATTCCACGCCTATACGGATTACCTTAAACTCATAAAAGGGATATTCCGTTACGTCCTATTCTATCGATGTACAATTCTCCCTTTCACAGACTAGCGCAATGGCTAGTTAAAGAGTTGGAACCGATCTGCAATAAATTTTCTGCCTATACATTAAGAGACAGCTTCCATTTTATTGATGAAATAAGGAATCAAAATATTTCAGACAAATATATGATCTCTTTTGACGTTTAATCATTATTCATCAACGTGCCACTAGATGAAACTATTGAAATCATCTGCACTTATTCTTCCGAAACACGCGTATCCCCTGCAATATTCCGTGATTTTTTAAAATTGTGTACGAAAGATCTGCAATTTCTATTTGATGGCCATCTATATCGACAAATTGATGGAGAAGCAATGAGAAGTCCCCTGGGACCAACTTATGCTGACATATTTTTGGGGCACCTAGAAGAAATAGTATTCACGAATTTGAACAAGAATACCCTGTACAGAAGATACGTAGATGACGTCTTCGCGATCGTAGACAACATCAAATAAGCTGAACAATTATTGCTTATAATGAACAGCCTGCATCCCAAGATCAAATTTACCATGGAACAGGAGCGGGATAACCAGCTTTCTTTTCTCGATGTTCACATGTCAAGAAAGAAAGATTGCTCCATCACACGAACTGTCTACCATAAGAATACGTGAAAAGGACAGTACTTGCATTATTTGAGTTTTGTGCCCATTCAATGAAAACGAAACTTGGTATGCACTCTCTTCCAGAGAACGAGAAAAATCTGTTCTGTGGATACATTGGAAGATGAAATAACTAAACTCAAGGTAACTCTACAGAAGCGCGGATACCCAACACAGTTTATAGACAAATATAAAAAACCATTACGGCCTAAAATGACGGAACAGATATTTCCAAAGAAGCCCATTTTCCTATTTCTGCCGTTTAAGGGTGACAACATTTTCAATACCATCATAAGACGACTCATTTATACCATACACAGGACATATTATGCCGCTGAGCTTATAATATGCACTCTAACAGAGCTTTTACCGATTCGTCGTGCAAAGGGTGCCTTGCCGATGCACGCCAAATCAAACTGTGCTTATGAATTTACATGCACTTGCGGATGCAAGTACATGGGGCGAACGCAAAGACAATTGGCCACCAGAGCAAAGGAACACTTACCTAGCTGGTTGTTTAAGCAAGAAAAACGAACACCTCGCTCATCAATCACTGAACACTTGCTAGATACGGGCCACTCCGTGGATCCTAAAACCTCCTTCCGAGTACTTGTTCAAGCACGAACAACTCGCACCTTACGCTACCTGGAGGCAGCGTACATAAGGTGGATTAAACCCGACCTATGTAAACAATTGGAGCATGTAGTTAATCTTACTCTACCTTGGTAACACTGGCTCCTTGTTTACACATTCCCCTCCCCTAATTTTCTTTCATTTTTGCCTAGACGTTTTTCCTCCAGTTTTTTTTTCCAGTTTTTGCTGTCTACAGCGTTTAACTTTCAGCTTTATCGAATGCCTCTAGGCCATGTACAGTGACCTCACCGGTTTTTATCGATTATTTTTCTGTATGAATTCAGTTGTGTAGTTTCTCTAACGTTCATTACCGTTATGCAATGAGGGGTATCAACTGAAGAGCTTTCTCGAAATTTATGGATCCATTAAATTTTGCTGTTTATACAGTCTTCAAATTTTCACCAGGGAAAAGAAGCTTTACATATCATCACAAAACACATTGTCGCTTAGGTGGATGTAGTTGCCCACGCGAAGTTGCTTCTGGTGTGTGCGAAAATAGCAAAGACGTTCTGCTTCCATTTTTGGCAAACATATCAACAGCAACTTTAAGAAATAACTTTTTGAATCGGCTGTGGAGACTGTAAGTTTGGTCTCAGATCATAAAGTGATATGAGTAGAAAGCTTTACAACTTACTGTTTTATTGGTCCCAGTTTGTGGTATGCCAAAATGGTAACCATCTTCGCCATTAACATGGATGAGAGGGTATTGCAGGGCGTCGTATGAGCGATGAGTCCCATATATCCTCTGTAGTCTATCGTCTCTCCTCCTCAAGACAATATCCCTGTTGCCATGCTGCATATCAGAGATAATGACGGCCACCTCGATGCATGCGGGCACATTAAATCTCTGTTGATGTTCTCCGCGGGGTCGTTTATCGGCATCTATGACAATGGCGAAATCAAGGGAAACATTCATGTCCAAGGCGCACTTGAAACTGTTTACGGAACTGTTGCGTTGGTGTAGAATTTTTTGAAGGGACATTATTATATGAAGCGCCAAGCCGAGGTACACTCGGGATCGGCTCTCTGCTTCCTGGTTGATATCTTCTACGAATATATTTGGAGAAATTTCGGCTCACCATCAGGAAGAGGTAGTAACGATCCAATCCGGTGACAAACTTGACCTTCAACCTTGAAGGTCGGCCTAAATCCAACCTCAAGAACAATGTTGGCACCAAACAAGGTCAGTTAAAACGCTTCATTGTATTGTCTTATGTTTGAAAGAAAATGTTTGGAGTCGCTGGTATCACTAGCAAGAAGTGTTTGAAGTAGTTCCGGCGGTTGGTGGAAGTTATTTATTAGAACCTTTTCGTTAGAACAGCACATGCCATTTGTTTCACCAGTTTATTTTTTCGCCTGACAATGACCACAAACTTCAGCCATCTCCCCAACGGAAACATTCGCATCTCCCGCATAATTAGGACTTGCGTTTTAATTGAGGGAGGCTCTGTTCCAATTCTGAGCATAAAGAGAAGCAACCAACGGTCCAGAGCCATCATACCGTATTTAAATTGGCTGGAAACTTAAGTTTTCAGCATTAGCTGGGCATTGGGGAGCTCTTTGAGGTGCTTGCATAGCCAGACGCGCAATTTTACGTGTAGGTTACATGTTTTGCCGACGTTGCGAATGTCTTGCCTTATCTAGGGTCCTTCACTGAATAGTTTGGACTACAGTAGTTTGTGAGCGGCTATTTTGATGGCGAATAGTATCTTCAAGTCTTCTTTGAAGCATTTGATTATCAGTTTCTTGGGAGCGTCGGTATCGCTGACGAATGGCGTCAGTCTCCAGTCAAAGCCGTCACAAACCAGTGTGTGTGCTCCCAGTAGCTGATCGGTGTACGCCTATCTACTAATGTTTTATCCTGATCAACGACCGTCAAGACGTTTAGCCCGATGGCTCGATAGTTAGAGCGTTCGCCTCTGACCGGAAACACGCGGGATCAAAACTCGGGATTGCGGTAATTTCCGCTGTTACGCTTGAGTAGAGTATATACAGCAGAAGAAGCCTAATGAGGCAGAATTGGCCATTCTGGATTCTATGTCTTACGGTTATACGATCTCATAATAACAAAAAAATTTTACTGCAATCTAGTTTGTAACATATCAATTAGCCATGTGGCACAGTTTGGGGGATCCCGAAAACACTGGACATGACAAACCAGGGCGGGTGTTCCCTGGATCCGATATGTGTACGCGTATCTACTTAACTTAGTTGTATTTCTATGTGATTTGTTTCCCTATATTTGAATGTGTGCGCGAAAACTCAATGGCGAACTCTGTCATTCCTTGATTTCATCCGGATACATAGCAATAATATACAAGCATAATCAAAGCACCAAAAGTCAAACTGCACACATACACGCTTTTCCTATTATTCCTTCCTTTTAAACACTTTGTTCCCTTTAAAGGTTCTACTTTTGTGAAGCGAAATGCACCGCATTTCGCCAATAAAACCTTCCACCAATTAATTTAAGCACAACCGTTTGCCGACAATTCAGCAATGAACATATAAACATTATACAAGGAAGTAGTGTATGTTTCCTAAACGTATGGTTATTAGTTAGGTACGCGCGCAAGAATCATCCAGAATAAGAGCTGTCAAATCAATACAGTAGGTTACCTTACTCCTAAAATCCAAGGATTTTTACAATAAACAAATCTTACGCAAACACGAACCCAGCTGCACCCCCAAAAGACTTACAGCAATAAAGCAATTGTCGTTCTTCATAATAGGGCATATTGTGCTGTGTAAAAATATCAGCTTCTTTAGCAAAGTGGAAAATTCCGTAAAACAGGAAATCAGGCATACTAAGTGAATTTAAGTTTATCCTGTAGATGAAGCCTGTTCCTGCAAAATAACCAATTGATTAAAGCAGCACAAATCAAACAAGTTGGAAAATAATCGATTTGTAATGCTTTCGAATATGTGTTCTTCCATATTATAGTGCAATGTAATGTTTGGCTGTTACCGAACAGCCCACATTTCAAGTATGCATTCAAATATGCTTTCACTAGATTTTTTATTTGTTTCATTCGTTTATGCATCACTTTACTTACGCTAGTCTAAGACAACCACGTTTTGCTTTGATATGCTTCATTTGGAAATAACAGGAGTAATATATTTTTGAAGCTTACCGCGGCCAAGCCGATTAGTAACTTAAACATTTAAACGCAATTATAAGTACAACTGTAAAGGTTCCATTTTTGTGCACCAAGAGTAATTGCCTTCCGTCATATTTTTGAAATTATTTTAATAATTCCTATACGAAGAAGTACCTATCCTCTTTGAAATGCTGATTAAGAATTTAAAATCTTTCACTGGCTTCAGTCGATTGACAATAAATAATGATTTTATTCTACCTGCTTACCAAAACTTTCAAAAGAAGATGTATCTTAAAGTCATTTACATAAATAAACAATTTTTGAAACATTTTTTATCATGCAGCTCTCTATGTGTGCCATGGACTCAAAACCACCCAAATCTTCCAACTCATTGCCGAAATGAATAAAGGTCCACAATAAAAGTGACGAATAAATATGCCTATAAGTACTTAAAACAAAATACACAACAACTTAAAATACAACTTTTGTGAAACATTTTTGCGACGTAAGTCTGCGGTCTTTATTTCTTATAGATAAAGTCAAGATCAGAATGGATAATTTTGGCTGGTTTGTTGATTCCCTTAAAAATTATCGACACATCTACTCTTATAAATGTATAAGCTATCTTTTCTATTTAATTTGTTACAGCTTTCAACATATTTGTTTATTTCAAGGCTCAGTTCTAAAATGATAGAAGCAGATCACAGTGGCAATAACATCAAGGACAATTTATGCGAAAGCTCTATCGCAATCTCCCGCAACAACACGCTCAAATGTGTGCTATATTAACCGGCTTCAACTCACTAATTACTATACACTCGATCAAGTTTCTCTAAAATAATACATTTTTATAATTGCATTACTTGCCTGCAAACCTTCAGATGTACGATATACATTTGTAATTGGTGTAAAGCAAACAACAGCCTTAGAAGTTATGGTTTAAAAAATTGGAGGATTTTCAAAGCGGGATTTATTAACTTATTTCGCTTTTCTGTTTCCAAAACATGCACCTTTTTATCAACGCTAAACTTAATTTCAAAGAGACAAAACACACGTTTCCGTTTTGTGAACAGATGTAACTAAAAAGTTCCTGCTCTTCATGAAAGTAGTGCAAGATGCACAAAAAGATTTTTTTCCGCAACGTTTTAGTAGCGTAGGAAATTCCTCGGTTATCAACAAACATTGGATGTTGCCCATTTTCGCCTATATTTTCTCCCAGTATGCTAATCTGAACGGAATTCGTTTGTAGTAAACATCATTTTTGCCTAAAACCAACCCAATAAACAAAACTAACAGCATGAAATGTGAACTAAGTCCTCTTATCTTCAACCTTTCATCAAAGATATAGTCTAATGTTGCTTACTCGAATTTTGGTCTAGAAAATGTTTTACTTTACAAATTAAAGTTTTATTGGCTGCAGCTGAGTCTATGATTCTGTGACGCACATAGCCTCTGGCTAAAGCTGGAGTACAATGGCTCTAAGTTGACTCATCTTATATATAACAGATCTTGCACGAAGCAAAACAACTTATAGTGTAGCTCGAGTAATCGAACTAGGGTTATTTTTATTTAGTTAATATATTAAGAGGTGGGTAATTAAATTGGAAGTTCGGAGAATAGGTGTCAACTGGATCAGGAAAATTGATATTAGAGGGCTGAGGGGAATAACTAAAAGCTGCAGATAGATTGCTCTCTGACATTATTGGGCCATAGGGATGAGTGCCATGATGACCTTGTTCATAGTTAGTGGGAATTGGGGAAAACCTAGATTAAAAATCGAGGCTGATGGGCGAGGTAATGCAATTATGAGGATTAAGCGGTGGATATTCTGGTCTAGTAGGATCATTGTGATATAAAGGGTTATCTATATGTGTGTTGTCTTCCTGTTGTAAAGGCTTAGCTAGTGTTTATGAAGGCCGCATGCTCGCAGTTGTGTTCTGGATCACACCATTTCGACAACCTGACTTAGGTGATTTAATGAGAGGTTTGCGAGGACTTCGATTAGGAAACAAAGTTGTTGGTCTACCTGATGTAGACAGATTTTTGGAATTTTAAGAAGACTTACCATAATTATTAGCTACAGCAACTAGGAAGCAGCTCATTTGGAAGTCGACGGCGATGTCGTGTGACTTGGTAGGGATAATACGTTTGCAGCACTTGAGAGCGGTAACCCAGGTTTGCTAGGATTACGTGACCAGCAACTCTTCATAGTGCGGAGACCAGGAACATTAGCCGGTTGCCATGGAGTTTCAACTGTATTAGTAGCACTCAATGGTATTCATCGCTCAGGTCAGGTCAGGTCAGGTCAGGTCAGGTTTTATTGAGGGAAATATAGGTAAATACCTTTGAACTCCCTATTGGTACAGTTTTTTCAATGCATTTGATCTGCAGAACATTTCAGATCAGTGGCGTTGCCAAAAATTTGAGGGCTGACAGTTAAAAACTCCTTAGGCATTGTTCAGAAGTCTAGGGGTTTGAATGCCATTTGAGAGATTTAAGGAGAAAAACTGTCGCCTGGGGGAGGGGAGGGGGTGCAGAGTATATTCGAAGCGGATGGCCTGTGCTAAGAGTGTTTGAAGCATGTCAGGGAGAGACCATCGCGGTTTTCGCCATAAAACCAAGGGTCCCACGAAGAGAAGGTTGCGGAGGTCACGCGAACCTCATCGACTGTCGGCGATGCGCCCATCGTGCACCCTTGTTGGTTTAACGAGTCTGCCTGCTAATTGACAGAAGAAATATAATCGGTAGTTTTCTAAACAAACATATTACTGAAAATGAGCGAGTAGTATCTTTTTTATAATGTGATTATTCCAAAATTAGCATTCGGCAACTGGCAGTTTATTTTCGGGGGCTCAGTGGCTATTTGTTCTAACTTAATAGTGTCGTTAACATGCCTACAAATGCGTCTGACGTGTGCTGAGATGGCGACATAACAATGTCTGCGGGCAGAGCATTCCAGGCCTGAATTGGGAAAAGTTTTACAAATCCGCGTAGCCTCGGATCACAACGTTTGGTGGACTCGAAGCTTGCAATCCTTGTTAGTTCTTAACTAACATATTACTGAAAATCCGTGAGTAATATGTTTATATACATATATATATATAATTTAATTCTCGCCATATCTAATTTTAGTGGGCATTTCGGGTATGAAAATCTACATTTCGCTTGAATGCATCCACAGATGGGGACATAACAATATCCTCGGGGAGTGCATTCCAAGCTTCAACTACTCTATTACCAAAGAAGAACTTGCGTGTGTCTAGTCTGGCCCCTGTTATGCGTAGTTTGAAGAGATGCCCTCTTATGTTGGTCATTGTTGCTAACTCGAAGAATTCGCCAGGTAGAAGACAGCAGTCCTGCCCGCGCATTATACGAAATGCTTGTATCAGATCACCACGTAGCTGTCTGTAACTCAACGGAAATAGATCGAGATTAGCTAAACGTCTTTCGTAGGGTAAAAAGCTCTGACCGGTAACCAGCTTGGTCGCGCGCCTTTGGACCTTTTCGAGGGAATTTAGGTCTTTCGCGGTCCAGGGTTTCCATGCTTGCATTGCGAACTCCAACTTCGGCTGCACAAATGTTTCAAAGACCTTAGCAAAGCAGTCTTTATCGAAGGCACAGAAAGCCCTTTTGACAAGATAGAGGACGGACATCGCAGACTTGGCTACTTTTGCGCAGTGCAGCGAGGGCTTAGGAGACGTAGAGATCCATACTCCCAAATCTTTCTGCGCGTCGACTTCTTGCAGTTGGATGCCATTTAGGCTGTAAACCATGGGGTTCTGAGAGCTGGGTCGGCCAACGCGTAGGATACTGCATTTGTTCTCGTTAAACGGAAAAAGCCAGTCTTGAGACCAAGTTTGAAGACGATTTAGGTTTAGCTGCAAATGTTCTTCGTCAGCTGAATTTCTGATGACGTTCCAAATCTTAATGTCATCGGCAAACATAGCCACATCGCAGTCCAGTTCACGGACGGAGTCATTGACGTATATAATGAACAGTATAGGGCCAAGGACAGAGCCTTGGAGGACACCGCTCTCAACTGCAATGTCTGCCGACTGCTGGTCACCAATATGGACAGTTTTGGAGCGGCCAAGTAAGAAACTTTGAATCCACTTCAGCAGATTTCCTCAAACACCTATTTGGCTGAATTTGTGCAGAAGTCGTTGATGTGGGACGCTATCAAAAGCCTTCTTGAAGTTGATGTAGATTATATGAAGCGGATTTCCTCCATCAACTGCCCGAGTCCAGCGTTCCAAACAATGGAGCAGGTTCGTCACGCATGACCTGCCTCTGTGGAACCCATGTTGCGCATCCGATAGAAGGTTATGCTGCTCTAAGAAACGCATCAGCTCTCGTTTTACTACTTTTTCCATAATCTTGCAACAGATCGAAGTGAGGCTGATTGGTCTATAACTGTTTGCAGCAACCTTTCTGCCGCCTTTATACAACGGT
>JAYGXS010000007.1:12577424-12596251 GCA_036362985.1 Ligula intestinalis | reverse complement strand
TCTGTCCCCAATTAAGACTAGAATCTGATCCACTTGATTACCCCTTGATCCTTATACACTTCTCCCCCCTCTCTCCCCCTTGTTACTACTGATTGGTTTGCCTAAAACTTTCGTTAACTCTACCCTCCCCTATATTAGTGTATTGCCTGATGATGAATTAATCGAAAACGTTCGTTCGCTTAACTTGTCTTCCTTAATTCTTACATGGGTATCATCGCTTACTAATTTTTAATGTAAAAGTGGAAGTAGCGGTGAGGCTTCACAGCATGAAAGCAATCGCACTGTATATTTGAAACTGGTTGACATGTAAACTTATGAACTAATTTTTCTTGTTGGAAATCGGGTATTTATCCAAAATGTCAGCCTTTCTTCTATGTTTGCGCTTAATTTTACTTCCTTTTCATGTGTTTCCACACGGACTCGGATGAGACTGCATTGGTTGAAATAGTTACAAAATTTTATGTTTTCATGTTATGTTAAACAAAATGAGCAGGGACATTTGCCGTTTAGTGCGAAAAATAAAAATGAATCACCAAAATGACACTAATGACATCAAAAGGAAATGGATAAATCTTTCAAAAAATTGAGGATTCGCTTAAGGTTGAAATGTTGAGAAATAGAGCCGGACAACTGTGCAGCTTTGGCCGTTATTCCATCGATCGAATTAATTGGTGTAGCTTAAATGTCAATCCTTAATGGTGGAACATTCGGTCATTGGGCAACCGTAAAAAAATAACAGGTCGCGACGGCTTTTCTGGCCCAAAGCAGAAATATTGGCATATTGGTAAGTTTCCCTCACGTGACGTCCTGTACGCACGCTTTCGCAGAATACCCGTCGGACCGACCGACGCATTCACCCATAACGTCCACACTTACAGTTTAGATCCAAGTTGAGTTCATTAAGGGATAATTCGTCGGATTTAACCCGGACGATGCATTTGGAATACTTATGCCAGGTATCCACAGCCTGAAAACTTATAATAATAAATTGTACATTTAAGGCCCAAGGGGTTTAGTGCTATCGTAAAAAGAAAAATACACAATTAATATTCACAGCTGCACGCAATAAACTGTATGACAACAGGCTGAGAGTCGGAGAGGAGCGCTGGTTTCAAAGAGAGACTGAGAGAAGCACTGATTCTGAATTGAAAATAAGCGTTCAATATGCATAAATATATGTATATTCCATGATTTATCTTAGAGAAGAAATGACTTAGAGTTTTAATTTGCCTGATAAATATTATATATAAGTACCGTCACTGGTTTCATTCCCTTCGTTGGTTCGGTTTTTGATTTCTTACATTGCCATCTGATATCCATCTGCTTGGTGTTTAGTGGTTGATAGTTTACTTAAGCTTTATTTCCTTTTGAAATAAATTCTATTTTCAAACACCGAGATCTTGTTCCAAAATATCTGGAAAAAAAAAAGAATTTTATTTATTAGGATCTTACTAATACCCACACGTTTAGGAAACATACACTACTTCCTTGCATAATGTTTATATGTTCATTGCTGAATTGTCGGCAAACGGTTGTGCTTAAATTAATTGGTGGAAGGTTTTATTGGCGAAATGTGGTGCATTTTGCTTCACAAAAGTAGAACCTTTAAAGGGAACAAAGTGTTTAAAAGGAAGGAATAATAGGAAAAGCGTGCATGTGTGTAGTTTGACTTTTGGTGCTTTGATTATGCTTTTATATTATTGCTATGTATCCGGATGAAATCAAGGAATGACAGAGTTCGCCATTGAGTTTTTGCGCACACATCCAAATATAGGGAAACAAATCACATAGAAAAACAACTAAGTTAAGTAGATACGCGTACACATATCGGATCCAGGGAACACCCGCCCTGGTTTGTCATGTCCAGTGTTTTCGGGATCCCCCAAACTGTGCCACATGGCTAATTGATATGTTACAAACTAGTTTGCATTTACATGTTTTTGTTATTATTAGGTCGTATAACCGTAAGACATAGAATCCAGAATGGCCAATTCTGCCTCATTAGGCTACTTCTGCTGCATATACTCTACTCAAGCGTAACAGCGAAAATTACCGCAATCCCGAGTTTTGATCCCGCGTGTTTCCGGTCAGAGGCGAACGCTCTAACTATCGAGCCATCGGGCTAAACGTCTTGACGGTCGTTGATCAGGATAATACATTAGTAGATAGGCGTACACCGATCAGCTACTGGGAGCACACACACTGGTTTGTGAGGTCCAGTATTTTCGGGATCCCCCCGAAGCTAAAGGCAATGTGCATTTTCCGCGTACATTAAAAATAGTGGCGCTATATATCTCTTTCTGCACTTCATGCAAGATGGCTAGCTCACCAATGACACCATGATGGAATTGTCACAGACGTCATAATGAGGTCATGTAAAAGATGTGTGTCCTATGACTGCCTAGATCGCGGTCTTGGCCCACTCGTGACCAGCCATGCATTGGAAGTGTGGTGTCGAAATTCAGAGAGAAATTTAGATAAAAAGGTACGCAGAAAGATTTTCGAAGGTTGTTTTCTGTCTGCATACTTAATAAAAGGGAATTGTCTGTCTTTCTGTATCTTCGTTATCATTGGTCGAAGGGGTCACCTCTAAAAAGCCTTCTGCGCCTTCGGCGCACATGAAGCACTGGCACGCGCGTGTGTCTCTCTACTGTCCGAGCATGTGCACTGGCATGCTCGTGTGTGTGTTTCTCTAGCCTTTGTGCGTCTGACTGCTTTCATTGTTTGGGCGTCTCATTTTCGTGCGTGTGAGGATTTAGCGATCATGTCGCTGTCGCCCCGAATGACACCCGACGTGACAGACGGATGTGAATATGCCACGGGGGTTGGGCGGGTTGGGGAAGGGGTCGTCGCGTCCAGGTCGTCGCGTTTAGGTTGTCGCGGCCGCTTGAAACGTCACCCACCCTCCTCCCGTCTCTAATGCAGCAGGGGCTACAACGGTGTTTGCGTAGCTGTTTCATACTCACTGACGTAAACCCCCTTTCCGCTTGGACCCACACACACACACACATGTACTTGCTGCTTGAAACGGCACCCTCCCGCCCCGCCCCCCTACTCCTAATGCAGCAAGGGCTAAAACGGCTGCCCGTACAGCTGTTTCGAAGTCAGTGACCGTAAATCACTTGGTCTGCTACCACTTGCCCCACCCCCCCATACTTACGTTTAGGCAGTCGCAGCTCCTTGAAACACCACCCCCCCCCATCTTCATGGTTATGTGCCTACCTGCCACGCACTGGGCTCATAGTTCGGCTGGCCCAATCTTACTGCATTTTGGCTAGCTTTTAGTTTAGCTTGAATGGCCTGCCATACAAAGGCGTTCGCTATAGTTCTTATCCTCACAAACTACCATTATGGACAACAATAATACTGGAAGAGATGTTATGAACACAAGCATCATGACCACTGATGATGGGCCTGCTTCTGAAGGTAACGTTGCAAATTCATTGTTCTCCTGCCCTACGTTTTTGTTCAAAATAGTAATCTATGTGCAGGTGCTACCTTATTAGAAAGCATAGGAGGTAGAGAAGCCGCGAGAAGACCAGTTCGGGCAAAGGAGCAGAAGAGACTTGCTAGTGCTAATAGACGATCGCAAGAAACACAAGAAAAACGACGGCTTCGACTGGAGACTGACGCCATTCGTCAGCGATACCGACGCTCCCAAGAAACTGAAAATGAAATGCTTCAAAGAAGACACGAAGATACTATCTGCCATCAAAATAGCCGCTCCCAAACAACTTAAGTCCAAACTATTCAACGAAGGACCCTAGATACGGTAAGACATTCGCAACGTCGGCAAAACATATTACCTACACGTAGAATTGCGCATCTGGCTATGCAAGCACCCCAAAGAGCTCCCCAACGCCCAGCTAATGCTGAAAACTTAAGTTTCCAGCCAATTCAAATACGGTATGACGGCTCTGGTCCGTTGGTTGCTTCTCTTAATGCTCAGAATTGGAACAGAGCCTCCCTCAATTGCATCCCAAGTCCTAATAAGGCGGAAGATGCGCATGTTTCCGTTGGGGAGATGGCTGAAGTTTGTGGTCATTGTCAGGCAAAAAAATAAACTGGTAAACCAAACGGCATGTGCTGCTCTAACGAAAACGTTTTAATAAATAACTTCCACCAACCGCCGGAACTACTTTAAACACTTCTTGCTAGTGATACCAGCGACTCCAAACATTTTCTTTCAAACATAAGACAATACAACGGGGCGTTTCAAATGACCTCGTTTGGTGCCAACATTGTTCTTGAGGTTGGATTTAGGCCGACCTTCAAGGTTGAAGGTCAAGTTTGTCACCGGATTGGATCGTTACTACCTCTTCCTGATGGTGAGCCGAAATTTTCCAAATATATTCGTAGAAGATATCAACCAGGAAGCTGAGAGCCGATCCCGAGTGTACCCCGGCTTGAAGCTTCATATAATACTGTCCCTTCAAGTAATTCTACACCAACGCAACAGTTCCGTAAACAGTTTCAAGTGCACCTTGGACATGAATGTTTCCCTTGATTTCGCCATTGTCATAGATGCCGATAAACGCGCCCGCGGAGAACATCAACAGAGATTTAATGTGCCCGCATGCAACGAGGTGGCCGTCATCATCTCTGATACGCAGCATGGCAACAGGGATATTGTCTTGAGGAGGAGCGACGATAGACTACAGAGGATATATGAGACACATCGCTCATACGACGCCCTGCAATACACTCTCATCCATGTTAATGGCGAAGATGGTTACCATTTCGGCATACCACAAACTGGCACCAATAAAACAGTAAGTTGTAAAGCTTTTTACTCACATCACTTTATGATCTGAGACCAAACTTACAGTCTTCATAGCCGATTCAAAAAGTTATTTCTTAAAGTTCCTGTTGATATGTTTGCCAAAATGGAAGCAGAACGTCTTTGCTATTTTCGCACACGCCAGAAGGAACTTTGCGTGGGCAACTACATCCACTTAATAGACAATGTGCTTAGTGATGATATGTAAAGCTTCTTTTCCCTGGTGAAAATTTGAAGACTGTATAAACAGCAAAATTTAATGGATCCATAAATTTCGAGAGGGCTCTTCAGTTGCCACCCCTCATTGCATAACGGGAATGAACGTAAGAGAAAATACACAACTGAATTCATACAGAAAAAATCGATAAAAACCGGCAAGGTCACTGAACATGGCCTAGAGGCATTCGATAAAGCTGAAAGTTAAACGCTGTAGACAGCAAAAACTGGAGAAAAAACTGGAGGAAAAACGTATAGGCAAAAATGAAAGAAAATTTGGGGAGGGGGGATGTGTAAACAAGGAGCCAGTGTTTCCAAGATAGAGTTAGGTTAACTACATGCTCCAATTGTTTGCATAGGTCGGGTTTAAACCACCTTATGTACGCTGCCTCCAGGTAGCGTAAGGTGAGAGTTGATCGTGCTTGAACAAGTACTCGGAAGGAGGTTTTAGGGTCCACGGAGTGGCCCGTATCTAGCAAGTGTTCAGTAATTGACGAGCGAGGTGTTCATTTTTCTTGCTTAAACAACCAGCTAGGTAAGTGTTCCTTTGATCTGGTGGCCAATTGCCTTTGCGTTCGCCCTATGTACTTGCATCCGCAAGTGCATGTAAATTCATTAACACAGTTTGAAGTGGCGTGCATCGGCAAGGCATCATTTGCACGAGGAATCGGTAAAAGCTTCGTTAGATTGCAAATTATAAGCTCAGCGGCATAATATGTCCTGTGTCTGGCATTAATGTGTCGTCTCATGATGCTATTGAAAATTTTGTTACCCTAAAACGGCAGAGATATGAAAACGGGCTTCTTCGGAACTATCTGTTCCGTCATTTTAGGCCGTAATGGTTTTTTATATTTGTCTATAAACTGTGTTGGGTATCCGCGCTTCTGTAGAGTTAGTTTGAGTTTAGTTATTTCAGCTTCCAATGTATCCACAGAACAGATTTTTCTCGTTCTCTGGAAGAGAGTGCATACCAAGTTTCGTTTCCATTGAATGGGCACAAAACTCAAATAACGCAGGTACTGTCCTTTCCACGTATTCTTATGGTAGACAGTTCGTGTGATGGAGTCATCTTTCTTTCTTGACATTTGAATATCGAAGAAAGAAAGCTGGTTATCCCGTTCCTGTTCCATGGTAAATTTGATCTTGGGATGCAGGCTGTTCATTATAAGCAATAATTGTTCAGCTTCTTTGATGTTGTCTACGATCGCGAAGACGTCATCTACGTATCTTCTGTGCAGGGTTATCTTGTTCAACTTCGTGAATACTTTTTCTTCTAGATGCCCCATAAATATGTCAGCAAAAGTTGGTCCCAGGGGACTTCCCATTGATACTCCATCAATTTGTCGATATAGATGGCCATCAAATAGAAATTGCACATCTTTCGTACACAATTTTAATAAATCACGTAATATTTCAGGGGATTAGCGTGTTTCGGAAGAATAGTTGCAGATGATTATAATAGTTTCCTCTAGTGGCACGTTGGTGAATAATGATTCAACGTCAAGAGAGATCATATATTTGTCTGAAATATTTTGATTCCTAATTTCATCAATAAAACGGAAGCTGTCTCTTAATGTATAGGCAGAAAATTTATTGCGGATCGGTTCCAACTCTTTAACTAGCCATTGCGCTAGTCTGTGAAAGGGAGAATTGTACATCGATAGAATAGGACGTAACGGAATACCCCTTTTATGAGTTTTAGGTAATCCGTATAGGCGTGGAATATAAGAAGCTCTCGGTTTTAAGGATAGAGCTGTTTTGGTATCTATTGATGTACATGTACAGTGACCTTGCCGGTTTTTATCGATTTTTTCTGTATGAATTCAGTTGTGTATTTTCTCTAACGTTTATTCCCGTTATGCAATGAGGGGTGGCAACTGAAGAGCCCTCTCGAAATTTATGGATCAATTAGTGATGATAGTAATAATGTTGGTCGGGGTCAACTTCTCATCTTACCGCCAAGCCACACTGGGTCACCCCGCTATATGCATGAGAAAACTCAAGATACATTCGTTTGCGTTGGACATTTTGGGCACCCGGATCTATTTATTACGTTTACCTGCAACCCATCATGGCCTGAAATTGCCGATGAGCTACTCCCCGGTCAAATGCTAAAAGGTCGACATGACTTGTCCGCGCGGGTATTTCATCTTAAGTTAAAAGCCATGATGAAACTCATCACAAAATTCAAATTTTCGGTGATGTTTAGTGCCATATGCACACTGTAGAGTGGCAGAAGAGAGGGTTGCCCCACGTTCACATTTTTTCTGGCTAAAAGTAAAATTGCACTCTGTTGATATCGACAGATTCATATGTGCAGAATTGCCCGACCGATCTATTGACACAGTTCTGTTTGAAACGGTCAAAACTCAGACGGTGCATGGTCCATGCGGTCAGATAAATCCCAACAGCCCTTGCATGAAGGATGGAAAATGTACCAAGAAATACCCCAAGCGATATCTTGATGTTACTCAGACTGACGGAGATGGTTACCCTCTGTACAGAAGAAGACGACCTGAGATGGTTTGTTTCGAAGCTGTTTTGAATGAACGGCGAAACGGTGGTGTCGTAATTGATAACCGTTGGATCGTGCCGCACTGTCGACTTCTTTCAAAAGTATGTAACGCTCATATCAATGTTGAGTTCTGCAACTCTGCGAAATTAATAAAGTACGTGTGCAAATACATCAACAAAGGTTCCAATGCTGCAATGTACTCACTCAACCTCCGCAACAGAAACGATGAGATTACCTGATATGAAATGGGGAGATACATCAGCAGCAATGAAGCATTCTGGAGAATCTTTGGTTTTGATATCCACAAACGATTTCCGGCCATTGAACACTTAAGCGTCCACCTACAAATGGCCAACGAATTTACTTTACGGAAGGATTCCTCTTGGACCAACTTCAGAATCCCAAAGATTCGACCTTAACTGCGTTCTTCAAATTGTGCCAGCATGATACATTTGCCCAGACGCTTTTATATATTCAGGTCTCCTCATACTACACATGGAATAAAAACAAATGGGCTCGACGAAATATAGGGGGTCCAGTTGAGGGGCATCCAGGCATCAAATATGATGTGAAAATGGGTAGAATCTACACTGTTCACCCATCTCACCGAGAATGCTTTTACTTAAGAATGCTACTTCACGAACTTAGAGGACCAACATCGTTCGAAGATCTTAGAACGATTGATAATCTACTGTGTTTAACCTACAGGGAAGCCGGCACGACGCGAGGTATGCTTCAAGATGACAAGCAATGGGAGAATACCATTGCTGATACTGTTGTTACTAACACTCCATATCAATTGCGACGACTATTTGCTTTGTTGATTAGGAGTTGCGAGTTGACCTGTCCGTATGATCTATGGTTGAAGTTCAGAAATTATATGTCGGAAGATTAACGACATCAACTTCAGATGCAAACTGTCGATACATGCATCGAATTTAATTCTGTCATCTACAGCATGGTAGTAATTTATGGAGAAAACACCTTGGTTGAAATGGGTGGAGAGCAAATTGAAACGTATGGATGAAATCCTCTAGACAGGATCATAGGAAATCAGCTTCTGACTGAAATTAAGCGCGAGCTTTGTTGCAATGTCAACGAGCTGGCTGCATACGTGGCTCTTCAAAAACCAAGGTTATTGTTTAATCAATTGCACGCATACAACACTATCCTTGAAAGTGTCAACAACCGCGGTAATGGCAACTTCGTTTTCTTTTTGGATGCGCCTGGCGAAACTGGCAAAACTTTTGTCATTAATTTGCTTTTGGCTGAACTGCACAAAGACAGCCATTTTTTTGGCTGTGTCATCGGCTAGTATAGCAGCGACCCTACTTCCAGGTGGCAGAACTGCTCACTGTGCCTTCAAGCTTCCCATGAGATTACCTGACGACGGTACCGCAACATGCCACATAAGCAGAGGTAGTGGCTCATCTTAATTGTTGAAACGGTGCTCAGAGTAGTATTTAGAAAGCCCCGATTTCCCCATTATGTGAAATATCATATAATACCATGAGGGGATGACACAGAGGGAGCTAATCGGTGAGAGCGGGCCGAAATAAGGAGCAGTCTGTAGATATCACGCTAAGATGGACGACATGTGAAACCGCGGATGATAGAGTCCAGATACAAGCTGGCGACAACATAAGAAACTTCGAACATCATCAACAAGGACCCCGAAAACCGCCGTTAGTGTTGCAAAATGGCGCAGACTTGCCATAATTTGGAAATGCTACACGAAATATCACCCAAAAGCTTGACTAAGAGTGGCTCTAGAAATACTGCCAAACCTGCACCGATTTTCTTAATGGCAGTCTTTCGCAAATCAAATCCTCCCTAATTAATTTAACGTAATATTAATTCCTATTGATGTACAGTTGCGTACATGCAGCCATGGTTGTTTAGTTTGTGTTGCTTTACCAGTGCATTAATTTATTAATGAAAGAGCCTTTAATACCTTAACTACACTAACGATTTAGGTATATGAAGGGTGCTATGGAGGACATCACAGTTGAAAAATGCGTCTAAGTATTACCTGAGCGGCCACCCCTGCATGCACAAAGGAGAAGTTTGGCAGCCAGAGGCTTGTGCTTTTCCTTTGGCCAGCCATTGCTCGTCCATCCCAAGCCAAATATTTCCGCTGGATTCAGTTATTAGTTGTAATGTGAAGTTAAGGACTTAGTGGCTGGCAACCGCTGTCTGTGAATGCTGACCTCAAGGCCAAAACTTAAAAGCGGATACTTTCGTTTCGTTTCTCGGAGCATAAACGCACAGACGAGATCAGTGCCTTCACTGCCAACATTGCCCGCGGACATTCGTCCATCTCATTGGCCTAATGGGTCACACGCGCATTCATGGATATGGCACAGACCATTATTGTGGTACACTAAGCATATCCTACGCCCTCACCACTACCTCCAGCCACACCCCTTGATCACCTCCCCACCCACCAGACCAGTACGCGCTTCACGTTACCCGGGAACCGCTAGGTGAGTGCCCGTGAGGAAAAGGATGATATTCTTGCTGAAGTTTCCTACTAATCTCTTGCATAATTGCACCTTTTCAGGTGGTCTTCAGTACCAATCTCACTTAGCATCCACCTAAGTAATCGCAGCTCCAAGACCAACAAGTTCTATATTTTATTTTTTGTCATCAATATAATGCATACTACTCCTTCAGCCCTAACAAAGTCGTCCCTTCAGCGTCGCCTCAGACACAGTCGCTATGAACAACTACCTAGCAGTTGATCGACGAAGTAAAAGGTTTGCTCTTGATCCTTAATGCTGTTTGTTGTCCTCTTCTACACGCTGACTGACGTACCCTCTGGGGCTGACGTCTTTATGGCTGGCGTGAGATTTAGTTGACAGGCAGTGCTGACCACTTTCCAAGACACACCGTGCGCTAACCAGCTAGTCGATATTTTGACGGCCCCACGTTTTTGGCGAGCAAAGACTCAATGCGTGTTAGACGTTGTGGGGGCGAGATAGGCGCCGAGAAAAGTGGTGAGTTCATATTGCACACGGGCCACAATACCTGGAGCAGAACCATAAGTACAGACATGTAAGGGCTTGAAGAGTGTTTAGAGTGCATGCGTACTGAACTGTCTAACTACTTCGTAGCCCTAGGTAGGCCAAATCGTCCCGGTATCCTCTGTGTGGTTTTCTTTGCAACACTTTTACCATATTTTAGCTATTATTACTTGCACCACTACCGCCTCACGCTTATAACAGATGAACCTCCAGCTCAGTTTTTTTACACCAACGTCAGCATCAGCAATCCCTGGAGTTGCTCCACTGCAAAGCAAGTTGAATTCTTGTCCATTGCGTTCTTGTTCGATCTTCTGGTCGCTCTTCCCTTTTGCTCCCTCGTTCTCCTGTCGTTGGGATTTGCTCTACACACAGAGGCATCAGCCACACAATGATTGACAAAACCCGCCCGATCGATAATAACAAGAAACGGAAAGTGTGGTATAGTTGGTAAAATGTTTACCTTTTGCATACCAAGATCATGGGTTTGAACTTCGTGTTAAGCACAACCTGTGGATCGGTAGAGCTGCCTGTTGAAGAAATAAAATCCCCCAAAATGTCCCTGGTTGGAAGGTTCATACTTGTAAATGTTGGCATAGCAGCTTCCTTTGGTAATCTGTCTCATAGTTTTATACGTTTTTTTAAGTTTTTTGTACTTCTTTTTTACGCTTCAGTTTAAGCGGCTTTCATGCATTTTTCATTGCGCACCCAAAAAAATTTATCACGTATTACCTGCTGGTGAATCAAGCATTAAGCATTTAATCACAAATGCTGTCAGAAACTGGGCACACCTTTCTGCGAGGGAAAAAATGGCCTATCCATACGGCAAAGGGTAATCCATAAGAAAATATTTATATATCCATCTTCACAGTTTTGTTTGCTTGAATACAAATAAGAATTGTATTTCATGGATTCGCACCTAAAGACCGACGAATTTGGTATCCTGAAGCTACGAAAAACAAAGGCAAAAACTGTGGAAAATGATTCTTGGAAATTGGTGTTCAAAGGTTTCATATTCAGAAATGTTGACGCACGCACCAAAAGACCTGCTATGTTAACTGCAAACAAATTCATTCCTCCTGATAAGGCTCTCTTTTTTACGATGCAACCGACCAGCTGCTTAGACGACTAATGAAGAAGGCGATAACGAGCGCTTTCCTGGCGGTTATGGTCCGCGGTATTTTCCATGAAGCCTCCTCTCCTTATATTAAACAGTCAACACAGATTCCCGCTAGACGCCATATCAACGAAAATCCACACTTTTACTCGCATTAGTAGAGCAAAAAACAGTTGCTGATAAAAAATGGTGCGTGAGTACATACGCACCTGATCACGTTAACGTGAAAATAGATCAGCCTCTATTCCTCAATTTGTGCATCTTGACAATGCCAATCAACTCGTCCATTCTCATCTAGGTGGACACCAGTAGACAATTTCTCAAATGGCGTACGCAAAAGTTTACTAATAATAAGTTATGCACTGTCTTTATGGCTAGCGAATTTGACATTGTTGTCCGAAGAGGTTAATGTAAATACTAGGACTTCGGTAGTAAATGCGGACTCCCGGCACCGATAACACCTTGTCCCTATCGTGTGTTGACAGTTGCTCACTCCATGCGCATGAAGATAGATTTTTTTCCATGAACCCACGTCATGATCAATACTCAATGCCTGTCCTAACTTCTTTGCCTCCCCTCCTGCAACAGGATATCCTGTGTATGTCGACTTAGCCAGTTTAGAGGCGTGAATAACAAGATTCGTAAAAACAAGACACGCATTTATTTTTCTGCAAATCTACAATTTCATTATTGCATAGAGGCGCCGAATAAATTTGTTTCCGAAACACACATTTTTAGAACAATGAAGTTTTAGGACATCCATGAATATATTTGATTGACAACAGTTAGCATGCAAGAGGAATTTTTCCTGTTAGATGTGCAAATGCCCATGTAAGAGTTTGTTTAATTTCATTTTTCGATATATTATGGTAGGGTAACGTGATACCTTCCAATTTATGCTGGTCAATTATGTTGAAGGACAGAGCAGAAATTTTACATTTTTGTGATGAAGGATCCATGCTCATCTGTCCAAAAAAGTTCATGTCTACGTCCGCAACATGATATTGTTTGCTCAACCAGATAAGAAGGGGTGCATCTGACAGCTCCCTCGCCACATCCAGCTTTGGCGGCAGGTAAAAACCAAAAAGTTTGATTAGTCGGGCGATTACATACATAAAATTAATTCTGCACACATGTTGAGTCCTGATATACTAACTTACATATTGTATCCCAAAAATGAATGGTACTTTAGCATCTTTAAGTACGAAGGTTCTTTCAGTATCATTTGTACAGCTCATTTGAATGGCTTGATAAAAGGACACATCACCAAGCTGCAGAACGAGTGAAAATTCCGCTGTATGTTTAACTAATGGATGGATGGACCTTCTAAGTGCTGACATGCTCTGCGTCAGAAATCGAACGCCCTCCTGATCGCCAGAATTACTTTGACGGCAACAGTCGTTATGCGAAGTGCTCTGCCGAAATTCTGAAAAGAGCAAGCAACGTGTTCGTAAAAAAGCGGCTTTCAGTGCATAGGAATAACGCAATTGATGTTTTCCGATGAAGAGGGGCATCAATAAAAAGGTACACAAACCACAAAGGCAGTTACAAAACGACCGAAAATATGTAAGTGTATGGTAGCAGTTTCCGTCTTG
The DNA here is from genome assembly GCA_036362985.1 of Ligula intestinalis. NCBI lineage: Eukaryota > Metazoa > Platyhelminthes > Cestoda > Diphyllobothriidea > Diphyllobothriidae > Ligula > Ligula intestinalis. Next base: position 12,583,005 of record JAYGXS010000007.1, on the reverse strand, counting down.
TTGCGCACAACATCTGGGGTAAAGTTTGTGTGACTTTAATTTAAATATAAAGTAGGATTTTATTCATGTCCGTAAATAACAAATCAATGTTTGGTGTTTTTTGTAAATAAATAACCTAAAGTATAATAGTTTTATGAAGGTTGGTAAGCGGAGCAAGAGAAGTTGTCTTTAAATGACTTGATACTGTCAATATTTATAGATTGTGATTCGAAGCTCTGGCGTGCGTCCGCCGACTAGGTAATTTCCTTACCTTTTAAAGTGTGTGAAACAAAAAGTGATTTTTACAATGTGATATGGACGTGCAGGCTTCGTCATTGCCCTTCTTTATTGTTTTTCTTTAATTGTACACACGAATGACACAGGAATGTTATCCAATACGAGAATTAGCCCGATGGATAAATCTAAACTGACGTGGACTGTGTGATGTATCCATATGATCTTTTACATGATACAAAACCTTAACAGGAGATCAAAAAGCATTGATGCTTTCCGACGTATATACGGAAATCTGTCATTTTTTTATCCGCTGAAGACATAGCGTGGTTTATACGGGGTTGGTCTTGACGGGCAGTGCATCCAACATGGCGCTTTTTTACGGATCGATTACATATATATTCAGAAAGTTTGGCAGACAGCCAATTCAAGGATGAAGGTCTGGAGAAAATATTAACATCTTAACTATTTGTTGATGTCAACTGAATGGGAATAACAAGTGCGCGGTCATTTTGCTTACCTTCAATAACAGTATTTTGGGATTCCATGAAAATGCAGGACTTACCGACTGTGAAATATATTATCTTCATGGATTTTCCCCATGCTAATTAGGCCATTCCTGTCGGGGATGTTGTTTCAAACAAATAAGGTTGCTGGCTCTAGTTTAAATTTATTTTTACGTGAGCGTGAGCTTGCTATTCAGTAACATTAAAGAAACCATCATAATAGTCATAATTCTTCGAATTTACGTTGGTTGCTCAGAAGTTAGCTAGACAACTGAGCTAAGGGATGCATAGAGTCAGTTCTCACTGCGTCGACTTGTATGGCGAAAACAAAAACAATTATAAAAATTGAATAACCGGAAGTCAGTTTCAGCCATCAATTTGTTTGGGCTTATAAGAGGGTGGCGCGTGTTCCCTTTATTTAGTTATTTATAACCAGTTAAGATATAATTTTATTAAGTGGGTTAATTGATATAGCACCACTTGGGCGCCTTTCAAAAGCTCGAATGCGGGAAAAGACGTAAAGTAAATTCCCTCTCTTTTGCTGTGAGTACTGTTTTGGTTTACGTTTCTGATTGCTAAGTAGTGGACTAATTAGAGATTTGGTTTCACTTGAAAAAAAAACTGAATTCAAAGTAGAGTTATACAGTTACAGTTAAAAAGTTTTACATCGCGTTGACAGAGTAGCAGAAAACAACAAAGATTTTTCAATCCCAATCAAATATTTATTGGGGAAATAACATGGACTATTCGTTTGCCACATCTGGAATATAGAGTACAAGCTTAACGTCTGTGGTTTCAAAATGCCTACATACGTTTGCAAAGGGTCTAAATGAGAGAAGCAACGTCATTGAAAGGCCTTACATCATAAACGTCTGAATGCAGACTTTAGGAGATGGTATTATTCAGACGTGACCGCCGTTTGATGACGTCTTCGAATTCCCCACATCAACTAACCTTCCAAGGAATTCCCTCAAACTCCGAGGAGCCTAAGCCTATCTGGACGTCCATAGTCATTCATTATTGAACCGTTCAATCAGGGCGAGGAGGTCAAAAGCGCGAACTTGACAGACACATTTACTTTCAATCTCGATGCATATTTTCTTAATATATACGTTTCATGTGCATAGGACAGCGCTGTTAGGAAATGTAAATGATTCCTCACAGATAAAGAGAAACTTATGTCTGCTTCTCGACAATTTTATCTGCGGTCCTCATGATTAATTTACATAAAATTAACTGTTAGGAAAGTGCACATGTCTATATGCTCCTCATTTTTTTCAAAAAAAACACAGTAATTTCACTTATATTAAGCTGGCTTTATTTTTGCACAGTTTTTAATCGAAATTTAAAGGGCATTATTTTTAACAAAAAATATACTGAGCTAGGTTTGAGTGGTACTCATATTTCTCGAAAATCGTGCTTGCCTGTTAACACCTGCTACCATTTTCTGCAACGATTAAACACAAATATGACCTCACTTATCTGATATATTTATTTTTAACTATTGAGCATCGGAAAATAGTTTGTATTATGTGAATAATATTTATGTTATAAAAACTGTTGTGGGTACTTAAATGATTACCAACAAAACGAATGAATGTCAATCAAATTACGCAGAAATCGGGAGAGCTGAAATAATTTGTAAAAGTATACTTTCATTTTGGCATTGAATGTACCTCTATTTGAACTGCATGCAAGCGTCACCTGCACGCAGAAAAATACGACGTATTTAGGTGAATTCATCGCTGTACTTCTAGGCATTTCGGAAAAATGTTCCATTGTCTATACGCTGTTGACCTTTATAAAGAGCTTTTTCACCATTAGCCAATGAGGCTTAACTTTATTAACGCAGTCGGCAACGTTCATACCTCCTACAGACGGATTCAACCGCAGATTTGCTGGGGGCTGTTCAGCAACTTAAAAGAACGTGGCATCCTTTTTTAATATTGAACATGCACTTTTTTATAAGAATATATTTTCAGTTAACGTCGGCGGTTAATATGGAGTACAGCATGATTTTCTTTTGATCAGACATGCAAGATAGCGTACATGATCACACCCAAAAAATATTTCCCATGGCTCTTCCCAAATCCAGAAAGGCCCATATCAAATAAGGAGCGAAACATGGTTTGCGAAATGTTCAAATATAGGTTAATTCGTAAAAGATCAAGTAACATGTAGCAGCATAAAACGTGGACTTAAACCCATACATAGATGTTTGCACAAAAATAGCAAAAAAAATTCACCTAGACGACAGTAGTCGAAACGAGTACCTCATCGAACCCATATAGAAGTCGCATTTCCCAAAATACGAGCCAGTGCCACTGGCCTGCCTATCAATCCATTTGTACGCATAAACCGTAGTAGCCAAAGGCCATGCAACGTTCATGATGAAATTAAGCTTGGCTCATTAGTATATATTTGAAAACACTTTTCCGTTTCACTGAGCTTACTTAATTCTGCAAAAGCTTTTTCGTTAGGAAAATCACAGTTTTAGCTAGGTTTATTTGAAGAAATGGACATTCATTTTCGCGAAAATGATAGTAGTTTCATATCAAAGGAATTTCCTATGAAATTACGTATGACAGTACCAAACATTTTATTAATGTGCATCATACTAAGGTTTAACTACAAAATCAGTGAAAAATGTATAAAACAGAATTCTGTTTAACAGGAAATATTTGTCAATGTTCCTTTCAGACCCTAGTTATGGAAAGCATGCGGTAATTTGGCCTTCTAAGTGGATGGCTACGGTTAAGCCATTTTTACGAAGACGAATATAAGGGAACGTTCCTGATTTTTACAGGAACACATTAGTCGCATACTTTCATTTTGGAAAATCATTTTTTCTGCGATGAAGTCCTTTTCTTAGACAAGTCTACAAAGTCAACACATACGATCATATGCGGAAAAAACTTTCCCAACGAACACACAACTTCAATGTCAACTGTCGACGCCTAATGATGTGGATGGCGATCCAGTTCGATGAGCGACCAATCTGGCGATCGACGAAAGAGAACATTAACAGTATCGTGTTAATCAATATTTTCAAAGATGTATTTGTTTATAATGACATCCACGGGTGTCTTATGGATACTATTATGCTGCAAGACAATGGCCCTGCTCACCGATCAAGGAAGATATGATTGTTATTAACCTTACGACTATAATCTAATTTTTCAAGACTTCCGCCAGCCTTTCTGCATGTGGCCTGCAAAAACTTTCCATTATTCCCAATAGTCCCGACCTCAATCCATTTAAAAATATATTCGTCTTAATCAAGCGAAACTGGCTCAATCCTCCGATATACCTTTCGATGGAAAATGAATTGGCCTGAGTTCTTGATAACTATATAGACCAAACACAATTGCCAACATAGACGTATCTGTGTCCTCCCCAATTATTTTGGTAAGAATGCTAAAGGCCACTCAACAAAATACAAGTATGTTAAATATTTAGTACTGGACCTCATTTAGTCTTTATCCTATTTTCTTACACTTAGATAACGACTTTTTATCCCCAACCTGTCCTACAACCTTTTCTTGGTTTTGACAGTTTTTAGTGAAACATTCAACAGCGCATCACATAAACGCCTGATGTAAAAATTGCCGAAAATTGGAATGAGAGGAATCCTACTGGCATGGATCATTGATTTTCTTACATGGCGATCGCAAACTGAGTGCATCAGTGAGTCGAAGTCAACCCCTACATCGGTTCTCAGTTACATCTCCCAAGGCTCCGTCTTAGGGTCAGTGCTGTTCCTTATCTATTTCAACAACTGTGTCAATGACCTGAGTTGCAGCGTCATCATGTTTGCGGACGAGGTCAATATCTGGAGAGCCATCAGGTCGGACGCCGATAGGAAAGCACTTTAAGAGAGTCTCAATCGATTTAGCTGCAGGTCTGCTCGTTGGCTCTTAAACTTCAACGCTAGTAAGTGTTTGGTCTTCAGACTTCGTACTTGAAGGTCTTATGAGGTGTACGATTCCTTCCAATACCTCCTCGATGGGCACCCTCTTTCAAATGTGAACGGAAGCAGTGATTATTCTGCCCATTATTATTAGGTTTGTCGCTTTTTTATCAAAGTTATCTGGTTAAAATGCTGTGCGCTATCTAACGTGAGTGATAATATTTACTGCAACTTGGTAGATAGTAGCGTTCTTCTGGAGACTTTTCAGTTTTAGATTGCACAGACTATGACGCCGCCATCTACATTCAGCTGACGAAGTATATTTTCAGTTACTTCGAAATTATCATGCAACCAATGCGATCTTTCATAATGTCGAGAAGTTTCAAGTTAACTTAACAATATTTTGTTGTGCAGCTGTCTAAGGGGAGAAAACTACATTTACTGAGCCACTGGCCACACTTAGCTCCGAATAATTGAAAAGTTAAGCCACATGAAAATCCACCGAAGAATTCCTATGAAAAATACAGCGAATCCCAACTCCAAGTGTATACCTATTGTGTCAATGCATCTGTCTGTCTTCTGCGAAGCGCAGGTGTACGAGGTTTTCTGGAACTCGCACATAAAATTATACTAGTAATGTCTACACTTGATTCACACATTCTCAAGGGAAGCTTGATAAATACTAGCAGATCATTAGTTCTAAAAACAACCTGCCAGCGTAAACGTACTCAATAGCGTTAAGCACCTTTCCCAGTAAACGCCGTCCTTGAAATTAATTTTCTCAGTATGTCTGCCTTCCAATGCATGCGGATTGAGAAGCGTTCTAGATGACGTTGCTCGTTCTCCCAAAATTGCAGTCCTGCGAGGCACAGAGGACTGCACAGAAATAATTTGGATCACCGTCTCGTGAAAAATGGTAAGTGTCATCCTACTACGACGAACACTTCTTCTG
>JAYGXS010000007.1:12540027-12577324 GCA_036362985.1 Ligula intestinalis | reverse complement strand
TCTTGTGAGGTATTTTTAAGCAGTGTGAGTTCATCCTCCAGTGTCTCTGGAGAACATATTTTCGAAACTTGGTTCGTGAGGCAGCGGACTAGGCCTCGTTTCTGACTTAGTGGCACAAAACTGCAGAAGTTAGGTCTTCTTACGAAATACACTTCATATTACTGATCCATCAGATCTTCATCTGAGGAGGACGTCCAGAAAGGGAGGCAATGTCTGTCCTCTTTTTCCAAAGTGAAAGTTAACGCTGAGTGCACCTGATGCACTTTATCTAAGAATGTGTCAAGCTCAAGTCTTCCGTCTGCTATTATAAATATATCTTCCACATAGCGAGCACAGGCTGGAAGTCATTGTTCACCAACATTCCCCTCACATAAACCATAGAAAATTTGTGTGATGAGATTTTTAAAATTAAAAGAGTTCGTAATCGGCATGCCGATCTGAGACATGAAGCAATTACTCTTAATCTGCACGTTGAACGTGCAATTCAGCTTAAATGGCCAATTTTACCGCCAAATCGATGGGATAGCGATGGTGTAGCGATGGGATCACCGCTTGGACCTCTTTTAGCGGATACTTTCATAGGCAAAATGGAGAGCAACAAAGTTTCTCCTATCATGCAGGACCTTGCAGCCTATGCTCGCTATGTGGATGATATATGTATAATAGCAGACGGAAGACTTGAGCTTGACACATTCTTAGATAAAGTGAATCAGGTGCACTCAGCGTTAACCTTCACTTTGGAAAAAGAGGACATACAGTGCCTCCCCTTTCTAGACGTCCTCCTTAGTAGAAGATCTGCTGGATCAATAATTAGAAGTGTATTTCGTAAGCAGACCTGGACAGGGCAATACACTAACTTCCACAGTTTTGTGCCACTAAGTCAGAAACGAGGCCTAGTCCGCTGCCTCGCGAACCAAGTTTCGAGAATATGTTCTCCAGAGACACTGGAGGATGAACTCACACTGCTTAAAAATACCTTACAAGATAATGGGTTCCCCGATAAGTTCATTGATAAGTTTATGGAGAAACGTCCACCAAGACCGGAGGTACCAACGGCTGAGAAGAAAACCTTATTTCTTATATTGCCTTTTCAAGGTGATCTAGCAAGCGAACTTCTACAGCTTCGTCTAAACGCTGCAATCGCGCGTACATATCCAGTAGCAAAGTTAAGATTATTTTTCTCAAGCACTCCACTCCTTCGCCTTGAAGGCAAGTATAGGCTGCCGTTCCAGACCACATCAATGTGTATCTACAACTTAACATGCTCCTGTGTGGCAAGTTACATTTGTCGAACGATTATACGTCTATCCAAGCGCCTGCGAGAGCATCACCCTGCGTGGCTTAACAGAGGCGAAACTAAGTCGAAATCAAGCGCAATTCTGGCTTACTTGGTAGGCAGCAGTCATCGGGTAGACGCCAACCAAGCATTTAGGGTCGTCTATAAAGTTCCGGCTAAACACTCTAAGTTCCTGCGTCAGCGGATACTTGCGACGGCAGAAGCAGTCGCCATTCGCCTCACAATCCCAATTTTATGTGCGCAGAAAGCATTTGAAGCGGCCCTAATGCTCCAGTGGCCAAAAGCCTATTCAAATTCTGCCCTCACGCCTCTTACAACGCCGCGAAACAATGATGAGACAGCGGCATCAAGCATCAAAAGGCCACCAACACAGTCTCAAGACGTTGACACCTTGCGTCCTCACACAAACCAAGAAAACCCGAGACGAAGACCACTGGATGACATTAACTAATTGTCTGACTCCTTCCCCTTCCCCTCTCACCCCACCCCATTTTTCTGTCCCCAATTAAGACTAGAATCTGATCCCCTTGATCTCCCCTTGATCCTTTTACACCTCTCCCCCCTCTCTCCCCCTTGTTACTACTGATTGGTTTGCCTAAAACTTTCGTTAACTCTAACCTCCCTTATATTACTGTGTTGCCTGATGATGAATTAATCGGAAACGTTCATTCGCTTAACTTGACTTCCTTAAAAATAAGTTTAATTTTGGTTTATTATTTTTTCTATTTTGACCGAATCATATATTTATTACATAGGCTTACCAGTCGCCCACATAAGAATAGCTCACGCCTATTCCGGGCAGAATGGTTAACACTGGTCACAAAAAGGAACCTCAAGAAGAAAACAAGACTGTTGAAAACATATTCCACATATAAAAAACCCATACACTTCTCTCAATTTAAGTTAAGGTCTAAATTAATGTTGATCCTAGGTAGAGAATGGTCGCAACAAACACAGTTATAAAGACTCTGAGGTAACTTCAGCCCAATAACTCGCCTATCCCAATGGCATATCAGGAAGATTTCTTGATGAGCCTGCCGAACAGATGGCCTTCGCACCATCTTAGATCTTCCAAGGTTCGATGGAGAAGGGAAACCTGCCTACCAACTCGACCGTAGTCCACCAATGCCTTACTAATAAAAAGGGAAAGAGTTCGTCGCAAGGTAGCTCTGGAGCAATTTATCTTACCAGAGTTTTTTTGCAAAATAATAAAGAAACCAATCAAAACCAAATTAATGGGATAAACTGTGAAGAAGAGCTTACTACGCGCAGAGCGACATGGATTCACAAGTCGTCGATCTGGTCTCACTAACCTGCTCACATCCATGGAATGCTTGACGAATTCATTCAAAATGAGTTCGTTGGTCGTTGCGTGAGGTTAACAAAATGGAATTGGCCATAAAACGCGGGCTGGCTGTATCTGACGCGGGAGACCAAGTTAACTGCTACCGTGTCTGTTATTACTTTCCCGTAAAGATTTGTCGGTTTAAGGTTACAAAGAATCTGACCCTGCCAACTTTATTCGGTGGATGCAAGACAATGTTCATTATTTTTGAAGCTATTACGCAACTGAAGCGATCTCTCATTAATTCACGTAGATTCAATTAAGCTTCAAATGAGTTGTCTTAAACATGCGTGAGGTGAGAAAATTAATTTACCTGAGCCCACGGGACAATGAGGCAATGAGGAGTTGGCAAGATTAACCTCATAAAATTCCACCGAACAATTCTTTTGGAAAATAAAATGATTCCCAACTGCACGTGTTGACCTTAAGGGGCAATTCTTCTGTCTGTAAGACTGGTCTTCTGTTAAGCGCACGTGTATAAGGTCATGTCAGAGAAACTGACCTACGTCCATAAGTAGTAGTGGTATTTTGAAGTCTTACCTGAGAGGCTTAATGAGCGCAATAAACCACTGCCAAGAACAATTGCCAAACTGCTCATCTACTTTACAGCTTTCGCTATGGGTGCCTTTGTGCCGCACACTGAAAAGAACACTATCAGTTATGAGTAGCATATTTATGTCTACCTTTTCTTCACACAAACAGAAGAAATGGTTGTTAAATAAAAGTAGAGTGTCAGGACTGGTGACAACCTGACGTTGAAAATAAACTCAATAAAAATTATTCACCTTTCCGAATGAACGCATTCCTTGATAATAAATTTCTCGAGATGTTTACCTTCAAATATATAGGGATTCAATAATTATCAAGACCGTGTTGCTCTTTCCTTCAGCACGTTAATCCTGACAAGCATCCGTTGAACGATTCTGGCGTGGAAAATGGGACTATATCATCCTAGTACGAAGAGCAATCCTCCTGAAAAGCAATGGGATTCGCAACTGCGAACATAAAACTTAGGTGTAAATATGTCCTTCAGTCAGTCTTTTTTTCGGTTTTAAAAGTTTGCAAATTTTGGAATAATGTTTAAACCTACTGACGGATACTCTCGACTTCAAGTTTAACAAACCGTGAGCAATGTACATGCTGTTTAAGGAAGAGTATGGTTTCGCTTACAGTTTGAAGAAAAAGCCACCTAGTTCTTGAAAATGTTACAATGTATAAGGAGAATGCTTTATTTAATATAGACAGCATTACTTATTTACAGATTCGACGTTTTATGAATGAACACCTCAAAATTCTAAAGAAGGCCGTAATTAGAATTTCATTGAAAACCAACGGATGCCAGTTTCTTTAGTAGTAAATTTAAAGAAGGCGCTTTTCGCTTCCAAACAAGTACAAAAAAAAATATTTTCGTTATCCATAAAATACATCTTTGTATAAATAAATGCAGCTAAAATTAACGATAGATACGCAAACTATCTTACTTATTACTTTCTACAGTATACACGGTTTATTAGCGATCAGAAGAAGCTCTTTAGGCAGCCCACGTCATATCATGTTTAAAATAAATTCAGAATAGTCTGCATGACAATCAATATCAAAACCTGTGTTAATGCCGATAACCGACTGAGTGTCAATTTTCGGCAAATGTCAGCATGCCGCACGAAATCTGCCACGTTCTGTACAGTCAACATATAGTTGGATACGTTAAACATAACACACACTGGAGCGAGTTGTCACGGGGCATTGCAAAGCAGTTTTATCAAAATGGCCACTGATAAGATTGCCACTGTGTTCTGCTTTTGTTATTGTAGAACTGAGCTAAGAAGTAAACAAATATTTACAAATTTGTTGCCGTTATGAATAGAAAAGTTATCTCTTTCATTTATAACAGGAGACGCATTCCATAATTTTTAGGACAGTCAAAAAAAACTGGCGAAAATTTTCATTCTGACATTGACTTAATTTAAACAAATAACGACGCAAAATACATACTTATATTATTTTTCTGGAGGTAACTAGTTAAAGACAAATTCGGAATCAATCTTAGGCATATCGTGTCGTGAATTTTGTTGTGGATGTTCATGTTTCTTTGCAATCGGTTGGCATGTTTAGGTGGTTCTGAAACTATGACATACACAGGTGTCTGCATGCAAAGACATGTTTAAATCTCCCTATTTATATATAAAGCTTCAAATATATAGCTTATTTTGAGAGGTTTGGTAAGCGCGTATAAAAAAAATCATCACTTATGGTCCATCGACTGAAGCCAAGGAAAATTCTATAGTCTTAAATAGCCTTTCAGGGACGATCTACACGTTCACGTTATCAAAATCCGAAAACAAATTACAAAGTAATATGGCAATGTGACAATTACATTTACATATATTAGTCACTGATCGGCATGCCGGCACTAGAGCTTAATAGATATATAACAGTGTGAGCTCCGAATGGGCTTAATCAAGCGAAAATATGGGAGTTTTAATCCAACGTTAGTCAATCTATACAAAAGCGAAAGAAAAACTCAGGCAAATCTCGTGAAAACCTGTTGGAAAACATATTCAAAATTTGGCCTGTTCGGTAACAGCTATACATTAAATTGCACACATTATGGAATCGTTTGTATCCGACAATTATATCAAAGAATGATTTTCCAACGTACTTTTACTCGAGCTGCGTTATTAACTCGGCGGTTTTGCATAGCTCAGACGTTACCGAATACATGTTGTGTATAATTTCAGGAAAACATCTTTCTACTTATGATTGTTTGAAGGCCAACAGAACACTTGGCAGCTGAAGCACATTGGCGGTTTCCACTGTTTGCTGGTTGTCTATTCATATTTTTTCACCATCGAAGTCGACTTACTTACGAGTGAATCTATACATCCTTTATGTCTGCTACCCGGCTGACTTCTAGGCAATCGACCTACAATCGTAAAGTAACGATTATTTTGATGGCCTCCTTAACGCATTTGAATAGCAAACCAACGCCCACGTGAAATATATTTCAAACTACAGTGTACGGCTTTATTTTTCCAAATAACAACAACTTTGACATCTGTATAATACTAAGGATAGGGAAAATCAATGAATTTAATTAACTTCAGAGCTTTTTAATTCTGGTCTTCTTGTGGAACTTCTAAATACTGTTATTGCATTCAAGCAAAAATCAGCGTGCATATATATTTCCCATTCAATTTCCATCAACTCTTACACAAGAAAAGCACTTTTTCTCCAAACAAGATTTCGTGGCATTTTCCCTCTGCCGTATGCCCGGCTCATGTATGTAATCGATGTGCTAAACAGCGCCATTCTGGATATGCAGTCCGTCCAGATCGACCTTGAGGATATAAAGCAATCCGATAAAATTGTACAGAATGACAGAAATCCGGAGATACGAAGTAAAAATCAATAATTCTACATGCCTTCTCAAGGCTTGATATTCCGTGCCGAAATAATACAAACACATATATCAGTTCACCTTGATGTATTTTGGCATTTAAGCCAGATTAACTTTATCATGGATGTTGTGCTCAACAAAACTTAAAATTCTCCTGCAAACCTACAACTTATATGTAGCTATTCCACTGACTTTGACGGCTGTGCATAGTTTTATTTAAGCAGTTTTACATAGGAGATGTCAATTAATTTTTTTGCGCACCTTTGTCTCTTGTTAACGAATATCTCACGTACAAATTCGGTTGACCAGATAATATCACGCTATGGACGCATAAATGGACATATTTGAACAGATAAGCACCGTGCCTATGGTACAAAACTGTACAATTAATGCTCTTTCCTTCAGAAGTATCAATCACAACGCATTGAGAGATATCCTGTAACCTTCGCATCATATAACCAAAAATAAAACGAGGGAACTACTTACGTCAGCTCTTGCACATGTAGTGTATAAGGTTCCGCTTGCATAAAAGCATTTGTCGATCAAATATATTATTGGATGGCCACGACTTATTTCTTATTGAAAAGTATATTTAGCAATTCGATTTACTTGGCTAGCACAATTGCATGCGATGCAGTATTTACACAACTGAAAAGCGTATGTGTTACAAATCGTGTTTGTCATGACTCCCACTTAGCTAGATGGAGGAAAAGGGCAAGGCAGAAATTAAGATAGACCTTGGGGATTGGCCAAAGCACGGGTACGTTAATATAAATCTGTCTTTACGAGCACGGAGTGAACAACTGTCTCAACAGACAGTGGTGGCAAAATGCGATCGCCACTTGGCGTCCAGATTAACAACGGAAGCGGCATCGTATGCATTGGCGTTCTGTACCAATAGAGCGCCAAATGCGCTAGCCGTTTATTCAATATCCGGCTCATAATAGCATCCACTGGCGTAGGCCCTTGGCGAAGAATGTTACCGGTGTCCGGTTTTGTGAGGATGGACAAGCTTATCCGTATGGACAAGGTGCGCAACCGTACGACTTGACTCTGATCCTGTGCAGGCTACCATGTCCGTACGTGTCCCCTTTTTACCGGTGCCTGGTTGTTGCTCAACTGGCGGAAACACAAGAGTATATGGCCGTAGATATTGTCTCCAGCGGGAATGTGTATTGCCCTCTAAAAAAGCAGGAGATGAGGGTCCATAAAAAGTGCCCATAAGTGTGCCGGTGGAAAAGTGCTCGCAATGTCGATCTTTAGTCGTCGTATTGGAGGCTGATTCTTGGCATCGCTCGCATATAGGCAAAGAAAGCTATATCGGGTCGACTTTCATTGATGCCGTTAAGGCAACAGGGCTTTTGGTGTGTTCGTCAACATTCCTGAGTACTAAACTTTAGGATATCCATTTTCCTAAAGCGTGTTTCGCAGTTTTTGCAGTTTTGCTTCGATAGCTAAAGGAGAACTAATTCGTCCCTCTATAGCTCCGAATCCATGAATTAAACATAATTTTCCATGAAGTTCAAGAAGAATGGGAAGATAGATTTATAGATATTTTACAGAGGTTTTCTTTCAGAATATTCTATGCTGTAGGGAAACAATATTTTTCCCTAACTCTCTGACCAAATTTGTGATTAAATGGGAAACGCTTGATTGACGAGCAGGTAAGGCATGCAAATGTGTGATGAATGCTTGATGAAATCTAAAGTAAAGCCATGTAAAGAAGAGCGTAAATAACGTGAAATAAAGCAAAACAAAGCTAGAAGACTATGACACTAATTAATTGAACCAAAATGAAAGCTGCTTAACCAACGGTAACATACATAAGCATAATACCGGCTAAAATGATAAGAGCAACTCCTATAACCATTTGGTGGCCCACTCCGAATTACTCTTCGCCATAAGCTGCACGGCCAGGGCCAAACGTGAATATATATGCCTCAGTCGAGATCCCTTGTTCTTCCTTGAGCGGGTGGTTACCTTAAGGGCAGTCCTAAACAACTGATTTTATGCAGCACCACCCAGTCACTCTCACACCACACAAATAATCAGGTAACACTCAGCACAACGGGAACTGCCGTGCAAGCTGCGAACAGGCTTAGGAGTATAACAGGCTATTCAGGTAAGTAACACAACCAATTCTATTTAGTGATTAGGTGATTTGACAGAATGGGTTAACTTGAATTAACCCAAATGTGAAAAACTTTAGGCGTATTGGTGTGGGGACTTACCGAAAGCCAACGCTCTAACCACTGAGCATCAAACACCCCACCTCACACCAGCAGTTTAGTCACACCTTGGTCAATATTACCCACCCAACTTTACTGCTCGTATGGAATCCGCCAATACGGAACACCAAGCAGTTCACTTAGATTTATCGTGCTACTGAATATTTGTTGTAATTTTATTTCGTATACCTAACATACGGCCAAATTTTATGCACGTTGTCTAGCATGGCATTCTTTAAATCAACTATGTTTGACAATGTGCGATCATCTTGCCGGCAAAAGTGACCAAGCTTGGCCACGGTAAAGTTTTTAATATCATTGCGTGTGTTAGACAAATTTAAAGACTACAGTTGGCAGATCTCTTGATGATCTGTATGTTCAAATCTACCTTATGCCGCTGATTATTTGTACAGTTGGGTTAACTAAATATGTATCAGTATTAGTTTATTGAGGGAAAGAGAGGCGAACGCCTTTGAACTGCCTGTTGTTAAAAAGATGATTGGGAATAAATAAATACAAAGAAAATTTTAAAATTTACGTCCATTAAATGTTCCGGGAAGACACCAAATTCAAATCTTAACAAAATATGACAGAAAAATATAACTATTTAGAAATCACGAGTGGTTTAAATTGATGCAGTGTATGCATCCGTGTTGGGCATCGGAAAGGAGGTAAAGTTGCTCGAAGAACCGCATCAACGCCCTCTTAATGATCTTTTCCATGGTTTTGCAACAAATTGACTTCAGGTTCACCGGGCTGTAATTATTTGCGGACGCTTGCCTTCCACTTTTGGAAAGTGGGTTGTTCGTCGCTGTAAATATTTCATAAAGATAAATGGGCCTTCACTAATGGGTACGTAAGTCAAGAGTTCAATTCGAATATTGATTAGCTCAAGAGATGGAACCAACAACTGCTCAGGGACCAGCATAATGTATAGGCAGTAATAAATAACTGAAAAAGTCAAACTGCCTGCAATGGCCATTTCTTCAATTTGTGCGTCAACATACAGCTATACCGATCCTCAGGTGCTGCTCCACATGAGGCTGGGACCCACGATTTTTTCAGCTTACAGTTAAACCTTTTATCTACAGCACCAAAGGTTCCTTATCTTGCAAGTATCGACTGCGCAGCTTTTATCGATGATTGTGCGGCTGCTGAATCTGGCTGCACAGCGAATCCCATGGCCCTACAGACCAAATGAGTTCAGTAACCGATCGATGCATTTAAAAGTCAACCGATTGCTATAGTCTACATTCAATGGTGGCAATAGCACGAAAATGTGGGACAGTGATTCTACCTACACAAGCAATTTTCCGCGGCGCTGTTGACAACGGGCTGCCACATGCTGCAACAAAACCGCAGCAAACGCTGAGGCAAGCCGTAGCAGACACTGAAGTAAGCTGGGCAAGTAGCACAAAAGATCCAACAAGCCAAAGCAATGCAGCCAACTATCGCGAATGGAAACAGGAGTGAAAGCAGCGTTGCGCGGAATCTTACCCCAGTGCCTCACCGCTCCGACCTTTGTCTCCAGCATAAAGAAAAAAACAATAAAAACGAGGTTGATTAGGTGGGGGTGGGAAGTGGCCCGCGGAATATCCACTGGGCATGCAGACATTTGAGTCCACCATATCAGTAGGTAGGATCTCAGTCGGCAAACTTTTCAAAACATGGTTTTTAGGTACATTCATATTTATTGTAGTGAGGAGGAAAGCGCGCCAATGTCTACCTCACCTTCTCCCACACCAACTGCTGTGCGGACACCTGGAGTACGGCCTAAGATCCAGCGGTAGCGCAAACGCACTCACCAACGGAAATCAGAATCGATAAACACTGCCTGCAATTACCAGGCCAAATGGACAATGATTTGCTGATTTTTGGCATTACATTTGCAGAAAAACGTTGATTTCTAGAAGCGTACGAACAGCCCTGCACGAGGCCTGAGCCTGCAGCCACATCCCATAATATTTTGACATTTGGCGTCCCTGAGCAGTGCTCAAGAGGAAATAGAGGGCAATAAAAACAGTCTGATGTACCTGGGTTCGTTTGACATGAGCAAAATCAAAACCAAGAAAGAAGGTTTAAAAGGAGATAAAGTGGGTTAGGTGATGAATGGATAAAATGAAAGAGAGAGAGAGTGACAGTAAAGGGACAGTAGGTGAGAAAGAGAGAAAACAGCGACGTTAACGACGTGCGAACGAGGCGAGAGATTAAGAACAAGCATTAAAGAACACTAAGAGAGGGCAATGAGAACAAAAAGCCAGCTAATCTAGCATTGGAGAAACTTCAGAGACTACTGAGGCTTGCGTTTGTGCTATAATGCTGAGGCGGATGCACCACTATTGTACAACTAACGGGAGTGCGGTAATTGTGCAATGGTGGAGTAGCGATGCTACTATTAAAGCATGCTAATGAGTTGTAGTTTACACACCATTGCAAGGTATTTGAGTGCAAGATATAAGTAGGCATCGTCAGCAAGAACAGCCTCCACTTACCTGATGGGTACTTACCTAGGGTTGCCAGGGAACTTGAAGGCGCAACCTGGTTTGTAGGCAGTGAGGGCATTAATGAGTAGGGCTGGAGCTGGTGGTGGGGGGTGGGAAGTGCTGGGTGTGTCGACATCACGGTCAATGCCGCTGACATTAATGCGCTTGACATCTAGTAGGCTCATGCGATAAGCGAATGTCCGGAGGCAGTGTGGACAGTGAAGGCTGCGGCCTCGTCTGTGTTGGTACTTCATGCACAAGGTCACCCGTCTATGTGCAATGCATTTGCACGTGACTGCCAATGCCGAATAGTGAGATAAATGAGTGGGCATATTACGTCCTCAGAGGTGGAAGAGGGTAGGGCGTGGTGATGAGGGTTGTGACAGGCTGTGTTGCTTCCGACGGGGTGGAATAAGTTTCACGTTTGGTGGAACCGGTTGATGATGGCAGTGTTGCCGTTGAGGTGGAGCGCAGATAATGGTCCAGAAGAAGAGGATGTGATCACT
Organism: Ligula intestinalis; assembly: GCA_036362985.1. NCBI lineage: Eukaryota > Metazoa > Platyhelminthes > Cestoda > Diphyllobothriidea > Diphyllobothriidae > Ligula > Ligula intestinalis. The sequence goes on along the minus strand of JAYGXS010000007.1, from coordinate 12,566,068 downwards.
GGAACACGATTTTTATTTTTCCTCCGTTTCGGATTCCGTCAGGAAACCTTAATCATAGGTCACAGTCACGGTCATGCGCAGATATGGTTAAGACATAAAGAGGTAATTTGCGTGGGTGTGTGTGTGTATGTGTGTTTGTGCGTGTGTGTGTGATAAATATTCACTTCTGTAGCCACTGCTTGGGACTTAATTCATGCTTGACACTCGCGTTTGACTTACTTATTGCCTGAGTATTGCGTAACAACTATGCCCAATGTCGTCCAAATTGTTGCCCTTCCCAGCCCTTCCCACATGTTTGATTCTCTTTTTCAGGACAATTCTCAGTACACCGTGTGTGAATGCCAGAGAGAAGGGTCCGTAGGATTACTTGACGCCGTAGACGTGGAGGTCATCGGAGAAGTGGTTCATTGCTTCCGGAGGTGCCGACAAGGCCAGTACGTGCGTTGAAGGTGCGTTGGCAGTGCGGATGTCTTGCACGGTGGCAGTGTGCGTCCATTGATGAAAAGACGTGCGAACCAACCCTTTTGCCTAAACGGTGGTAATCCACTACGCCAGTTTTTACCATTCCTCACCACACAAACCGGCCCTGCTCTAGTTCCTTCCAAGTTTACCCTGCTGATTTTTAGACCATTCAATGAGTGTACTTATAGCGCCTCCTTTGTTCACCTTTGCGACAAGCACTTACAGCGATATCACCATCGCTTGGTGATCCTCCATCCATACCACTGGACCGCTCCAGCGCAATTGACCTGTATGCTGAGCATGCCTGTTTTCTCCTGGACTACCACGTCTTAAATAATTTTCTGCAATCGTGTAATCAGTGTCGAGCAGAGACAAGTGAGGCCAAAATGGTTGAGCATCCGCGATTGGTTGGCGTAGGCGGTCCAGGTCTTCGCCCCGTATTGTGAGCAAGACAGCCTTGGACATCTTTACAGTTTTGCAGCAATGTATATCAGCAATAGTCCTCGATGATTGCCACAGCGATGCCTATTCTCCTTTTGATTGTAGAGTTGGACAATTGTGGGGAAGTTGTCCTTACCGCTACATCTCCTGGATGAGGGTGGTGAGATGAGATATTATTTGGTGGCCGCCATATATGTTAGTCTCCGCAGGGATCCCATGGGAACCGGGTGGCTTCCCACTGGGCAGTTGCTGCATAGCCCTGATGCTTCTCTCAGGGGTGGGTATGAAATCAAGATCAGCGTTGTTTTTAACCTGCGGCTGACGGCTACTGGCTTCAGAGGTAGAAGAGGGTCGGTTCAGTAGGCTTAAGACGCGCTCAGCTAAACGTTTTAAAAATGTGTGTCTTCTCATTGAGGAGAATGTTTCCGTCAGCGCTGAGAATAGGCGCTTTACCGTAAACAGTATATATTTCAGCGGAGATGTTCATAAATTCGTTGCGGTCAATGTTGCCTTAGATTTCCTCCCCCATTGGAGCCATCCAAGCATCATGCATTGCCTGCAGCCGCTGCTGCATGGGACGATGACTTTTGTAGAAGGCTGCTTTTGTGGCGTCGGTAGGGCGATCAACGTACGCTTTGCGCAGGTGATTGTTCTCCATGGTGAAATTGTCGACTGCCGCATGGTTTTCGATCCAACAGTCCTGGTTTGAGCGGGGCGCGTGGCCAATGATGTATAAGAACGGATTTGCAATTAATGACACCAGAAATTTATAGTAAACTAGCGCGGAAGCCCGGCTTCGCCTTGGCTTCCTTACACATTTTTGTCATTTATGGAGGAAAAAGGTAAGTGTCTTATGCAGTAAAACCTTGTGAAACAATCAATACCTACGAAGGATAAGCAAACAGTAATGTAAAATGGTATTGAAAGACGGAAAACTGTAACTGTGGCACCGGAGATAGTGATGTGTGTAACCATTAAAGGAGAACGTGGTAGATGGCAAAGGGGAGCAGTAGGGAGGACACACGTAAAAGTATTAATGGCAAGGACGGAGGCAGAGTAAAATTGTGAGGAAGGATAAAAGAGCCGAATGTTGAGTGAATAAGGAATTAAAGGAGGTACGGTCATAAGTGGGGGTACTAGGAGGAGGCATAAGGAAGTGGAATATATAACCGTCAGAACAACGCTTGATGGTAAACAACATTCTTCGAAATCATATTAGGTGCCAGACGTGTAAATTCAGTTTTGAACCAACTCGACATGTGGCAACGTAGAGTAGGCCGTGGGAAACACACGAATTCTTCAAGGTGAAGTCTAGCTACCTTGAATGTTTGACCTTGGGACTGTTGATGAACATTGAAAAGCAAACCTTCACGGGAAACTACAGTCACCGGAAATGGGAGGCAGTATCGGACGGGATGATGGAAACGCGGGAAATGTAAACGATTTCATCTTTTGCACAACCGCTTATAATGTTGGCCTCTTACAGATAGCTCATCAGACGCTGGACAGTCAACCTAGTGCCATTGCATAGCCGTTGGCGTCCAGATTTCTCATGAGCATAATCGGCGTGCCAAATTTCCGAATCAGCTTATGGGAAGGGACGCAAGGTATTTTCAAACTGTTCAGGAATTCAGTTGGACAATTAACGCAATCTGTTGGGTTCAACTGTTGTATCCTAGAATTTGTTCAGTTTTTGCCACACCTGGCAGAAGGTGGGTGAGTCTCTCGTTGTTGGCATTGACTAATTTGTTTGTGGGGGCCAGAATATCAGGTTCGTAGAGCCCCTCAGCGTGTAAGAAAGTGTTTGGAGGTTAGGGAACACCTTTTCTCTTATGTCTTCGACACTGCTTCCAAATTTGCAACAAAAGCAAGGGGGATGCGTCCAGTTGCATCGGTTTCGATTTTAGCTTCACCAATCTTCAAGATATTAGTGGAGAACTCGCCTGACTCGTGGTCAGATTGAGGTGCACTCTCATATTGGTTTTGAATTCCAATGGTTTTACCGCAGACCATAACGGTAAATATTTCAGGCAGGACTTCACCTTATCATCTCACGTAAACCTTTGAATTGCAGGTAGATTCTGACGAAAATCGCCAGGTAAAACCATATTGATGCCATCAAACGGAGCGGTCTTTTCTGTAATATCACACAGAGTTCTATCCAGAGCTTCCAGTACAATTCTTTTTGCCATTGTGCACTTGTCCCAAATTATTTTTGAGCAACGCTTCAGCAATTCACCTGAACCACTGCCTGTGCTTATTTGGCCTTTTGCAGTTCCATCGTCGGCTAACCTAAGGGAAGCTTGAAAGTACTGTGAGCAGTTCCACCGCCAGGAAGCAACGTCGCTGCATTACCAGCCGATTCAACAACCAAACCGATTATGCTGTCGTTGCGCAGTTGGGCAAGGAGCAACTTCAGGACGAAAGTTTTGCCAATTTCATCAGAAGCATCCAAAAAGAAAACGTTGGTACCACTACTGCAACCATGGACACCGTCCAGAGTAGTGTTGAATGCGTGCAGTTGGGTGACCAGGAGCCTTGGTTTGTTCAGTGTGACTGACATACGGACAGGCGCGCATGCCTGCCTGCGCGTGCGAGTCTGTGACACCAGCCGTGTGACTGTCATACGGACAGGCGCGCATGCCTGCCTGAGCGTGCGAGGCTGTGACGCCAGCCGTGTGACTGTCATATGGACAGGCGCGCAGGCCTGCCTAAGCGTGCGAGGCTGTCATGCCAGTCAATCAAAAACGGAATAGGAACCGCACAAAGCTACAAGCTCTCTTTTATTAAGTATACAGATAATAATATTATTAAGCAAATTTTTGATGTCCCTTTTGAAATATGTATGCAACTATAGCCTACATAAAGTACATAACATAAATATTATCATATAAAAAAGTTCAGTAGCATATACACATGTACGCATTGTCGACCTGACAATCGTAGCAAAAATGGTCAAATAGCAGTTATGAATTGCGTATGCGTGTTAGCGGAACACTTGAAACTTATGACCTATTGTTGGCCGTGGGGGAGAAATTGAGGTCGACCCTCGTCGCGTTTCTTTCCTGATTATTGTACATTCGGTGCGCTTGAAGCTATCGCAGCGCACCAAACGCCATGTCCTCGAGGGATGCCACCTAGCGGTTAACTGAGACACCACAGTCAGTCCAGTTAGTTGTGCTGTGTGGTGGTCAGCGGGTGTAGTGTCTAAAGCAATGGCTCCTTCTTAAAATAGCCTTTTTGGTGCTCTCTGTTGGGATGATACCAAGCGAGACCTGTTTTTTGGTACACGCGTTGATTGTTGTTCACGCCAGCCGTCTGTGCCCCCCCCACTTATCCGACACTCATGACTCTGTCTTGACGATGGTCCCGGGGCCGTGTGGTCAGAAAGTGCGCTAAACCAGGCGTGTTTGCCTTAAATATATCCAGCTACAGCCAGCACGTGCTTTAACTGGCTGAAGCTCCTAATGGATATCGTCCAAATCTACGGTAAACGATCGGTATGTTCCAACACTGCTTTCCTGTGTATATGAACGGTATGTGTACATAGAGGTTGTGCTTCAATGTTTCCGTCGAGTTCGTCATTATTAATTCTTCTGATAGTTCCTTCCAGGCAGCGATTACTTGCTGTGAAAATGAATGGCCGTAGTCATCCTGATGGAAGAAGGTCCGTCAGAGTTTTCGGAAATTCGCACAAATATTACTTTATGTGGTATTTGCGAAGAAGTAATCAAGTTGCAAGGCGCACTGCCAATTCTTCGTGATCCGATATGTCTATGTGACCTCAGCTTTTATACGTCTTTACTAAAAAGGGAAAACGTCCAGCGCCTCAATACTGCATTGGGAACATGAGGACTTTAGGTCAGTCAGAATTTTTGTTGTTCTCGTTCTGTCGCTTAACGAATACGTGTTGCCCTGTAAGAACCACTCCCGCCACGACTAGGCTCCATATTTCAGACGTGAACGACTAAATGTTGTGTGTAATGTATCGAAAATTTCCTTCTGAAAATTGACTCATTCGTTTGATGGCCAAGAGAACACTTGTTACTCTGTTGGCGGATATAACATATTTGCGGTCACTGCCGCTTGCCGGTTGGCTATTTATCTGATTTCCCCATCCAAGAGGACGTACTGACGACCGACTCTACATACCCTTATATCATTTGTGTCATGAGACAGTAAGGGTCACGCATTTTGTTTTTATTCCACCCTTTAATGGCATTTGAGTTCGTAGGAGTTTCAACAGTATGCTTCTATGTAGTTTGTAAAGTCGTATAAAGCAGTAAGTGTACTCCATAACAAAATATATCGCGCAGACGACAGTTGTCGAAGCAAACGATTATGTTAAGCAACTAATCAGCTAGCAACTGCCCTTCTTGGTGGAAGCATGTCCGCATTGACGCTTTGCGAATAGTTTTGCTGTGTTTTGGAAAGTTGCACCTGCAGCCCATTAAGCCATATAAAATCTGTCATGTTTCCTCAAAACGCCATAATGTGTTCCAATACCAACGCAGGGACCCTAAATTGTTTGTGGTATTGATATCGTTTGTGTGCGCCTGGAATGCCGAGCATTTTGAAAACATCGGTGACATCTAGTAACTCATTGTGAAAACCAGGGAAATCCAGGGTGATTATATTTGCTCCATGGGCATATATACATATATTGCAGTTGTGCTTATTTGAAAATTGAAAGACAAATAATTTTCTTAGTAGAGTAGTCTCTTTCCTTGACAAGACGTTGTGGCTTAGCACAGGTACACTAGCATGCAATTTTTGATTCAACTACACAGTGTAAATGCAGTTATGCAACTTCATATAATTCCAATTCATCCTTCTGCTTTCTCCTGACGTTTGAGACGTTCTGCAGGGATAGAGCCTAGTGGAATATGAAAATAATACTGTGCAAAAGTAGACAAATAATCTACGCATATACTCGCCTTGAAAGTAATGGTTTTTTCCTGGGAATCAATTATAAAGCAAAATTTTCATAAATTCGATTATTTTTAAGAAGTTTGGTAACTTTAAAGATTATTTCTGCAGCGACTCACTTTGCGCACATATTGGAGCTTGGACGGATTCTGATGACGATGTCGTTCTTTCGCACAGCCAAAGACAGGCGTGTATCCCTACCCCTGTCTGGCCAATGCCCTGTCAAAGTTGACTGACATCAAGACCGCTATGGGCCCATGGTGTTGGGTCCCACGCTCATTTATCTTTTGTGACGAAATTCGGTTTTGGTTACACGCTTGTCCGTGAGTAAACATAACCCTAAATATTGCCAACTTATTTTTTAGCGAATTGTTTACGTTTATTTATGTGAAACATGTAATTCTTAAGACTTTATGTGGTAAAGCGAGATAAATTTTTAGATTTGAATGAGCAAGCGTCTGATTCTACCATTGGTTTGACGGTTTATCTACCGACGATATTTGTGGTAGATATTTTTGCGTTTTCGGAGTGTGATTCTGCAGCTAATCCAGCTTCACTGTGGTTATTCTACTTTTAATTTTCCATCTTCTCTTCATAAAATTTCTTAACAATTGGTTGGTAAATACAAGCGGCAAATATAAGTGAGTATTTTCAACGATATACCTGTCATACGGGTTTAGGGTATGAGCGTTGGCTAGTTTAAAAAATGTCCATGCTTGGCTCAGTGATTTTCAGCATACAATTGTGAATTACTCCATAGTATCCGTAAAGCAAAACTGCATCACATTTTAATCGAACTGAGGCAATGATGGGCAGCATAGGTTTAATGAACCGATGTCATTAATTTATTCAGTGTTCTCATATTCACATATGTCTACTTGCCGATTTCTCTAAATGGTATCAGATCATACCAAGGCAGATTCAAAGGCCAATTTTACGTTATTCTCCAGTGCCACAATTTTCTCTAGACCTCGCTTTCTAGAATTAAACGAGAAAAGCACAAATTTTGCCCCAAAGCAATAGTTTTTGCAGTAAATGATCAGAATTAGCGGGTAAGAAAACTACATTGTTTGAATTTCTTGAAGTACAAATAATATCTACCTAAGACGGTAAACTGCTATATTGTTTGCAAATCTTGGACAATATCAGCTCAATACCTCTGTCCTACGACACATATAGTATAAGTTTATTTTACGTTCTGCTTTTTATTTAGTTCTTTTCCTTTAAGTTAAGTTTATTTTAGTTGTCAATTCGGATAGTTTTGTGTAGATCAGCTTAGTTTCTGTACCCTAATGAAAGATATAACGGTAAGAAACTTACTTTTAGCTAATTTTGGTGTTTTCTTTCTAACATAAAACGAATATGTAAGTAATTCACTGAATAATAAGCGAACCACTAAACGTATCTAAAACTTACAAAGCCAAAATGTAATCTGAGTTGACCCAGTTGTCAAAAAAACTCGAGGCGTTTTGCGGGACTTTAACCCGCGCAGCAGAGAAGACCGTTGCCGGAGGTCAGTGCTCTAACCACTGAGCTACAAACGCCCCAGCTCGCACAATACTACGAGCTACGCCTACGCAGGCTGTGCAAAATCATTAGTTTTACCATTGAAAACAAGTTTCTGACTGCGCCGGCATCAATGTTCGCCGGACGAACACAAAATATATTCCAATCTTAATCATCAGGCAATTCAAGCAAGCTTTCATAACTTGAATTTATTTTAATTAAAATTCACATAAGTTGGCTTGCACCTGCGAAAGGGGATATAATGAGTTTGCCTTGAAGCATGTGACTACAGACCGATGACGGTTAGCCAGAAAAAAATTCACCAACTAATTCTCGTGGTAAACAACCTAAATTTACGACTAGAGGCGTAGAACTTACAGGTCAACGTATCCGTCTGTTATACCGGTCTACTGCAGCACACACGTGCATGAAGTCAGGCCAGAGAAACCGACGACGTCCATATTTTAGCAGTGGTGTTTTCCAGGCTGACATCAAAGTCAAAGTGAGTGGCATGTACTACTAGTAAGAGCAATTTTACATTTGCTTGTCTGTTTAACTGCTTTCGCTATGGGATCTTCTATGCTGCTTACCGAAAACACCACATTTGGCCATGGGTAGTATATTTCTACCTACATTTCCATCACAAAATAAGATGCGAAGTTTTATTAATAAAGTTAGATGTAATTCAATGTTCAACAAGACTGCCTTTGCTATCATGATATTTATTCTCAGAGTGAAAAGTGACTGCAAACGAACCCGCGGGATTGCAGTAGTTTGAAGAATGGGATAACGCGTCGAAAGTTTCCCGTACAAATGCCTGAAATGGAAGGCCTTACCAGTGACTGCCTTCGGCAGTCAGACCAGTCTCCTGCTAAAAGCGCATACAGGTGCTCGCGTCAAAGCAATATTTTAAAGTCCACCTTTCATTAGTGCTGCTTTCTATGTTGGCCAGTTGGCTTAGAACTGCGACCGAAACGATTGTCTATTTGGCAACGTTAACCATAGATCTTTCTGAACTGTATATCTAAATGAGCAGCTTTAGATTTGGTTATATGTCTCTTTTATAAAACAAGTGAAGGTTTTTTTTCGTTATATTCATTGGTATTCTGCCTGAAAACTGTTGTGCGTTTAGGCGCATTCTGCTTAAGCCAGAATAATACGCCAAGCTTCAAACAATTGTACGAGTAATGCAGCCAAACTTTTTAGTAAAACAGCGTATTTTTCAAAAAAAAAGATTGCTTGTGCATTTACCTCTGGCATTTAGGTTAATAATTATATATTATTTCAATGTACCCGGATGAAACTACGAACAAGCAAATAACAGGATGAAGTGCCAGCCTACACCATGCCATTAAGTTTATACAACAAGAACCGATATTCACAATGTTGCCAGTTTACGATGGAGTCTGAAAGCAACAACTAACTGCCGTTCCTAGACTTTGTCGTCTATCGAAAACCCAATAGAAGCCTACTAACTACGGTGTATAGGAAGGCCGCCAATACGCGCCAAATTCTAAGCTACCATAACAAACGCTAGGCATGCCACAAACGCAGTTGTGTTCGAACACTATAAAAAACGGGCAGAAATACACTCCAGCGGGCCACAGGATGGGAAGTTTGAATAACGATACCTCCAGCGTCTATTCCTGCTCAACGGGTATCCTCGAGATTTTATCGAACGCAGCAGACAGGTCTGATCAAATGGAGAGCTGGCAGCCGAGCAACCGAAATTATGGCGTGCGCTACCATACATAGACGGCGTTTCGGAGGCAGTCTCCTGTCTATTAAAACCCTTGGGAATCGGCATTGCCCACCGACCAGAGGCAACAATTCGAAATATCGTCATGCGACCAAAGGAACCCGTGCTCCTAGGTGAAACCGCATGCGTCATTTACCGGATCAAATATGATTCCTGCGCGGTCGACTGTGTCGGATAGAATGGGAAGCGGTTGCTTACCCTGATGGCAGAACACAGCAGGCCTGTAGATAGGATGCAGTGACTTTCGTTGGTGGAGGAACACTGTGTAAATTTCGGACACAAATGCGCCTTCCAGAATGCCGAAATTCTGGGTCGAGGAAATGACCGTATGGTCAGGCAGATAATCAGGGCCTGGCACACGGGGACATCCTCCATTAATCGTTGCGTGGCTCTTCCCACAGTCTACCAAGCCCTCCGAAAGAAGCTTAATGAATGGAAACGTGGACTTGAAATAAGACAGCATTTAAATCCGGGCCCTCGTGAGCCCATGGTGGACACAAAGTAGCCGCAACAAAATCGGATGGTGAAATTATCAGCTAAGCCGCTTCAGCCACTCATCTTGTAGGTGCGAAAGCAGCTGGACGTGTGAATACAAGTACGAACACCACCCTAGGACGGCAACTTAGATCAATGACAGTGGCACAGGCGCGAACAGCAGAATCCGATGGGAGACCCCTTGACTGACACTAATCCGCCTCAAGGCGTCAACGATTGAGCATCCCTCCCATGTCCCGGCCCCTCTTCCTTTGCATTGGCTTAAAGACTTTTGACCATAATTTTCACCTATTATAAATACTTTGAGGCGCGGTACAACCCCTTCCTCTTATGACGGAAGCCTGTACGCTTTTGAAACGTCAGGAAAGTAAAAATATGGCTCCCGTGATCGCCTATTCTTCTCATTTATGTTAATGGACGCGGAGCGCTTCTGTCAGCACGACGTTGGGAAATATTGGCCCTTCGTTTTTCTTCAACGTACGCGCAGATATAATACCTCCACAGAGGTCTTGAAAATCAGGTACTCCCGAAAAGCCTGTCTTTCAAGCCACCGGCGAACACAAATCTGGCAAAACGGTGGGTGACAGATCGTGGCAGGCGAATGATTCCGGCACTCCACCAGGACTGTCATTTTCGACTGCGCGTATACAATGGGGTTTTGAGCCAGGCAATCATAAAGTGCACCGAACTTATCGGAGAGGATGAAGTCATGGTGGTGTGACAGGTGATCACCAAACTGTCCAGAGATCTACGAACGAAAGGAGTTCGAGGTTGGGCACCACCGAGATTTGAACCCGGGACCTTCGGTCATTGGGTTAGAGACGCTGCCTCTAGTCCACGGGTCCCCTGCTTTGTCGGTGCCAACCCTCGAGATTGCGTATGGCTGGCTGTTGACGGCTAATAAGCCAGAAATGGCCATTCCGGTCTCCCTCGTGGGCTTTTCAGGTAACAAGACTTATTAATATTCCTGCTTAATTACGACTTTATCATTTAGATTAAGAGGAGGTATATATTTCACCTAGTCGATGCTCTTTAGCCATTTCGTGCGAACCATGTCTATATACTTTGATTGCTGAGCCTCATGCACCCTGGTGCAACGTAGAACGTGTTGAATGAAGTGGAAATGAGAGCCAGGTCTCGTAAATGCCGGTAGAATGCTTGGTCTGGACCACGTGCCTATATTTAATTCCCATCGCTGTGCGGAGCATTGAAGTCCCACATAATCAAGAGGTCAGGTCGAGTAGTTAATTTTTTTGAATCCTCTCGCAGAACACTGTGAGCCTCAGGATAATTTCTAGGTAGTCGGCAAACGGTAAAACCTTCCAGACTGGGTGATTCCGTCACATTTAGAGGAAGCCAGATTGCCTGCGTACCGCAAGCAAACAATTCCACTTTTTCTGAGACCAGTAGTTTATGTTTCATGTGGGTGATAACTTCTGTTACTTGATGCCTTCTCCTACCTATTTGAAATAAATTAAACCTAGGCAGTGCTTCTATGCGCTCATTAACTTTTTGAGACAATCCGGTTTCCGTTAAAAAGAAGATTTCAGGAGAAATGTCAGATATCTGCACTTTTATTTCATCCAACATGGACAGTACAGTCTGTACTTTAATTTTCATCAACCTAAGTGACGCATTCTTGTCGGTTTTGGACACGGTCCAATTTTAAATCTACATGTAGGGAACGAGATGCGCCTTCATTCAAATTGGTTCTGTCACAGGAACAGGAGAAGATAACTGCATTTTGCGGTCGTTGTAGATCGTCAAATTTGACTCCCTATTATGTAATCTCAGTCTCGCTTCGAAAACTAACTGTCAGCGTTTTTTCTCCCCTCGGAGTCTCATCCGGTTAAGAAAACTCCGCATTTGTTAAACTAGTTTATGAAACGTCGAGCAAGAATGAGTTTGATTTGTTTTTGACTTTCCAGCACTACTTTTAGTGGTCGAGGATGCAGACGTTCTGATTTGTCATTAAAGCACCTTTCAAATCTTTAGTGCTTTCGCACATCGACCACCTCAGAGGGCCGCCGGAGCTTTTTAAGGAGATCATGGAAGATCGTTTAATCGGCCAACTCCCCATCTGTGAGAGTGTTCGCCTGTCATGGCGTAACGGTCTGAAATTATTGGAACTCTAATTTGGCGGAACACCCACTCACACCTGGTGTCTCCAATGACTGGCGTGTTGATGATGGACCTTGTCCGTCTGTAACGAGTACTTGACAAATGTATTTGCTTGAAAAACCAGAACTTTGAGTATCTCCAAAATCATTTGCTAGCGAAGATGGCTGTGTGTCAGCCCGTGCGTTCAATGGACTAGGAGCAGTACCCGCCCTACCATACGTTTACTAAGAATTGATACTTCTTTTTATGGAGACGCGAACAGTGACGCACTCAGGGCCTAGAGTTAGGAGTGCACCCCAGATAAGCCATGCCGGCAGTCCGGCCGCGCGCGGCGTGAGCACACGTGACGCCCGCCCCCACGTGCACTGCGTTGTTCCAGAGCGTGTCGCGGCGTGGGAACCACGCCAAAACGACCCCACTCGTTCGATAGGCCGGGAACAGTCTAGAAGGACCAGCGCCTTATAAAGGGCTGTACAGGACGCGCTGATTCATCCTTTTGCTGTGTCTGTGTTTGCCTGATGAAAGACTCTCTCGATCAGACCGGCTTTGCCTTCTCCCACTTACTAGTCCTGGGGACATAACACTTCTCCCATTTTATTGTTTATAGTTGCTGCTGAATGATCCTGTTTGTGGCACTTCGCACACTTATTTTCTTCGGTTGAGCCATGACTTGCTCTCTCGGTCAAAGTATTCCTGAACAGATTAAATATCTGCAACTTAAAGTGCTCCTAACACCAATTGGTAGTTGAGTTGTTTTCATAACAGCCTCCTTGTTCAGTAGAACAGGTTCGACCCTAACCCCAGCTGCAATTTCGCTGATATTTATGTCTTCTTCATGTCCCATGCGGATATCTGCCGCTGAAGCATCTTGATTTTGGCACTTGGAAATATTTTTGGATTTCTTCGGTTCGGCTATGTGTCACTCTCTTGGCGGATAGTTCCGAAAACTAATGAACAGCTTCATGCACTTCAATTTAGTTTTTGTGCTATTCATCTCACTATCCATATGCAGGATTTTCTGAATGAAAGTTGAATATGCAGAGCGACTTTCATCTGCGTAGCTACCACGCTCCACAGTTGCTAAGCTCCTTGTCCGCTTAGCAGGAGGTGAAGGAACAACAAAGCGTTCATCGTTAACATATTGTTGGCTATTTATTTTGCTTGAGTAGCTGAAATTGTCATCCGTTAAATCGACGTAGCATGGTGTAGTGGATAGCACAGCATCTCGCTGTTCTGGAAGACTGGGTTCTAATCCCGGGTTGTCAGCCTATTTGCTTACGTCCATAGCTTCGCCTTCGCAAGTCGCCAATTGGGGAACGAACAAGCCACCGCCTCATAGTATGCCAACACCAGAGGCCACGTTCATCCAGCGATACTTTCGCTCCATCGACAAAGTGGGGTTCGGCGTCACTGATATGTTCACTATGGCTTCATCTTAACATAAAAATAAGCGCTTCAGTTGGGGAAGAGGACTTACGGACCAGGCGTTTTTAAAAATTCTAGTCGCTCCCGTCCTTCTTATGCACCTCACTGGAATCCTACCACTTCCGACTTCACTTCGGCTGTCTGGACGACGGTTGATACTAACAACGCTGTTAGATAGCCACAGAGGCTTAATTGATTGAATAGTCTTTCATCTATGAGCGTAGTGTCAGAGCCATTATCCAGGAATGCATACGTGGTCACTGACCCGCGAGGTCCAAACACTTTGACGGGTAAAATTCCCAAGGCCACAACTTGCTCCGATCTGAATGTTGAATGGCAGTGGGCTGTATCGCTGCTAGGCTCCGCGTCCGCCTTCATCGGAAACGTATCAGTCCTTGCTTCTTGTCGATGCAGAAGTGGGTGGTGGCGCATGGAACATCGCACGACACCACATGCCTTACGTGACTACAGTTAATGGCTTCGTGGTTTGGTTTTAAGCAGGAGTGACACAATCTATGACTCTCAACAAACGCTTGACTTTGCAGCAAGCTGTGCTTCGTCACATTGCAGGCATGATCGGCGCTGTATGGGAGTTCGTTCTTCAAAAGTTGTGTGTGGTGCGAATAGGCCTTTTGCACTGGTGCTCGGTCGCCTTAGGGACGATTGTAAGGCGACACGGAACAAGAAGATTAGGACTGGTGCACCATCAATACGTCGGCCCACTCATCTATGAAATTAGTTCGATCAGAAAAAACTGGTTCTCTACCGCGATGCAGAGTTGATGAAGTGAGCTCCGACCAATGGAATAGTAACTGGGGAGGGAGTCGTCTGATGATGGCAGCCACCGTCCTAGATGACTTTTAGTCGGCTACGTAATCCAACTGCTGCTACGTAATTTTGCAGTTTTGCATATCGCTGGCAGGTTTCATCAAGGCAGTTGGATGCATAGATCTTAAAACTGGGCCATCGATAGAATTGTCTATGTGAGCCCTAGCGATTAAGTGTGGTTCCCCGAACTGGCATTTGAATATTTAAAGAGCCTCTGAATAACCTTCAATAGGGTCTACGATTGCACAGATTTCAATGGCGTCCGTAGCCTCATCCCTTCAGTAGTAGATCAGATAGGAAAGTCAACCTTCATCGACCCCAACTTGCTAGCTATACCACTTTCAAAGCTTCTTAGAAAGAGCCAGTATTTCAGAGGTTTGCCAGCGAAATAAACAATTTCGCGCTGTGGTAGAGAAAAATGTTGATGCAGGGGGCGTGGATACTCACCGACAGTTGCTGGTTTTGATACAGAGTTTGATACATTTTCAGAGTGAATTTCGACTACCTTAGTTGTTCTTCGTGCGTGGCAATTATTTTCCCGCATTCGTCGAGGGCAGCATCGGTTTCTTCCGAAAGCAAAAAGTATATATCCAACTGAGGCAAAGACGACGATCGGTGATACGCGCCATTTGTTGGGAATATTTGTGTAACTAAAAATCAGGATTCTAAAATAAACCAGAAGAGAAAGGCCGGCCTGGTTCTTACTTGTTTACTTGAGTATACGCTTGGTGATCGAAACGATAACAGCATCGGTACGTCGACTACGGTTCTATAGTTGGAAATTAGGAAAACCATCAATAGAAATCTTACACACCAAGTTTCCAAGTCCGAGACAGGGAGATAACATCAATCTTCGCGGGACCAGTATAGGGCATTTAAAGAAAACCAAAAAGGAGGTGCAACTACCAAAATGGTGAACAATCAAGTATTAGACAAACAATATGTTGTTAACCAATATGCAATTTCAAGTAATTTAGATTTACGAGAATGTGAAAACGGAAAACGGAAAAGTAATGTGTATAGTGCAAAAGAAGGAGGAAGATTGTTATGTTTCTGTTAAATGGAGGAGAGCGGGACAAAACAAATACCTGCGGAAGTAAATATACATATCAGTAAGTGGGGTATGACAGGATCTGCGGGTAACTTGATACAGAACTGTTTCGGGCTTATTAGCCTTCATCAGCCAAGCATAACCCGGAACACCAGCTGGTCGGACAACACAAATAAAACGCACTCACAGACGGCGCAGTTGGTCCACCACTTGTGTCTATCAGATGGGTCATAAGCACTTATTCGAACCGCAGTTTATCAGCGCCTCGCCACCAGCCATTTGCTTTCACTGCTGATCGGGTATATATTCACTCAGGAATGTGCGAATACCGATCGAATAGGCTTCCGAACTAAACAAAGTTCATGTGGTGTTCAGAGGTCTCCAACGGGTGACCGCCTGCCAGGCCGATTCCGGCCAAATCATAATAGCAGTAAGTGGGTCATGACAGCATCTGTGGGTAACGTGATACAGAATTGTTTCGGGCTTATTAGCCTTCATTAGCCAAGCATAACCCTGAACACCAGCTGGTTGGACAACACAAACAAACGCACTCACAGACGGCACAGTCGGTCCACCACTTGTGTCTATCAGTTGGGTCATAAGCACTTCATCGAACCGCAGTTCATCAGCGCCTCCCCACCTACCATTGGCTGTCACTGCTGATCGGGTATATATTCACTCAGGAATGTGCGAACACCGATCGAATAGGCTTCCGAACTAAACAAAGTTCATGTGGTGGTCAGAGGTCCCCAACGGGCAGTCACAATGACGTTTTAACGTACTTTCACATATATACTAGATAAAAGATTATACACGTGTTTCGCCAATGTAACTGATGGTGCATGGAACAACAACGAGTGTTTCGGCTACATACTGGGTCCCCTTACGTTGTTTATGCGCGTTCTAGTATGTGATCGCCAGATAAGGAAATATTTGTGGTAACTTTTAGGTGCATGCCATGGAAGTAGGTTGATGGGAGAATCTTTGAGTGGTGGAGCCTAGATTTTGATGAATATTTTCGCCAAAGACAATCAACAACCATGAAATAACCATGTAAAATGTCAATTCTAAAAACAAACAGCACTGAACGCAGTGCAAATCTTATATGACAATGACGTTATAGTGTACTTTTGCATAAATACTAGCTAAGAACCAAAACACCTGTTTTGCCTACGTTCCTCGTGCTGCATGATACAACAACGATGGGTTCAGCTCCTAAGTGTGTCCCCCAACGTCTCTTTTAGGTTTTCAATGTATGATCTCGTGGCTGCGATTTAAGCTAGTATCTGTGTGAAATTACGTTGTAAAAATGTTTGTAGTGCTACTCGATTGTGGAAGAGACATCCCTGTGGTTAATTGTCCTCGACGAAAATGTTCACTGAAATCTTGCGTCAGGCCCATAAAAGTTATGTCATGTCTACCAACTGCCATTTCTGCGATTATTTCCTTGCATTTTCTGAAACCTTATTGACTATGACTGTCATTTATTTAAATACTATGAGGCGTAGTACAATCAATACCTCTTATGATGGAAGCTTGTACGTTTTAAAACGTCAGGAAAGTAAAACTATGGTTCCTGTGATCGCCTCTTCTTTGTTTTTATGCCTGGGGACTCGGATTTTCACTTCTATTAGAATTGTTAAGCTAGTGGCATATATTCGTACACCGATCTGTCAGAGGACCCAATTGTCTGTCCAAAATGCCATTGGAGCTCTATCACGAGCCTCCACCGTGAAGTGGGTTAGGATATAGGCAGAGTAACATTAACAGTAAAGACATGGGACACTAGAAAGGCATTTTCTTTCTCATAAGGCATCAGAAAAGGGCTTCTCAGTGTCCAATGCGTTTGTGGTAATATCCTTCTGCATATATATTGTTTATTTTATATATCTATATATAACTATATATTGCTAATAGAAGAGAAGGTGCTAATCATCGGACATAAATGAGAAGATGAGGCGATTGTAGGAACCATTGTTTTATCATCCTGACGTTTCAACAGCGTACAGGCTTCCGTCATCAGTGGTGGTAATTTTACCACGCCTCACAGTTATAATAGGTGTTGGCAGTCATTGTCAATAGGGTTTAACCAATACAGAGGAGGAGGGGGGGAGAAGTATGCTTTACGGGATGTTTGATCATGGTGCCTTGTGAAGCGTAAGAATCTTAGTAAAGGGATCTCCCGTCAATTTCCGTTGTTGGCGTTTGTGCAGCCGTCATTGACCGAATCTGTCTTCCCAGGCCGGTTGCCGAGATTGTTCTTTCTTCTCATTTATGTCCGGGGACGCGCATCTTTGCTTCTATGAGCAATATATGAAGATAAATTACAACTATAAATTACACTTTTATATTGTCGATGGAAGCAAAGATGCAAGTCATAGGGCATGAATTACAATAAAGAGCGTCATCAGGAAACAAAATTGTAATTTCCTGTTGTTAAGAAAGCAGTATCGTATACTTCGTAACTGATAAGTGACATACTGCACCTCAAAGTGTTAACATGTTGGTGACGATCAAGGTTTATTCCAATAGCTTTGCTGATGGTCTAAATTTCAAGGTCAGGAATTTAAATCTACCATGCTGGCCTGGAAACGAGCACTGCTACATTGCATATTTTGAAATGTTTCTCTGTAGTGAATCTTTGCGTGCGCTCCCGCAAACGAGTAAGCAAAGGACGCATTCACACACCAGAGTTAACACTCGTAGTCGCCAGTCACACTGCTTTTCAGAAGAATTGTTCATAGCACTTTGATGATATCATCCTTTTTTCCACGCAATTGTGATTCAACGGATTTCAGTGGACTCTGCTTTGCCTCGCAGGATGAGCGTGATGAAGGAACGAGAAACGTTATCAAGGACACTTCCGAATCCCTATGCATTCAAAAAAGCAGGCATATGGAGACATTGAATATTATAGACGGCCTCCTTTGGAAAGGTGTCCAATCCATTGAGTGACGTCCTGTCGTAGTCATACTTGACAATCTATTTTTTATTTATAAAGCTTCCCTCTACAGTTTATAATCAATTTTAGAGGGGCCGATGCCAAAAAACTGATATAAGTGTTTTCAGTGTCCAGTACAGAAGAACCCGTAGCTGAACCCGTGAAATAGATGATCACGTCGGATATTGCTCATCAAGCCCTTCATGTCAGACTGAGAAATACCACACCTAAAATATTGACAACGGTTGGTTTGTCACACACAACCTCACCTTTGCTTTACCATAGACTGATGGGTGCATTGACCCGTTAGGCCTACACATGGAGTCGGGCCTCGCTGTGTTTACCACAGAATTTCTTCGGTGGATTTTAATGAAGATAAACGTGTCAATTTTTTCGGAGCTCAGTCGTCCTAGTGGTGAAGTGAAATTATTTTACCTCTTAATTAACTTTACAAAAAAAAATTTAATTGTAGTTGAAGCTTTTTGATGTTATGAAGACTCACTTCATTTACACGTTACCTACAAATGAAATAAAAATGTTAATTGTAAGCTGAATATAGTTGGCGGTGTCAAAGCCTGTGCAATCCCAAACCAGCAATTCTTCAGAGAAACGTATGTATCTACGGGGTGGTAGTAAATTGTATCGCCCATGTAAGATAACGCTAGCCCGCAGTTAAGTTTTTTAGTTACATACCAACACAGTAAAATAGATGTATGTAAGTAATTAATAAAAACTTCAATAAAATAACGAAATTGGGCAGAAAGCTAGTGTCAACCAACACTGAACTTAATAACTGCTTACTTAAAATACTGTATAAAATAACAGCACCGGTTACGATAGACAGACGTCGGAGCTCAACTTACCTCACCTAGGCGAACAACCGGCCTGTTACCGTCAAAATAAGTATATTGTATTCAATGAAAATAAAATGAATGAGTGCAGTCCTCAAACAAACGTAATATGACAACCTAATGAAATGTGTAACGTGTAGAAGCAAAAAAATCGCTACCCTCGAGTAATGATAAAAAGCGAAGTGTACAGAAAATGGGCGCGCGAATATTGTAGTATTAAGAACGTTTGACGGATAAACATGTAACCAATAAGAATGTAGGAAGAACAACCAACAGACATGCACGCGTCTGTAATATTATTTTAAATATTCATTTCAGAAAAGGAAGTGGTGTTCATGAGGTCATTTACTATCAAGAACACATGGAGTTATCTAAGTATAATCCACACCTAGATTTTACAAGCGAAATACCTCAAAGGAAGCCTGCGATTTATTTTCTTTGAATGATTTAGGACGTTTTTATCCTATGGCACCAACCTTTAAGAAGGCGAATTGGCTATTTCTAAATCTGAAGTCATTGAAGTCGGACGTGGCCACGATGGTACGTTCAGCCATCCAATTTCTGGGTCTGAAGCGAGTTCAAATTGCTGAAAACGAGGCCATGATGTCATTCAACGTCATTTCTCTCTGTTCTTTGACTGCTTATGACCCGGTGGTCAACACGGTCAGCAAACTGCTCGAGAGCCGAAACGACGAGACAAGCGAGATGGTGAAACTGAGGCATTTCTTTCAACTCCTAGAAATCTGAGAGAAGACGTTCTGCACTTTCGAGGGATTGACATACGAACAGTTCAACGGGACCCCAATGGGATCGCCCCTCTAAGGTTTCATCGCAGAGGCAGTACTTCAAACATTAGAAATTCTCGTGTTCGCAAACTGAGGGCAAATATTGTTGACTCGGTATGTTAACGATACCTTCGTCATCATTAAGCGGAACATAATCTTGAAATTCCACTTCCTCCTAAATTCTGTGTTTCCCGAAATCCAGTTCTTGATGGAGACTGAGAACGACAATAAACTGCCGTTCCTAGAAGTACTTTTACATCAAAAACCGAATGAAAATCTCACAATTAGGGTGTATAGGAAGGCCACAAATGCGCTTCAAGTCCTGAGTTACCACAGAAAGCACCCAGCAAGCCCCGAACGCAGTTGTGTGCGAACACTGTATAAACGGGCAGAAACACATAACAGTTAGCCGCATGACCAGAAATCTGAAATGCCAAACCTCCAGCGCCTTTTCATGGTCAACAGTTATCCTCGAAACTTTATTGAAAGTGACAGGCAGTTTCGACCGTGCCGAAGTCCAGCAGCCAACCAACCAACAGTATGGCGTCGGTAGCATTTCATTGATAGCGTGTTGAAGGCAGTCTCCTGTCTACTGAAATAACTGGGTGTTTTGTTCGGTCGACTTTTTCGGATAGAAGGGTAAGCGACTGCAGACGAGAATGACAGAACACAACAGGGTAGTTAACAGAATGGACGATTGATCATCGGTGGCGGAACACTCCGCGAATACCGGACACAATTTGTCCTCTCAGAATGCCAAAATTCTGGGTCGAGGATATGACCGCGTGGGGACAACCTTCAGCAACCTTTGCGTTGCCTACCAAGCTCTTCGAACGCATCTCGATAGAAAAAAACATGGAACGTGAATAGGCATACTCACGGACAATGGCGAACACACACAGATTAGCCACAACTGTTAGTAGCAATCATCAGCTTTCAGCTCATCCGGTCAGCCGTCAAGTGTGGAACCCGATGGACATAGGAGAATAGGAATGATTCCCGGCCTGGGAAAAAAGCTTCGGGCAATGACAGCTGCACAAGCGCAAACACCAGAGGTCGACGGGAGACCCCTTGACTGAGGTTTTTACACTTCACAGGACACGATGAATGAACATGCAGATTCAGCACCCGCTCCTTCGTTCCTCTTCCTCTGTATTTTGTTAAACCCATATTGACTTTGACTGCCAACACTTGTAAGTGCTGTCAGACGCGGTAAATGTAGCCCTCTGATGACGAAAGCATGTACGATCTTGAAACGTCAGGACATTAAAACAATTGTTCCCGAGTTCGCTTCACCTTCTCATATATGTCCTGACATGCGCATTTTTGCTTCTTTAAGAAATATATACATATCAGTAAGTGGGGTATGACAGCATCTGGGGGTAACTTGATACAGAACTGTTTCGGGCTTATTAGCCTTCATCAGCCAAGCATAACCCTGAACACTAGCTGGTCGGACAACACAAACAAACGCACTCACAGACGGCGCAGTTGGTCCACCACTGGTGTCTGTCAGATTGGTCATAAGCACTTCATCGAACCGCAGTTCATCAGCGCCTCGCCACCTGCCATTTGCTGTCACTGCTGATTGGGTATATATTCACTCAGGAATGTGCGAACACCGATCGAATAGGCTTCCGAACTAAACAAAGTTCGTGTGGTGGTCAGAGGTCCCCAACGAGTGACCGCCTGCCAGGCAAATTTCGGCCAAGTCATAAACGCAGTAAGGGGAGTATGACAGCATTTGGGGTAACTTGATACAGAACTGTTTTGGGCATATTAGCCTTCCTCATCCAAGCATAAACCTGAACACCAGCCGGTCGAACAACACAAACAAACGCACTCACAGACGGCCCAGTTGGTCCACCACTGGAGTCTATCAGATGGGTCAAAAGAACTCAATCGAACCGCAGATCATCAGCGCCTCGCCGCCTGCCATTTGCTGTTACTGCTGATTGGGTATATTTTCACTCAGAAATGTGCAAACACCAATTGAATAGGCTTCCGAACCAAACAAGTTTCATGTGGTGGTTTAAAGCGTGCAGGCTTCCGTCATCAGAGGTGGGGGTAGATGACGGAAGCCTGTATGCTTTTCGAATGTCAGGAAAGTAAAAGTATGTTTCCCGTGATCACCTCTTCTTCTCATATATGTATACTCTTAAATTAAAAAAAAATTCAAAAGGTGTGTTAAATTCCCCAATCTCCAACATGTTAAGATAAAAAAGCAAAGGTTCTTCCATGAAATCTAAATTAACTTGTGAATTTTCAAGCTCGTGATAGGTGCTGTACAGCAGACTAAATAAATGGGAGTGAGGGAGGTTGCTTACAGAAGACAGTTTAATGATCAGGACAGTTAGTCAGACGGTGAGTTATATGACTCATAGTTTGTCTAAAAGCGTGTTTTGGGTGGCTAGTGGATGCAAAGGAGGAAGGACAAATAAATGGTTGATAAATATAATAATGAGGGATACCAAAACATTTCCTATGATCTATCCGGCCCCACATGTTTTAAGTTAA
Organism: Ligula intestinalis; assembly: GCA_036362985.1. NCBI lineage: Eukaryota > Metazoa > Platyhelminthes > Cestoda > Diphyllobothriidea > Diphyllobothriidae > Ligula > Ligula intestinalis. The sequence continues at coordinate 12,543,957 of JAYGXS010000007.1, read as the reverse complement.
GGGCTTTGGCAAGATAATCATGCCGTTACAAAATGCGTACGTGTGCGATTACGACCACAGTTTCTTTCAGAAACGCATTGATGCATTACTTAAGAGTATTTCTATGACGGATATGCCCTAGTAGCGAAAAACGAATTCGAAGGTTTTATTGAATATGAGACTATAATTTGAACAACGTAGTGGATAACTTTAATGAAGGAATGTATGTCATGAGAATACAAAATAATTCTAAGAAAATAAATCGCATGTTTCCTTGAGTTATTTCACTTGTAGACTGAAGGTGTGGATTATACTTCAATAACTCAATGTGTACTTGATAATAGACGACCTCATGAACACCACTTACTTTTCTTAAAAAAATATGTGCAATAATATTACAGACGCGTGCAGGTATGTTGGGAGTTCTTCCTACATTCTTATTGATAACCAGTTGATCCGCCAAATGTTCTAAATGCTACGATTTACGCGCGCCTATTTTCTGTACACTTTGTCTTTTATCATTACCCGAGGGTAGCGATTTTCTTGCTTCTACGTGTGACACATTTCATAAATGTGTCAAAGTTAGTCGGTTAAGGTGATGCGGTAATCTGTATTATTTTCATTGAAGACAATGTACTCATTTTGACGGAAAGATTCAGGCTGTTTGCCTAGGTGAGATACGCCGAGCTCCAACGTCTGTCTATAGCAGTCGGTGCTGTTATTTTATATAGTATTTTTTGTACGCAGTTATTAAGTTCCACGTTGGTTATAACTAGCTTTCTACCCATTTTTTTATCTCATGACATTTTTAATTAATTTTGTACATCTACCTCATTGCGGTGGTATGTAACTAAAACTTAACTGTGGGCTTGCGTTATCTACCGTGGATGATACAAATTACTGCGACCCGAGAGAAACCTACGTTTCTCTGAATAATTTCCGGTTTGTGATTGCACAGGCTTTGACACGCTATCTATGTTCAGCTTACGAACAACATTTTTACTTCACTTGAGGATATCGTGTAAATAAAGCGAGTCTTCATAACATCAAAAAGCTTCAACTTCAATTGAAATTATTTTTTTGTAAAGCTTAGCAAGAGGAAAAATAATTTAACTTAGCCACTGGGACGACTGAGCTCCAAAAAATTGACACGTTAATCTTCATTAAAACCCACCAAAGAAATTTTGTGAAAAACACAGTAAGACCCGACTCCAGGTCTAGGCCTAACGGGTCAATGCGCCCATCAGTCTTCTGTTAAGCGAAGGTGAGGTTGTGTTTGACAATCCAACCATTGTCCATATTTTAGATGTGGTATTTCTTAGTCTGACATGAAGGACTCAATGAGAAATTGCCAACGTGATCGTCTATTTCACGAGTTCAGCTATGGGTACTTCAGTGCTGGACACTGAATTCACTTTTTTTCAGTGTTTATTGGCATCTGCCCCTCTAAAATTGGTTAATACACAGTAAAGGGAAGCCTGATCAATAATTGTAGATTGTCAGTTATGACTTTGACACATTTGCAAAGGAGGCTGTCCATACCATAAAATATCTCCGTATGCCACCTTTACCATGCAAACGGATTGATCAGTGACCTAGATGATGCTGCTTGTTCCTTCGTAACGCTTATCGTGCGAGGCAAAGCAGAGTCCACTGAAATCCGTTGAATCACAATTGCGTGGAAAAGGGGATGATATCATCAAAGTGCTATGAACAATTCTTCTGAAAAGCAGTTTGACTTCCGACTACGAGTGTAAACTGTAGGGTGTGAATGCGTCTTTTGATAACTCTTTTGCGGTGAGCGCAGGCAAAGGTTCACTGCAAAGAAACATTCCAAAATATATAATTTAGCAATTCTCGTTTCCAGGTTGGAATTGTACGTTTAAATTGTGCACAAATGGATGTGTAGGCCAGTTGTCCAGCTTGCTATCTATTAATGAAGTAGGAATTCAAGGCATCCGCAAAGATATAGGAGAAAATCTGTTTGATACCGACATATAAAAACGTCGATGTGCAATATTTCGCTTATATCTGATGACGAAAAGTTAACTGTTTTTCAAACGTCAGATAATTAAACGTATCAGTATCAGTATCAGTATATTGAGGGTATGTAGGAAAAATTCCTTAGAGTGCCCTATTTGTACATATGTGCAGTGGTAGCAAAAAATGTGTTGCTTAGACTGTTGGTGAGGCCAGTTGTCCTGTGTCATAGGATGAAAATAGGAGCAGACAGTGAAAAAACTCCTCAGGGATTTTTAGGAGAAAAACTGTCGCTTTAGGAGAAAACCTTTCGCTCTAAGAGAAAAACTGTTGCTCTAGGAGAAAAAATTAATATGTTTCCCGATGACGCTATTTCATGTAATTGATGCCCTGAGATATGCACCTTTGCTTCTGTGGACAATATATAATTAATATTTATTGATTGATATTTATTTATTAATTGATATTTATACTGAAGAGCTGAACCCCTCGTTGCTGTATCATGCAGTAGCAGAAACATCGGCGAAACACGTGTCTGGGCTTCTAGCTAGTATCTATGCGGAAGTATGGTATAACATCATTGTCATATAGAATTCACACTACTTGTAGTGCTACTCGTTTGTAGAATGGACATTTCCGTGGTTATTCCGCGGCAGTTGATTGTCTTCGACGAAAATGTTCATCGAACTCTAGGGTCTGACCCTTAAAAGTCATGTCCCATCCACCTACTTCCATGTCATGCACCTAATAATTTGAGAGATTATTTCCTTGATATATAAATATATAAATATATATATATATATATATCCCGCTCCCCATCCCCCAAAGAAGATGAAGAAGAAAAGGCGCCTTCATGGACCACACTGTATTGGTGCTGACGTTTCGGAAATACACTATTTTCCATCATCAGAGTGGTGGGTTGTGTGTTCCTGCTTGCTGAGGGTTGGAATGCCGCGCAGACCATCTGGTGTTGTAGCGATGGCTGACGCACGAGCGCTGAACTTCGTGCTGTCCGTGGATTGGCTGCGGCACCTCCATTGTGGGTGGCTGGCGCCCGTGTGTGTCATCTGTTGCCTGTCCGTTTGTCGTTAACGCGTCTACGTTAACCGGCCCGGTAGTGTGACCATCGCCCGACCTCCCCTCTGAGCCGGATGCGCGGATCAGCCCTCGTTCTGGGTCTGGTGTCCGTCGGTGGGTAGGTGAGTCATCCCGGTTGTGTGCGCGGCGAAGAGCCCTCTCTGCCCGTCCTTCTACATCCCCCGTCGCCTGTACGTCTGTTGTTGTCGTCATCAGGTCTGTGTGCGTATTGTGTGCACTTGGCCGGCTACTATCGGCTCTCCTTCCATACTCAGGTGGCTGGACTGGTTGGCATTCAAAGCGCGAACCCGGCTCACATGTTTGGGCTCGTCGGTGGGTTGATGATTCATGCCGATCGTGCGAACTGCGGTTAACTCTTGCCCCCTGCTGCAGTCGTGGCTGCCATTGATGAAGCTGTAAATCGCTCATTGGCGTGGTGGGCCTCGGCTGGATCGATTGAATTCTGGTACGCAGGGCCTGATAGGCCGGATTTAAGTCAATATTTCTATTGATTGTGTCTACGGAGGACCAACTTTCGAGCACCAGTCTGGCCATTTTGTCATTGGATCGGCCGATGACTTCGGCGTTTTCGAAAGCGAATTTGTGCTTCTCCCGTTTCATGTGGCCATATACCAGTGACAGTCTGTCCTCGCGATCGACTGCCAGCTGGTGCTCGTGTAGTCTTGTACAGAGGCGTTTTCCCATTTCACCAATATACCTTGCACTGCAATTTTGACAAGGTATGCTGTAGACCACTGCTGATTGTTCCGTTGTCGGCAGCGGGTCTTTGGGTCGCATTATCTGCTGTCGAATAGTCGAATCCGGTTTGTGGGCAATCCCAATTCCAAAAGGATTCAGGATTCGAGCTGTCGCTTCCGAAACATTCCTTACATA
>JAYGXS010000007.1:12484557-12519854 GCA_036362985.1 Ligula intestinalis | reverse complement strand
GGGTGACCGCCTGCCAGGCCGATTCCGGCCAAGTCATAATAGCAGTAGGTGGGGTATGACAGCATCTGCAAGTAACTTGATACAGAAATGTATTGGGCTTATAAGCCTTCATCAGCCAAGCATAACAGTGAACACCAGCTGGTCGGACAACACAAACAAACGCACTCGCAGACGGCGCAGTAATTCTACCAGTGCTATCTGTCAAATGGGTCATTAGTATTTTATCGAACCGCAGTTCATCAGCGCCTCGCCACCTGCCATTTGCTGTTACTTCTGATCGGGTATATATTTACTCAGGAAAGTGCGAACACCCATCGAATAGGTTTTCGAACTAAACAAAGTTCAGGTGGTTGTCAGAGGTCCTCAACTGGTGACCGCCTGCCAGGGTGATTCCAGACAAGTCATAATAGCAGTATGTTGGTTATGACAGCATCTGGAGTTTACTTGACACATAACTTTTTCAGGCTTATTTGCCTTCATCAGCTATATATAACCCTGTCTAATGGTAGTTTTTGTCGTGTTTACACGTACACTGATATATAAGAGGACACTTTTCCGTCCATGTACCAATTAGGTCTATCCCTCGAGACTCCACCGAGATCCGGCTAGGATATAGGCCGAAGAAAATCCCAGCTAAGTCATGACACACTTTGAAGGCATTTTCTGCCTCATTAGGCGTCATCGGCTAGTGATAACCGATTCCAGTGTGGCTGCTGAAATTGCCGCGACAGGAAATTTATTCCACGAATTAGCATACAGAGTACGATGAATTCGGTCTCCTAAAGTTATTGAAGCACGAAAGCAAAAACTACTGAAAACACTTCATAAAAATTGATGCCCAAAATTTTTGAAGTCGAAAATGTTGACAAACGTACAAAAATTCCTGTTATCTGAACTGCAGAAATGGAATTCGTCCTGATATGACTGTCTTTCTTTTTGCGATGCAGCAGATTAGCTGCTAAGACGACGACCTAAGAAGGTGACTGCAAGCGTTTGCCCCGTGTTGGACGTACAGGAGTTTTTCAAGAACCCGACTCTTGGGCGATTTTCGGGTGATTGCAGATTTATACTGGAGGCCATATCTACTCTTACTTGCACTAGCAAGAACATCCAGTCGACGATAAAAAAGGAGCTTGTACACATGTGCACTTAGTCGCGTATAATTGATCAGCCTCGAGTTGGACTACCGCTTACCTGTTCAATGCGGATCAATTAGTCAATTCTCACGTAGCCGAACACTATTAAACTTCTCCCTAAAAGGCCGACGCCAACGGATGATTGAAAGAGCCAAGACATTGCCCACCTGGCTAGCGCATTTAACGCTGTACTGGCAGAAGACACTGGCAGAAGACACTATGGCAAGCACTTTTAATTTCGTTGTTCATGCCGACTCCAGAGGACAATCCCGTCAGCCTCTACTGCCTGTTAGGAGTTGTGCACTTCATCCGCATGAAGGTACATTGCCCTGCATGTACCCGTCCAATGGCCAATTCTCACGGTCTATCCTTCTTTCCACCCATCTTTTTCTCCAACGTGATGTCGTGTACATATGGATCAAGAGAGTGACGGGCGTGAATACCAAGATTTATCAAAGTCAGACACGCCGTATCCCCTCTATAGTTGAACAATTGCATTACGAGATGCAATTGCTTCGTCAGCATGATTAAAAGCCGAGCAAATCTCCTTCCAAAACGCACCGTTTAAAAAGAAGTAAGCGCTAGGACATCCATGAATATATTTCATTAACAGGAGTTAGCCTGCAAGAGGAAGTTTGCGTGTTAGGTGTGAAAAGGTTCATGCAAGTGCTTCTTTTATGGTATTTTTGGATAACATGGTATCTTCTTAGTTGTGCTGGCAAATGCTTTTGAAGGAAAGAGCAGAAATTGTACATTTTAATGGCATTGGATTCAGGCGCACCAGAACAAGAAGCTTCATTTTTACGTCCGCAACATGATATTTCTTGGTCAGCCAGATTCGTTTGGGTGTGCCTGAGAGTCTCTTCTTTATTGCCATCTGTGATGGCAGGTTGGAAACAAAGAGGTCATTAGTCAGGCACTTACATACACACAATTAAATAGGTATAATGTTCGTGCAGTGATATGCCAACAAACATATCTTACAGAAAAAAGGAATGGGATTTTGGCCTCATTTTTTTAAAGAATTCATGTAAGGACCTTGTAAGAGCGGATATGCTCTGCTTCAGATATCCCGCTGCCTGTACGCCCTCCTGATCGCCAGAATTATTTTGACGAGCAGAGTCAGTATGCGATGTGCTCTGCCCAACATCTGAAAGCAGGATGCATCGTGTTCTTGAAGAAAAATAGGCCGCGAGAACATAATAACATTTCAGTTGGCAGTTTGCTATGATGAGGGGCTTATATTTAACGGTACACGGCCCACTTAGGCAGTTGCAAAAGGACCGGGGAGATGAAAGTCTGTGGTGGTTATTTACGTATTGTTGCGCACATTAGCCAAAATAAGGTTTATGTGACTTAAGTAGTTAGGTAAAATGAAACTGCAAACACATCCGTAGATGACGGATCCAGGTGAACGTTTTTGTTGTAATAAACACATGATTTAAAAAAGAATAGGTTGCTGAAGCGGAACAAGAAAATTTATAGTTTAGTGACGTCATTTTGAGGGCAGTTAGCAAAGCATTTTGCTATTAATGGGTTGCACAAAGAAGCGCAGTAACATGGTTCCCCAGACTAGAATGTTAATAATGAAAATGTCCTAACCTTTTGAAGGATCTGGAGGACAGAGCGATTCGCATAAAAGTATATGGACGTGTGGCCTTTCCTATTTATTTTCTTTAGTGCGTATTTTAAGTGTACACAGCAATGACACAAAAGCATTCTCCAATGTGAACATAATTTCCGTAAGGGTCTGAGTGAGGAAAGGAAAATGTTTCGAAGGCCATAGATCGTAAGGTTGACCTTATATAATATGGGCGCAGGTATATATGCTTCTCAGTTTTTCATTGAAACATACATATGCTATGCATATAATGTTGCCTTTATTTTAAAACATTTTCCACAAGGGCATTTTTTTCAACACTCAATATTCTAACCAAAGTTGTTGACTTGTGCGCATTTTCTGGCTGATCTGTAAACGCCTGGTGCCATCTTCGAAGATCATTAGTCAGATATCTGATCGTTCTGGTAGATGTATAATATAATACATCTGAAAGTACTTTGTATTGTATCAAAAATATGTTTTTTCTATAATAAATGTTGGGAGTACTGAAACAGATAAAAACAACGTAAATGAATGAAAATTAACTTAGGCAGATATTGTGACACCTTAAATGCATAGCAATACTATACTTTTGTTTGGGCATTTAACGTACCTCTACTTGAATTTTATGCAAGCGCAACATGTACGATGCAAAATATCACGTAATTGTCATAATTCCTACTTTTTTTCACATATATAGGGTGTTATTATGTCATTAGCCCATGAACTCGTACTTTTGTATCGCAATGCCTAACGTGTATGCCTCCAACAGGCGAATTAAACCAGATACCTACTAGCGGCAGATGAGAATATTGCAAAGGCACTGCTTTTTAAGAATAAACTAAAAGCATCCCTGCATTCAGCAGCCAAATATAAATAAGCATAACTCTTAATTTCCTCCTCAAAGACATTTAAATCCCAAGAAACTGACATACATAACCTGTATGTGCTCAAGGAAAATAAACGTACAATCACATCGAAATAAAAGGCTACTTCCTGAAAGTATATACACAACGGCCGTTTTCCCAATGTCAGTTAAATTTGCATGGGGTCAATTAATCGTTATTTATGTGTGTAGTGACTTGCTCCACACATATGCTCATGCTCGGACGCAGACGCGTATGACCGAGCACGAGGGAGCAGTGCACAAACAGGTACAACGCTCTCTATTCGCAGCACACTGTGCAGCCACTGGGCAAAACTTCGCTTTCAGAGACACTAAGATCGTAGGGCGTGGAAGCGACCAAACGGCCAGGGAGACGTTTGAAGACTGGCATACCACAACAACTTCGGTGTGTGACGCTACCAGTTGCCTAGCAAGCTCTACGGGAAAAGCACAAGAAGCAGAACCACAGACAGGAACGCCGACCGGACGCACCCGACGTTTGCCTGACGTTTCGAACTCTCTCTCCAGAGCATTTTCGAGGAATGAAAACGTACAACTCACTGCGTGAATAAATCAGCGTTGCCTCGAGTGACCTTGAGTTCCCATGGTTTTCTCCGTCACGAGTGACCATTAGCCTTGCCAGTGCTCGTGCAACGCCATATAAGTAGCTGGCAGATCAATATGCCTATTTATAGAGTCCGCATGCAAATGCCATTCTTCTTGCAGTAGGCGTGAGACTCGGTCTTCCCACTGGCCTCGCATTCGAAGTCGAAGTCCTGTCCTGGCTAAGATGCGTGTGTGGCGACCTAGAATAGCTCTTCATTCCTTCCCATGGCGCGTTCATGCTCGTGCAGTCTCATGGCCACCCGTTTGCCAGTTTCGCCAACATACTTGGCTTGCCAGCAAAGACAGTGGATTCGGTAAATAACACCTGATTTCTAGTTGACGGGTCATGGGTCCTTAGGCTGTATGAGTTGACTGCAGATTGTCACTTCCGGTCGGTGAGCGCCGCCAATCCCAAATCCGCTGACCAGCCGAGCGAATTCATCGGACACACCAGCGATATAAGGTATTGCTCGCCAGCGTGTTGGTTCTGGCTGCCCAGTTGGTTTTCATCTTTTTGCCCCTTGCTTGTATTTTTAAGATGAAGCTGTCAGCATACCCATTCATTGTGCAGAGCTTCCACAGATACTTGACCTCGGCTTTTTTGTTACCTGTTTCGCTGCAGTGTTTATCTGCGCGGCGGTATAGCGTTCGTACGCATCTGGATTGTGTGTGAGTGGATGGTTACTAAGGTAACTCAGAATACGCAAGGTATTCGTCACCTTTCTTTGGACTGTTGTTTTGAGTTCCCTATCGCCTTTTTTTGCAAATCAGCAGGTCAAGGAATGGTAAATGGCAGTATTTTCCCTTATATGCATATCTATGCTTCCGCTCTTATGGTGCGTTTTTGTTTAGCTAAAACGCTGATGGTACCTTTATTCGGCTGCTCAATTCGCCCTCTATTTCAGAACAATTACAAACAAATGGCGGTAGATACCAGTAGCAAGTGTACCAGAGCATTTTCTAAGACCTACTCTTCCCACATGTTGTAATGTAAGGGTTTTGGCCGGATAAGGACAGCGCTACACATGCGTGTGTTTGCGACCTTTACTGCAGTTTCTTTTAGAAAAGCATTGATGACTTACTGCTGAGTATTTGCATGTCTAACATAGTCTGGTTGCAGATATCTAATTCACAAGTTCAATTGACTGAGAGACCCTATTTTGACAAACAAACATGTGGCATAACCATCCAAATTATTGAAAAAAAAAGTAATCCAAGGTTTCATTTGAGTTATTTGGTATGTAAGTTGGAGGTGTAGATTATACAAAATTAACTCCATAAGTGTAAGTTGGACCACGGGTCATTTATAGTAGACGACCTCCTAACCATCATTTTCATTTTTTTAAATTATGTTAAATAAAATAATAATAAATACTTTACGTGAAAACGTTGAGACACCTATTAGTCTCTTAGTAGTTCTTCCTATATTTTTATTTTCTACAGGTTTATCCGCAAAATGTACAAAAAAACTACGAGTTTCACGCGCCCATTTTCTGTACACTTCGTCTTTACGTGGTTTGCATTTATGTTAGTTGTCAAATTAGCCGGTTAAATTACTTCGCTAATTAGTTAACTACACTTCGTTCTGTTTTCGTTGAAAATAATATTCTTATTCCGACGGTAAGAGCAAGGTTATGTGCCTAGGTTAGATATACGGAGCCTCAGACGTGTGCTTTTCGCAGCTGGTGGTGCATATTATTTTGTTTACAATTTTTATAACGTTGTTATTTAGTGTTATTTAGGTTTACATTCGCTTTCTGCCCTATTTTGTTGACACATTTAATTATATAATAGTTTCTTAACTACATATATTTTACTGTGGTGGTATCTAACCAAAATTAAACTGGTGACTTGCGGTAACTAACATGGGCGATAAAATAAACTGCCACCCGGTAGATAATTACGTTCCTCCGAAGACCTTGCGGTTAAACATAGCTCAGACTTTGGCAATGCCACCATATTTAGCTGACAAACAAAAGTTGCACTTAATTTGAATTTATCGTGCAACTGAAAAATAATAAGCACCATACATGCAGTTATCAGAAGCGTAGTCATTTCTTCATTTAATTCAAAAAAGTGGAGGGAACTCTGCTAAGTAAAAGCAGATTGTCAGGTCTGACGACAATCAGATATCAATGATGTACCCAAAAACGTTACTCTTATATGCGAGCCAAATCCTTCTTTCAAGTTGCATTTATTGAGCTGCCTGTGTTCTATTACGTACGAGCTTAAATATTGGCTCTCTGTGACACTGCTCTCTGCTTCGTAATGTTTATCCTGTAACGCAAAAGTGGGCGCACGGGAACCAGTTAGAGCACTATGCGTGAAAATTGGAATTTGGCCAGCTTAGCTAAAAATGACAGTTCTTCTGAAAACAACGCGACTCGCGGATGTGGATGTGAACCTTAGGTGATGAATGCGTCCTTTATTTGGATAAGTAAGCCATTAAAGAGAAAATTTCTGTATCTACACTGCAGCCGGGCGATCTTCCAGGTTGTCGAGGGAGCTTTAATTCGTGAGGTGAAGGATTTTTCATGCAAATTTTCGAGTAAGTTATCTATTTTGCACCTATCTTTATCGATGTTTCTGATAGGTGTACTTAACAAGTTACCACAGGATTAGGAAACGAAATTGTATGTACCCTTTTTTCCATACTACAATAAATTCATATTTTTTGAAAACATGTATTGATGTTTTGTGTGCAAACTGCTGTGTGCTTAGATTGATACTTCCGAAAGATTTATGATAATTACAACATGTGGTCCACCAAGCCTTTACAAGATTTCTTATAAAAAAACCGACGTTTTCAATAGGAATGAGAAATAGAACAAAGTACGCAAATTTTATTTTGAGTACTAACAAATTTCACAATAAAGTCATGGCGTGCATATCAGTATATTAGTACGTAAATCAAAAAGGAACACTTTTAAGTGTTTACTCACCAAGTTAAGGTATTGGCAATACTGCTTAATCCACAGTCTAAAATAGCTAATCGAATTTACGCAATGGCTGCCAAAACCGAAAAAAATATGCATAAAGAAAAATTGATTTTTATTAATTTGTGTATTCCTCCTGGCTAATTATACCGGCCTGCATTCAAATGCTACCACGCTGGATTAAAAAGGCCAGCAAAACACAAATTTTCTTCAGTTAACAATATTATTTAGATTATTATTTGCAAAACATTTGTACGCATCGTCTGGTAGCATTAAACGACGGTAGCGATTATTTTGCCCGTAATTGATATGCATGCCAGTCAATTATTAAAGTGAGCTGGTTAAATTACTGAACTCCCCATTTAATCAATTACAAGTTGCATTGTCTTCATGGATAACCGTATATTTAATTAAACGGTAGCAGTTAAGTTGGCCGCCAAGTATGCATACGCCTAGCTCCAGACATATGTTCCAAGAGACAAGTGATATTACGTGCTCTAAGTTTTGATTTACGCGGTAACTTATTTGTTTACTTAAAGTGTTCTAGTTAACGGGTTCAAACACGTGCTCAACAGTTTCTTAACTATGTTTTCTAGGCAGAAACAGTTAAGTGTATGTTCCAGCATTTATACGCGTAGACACTGAATTCTGCATTGTGGGCAGTGGTATTTTCGTTACTGTTGTTTTTTAGTTTATGATGTAACTTATAAGGCTAGTTTTGTTTAAGTTTAGCTTTGTATTAAGTTAAGTGAAATTTCTTAAAGATATATGTTTTCAAGTAAGCCTCCATCCTGTTAACTCTTGTCGGCTTCAATTTGCTGGATACCTGAAACGCTATATTCAATAATATAGAGATGCTTAATGCCTGCCGCCATCTGTATCCAGTGGATATAGAATATGTTTATGGACGCAAAACAAGGCATATGGAGCACCAGCTCAATTGATTTATTGTTCTGAGCTTTCCAATACTATAATTATAATAGTAGTAGTCGCTATAGTGGCCACAATATTCACTTAACTGACTATAATTGCCTTCTGTTTTGGTCGCTTTCTCATCTGTGAAGATGGAATCCTGTAAGAGTTCGACAGTTTAGAACAATAAATCGATTGATCTGGTGCTCCCTATGCCTCCTTCCTCGTCCATATAATTACTTACATCGCGAACCTTCTCATTTTTTCGGAAGAACATTTTTATTTTACTCCACGTTATTTTCTTAGTGAAGCAAGCTTTCATTACTGCAAGTACATTAAATTAAAAACAACTATGTTTTTGTTTTGAATGTGTGCGAGGTCAAAAACTACATTTACTTAAGCCCATGGGACTACTGAGCAGCGAGTAATTGACAAGCGAATTCCCGTAGAATTCAACTGTACAGTCCTTGTGAAAAACAAAGTAATTCTCGACTGCAAGTGTGGACAGGACGGGTCAATACATCTGTCTGTCAGAGCAGCCTTTTGCAAATCATACGTTCATGAGGTTATGTCAGGTAAACCAACCGTTGTCCATATTTTGGCAGTAGTGTCTTCTACTCTGACATGAGAGGCTAAATGGGCGAGGTGGACAGCTGTCCAGAGCGGCTGATCATTTGATTGTCTGTTTTACAGCGTCATTATGGGTTCCCCTAAACTGCATACTGAATATTCTGCTTTCAGCAAACAGAAGCAATTTCCCTTGTACGTATTCTACGAATACAAATACGGAAGGTAAAAAAAAAACGCACCCTTCCTTCGAAAAGTTACTCAAAAAAGTTACCATACTTTCTCAGTTAACGCGTTCGTCGAAATAATATTTCTTGCGATGTGTAATTGCAAATTTATACGAAAGTAAATGGTGATTCAAATTTATATGTTTGCTCCTTCATAACGCTTATCCTGGGAATAAAAGGTGAGTAGATGTTATTTCGCTGGACAACTGTGTTATGGCAAAAGTGATTTGTTCATCCTAGTTTAAGAAACGATTCTTCTGAAAAATAACGTGATTCACGAGTGTGAATATAAGGCTTTGGGGTGAATCCGTCTTTCAGTCAAAAAATTCTTGTACAAGAAATGCTGACAAGCAGTTCGACAGGTTTGTAAGAGAGATAGAAAAAGTGAGGTCAATAATTTTCTAGGGCAATAACCGGGTTTCCATATTTTTGATCTGTGTATTTTAACGATTGTCCCTATGTATAAGAAGCAGATTTTTGCGAAGATTGTCTAACTACTAGTATTGATTTGTGATCTTTTATTATATTTGCTGTTATCTTAACTACACTTTTATCATATTTGACCGATTTGGATGAACTTCATGAATGATGATGTCCGCGAACAAGAATGGGCCTTCACACGAAAATAATCGAAAGTTCACCAATAATGAACGCTTTGCCTTTCAAACCCAGCAAATGACAATTTTCACCATATTGCTGAAGCCACTGCTGCTCAAGGTTGCGTGGTGCAGATTTTGGGTGATACGGGTGATACACCTTGCGGAAATTTATCTTATAAAGTAAAGTTACGAAACAGCAATGATATAAAGAAAGGATCAACACAAATTTGGAAAGACCTCAAAAATGCTCGGCGGACTGGCTATTGTCATTCAATGGAAGCAAGTACACCACCATTCGAGTAGGTAAACCTGGTTCTTAAAAAATACGCTTAACCAACTTACCGACATACCATCGAAAGAATTGAATGCCCAGAAAGACTTGGGGGTTCGGATCACGCCCTCGCTTAAACCCTCCCTGCATTGCACAAAGGTAGCCAAGTCCACGATGTCGGTCCCATACCTCGTTAAGCAAGCTTTTTTCTTCCTTTAATGAAGAGTGCTTCACAAAAGTTTTCGGAACCATCGTACGACCGCAACTAGAATCTGCTATCCACGTTTGGAGACCCTGAGCCGCGAAAGACATCAACATCCTCGAAAAGGTTCAAAGGCGCACAACCAAACTTGTTATGGGGCAGGGTTTGCAGTCTTATGAGACACGGCTTTCAAATCTAAACCTCTTTCCATTGTGCTACAGGCAGCTTCGGGGGGACCTGATATTAGCATTCCGCGCATTACGTCTTCGAGACTGCTTTCTTATAGCAGGGGATTTCTTCAAATTATTAAAAACCGCGAATTTGAGGGGTCATCTTCTCAAATTAAGGGTGACTGGGGCCAGACTGGACGCTTGGAAGAACTTATTCTCAAAAGTGGTGGTTAAAGCTTGGAATGTGCTTCTTCAGGACGTCGTTATGTCGGAATGCCTAGAGGTATTTAAGCGAAAACTGGATCGATATAGCAGTGCCCGATAAAAAATAGATTGACTGTAGCCAACAATTAACAACAAGAACAAAAATAATACATTCGATTTTTATTACTATAAGTTTTTTATAGACATTTACGTATCAAAAACTGCACAACGGGTAAATGGTTATTTCCACTAATACCACCTACACTAATAGCAATATTCCAGGGATAACAACATATGCTATTATATAACCACTATACCACCAAAAGTCTCATGCGAATGTCCCGGCGGTCCACCCTACTTGGTTGTCTGCATACCTTGACTACCCCGGTGGCGATCTTATCAGCCAGACATGACGGCCTAAACAGTCACTCCTGGTTTGACCCGCAACGAACTGCCGAAGATCTGGATGGATGTCTCTGTTTTTCAGTCCTTTTGGTGGACTCTGCAGTCAGCAAGGAAGAATCAGGTCGCAGCTTCCACATGGTGATGACCCTGGGAACCTTTGCCATGCCTTCAGCAGTTGGATCCACCCCAAAACAAAATTGGATGGTTTTCTTTTCCTCTTTTTTTTCTCCTAAATCCTATACATTACCCAACCAATCGTGCATGACATAGAACGTCCGCGTTTCACTCGAAAGCAGTTGCGAAGGGACGCCAACTTCTATATAACAGTTCCAGCAGTATGATATGTAAAGTAGTTTGGAAATGCGAATTAGAGTAATACTTATTTATAAAATAAAATTAACATTGGTAATAAGGTGGAAATTCTCGTTGTTAGAGAGAATCCGCCAACTATCTAGGGAGAATTGGAATAAGTAAGCTTAAGTGAATTTATCAACGGGTGTAAGCGTAAAAATTTGAGACATCAAATAACATTATAAACTTGTTGACAGTTAACTTGAAGCGGGGGAAACAAAAATGAAGGTCAGCTCTGACAACACGCATCAGGACCTGCCCATGGTCTACATTATCTAACGTCATTACGTAAGTGTAGGACAGTAAATGGTCAAACCGATATAACGATTTGCAAACGTAGAGTGCCCTGTGACGACAGCCCCGGAACAGCTAGCATGACTGACATCAGCTTCTGCCGTGGGACCGAGAAAAAGCACACAACTATCGCCAAGCTTTGCCAAATCTACACAAAATCCAGACAATGGATTGGAAAAATTGATCAGGCGAAGGCCATCACGCGCAGCTGAAATTTTCTGATCGATAAAGGTGGTATAAGCTTTGACAAAGAACAGCCAGCCCACCTGTCCGAAACGTCAGTAAATCAACACATTTATTCCGGTGAGCAAACAATGAAGTATAAGCTGTCGCGGAATTCTCACATTTTCATTTTTCATGGATGTCAAGGTCAGATAAGCAAAACCATTAGCAGAGACAGACAATTAGAAGGCCGCAGAGTTTGAAGCAGCCGTAATCAGTTTCGAATTCTAGTCCAAATAATGATGTATATTATCAGATGGTAGACACAAGCGGATTTCTGTGAGAGGTTAAGGTACGCTTACATCTTTCTTTCGTAAATGCAGCAACCTTGTATGAATTATTAACAGCCCATAGTCAGCCACATTTTAATGCTTTCAAACGTACATAAGTAAAATCGAGAACGCATGGTAAATGAGCGCTGGTTCATTAGGTCCTATGGTGTGTCCAGCAGGAAGGTGGTTATTTGAACCGCAGCATTACCGCACACTTCAAGCCTTCGATGGTGTGACACGGCGACGAGGGGAACCGATTGTGTTCTCCCTATATCGTCGGGAAGCCGTACTGATGGAAAAATGGGCTTAGCTGGCGAGAAAAATGAAAAGTATGAACAATCTATGTGATGACCAATAGTTATTTAAAGACTTACTTTGTAACTAACAGTTTCGAACCTCGTAATCCGTTGGTTGACAACGAATATTTCACACAACGATTGCCGGACTAAGCGGACGACGAGAAAGTGGACTTCAAAGGCTCATATGTAGTTGACCTCGACATCAAAGGCGAAGGTGAGTAAATGCTCGTGCGAAGCGAAGTGCATGTTCTAGGAGAATAAAGTCAACCAGCCGAGTGACACGCTTATGCAAAAGGTAACTTTAAGCTGTACCCAGTCTGGTTAACTCCAGTGGCACAAATAGAAGGGATGCAAAACAAACTAGACCAAACCGCAGTTCTAAGGAAAAATAAATGGCAATGTCACCTATGTAGGTAATGGTAATTTTAGCCAGCAACCGTCATCTATGCCGACGGTAAGTGTTCTTGTAAAGGTGAGTGGAACTATGCCGACAACCGTTTGCGGTGGTGGACGAAGTTAGAATTTGTACAGGCTTGTACAAGCAAACGCCAACGGCAATAATGAGAGGTAGGAAAGTTGCAAACCATCATGCAATGCTGATGAGTAGAAGCACTGTGACAAAGGGCAGTTAGTCAGACAAATTGAGTGAAAAGAGAAAGCATGGAACGAAAAAGGTGGCCAAAATTCAATAGCAGAGCTGAAGGTTATTCTTGGCACATTTGAGCTAAATAAACGGTGAGGTGTACATGTTTTCTTTGACAATGGCCTCGAGTGAGCGTCCGGAATAATGGACAAATAAAATGCTGGTCCTGGAGAAAGTCTTTTCACATTCTATTCAATTTCACCAGTGTAATGTATTAGTATCAATTTTAAAATAGGCGTACGGAGGCATATAATTTGATAGAATATATTCCTTGGGAAGCAAGAACAAACTTCATTTTAAATTTACCAAACTGGCACACTAGATCATCTTCCGATGCGAGGCAATTTTGTGAAGAGCAGTCCACACATTACAACGTGTCAAACAATCGATAAGGCTGTGTCATTTGTAGTCACTAGCATATTCTGGTTGTTGTCATTTTTGCAGTCTTTTTTTAAGATTGGTGCACATTGAATCCGACTCAACATGCCTGCTGATGCACAATTCGTCTGAGATTATGGCTTTTAAAAGTTCGCGGCTTTTTTTACGGGCAAGAGTTAACAATGCAAGTTTCATCCCATGTAAATTGGTGTCCAGTTTCTAATGTGTGCATGGTAATTTTGGACAACGAATATCAACCCTTTACTACTCATTGATTATCGCGAAAGCGTGTGGAGGCCGATAGTCCTATCTGTCCGCAATAGACTGAATTGCAGCCCCTAAAAGGGGTTTTGTTAATGACATTTATTCTGTCCAAATATCCATACCTATACTGTGGGAGTGCAAGCTGATTTCGTAGAGTATTCGTTGGTTTTTTGGGCCACATAGATTTAATACTGCCTGAGGTTTCGTTCTGACAATTCACAAACTGTTTTACTTTATGGAAGTTTTTTTTCAAATTTTTGGCTGAGGCGCTTGATCAGAGCATTCTAGTTCCTTTTCTTATTGTTAAAACTCTTCTGTTTTCATGCATCGGCGCACAAAGTCTTTGGAGTAACCATTCTTCTGAAGACAGTGTGAACAGTTAATTGTGTTCGGCTCGGTAGAGTTAGGGTTAAAACAATGTGTTCTTGCTCGGTTCATTAGGTTGATATCAGCACTTCATCTGTGAGCGATAGGGTGGCTGCTCTTTTAATGAAGGATAGCATCAGCATAGGTCGTTTTTGTGGTTATTCAATGTTTGAAACGTTCCGTCAGTAAAACGCTGTATGATGACGTCAAAAAGGGGTAGTCCATTTTTTATTTCTTTTTCTAGCGTAAATGTGATTTTTGGCATCGCTGAATTTTTAGAACCGTTTTAATTGTTTTAAATTGATCCTTTTTTCAACAAGGATACAGTTTTATCAACATAAAGTACCCACAACATGGTGATTTTCTCGTAAATTTTACACTACTCTCCTAAATGTGACAGGCTTAAACCTATGAACTTCTCCGTTTTCATAACCTATATATTATATTATATGTCTTACGGCCACGTTGGTTCCAAATTTTTGCACATTCTCAAAACCATCATGACCCCATCTGAATGAATTATCTCAACATCAAAACAGGATGTATTTACCGTATATTTTGTGAATTTGAGGCTAAGTGAACGGTGTCTACGGTTTTCCTTAAAAGGTGTGTTTTCGCTTCTTCTGTCGCTGAAAACCATATTTATCTAATATTTGTGATTTCATGTTTCAAAGGCAGTCTGTTTAAAATCGGACATGACAGAATTGCTATAACAATGAACGCATTCATTTTGTCATGCAGTTGACCACCTGAAATTGTGATTTACATGTTTGATTAGCGTGTGCCCTATTTTGTGAAGAAATGCTCTATTGCACCTTAAATGTATAACCTATTGCAGTTCACGTGCACCTATCCGCAATGACCTTCCGGTTATCATTTTACGGTAAATAGTGGAGGAAGCCACCTTGATCCACGTGCATTATGTCTTAGTCAGTGGTTTATCATCCATCCAAAGTTCAATATTGCATCGGATATGATGACTATTTTAAAAGCAGTGATTATGCACAAACTACCTCAATTTTAACTACCTGTGTCTTTTCATGGCCTTCACTTTGTAATTTCAATTATGGAACCACTAAATATTCGCTGTTAAATGTTTCTGTAAACATTACACATACACAGAACGTACGTATTTATCATATAATTTTTTCGTTACTCGAGCATACGCCATTAGGGCCTCCACGAGTTTTTACGCACAATCGTCAAAATATTCACGAACTTCGCTTCCTCACCTTGAATAACAGTAGCACCAGAAAAATCGTGCATATTCATCCTCAGTGGTTAAAAACTTACCAGGGTTACTTTGTGGTGCAGTAACAAAGATGGTCATGTATAGAGCAAGAGTTCATCGAAAACTCTGTAAGGCCCTGAGTTCATCCAAAATACTCCGAAATATCATTAAAATTTTAGCCAACACAATTGAAAGTGCAAACGTTCTAATTGAAAGGTTCGTTTTTTTTAATAGTGAACTATGTTTGTCATAGGTTGATGCAGCACATTTTAAAAGAATCGACACAAGCAACCCATTGTTTTCAGACAAAACAGCAACGAACGTAATAAACAAATGCAATTCAGTGGTATCCCTTAGAATATATGCAAAAACGTTTGTTTCATAAAGCTGTCGAGATCGCAGAAGCGTCAAAATTGATAGTTTACTGAAATGTTGTACTCAACAATCCTTAAACTCGCAATTTAAGTAGCTCTAGTTAAGGTAGAAAAAAGCACTGCCAGAGTATAGATTTCGAAATGTCCTTCTGTAGTGATTCCAAACCTGCAATTCTCGTAAAATACTTGAATGACTGGAGGACACGTTCACTCTTAAGTTGAACACCGGCAGTCGCAAATCAATTTTTTTCAGTAGAACTGTTGTTTGTACTAGGACCAATTAATGCCAAGCCTCAGTTGTCTAATGGACGTTTGTGCGCTCATATTTTCATCTCACCGTTAACGATACGGCAGAGCGAGAAACATCGTCAAAACTCGTATAAACTAAAAGACAGGTAGCCCCATCAATTAAATTTCGAGAAAGACGTTGTTAAGAAACGGCAGTAGACCGAATATATTATATTTTATACGCTGAATTTTCAGGGCGTTGTCAGACATAACAATCTGATTTTACTTATCAGGCCTCCTTTCTTAGTGCTTGAATATAAGGTAGACAGGGACGCGTATCTAAAAGGCGGAATTTTCAGTGTAAAGCACCCTAGAATTCATAGCGAAAATCATATTGTAGATGGTCACATTAGCAATTGTTTTTTTATCATGGTTCAGATCTCTCGGTTAAACTTGCTGGTCGGACTGAAAAAATACCACTTCTAAAAAATGGACTTTGGTCAGTTTTTCTGACATGACCTTTTACAAATGCACTTCGCAGAAAACAAATTTGACAGATGGTTGAACTGACCCGAAAGGTCTGCTCTTGTGTAGGCTTTCTTGTTCGCAAGAAGTGTTTGGTGGATTTTTATGAGGTCAATGTCGTCTACACCACAATTTTCAAGTTAACTTACGTGTTCTTGATTTTGTGAAAGCTCACTCCAATTGCACGGTAACTTCAAAAAATATGATCATTTTGTGCATCCACTGAACACAGATGTTGGTGCAGTCAGACAACTGCTGAAATTCCTATTTAATTGCACTTTATTTGGTTTTGTGAAAGCTATAGGGAAGTGAAACCGATGAGACTATAGGGAAACGTGTTTATCTTAATGGCGAAGCGTAAATTATGCACCCATTGAGCATACACTGTCCATCGGTGTGAAGATTACGTCAATTTTTCTAGGCTTTCCTACGCTTTAACGTTGTTATATACTGACCAACTGTGTAAACATCCTTAATTATATTAATCTTGATTTAATTGAACTAAGTTAACTTTAAAAAATGAATTTAAGCTTAACCCAAAGTAAACTATTAAAATACTTTACCAACCGAAACTAAAATAATTTGATACAGCAGGTCCCGTAAGACAAGTCTTCACATTTAACTGTGCCGGAATCTCAAGTGTTATGCACGTTTCTTCCGCCAGTTTACAGGCACTTTTTAAAAATTGTGTTGATTAGTTTGGCTCATGTGCGGCACCTTCCAAAACCTCGAACAAACAAAAAATAGCTAAAATTAACTCCCTTATTTGCAGTCAGCGTTGGCTTTGTTTCAATTTTTTTTGTTTGTTCAACGCGAACTAGAATTTTTTTTTATGTTAAAAAAAACTGACATCAAATGCACGATACTAACGCAATGTATGTAAGGACATAAATTCAGTAGAAAAGAATCTCCCGATAATTTAGGGACAATAATTTGGGCAGGACTGGGTTGACACAGAAATACAGTATCATCAGATTTCCTTGAATGTTCGTCGGCGAAAAGTTCGTCGCTGTCGGCTGAAAAATTGGCCAGTTGCGTGCCGCCACTTCCACATCATTATCTAAAGTAAAAGGCCTGGTGGACTTCAAAGTCCATTAATGTTATAAGGTTTATAGGGAGATTTCACCGATGCTGTACTTTAAATTCCTCAAAGTCTCCTGAATTTAGAAAACTAGTGAAAACTCTCTTAAACATAGGGTAGCTTTTCTCAGTTTTAATTTTTCTGGGCAGCTTATTCCAGATTGATATGGCGCTTACTGGAAAGAATTTATGTTAATTATTCGTGGGACCCACATAAATTATAAGGAAACATCTTTATTACCGGCGCGCCAAGAGTGCCCCGGCTGCCTTGCGGTGCTGGGGGGATTTACTGTACTGGCATTCAAATTTTAGAGCGTAAAAATATGTCCGTCTCTAATCAACTAAGCCACAGGAGGTCAAGTATTATAAGTTCACACCGTCGTTGGTAGGCTTAGTTACGGTGTTCAGCTGTGAACACTGCTTGTGGAGAAGAAGTGGAGTGATTCTATTTTCCTCCGCTAACTGATGCGCAAAATGTGTAATAGAGCCGATCAGTATTCAAGACTAGATCTCACGCACATATTATACTGCTAGTTTTAACCCTTATGATCCTTAAACTTTTAAGAATAAATCTTTTATTTCAGCACGCTTTCGAGCCTATCAGGGCACCATGCTCTGACAAAGTGAGACTAAAGAAATCGAATATTCCCAGATCCTTGAGCTTGTGACCGAGTTTGCGTACTGCAGGCTGATGATTGATGCCAGCAAGCATGACTGAACGTTTTTGTCCACCACATTGAAAACAATCTGGAACATCGTTGACATATAGGCAAAATAGGAGCAGCCCAAGTTCATTTCCCTAAATAACACCACTGCTCGCCTGCGTGGGTTTGGATTTACCATTGTAAATTGTAACTCGTTGTCTACGGGCATCCTTAAAGGAAGACACTCAGTTCAGAAACTTGTAACATATGACAAAAGAGGCCAGTTTCAGTAGGAGAACGTTACGGCCAACACAATCAAACACCTCAGTTCTATAAAAGAAGATTGCATGAAAGGCAAAACTGCTGTCTTCAGATTGCAACATGTTATCAAACAAGGAATCTGGCAGGTGTCACAAAATGTTTCTCGGGCAATTCATGTAGAACTGCATTGCGTTAGTCGGTATCTATCACATAACGCATCACCTGTACTTTGGTCATGGTCTTAAACATAGTTGAGGTGGTGGGAAGTCCAGTTATTGACCTTGATCGTCAAAAGACGTTTATCGGTCGTGCTTGGAAATAGGCCTTGTGTACAACTTCTTCCACACCAAAGGAACGGTTCCGTTTTCAAAATCAAGATGAAATATCTGACATGGAATAGACGGAAAAATATAATGCGTTGAAGCTGTTTGAAGTTTAAATGGGGCACAATCTGGTCCTGGGCTATAATATTGCCGAAAACGAAAAATGGCTACAGTAATGGACCAGATGTTAAAACGAATAGTTTAGAGGACGGCAACTGTCAATGTCCGGATAGTCAGAAGTGCAGCGACTGAGTTTTCACTACCGGTTCTGAAAAGGAACCCATAGAGGATATCGGCCAACAACTTAGCTGTAATAATTGGGGTTATTCAGGCGTCTAGAAGTACTGTGTATTGACCCATGCTCTACACACTTGCAGTCGAGAATAACTTTGTTTTACACCGGATGTGTTTGGCAGATTTCAACGGGGCTTCGCTTTTCAATTATATACGGCTCAGTAGTCCCACGGGCTTAGGTTCATTTATTTTCTGATCTCGAACACGCTCGAAGCAAAAATAATCATAATTTATTGAATTGAAGATATGAAAGCTAACTTCATCTGCAGCATAGCGTGGACTTAAATAAAAATGATCTTTATCTACTGTGTACAGACCGCGGCTCACCCGGACAAGCACTTACACACTTGTTTTATGGTTAAATATACTTGTATAAGCTGTAGTGTAGTTGCTTATAGTTATATACTGCAAGCATGAGGTAACTATGCTTAACTTACGAATGTATACCTGAGTAAACTAACTAAACTGAGCAAAAAACTAAACGTTAACTAAAATGGTTTTATGCATTAAATAATAAGGCAAACAAGTAACAATACACGAATACGACTGGCCCCGTAATGTAGAAGTCTAGGTCTACGCGTATTAATGTCACACCCTTTCTCGTATCGACCGACTGCTGATGACGTAACGGGTTCCTCGGCTCTTGGCACAGCAAAGTCGTACCATGGTCGCATCTCCGGTCTTCGGGACATTCTCGTGACTCCGAAGTCTCCTCCTCTTATGGTACTTCGGATAAAGATATTACTCGTCATGCACGCCATGGTTGCCGTCAACATTCACAGAAGCATCATGCCCCTATCATTCACATACTTCGCCCACGAGCGACAGTTTGTCTCCTAAAAACCACAAAGGACATTCAATTTTGAATTATGAGCCAGCCTAATGAGTTTTTTTCACTGTCTGCTCTTCTTTCTCTGTTACGCTGCTGGCTCGTGTAAACTGAGTGTGAGTTAATTACTTGAAACAAACGAGTAGTCGTCTGAAATTGTGCTAGCGACTTCTTTAGAATCTTTGGCTATGCCGATGCATTTCTTAAATCCTATGTACCAAGAGGGAGTTCAAAGGCGTTTGCCTATATTTCCTATCGTACATTTGACTTGATTTGAATTGACTTGACTTGATTTGACACACTTTACTATTTCAATATTCAAAGGCAAGCGCAGTGATTGAACTTAATAACTAGAAAACTAAACTTAAACAAATTAATTACAGAGTAAATAATCATTTCAATTAACTAATAATGGTTTCCCCTTAAGAGGTATGTATGGAGCTAGGCGTATGTATGAACAGCGGCCGACGTAACCGTTACCGTTTAACTTAATATTTGGTTGTCCATGAAGACAATACAAATTTAAGTTGATTAAATGGAAAGCACAGTACTTTAACCAGCAAACTTCGATAATTTACAGGCATGAATACAACTTAGGATCAAAATGATCCAGTAGTCGCCACAGACCATGTTACTGTTATAACGTTAAGTAAGTTTGATCATTACTCGAATACCAATGTAAATGCATTAAGGAAGATTAAGAAATAATAATAAACTGCATCAGGCATATTAGGTACTTAAAAGAACTATAGGCATTACTAAGTGCTTTTAAAGAAATTTAAAATTTTCCCAAATTCCCTTGATTTTGTAGACGTCTAAAGAGATATAAATTAGAAAAATAAATTAAGATATTGGGTTCAATTCAAATCTTGAAGGAACTACTTTCTTTATATAGAAAAACCTTTTCTTAAGTCAAGACATTCTGAAGATGAATTGGTGAGCATACGTTTGTTTTCGATAATTCTCATCAGGCCTTTACATTTATAGGGTAATTAAGTAAATTGAGTATGCGGGTTAGTAAAAAAAAAGAAGGACAGTTGTCAGGGAGGGCAAATGGGGGGTTCTTTAAAACGGGGTCAACATTTGATCAGTGTTAGGGGTAGCTGGTAGTCAGTTGAGGTGTTAAGACGCTGGCTGTTGGATTAGCAGCTTTTGACCATGGTATTTGTGGTGCCACGACGAAATTCTTTTTATGGCGCAAAGGACAGGTTGGCATAGCCTGATTGCGGCCGCTTCTGCCGTAGCCAAAGACGCTGTCCAAGAAATATTGAGTAGCATGAAGGTACCTTGTAGATAACTCGGAAGGCCTCTTTGGCATCCACGCAATGGTCAGAGTCTACCAGATGTGCTAGAATGGAACTGTTTACACCCTTTAGTTGACCCTTTCCTCACCACGCTGGGATGTGTTCTCGGACGCTTTTAGAAAAATGCCGACTCTTGCGACCAATATATCCCGCCCCACAGGAACAGGTAAAAAATATATGCACATTGAGGTTGTTCGAAAGAATCAAACTTAAAACAAAACTGCTTACACACATGGTATATTGTTACAAACAAACATGAATTCATTGTTTGATGAAAAACGCTAACACAGAATTCTGTTTCCTATTCCTGTAGTTATCTCATTAATACAAAGATCAGAAAAATTGATGAATTAAGGTGTAATATAGCTGACTTACTCGACAATTTGTATAGACAATCCTTCACCTGATGAATGTAAGCTCCCTCGACGCGACTGCATTGTAGATTTACGAAGTTTCTTTATCATAACTTATTGTTTGTGCTTCTCCTCGGAAGACTTATCTGACTGAAAGACTTATTCATCTCGTAAGATTTACACCTGCATTCACGAATCGCGTTGTTTTTCAGAAGAATTTTCATTTTACCTAAGTTGACCAGATTCCATTTTCCACGCATAGTGCTCTGACTGTTTCCCGTGCACTCACCTTAGCGTCGCAGGGTTAACATTGTGAAACAAAGAGCAGTTTCACTGAGACAATATTGAATGTTGCACGTTATAGAGGACAGGCAGCCCAAGAAATCCATTTAGGACGAAGGGGTTGGCTCGGATGGAGGAGTTACTTTATTGAGTGCATCATTGATGTCTGATTGTCGTCATACCGTTAAATCCACTTTTATTTATCAAAGTTCCGTCCACTTTAGTAAATAAAAGGTAGAAATGACTATGCTTCCAATTGCTATGAAGCAGATTACCGTCTCCTGAAGCCACTTCACTTGCGGACGTGCCAGATCGCGACTTACTAAGCGGAAATGTCATGCGCGTTCAGGGGGTGGAAATAACAGGAGTAATAGTCACTACACTAAACAGATATGCAGGGCAGCGTAAAGGGTTAACTTTTTCTTTGATAGGTGAAGTTGAAGGCAATGTAAACTTTGTTGCATACGCATGAACTTGTGACACATTATACCTCTTCCTGTACGTCTTGAAGTATAAGTTGCTTGCCAATGACACCATGACACTATTTTCAGAAACCTCTCTATAAAGTCATACTCAACCTCGAAATATGGATTGGGGTATGGCATACGCACGACCATACAGCCATTGGAGGTGTTCTATCCATAAACAGCAGGAATGTGGCACGTAAGCAGTGTAGAGGACCATCGGTTTAAACGAGTATATAAATGACCGTTTAATTTAAATCGAGTTGTCAAAGACAATAAACGGCTTCTTATCATTTTTTTCTGAAGTGTGTTATCATTTTGAATAATAAGACATATAACAAAATCAGCTGTACTTTCTTCGCTGGTTTGCTCAAGTACTGTTGGCTGACAGCTCATGCAGCATTCTGCAGTTTATTTTTGTTCTGCTTACAGAGGCTTGGGGTGTCCTGAAGGAAATAAGTCCAGTACAGTCCCTACCCTATTTTATGGACTAATTTTCTTGAAACCTTGAGCATAATTTAAATTATTTTACCTCTGACCCGCACCCGCTTTATGCATGCATCTTATGCCCTGACGAGAATAACTTGAACTAAAATGTATGCTTTCCAATTGCTCTTAGGATTATATTTCCGATACGTATGTTGATGGCTAGAATTCCTACATCAGGAATAGATAACGAACTCGAAAATTGGTCTAGACATACATTTACGCAGAACTTAAACCTATCATACCAACCTGGAAGCGAGCACTGCTCATTAATACACTTTAGAATGTTCTTCTGCAGTGAAAATTTGCCTACGCTCTTGAAAAATAGTTTTCCAAGGATGCATTCACTCCCTTAAAGTTGACACTCAAATTCGTGAGTTACACTTATTTTCGGAAGAATTTTTTCGTGGAACAAGGATGACCGTATCCCCTTTACCACGTAATCTCGGTCCAACTGATTACTGTGCAACCGTCTCTGCCTTGCAGGATTAGCATTATTAAGCAACGAGCTTCGTCATCTAGAACACGAATCAATCCATTATTATTAGAAGGCAGACATAAGTAGACATGTAATTTTATGGACGGTCTCCTTTGCAAAATTGTTCGATCTATTGAGTGACGTCATGGTTTAGTCATATCTGACAACCTGATATTATTTATCCAGTTTCACTTTTTTGAGTCTAAATAAAATGCATACGGACCTATGCCACCGATAACAGAAGGTGGTCTTTTCAGTGTTCAACACAGAAGAGCCCATAGCTGAAGTCATGAAGTAGACGATCACGTCAGGTCATACTGGGAAATACCTCACCTTACAAATGGAAAAGTGTTGGTTTGTGGGACGCGAACTCACCTTCACTTCACAGAAGACTGATGGGTGCAGTGACACGTTAGGCCTTCATATGGAGTCGGGATCGCTGCTTTTTCTACAATATTTCTTCGATGGATTTAAATGAGATTTCACTTGTCATTTTTTTGGAGCTCAGTGGTCATTTGGTTTATTAATATTATTTTTCCCCTCAATCAGGTTTACAAGAGAATGCGTCACTTTTAGTCGAAGTTATTAGATATTATGAAAACTCGGCTTAGTTGCACAATAACTTCAAAATAAGTAAAAGTTATGTTCGTCAGCTAAATAGGGGTGGCGGCGTCAAAGTGTGTGCTATGTTAAACCGCACGGTCTTCGGAGGAAAGTATTTATCTGCCGGATGCCCTTTGATTTTATCGCCAACGTAAGAAACCACTAGTCCTCAAGTTTAATTTCAGTTAGATACTACCACAATGATGTATTTTTAGTTAAAAACTATTATATACTTCAATGTTCCAATAATGTTGGACAGAAAGCAAATGTTATCCAAAATTACACTTTATTACACCGAAATAAAAAATATTTAATAAAATAATATGTACCACCGGCTGCAAAAGACAGACGTCTGGGGCTCGGCACATTTAACCTGGGTGACAAAACTATTTAGTACCGTCTTTATATGTGTATGTATAGTAATCAAAGCTGTACTTTTTTTGCAAAAAGTGCAGCCCATGTGTGCTAAAAGTGGGGCCACATATTTGAAATGAAATTGCAACATGCAAGTGCGCAGATCACAAGTATTTGATAGCCACTATTTTGTGATTGATCGTTTAGTCAGTCGTAAGTCAGATTTGTGATCACGCATAACTATAAAAATGTACTGGTGAACTCAAAAATGTCGGCATAATAATATAAACCACATAGATGTAACATTATTTTTTCGTACATAAGAACTGGGCAATGCCTATGAGGAAGCACCAAAGGTGTCTATAAATGTTTTTGGTTGAGTCAAAAGTGGAATGAGGTAGGCGAGATTGGAGTGGGCGGATGGACTTGTGCTTGGCCGGTGGCTGCAACAGTGAGCGTTCGACCTCGAGCGTCTGTGTGGATGGACTCACTGCACATATAAATAGCAAGCTATCGGCCCCATGAAAATTTAACATACATTGGGTGAACTGCGGTTAATTATATACTTTCAGGCAGTAAACTTCACATCCAATGTGAGTTTATGCTTTATTTTCTTTGTGCACATAAAGGCTATTATTTTCAGATTGTTGAGATGGAAATATCGTTGAGGAGGAGTTAAGAAAAACACGTGTTTACATTTGGCTGCTGAATACAGGAATGCTTTCAGTGCATGTATCTACTTCTGCAGGACGTTTTTAACTTAAGGAAAATGGAGGAAGATCAATTTGACGTCTCAGATGTGGGGATTCAATAACACAGAACTCTCGAATTCAGAAATGTGTGCATTTACTAGTTGCGAGTCAACATGCCTCGCTGCTCAGGTTTTGATTCACCCTTTCAGATTCAAATGCGGACTCATTCAGGAGTTGCTCCTGATTTAGCTATAGGATGATTGATTGGTTGATAGAGAAGCACATTTAACTATTGCATATTCCGGTTGTATGTGTACTCAATGTGGATTCGAGGAGGTAATCTTTATCCTTGTATTAAGGAACACATATCTTCGTATATGCAAGATTTGTAATCATAGAATTTGCAGTGCATCATTCGTAGATTAATGTTTTGTGGGAAAGTGATTGTCACCCTGACTATCCCTATTATCAAAGACGACTGCATACGCGTTGCCGAGCTCCTAAGAGTGCAAAGCCCGCTAGGTCCCGTAAAGCAGCAACAATCTCCGGTACGAGTTTCACTGTCTTGGGATTATCAAGTTGTTTTGAGGACGCAGGATGGAATTCATATTGCTCAAAGTGTATTAATTAGTCTATGGATCAAAGCGCAGAAAAGAACATTCACAAAGAATCCATGCCTATATGCTTCCACCAAGGGGGCAATTTACTCACGACTCAGTTGGCACATCCACTTACGTTCGTGAGAATTCCCTCAAACCCCAAGGAACCGTCGCCCACTTGGATAGCCACAGTCATTCATTTTCGCAGCGTGTGTTCCGGACTTGCAACGCAATATCCAAGGACGTCGTAAAGGCGAAAACCACAGATGGATTTAAACGCAAATTTGATGCATATTTACTTACCAGATACCCTTCATGTGCAGACGAAAAAACTGTTAGAAAATGTTAACACTTCGCTCACAGATAAAGAAAAAACTTACGTCTGCTATTTAACAATTTCATCTACGATCCTCTGAATTGCTTTACGTAAAATTAACTTTTAAGAAAGTAAACATCTCTTTATTCTCCACATTTTTTTCACATAAGCAAATTTATTCCATCGGGGGCCAAGATGCTATCGCTACATGGCATCCGCATTAATCAGTTGAGTGATACTATTTGCATTAGCATCTTCTGCTTAAATAGCGCTAAATTCGCTAGCCATAACGATAATGCATCAGTTGTTGTTAGGAACCGTTTGCGTTTGCACTCTGGGGAGATTTTAACTGGTGCTCGGTTACGTGAACATGGACAATTTGATCAGAATTGTCAGGGTGCACAAATGTAGTAAGAGGCTGATGTATTTTCATTTTTAAGTGTGCAGTTGCCTATGTGTCCACGAACCCATTTCATCATCACCTGGTATTTGCTCCACAAGAGCAAGTAACAGTGTAAATTTTCGTAAATATGGCTAGTAGCGGGATACAGTGTCGACTTCCAAGTAGCAGGGTAGGTTGGGTTCGTAAAATATTCCCGTAAGTTTGCCGTGGCCTAAGCGCTTGCTATCACTATTTTCATTCGTCGTCTTAGCAGTTGTTTGGTTTCACCGTAACAAGAAAGGCGGGCTAAATGGGGGCACTTTCTTTTATGCAGTTAAGGTAGCAGGATTTTAATGTGTTCATCCACATTTCTGAATAATACGCCCAGTTTGCGAGGGAATTCCTAGTTAATTTGTAAATATACCAGCAGGCAATGCGCGTTCAATGCGTAGTGAGCGCGTAGTGAAAAAAAACATGACAGCCGCGTAAAGTGAAGCGTAAATAATGAGGCAATACAGAGCAAAAAACAAGAAACCTATAAGTTTGGTTGATTGATTAGCAAACTAATCTGCTGTGGAAATGGTTACAAAACATAAGCTTACCAACCAAAACACTATAAGAACAACTCATATTGCCGTTAATGGCCCACTACGGAACCCTGCCTTCCTAATAACCTGGGTGATCATGGACAAACATAAACATATATGCCTCAATCGACACAAATGTTGTTCAGTCAGCAGATGGTTCTGTAAAGGGCCATCCTTACCGACTTGCTTTTATGCAGCCTTAGCCAGTCACTCTTACACCATACAATTAATCCGCAACAATCTGCACACCCGGTTATGCCGTTCAGGATGCGGCCAGGCTAAGGATTCCAGTGGGCTAGTCCGAAAATAACCAGATCAATTTAATTCAGATCTATCCTGGAGCTGCAAATGGGCTGCAAAACATTTCCGTACACATCACACATTCAAGCGTTTGTCAAACTGACCATCCCCATTATCAAGCAGGAACTCGTAGACATTGCCGAGCTTGTTAAATAGTGACGCACACTGGGCCCCCGTAAACCAGCAACAATGTAGGTACGTGCTTTGGCGTTTGCAATTACCAAGGCATCCAGAGGACACATGACAGACTTCATATTGCTCAAAATGTATCAACTAGGTTATTGTTCACAGTCCAGAATATAACATTCACGAAGAACTCATGCCCAGCTGCTTCCAATAAGGAGGTAATGTACTCACAGACTAGTTGCCAAATGACAACTTTTGTTGTGAACACCATCGTCTAGGTGAATTTTACTTGCTTATTTTGTCAATAAATTTATATATGAAGTTAACTATTTGATTTATGCTATTATATTTTACGTTACGTACTACACATTAGCCTATTTTTTAAATGTGCGAACCCGAATTTATAATTAGTTTTGGGTAAAGTGATATATGTTTGTTACAATTTTTTATGGGCAATTTTGGATTTGGAAACAATGATGCGAGGTATTTGTTTATATGTGGTCATGTATGCTGTTGATGCTGGATTATGTGTTATGATAACAAAGGCATACCGGTCTTCATATTTTTCACCTTAGTTAACAGAACAGTTTATTCTAAAAAACAGTGCATGTGCAATTTAATGTATTGCCCCAAGTAGGTATCTGGTTTAATTTGCCTATTGTAGGCATGCACGTTGCCGATTGTCTTAAAATGAACGAGCTCATTGGCTAAATAGAAAATTGCCCCTATAAAAGAAAACAATATAGATCATGGTAAGATCTTCCAAAGAATCTAAGAGTATAGCAATGAATTTAGACAAGTACATTATATTTTGCATCGTTCATGTTACGCTTGCATGCAATTCAAATACGGGTACGTTCAATGTCGAAAAAATATAAGATTGCTATTTATTTAAGGTGTCACAATTTTTGCCTTTTGTGATTTACATTCATTTACGTTGTTTTTATGTGTTTCAGTACCACAACAAGTTTTTTTGAAAACGTAATATTAATAGATATAAATTACTATCGGATGTCCTATATAATACATTAAACAAACCAAATAAATAACATTACATTTATTTGTAATGATCGTATAAGTTGGCCAAAACAAAAGCATACATTTGCTGAATATTTTGGCCGTCAAAAATAATGCCTAATTTTACTTTCATTCACGATTGTTATGAACCCGCAACATTTTTTCATTAAATAAATATTCTGTTTATGATAAAATTATGTTCAGATGTATTAAGGTATCCATCTTACCTATAAGCTAATTAAACTTATCTTGTAGGTTAAATGGATACTATAATATTATAATACGATCGTAAAAGTTGATACCAGATGTTAACAGATCAGCCAGAAAATGTGAATTAGTCTCCAATGTTTTCCAGCATGTTGAGCGTTGAAGACAATGTCCTGAAGAACTGTATTGAAAACTGTACGCCAATAAGAGCGTAAAATAAATATTGCAATAAACAACTGAGGATCATATAGACGTTTTCACAATGTTTTGAAGAGTAAACTAAACGCAAAGATATCCTGAAAGTCGTAGACAAAATTTTCAAATATCAGGCATAAATTTCATTTGAATCTGTGTACGAAGCACTTATATTTCGCAACCGCATATTTCCGCGCACATAAAGTGTATATGTTTAGTAATAATGCATTGAGATTGCCTTCAAATATTTCTGCCGAGTTCACCTTTGTGACATCATCGGGCAACGCACTTCATGCCCATATTACACGCTGCGAAAATGTATGAATTGCGGACACACAGATGGCCTAGGCTTCCTCTGAGTTTGAGGGAATTTCTACGAATGTTCTTTGATTTGGCGACTTCAACGAAGCCATCATTCTGCTGGGCACAGTCTCGAATTCTCGTGAGGTGATACGCCTGCATGAGATCATCTTCTAAAATCAGCATTCATAAGCTAATGATCTAAGGCCTTTCAAAAATTATCCTGCTCTTATTTAGACTCTAAATGAAAATTTGTAGACTGTTTGCAATCACTGTTGGCATGCGTATACTCTATATTCCATACGTAACAAGTGAAAATCCCGCGTTTTCTTCCATATAAGATTTTTTAATCGAGATTGATAAATTTTTCTTCGAAAGCAAAGGGATCACTCATCGCCCTCCTCGGCAACCCAAACATATTATTGCTTTAATTGGCTTACGTTTCTTCCATTTAAAATTTGCTTTTGTTTTCACCATTCAAGTAGACGCAGTGATGACTGACTGTATGCATCCTTTATGCTAATTGTCCGGCGGACTTCTAAGCAACGATTTTGCTTGTCTGGCTAGCAATTTTTCACAGCAAACTCATGCTGACGTTAGATTATTTTAAAATATAGCGTGCATCTTCATTGGTCTGAAATATATCAACCACTACTTGAATGGACTATTAAGTATATGGAAAACTCACGTAGATAATATATTTCACAGTCGGTAGAGTCCTGCATTTTTGTGGAATCCTTAACTTCTGTAATTAAAGAAAGGCAAAAAAACTAGCATGCCTATATATTTTCCTATTCAAGTAACCTCAACTTTGTAATAAGTAGTAAATCTTTTGTCAGACGTGACATTGTTGAATTGGTTGTCTGTCACATTTCCTGATTTTATATAAAGTTTATTTGCAAAATTGAGCCAAGTTAGATACACTGGCCTGTTAAAGCCGACCTCGTGTACTCTAGATCATCCGTTAAGAGGACAAGAAATGCCAGGTTTTCGTAAATACGACGTTAAGCATCAATAATTCAACATCTTTTTTTTCACGAAAACTATACATCTTGCTTTCAGAAAATCGGCAGAGCACATCTTATAGCGACTTGGCCCGTCAAAATAATAATGGCGATCAGGAGGGCATACGGGCTGCGGAATTTATGAAACAGAGCATATCCACTTTGACAAGGTCACTTCATGCATTGCTTGAAAATACTCCGAGATTACCCCTGCTTATTCGTCTTGGTGATGTGTCCTTTTCTCGGAGCATTCAAATAATTTTGAGCAATGATATTGAAAGGACCTACAACTTTACAGAGGTCAAAGTACCATTCTTTTTTTCTATACCATATGTAAGTTGTTATATCAGCGCATGGATACTATATAGAGTTAATTGTGTGTAGAAGTGCCTAACAAATAATTTCTTTGCTTCCTACCTGCCAACACAGCTGGCAATGAGGAGGGGACCCTCAGGCTTACCCGCACGAATCTGGCTGACCAAGGAATACCACGTTGCGGACGTAAAAATGAGCCTATCTGGTCAGGTGCGCCGGGTTCCAATGCCATTAAAATGTACAATTTCTGCTCTTTCCTTCAAAAGCAGTGACCAGCACATCTTAGAAGATATTGTGTTACCCTTCCGTAGGATATCCAAAAAAATAATAAACGAAACACTGACGTGGACATTTGCACATCTTACACAACAAATTCCTCTTGCCTGCTAACGGTTGTTACTCAAATATATTCATGGATCTCCTAACACGTACTTCTTTAGTAAGTGTGTTTTGTGAGCAGATTTGCTCAGCCGTTCATTATGTGGATGGGTCGATTGCCTGTTATTATACAATAAGAACAATACAGAAGGGATGAGGTCTGTCTTTGTTTGATTAATCTTGGTGTTCACGCACGTCACCTGGTTTAGCCAACATGTACAGGACATTGCGTTGAAGAAAAAGATGGATGGAAATAAAAACAAACGGTGCGAATTGGCCCTGGGACGGGTACATGACGAACAATGTACCTTCATGTGCATGGAGTGAAAAATCCCAACAGGCAGTGGGGGCTTACGCGATTGTCACCTGGCGTCCGCATTAACTATGCAGTTTAAAGTGATTGCCATAGCGTCCTCTGCCAGTGGAGCGTCGAATGTGCTAGTCATGTTGACAATGCCTCGGCTTTTTCTACCCTCCATTGGTGAAGGCCCTTTAGAGAGAAGCTAACTGGTGTTCGGCTCAATGAGAATTGACTTATTGATCGTAGCAAAAATCTATGCGGTAGTAAGCCTCAAGGCTGATCATTTATACGCGACCATGCGCTTTTATATCGTCGCCTGGCTGTTGCTATGCTAGTGCAATAAGGAGTAGATGTTGCCTCCAGTAGGAATTTTCAATTACCCGCCAACCGCACAAAAGTCAGATTTGTGAAAAACGCATGTATGTCCACCGCCGGGAGAGCGCTTCTAGTCGTGTTCATCAGTCGTCGTCCTAGCAGCTAGTCTGTTGCATCTCATAAAAGAAGACAGTCATAAAAGATGACTTCTGTTTCTGCAGTAAAGGTAGAACGATTTTTGGTGTGTTCATCAACATTTGCGGTTGTGAAAATTTTGGACATTAATTTTTTAAACAAGTGTGTTTAGTAGTTTTTGCTTTTCGGCTTGAAAAACCCTCGAGAGACCGAATTCATCATACTGTATCTGCTTATCCATGGAATAACTCTCCCGTTCTATTTATATAAACAAGAAAGAAGCCACAAAGCCTAGTCGGGAGGAACAACAGTTCGTCTACATCAGCACTGACAAGTGTTCCCATGTAATCTCTCGCAAGAGGCAAACGCCTTCATAACGTGGTGACTAAGACTAACTTGAGCTTTATGTAGATTAATGTCCAAAGTCTACCCTCAAAATCGATGAACTCAAGGTATTACTTTTAGGCCTGAAACCCGATGTTGTTGCCGTAACGGAAACTTAGCTAAAAACAGAAATCGCAGGATCAGAAATTTAGATTCATATATACCAGCATTTCCGCAAAGACCGTTAAACATAGCAAGGCGATGGGGAAACCGTATACATTCGAAAAAAAAATCTCTGGAGTATGAATCCATCTGGATAAAGAAAAAGAAGGTAAATTTACAGAACCTACAATGCCTGGTCGTATACAGGCCAACAAACAGTCTGAGTACAGCTGAACACTGATTCCTTAGTCTTTTGAATGAAGCATATGGCAACCCTAATTGATTGGGAGGATGTGAAAATGGAGAGGACGATACCTTCTTTTAGTTTTAAGATAATGGAACGCACACTTGACATTTCTCTGAAACAGGACCTTTAGCCACTTGAAAGAGAGCTGCAAAGCCTCAAAGAAGAAAAGTCATCTGGCCCACACAGTATAATTAATAGATTATTACAAAAATTGGCTAGTGAGCCCTCACAGATCCAAGTGCACATATTTCTTACTTTGCATTAGGAAGACTGCCATCTGACTGGAAACCAGCATAAATGAATGTGAACGTGACAGTAAGGTCGACAGCATCTATAAGGATTTTAGGAAAAAGTCCCACATGAACGATTATTGAATGAATTGTTGGTAACTGGAAGAAGTTGAAACCCACTGACAAGGATCAGAGATTTTTTCAAAGGGCAATCGCAAACAGTGTGCATCGATGACTGGAAGTCCCCTCCCACATGTGTTCTAAGCGGTGTCCCCCAAGGCATTGTCTTATGGCCAATGCGGTTTCTAATATT
Source organism: Ligula intestinalis (assembly GCA_036362985.1). Taxonomy (NCBI): domain Eukaryota; kingdom Metazoa; phylum Platyhelminthes; class Cestoda; order Diphyllobothriidea; family Diphyllobothriidae; genus Ligula; species Ligula intestinalis. The sequence goes on along the minus strand of JAYGXS010000007.1, from coordinate 12,487,486 downwards.
TATTAACGACAGCGTCGATGACGTGGGTTACAGCGTCATCCTGTTTGCTGGCGACATCAAACTCTGGAGGGATATCAGGTCTGATGCCAATAGGAGAGCACTTCGAAGGGAATACCATTAAACTTAGCAACTGGTCTGATGGTTGTCATTTAAGCTGCAATGATAGTAAAGTAAACTAATTTCTCATAAAACAATTAAGGGTTAGGGATTTTACACAAATTTCAATTTGTTTATTTGGTTCACTTGGTTGAGTTGATGGGCAAAATGCTGTTTACTGGAACTAAAATACGCCCATATTGGTAAAGTCGAAGAATGAAGGGTGAGATTTGGTCAAAAGGCAGAATTTGTTGATACCTTGGGAATTAACTACGTTATTAAATTTGGTGAAAAAGAACTTCCTATTTGCGCATGTTGCACTTTTAAAGAAAAATCACGAAAAGCCGGAACTTTTAATTATATTAGTTTTACAAAACGGCACATTTTGTTTTGCTTCCATGATTTTAAGGTAAGTGTACGCATGAGATCAAGAATTATTGTCGAGAATAGAAAGATGAATTCAGTTTACGGAGTTTTTTTTCTTACAAATCTGGGAAACAGTAGCTTATGTAGCCCCACTCATCAATCCCTTCAACGTCCATGTTTTCCTATGAAAACGGGCTTTATCGGGATTTATGGGTGAAAAGTTAGGACATTCAATGGAATATAGTTTTGTTTATGCTAAATGCATTTTATTTTATTGAATTTACAAGTATTTATGATTTATATTTTTAGATTTTCCCTACCTATATTATTTTTTAAGTTATTGTGGGAAAACCTGATTATCAGACTGCATGTTTCTTGAATTTTCCAAAACAATTGAAATGGTGGTTAGGAATTCGTCCACTTAAACTTACCTGTGGAGCAACTTACGGTTCTGCAGATAGATCAGTATGGTCCGTTGACACACATTTTCAATTAACATGCAGAACAACCAGCTCCTCGTGGCCGCGGGAAGCAACTTCAACTACATCTTCCACTTACCACTTACTTTTAAAAATTTCCTTCTCTGCCAATCCTATTTCCCCAGCCCACATTTCCAGGACATAATGCTGGGCCTAAGGGTATATGAGTGGAACTACATTAGCTACTTTTGCCCAAATCTGTTAGGTTTTGTGCCCCAAATATAAGTCATTAACTTATCAGAGACCAACACGCGTTTTAGTATGCCAAGAATTCTGGCCCTATTAAACTTGACATGAGCTTCATTAGAATATCTTGGTTTTTTTAACAACATTGTCAACGAACCCCATCCTAATTTTGTCATAATATAGAAGAAAATGCAGGATTAAAAAAACTTGGAACGGAACGGGCAACATATTATCATGTTTAAAATATCCAGGGACTTATGCTGTAACTTTTATGTACATGTGTAATCGAACGACTACTCTGCTAACAGCATCAATTTGCGGGTTGACGCCGAAACCAGAGGCGATGGAATCTGGCCCCACTTTCTGTTGAAATTGGATTGAATAGTGCAAATTAAAGTACTTGACTCTCCAAACTCCCGACCTATGAATGAAAATCACGCGTTGTTTTCTTTCCAAGCCTTGTCCAGAACAATCATATATCCAAGTCAATTTCGGCTTGCGGGAGACCGAAAATGATGCGTTGCAATAAAAGGGCACATACAATCACTCTAAAAAAATTTTATTTGATAATCGTGTGCAATTGTACCGTTCCGATGACGAATTTCCGAAAACGCATGCTTTCCATATACCTTTTTACAAATTCACGAAATTATTCCGTCAAAAAATGCTGGCATACAAGCATATTGTATGTTAGATTAGTAACTACAGATTGCATTTTTTTCTTATTATTATTACTTATTTAATCTTGAATAGAAACCATGGTGTTTGCTATACTTGTATATAAATACTGATTTAGTTTAACTTATTTATCGAAATTTTAGAAATAAGAGTTATCTTAAAATCATCCACCTTAATGATGGGTTTTTAATTATTCCTCATTAAGCAGCTGCCTTTCAAGGTTATGACTTAAGAATCACCTAATCATGTCAACACTTTGCCAATAAAAACCAATTTCTACAAAAATTCGATCGGAATACGTCTAAGATTCATAAAAATAACTTTCTATAAGCAATATCGTTTTCCAAAACCGCTTTTTGTTAGATTTTTCGAAATCGGCTGTCTGCGTACTGTTCCGTTTTTGAAGATGAAGCCCAGACCAAAATGGGATATTGTGACCAAGTGTTTGACTAACCTAAATTTTAGAGATACAAACTCTACAAATGCTGAAAGAACTTACATTTCTATGTAAGCTGGAGCATTTCTTCTGATCCACAGCACTGTAGTATGCTTGTAAATGCACAGCAGAGTGACCGAATTTATCCCTCTATATTTTAAACATGATAATATTTTGACTGTTCCGTTCCTTATTTTGATACTCATTCATTTTCTATATTTTGACAATATTGTGACGGGATTTGTTAACGGTGTTAGTAAAAAAAGGCTTAGTTCATTATGTAGAATTTCATAGAAAGTCAAATGCGACCAATGATTTCGGCAAACTTAAACACATGTTGGTCTCCTTAAGGTTAATGACTTATATCTGGGAACACAATGCAAAAGTTTTGTTAAAAAAATTTTAAATTGATATCTTCTTTCTTTTCTTGATAATAATGATTTATTTTATACGTTTAATTTCTCAAGGTCATGAAAACAAAACTTATTTCCAGTTTTTTGAACATATATAAATGAGAAAGTCAGGATTATCATTTATGTTCTTTTATAGTGCAACGTACATAAACAAGAGAAGACATTGCAGCATCTGGAGGGGATGCATGAGTCTGCAGGGGAAAATGCTAATATATTAAAAAACCATTAAACTATCTTGGGAAGGCCTAAAAATATCAGGAGTACCCTTTTCAATA
>JAYGXS010000007.1:12373809-12458345 GCA_036362985.1 Ligula intestinalis | reverse complement strand
AATCTGGGCGACCCATTGATGAGCCGTAGCCCTCGTAGCTGTGTCAAGCAGCGGCAGAATACCAGCGAAAACACGTATCTGGGCCTTTTAGTTATTACCTAGGCTGTTAGCATGGTAAGTTATATTGTCAATATAATCGTTATCCGTCTTGTCAAAATTACCATACAAGGCCAGTATTTTCACCACTTTATCTCCATTGTTACCTCAGTTCGCTCACCAGCCTCTATTATTCGTGAAGGTTTTCCCCAATATCCTTTAACTATCAGCAAGCTCACCATAGCACGAATCCCTTTGGCCCGTCGATGTCACAGGGCTACCTTCATGCAACTTTAAGCTATTCCCCTTAGCCTTCTAATGCCAATTGTCCTGATTCAGTCGGTGGCTATTATCTTAACTTCCATTTCCATTACCCACCTCCAAATAATTATTACTAAATAAAGATAACCCTAGTTTGATTACTGCAGCTTCACTCAAAATCATCTTGCTTAATGCAAGATCCGTTTAAAATAAGGTGAGTAAACTAAGAGCCATTGATTTCGAGCTAAAGTCAGATGTTATATGCATTAGAGAGCTGTGGACCTATCTGCTAATTTCTGATGCTAAACTCATAATAGACTAGTATGATTTCTACTGTCAGGACTAAACTAGTTAGAATAGTGGTGGTTGTCTTTTCTATAAAAAAGGCTATTTACAAACATTTCTCCTTCGATCTAGATGCCGAGTTATTTTGTAACACTAACTACTTTGCATCCACTATCCCCTTCCTCCAAAAAGGTTACAATCGCATGTATTTATAATCGTCATATCTCTTTATCCGAAGATGATGAAAAGCTTTGCGAAGTTTTTAATCTGATTTCAGAGTTCACCTTTCACGCTAAGCATATCGATGGTAATATCAAATTTCCCGAAATTAAAATGTTGTCCACCCAGATTTCAGCCCTTCCTAAACAACATCAACTTTTCAAACTTGCCTAATTTTGGTCTGTTCCCAAATGAAAAATCAGCATACTTTTAACCTAATTTTCACGAACGACATTCCTTCCCTTTTTGTTGACTACAATCTGCACCCTTTCCAAAATTGGCCATGATTTAATCCATTATGGCTTTCTGCTTGACTCTACTAAAAATGCTAGCACTATCATTCTTTCGAATGATATTAACTTAATAAATAAATGTGTGGACTCACTAGACTGGAAGGATCTCTCCTCCACGATCAGTGCTACACTTTTTTGTGGCTTTATGTTGGCAACTTCAAACAGCTTCTTGAAATTTGTGTCAATAACAAATTTGGTAGGCCTTACACTTCGGACCCAACCGTTACTAACTTTCTTTTGCCCAGACTAAAGAAATTGCAAAGACAGTTGAAAGATCAATCTACTAGTTCAATAGGTGTGCATCTAAGAATAGCAGATATTTTGGGATGAGCGTCTTCAGTTTTCGGATACATATACTTCCATATTCGATGCAAAGTTATGTATGGCTATTACCGTACAGCCCAAAATTCGACTGTGTATTCTAACACGTTTCTTCGAGAACTGCTACATGTTTCTTTCGTTTATGCATCGCGTAAGTTGCTTTGGACTAAAACAACCAGGTTTTTGCTTGAAATGCCCTATTGGGGGTAATATATTTGTTCAGCGTAGGAAAAGTATCGGATAAAAGCAAACGCTAGATGTCACCGATGTTCGCCTCTATTCTCTCCCAGTATACTTATGTTACCTGCATTCAATTCTATGAAACATCATTTTGCGCCGCTAGTCAACTCAATGAACTAAATAGACCACTCATATGCGTGTGTAAGCTATCAACCCACAACTTTTCATACGATATGTAATCAACTGTAGGCAGTTTTTAATGCTCACGTTAGCAGACACCCGCGTACATGATGAAAACCACCAAATCTCGATGATCTCTTCTTAAATGTTCTGATGACCTATGCCATAGTTTATTTTGTTGAAAGTTTGCCAACCATGCAATGCTTACATCATCTAAAAAATAAATTCAGAACGGATTTATATCCCTACGCTGTCACCCATTAACAAAACTTCTCACCGCTTAGTTGCTTAGCAAAATCGTCAGTAGGTAACTCGGCAAAAAAGCTCTTGCCTTTGGTGTCAGTTAAAATATCGATTGAGTTAATGCATTTTTTTATACTGCTTTAAATAACTCTCTAAAATACCAATAAGGTAATTGAGGAAAATTTTAGTAAATATGTATCTATATGGAGTAAAATTTAGGCGGAATAGGAGACAATTACGGGCCAAGGCCATTTATTGTGCCCTCGCCATGCGTCTGTCGGACGGCGTTATTGCACCCAAGTTCTCTAGAGCTAACAGGGTCGAACTGATTTCACGTGTCAGCTTTTTAATGGGATTTGTTTCACAAGCAACAAAAACTGACGATCCTCCAGTAAGTGTTTCGCTTTCTGAAGGAAGTCGGTTCTGTCTAATACGACCGCTGAACGTCCCTTGTCGGCTGGCAATATGACAGTATCCCAGTCGGTCTTAAGTGCTCTTAATGCAACACATTCGATCTTGGGGAGGTTTTCCCTTGGTAGATGAACCATCAGGAGGGATGGTACCTGATGTCGGCTAAGGTACTTCGTCTCCTCCGTTTCTACTGCCTGATTTATGACTGATTCCATAGCTGCAATCATGTAAGCAGGTTAAGCATCAGCCGTGTTGAATAGCGCTTCGTGCTGTAGAACCTGTATTTGCTTCTTCGTCAGTTCTTCCGACGATAGGTTGCGTACCAGTACGTCTTTTCTGGATGATGTTGGATTGTGCAGTCTGCGAATTTTTTTCTCTAGTGCCACTTCATGAATTGCTTGTTTGTCGCGGGCTCGTTCAAGCACTCTCTGCTGAAGCAGTTTTGTGCTGTCCTCACCCATGAGCTCACAGCATTTCATCTTCTGATGGTCAAGTATCTGGCAATATGTGCGTAGCCTCGCGTGGCAATCTTGAATGAACAGACGGTCCATGCTCTTGCCAGTTTGAAACATGACGCGTCTCGCCACCTCCTTGTTCAACGCCGGCTTGTATCTCACACTCTTCGGCAACACGTTATTGTCAAGATATCTGCGAAGAAACCGGATCTGCGAATAGGTGTAGGCCGCACGAAAGGATAAGGTGTCCCATCGTCCGGCCGATTCAAGCGCAGATGTTTCTCTCCAATTTGTTATGCACACGTTGGACCCATCGAACCAATTACAATCCAATACGTTACTTTTTTTTTAAAACTGGCTGTTCTGCAACAAAGACAAAAACGTCTTTTATGTCGATGATACAAAAATTCCGTTCCTAAGAAAAACCGACTGTTATTCTCTAAGCGTAATGTACATTCCTATGTTTTTTTAAGGTTAAGGGTGCGAATTGTCCTGCATATAAATCAGCCATTTTGGTTTTTTAATAAGCTGCATCGTCCACTCAGCCATCCCATCCAGGCGTACATTTTCGTCGTGATGACGGCGTAAATTATCGCCTGCATAGCAGACGTTTTACACTCTATGCATCTCCTTGATGCAAAATAACGACATTTAAGGAACAATCTAACGGCAATTGCACTACCATGGCCATCTGCTGCCGGTTTACTGAAGAAAAAAACAATTCGACCAGAGTGGTTTTGCCAACATACCATGTGCTTCAACTAGCACAATAAAACGAAATTTTCATTCGACAACAATTTTTTTCTGAACCACACATGCCCCTACTCCCTAAACTTAAGCTTCGGGGCCTGCATTTTTCAGAGGAGCAGGTGTTAGATCACCCATTGGTGTGTCATTCTAAACTCATGCTCGCAATTATCCGTTGCTTTGACAGTTACACACAATGATTCACTTGCTTAATAGAAAAGCGATTGCTATCTTTTTTATGTTTTATCGAGCACTGCATTGTGTAAATGAACTTGCATTCAATCCTCGTAATTTGACATTTTTTACTTTAGTTAAAAATGCAAAAATTACGTTTAAATAAATTTAATTGCGTATTTTGTAACATGTTTTACAACACATAAGAATAATGCAAGTTACCTGTAGTCCTCTGTGCGCTGATTCCTGATATTTTTCTTTGATTATATAGCAGAAGAAGTATTTTATGTTTCTCATCTGAGCCTGATCAATGATGGTTTGAGCTTTGCAATCCGAGCATTTATTTACAAGGCGCAAGTCTAGATGACAAAAGTAAATTAGCCGTCAGATTTCATAAATCCGTTTTTGGTAAAATCAAATGACACATCAATCAAGGTTGCACTTTCGTACGTTATAGCGTCTCAATGTAACATAAGCATAAATGTAGTTAGCATGAGATCTAACAACATTTTCTCCCTAAGTTGCTACCCACTAACACATGTCTCGAGCAACAGTGTGAACATGTTTCCATTTGATGTTCCTTAGAAGCGGCCGGTGGATTTCATCGCAAGTATTATTAAGAACTTCCCAACACTGTAGAAATGAGTTTACTTGAAATGATTTGCTCAGCATCTGCACATCTTACAACTTGTGAGGGTCTGCGGTTAATCTCCGCCAACGTTTTCACTGAATTGTCGCTACAGTGAATTTTATATAGTGACGTATGATGTGGTGATTTTGTTGTCCGTTGGCATCTAGCCTTTAGGCAAAGTATTAGTTTTGATAGTGAGCATATACTGACGTTTAAACAGTGTTTGAATAAGTTTTTACTCCTGTGCAAATATACCATATCTCAAGATGCCTTGATACTCGTCTTCGATTTGGACTAAAGCCTCTCATACAAGTGTTTCTTGAATCATCAATAAAGTATCGCAGGGCGCTAATGGCTGACTCTTCTGCTCACAAAACGCTCATATGTTATTTAAAACAAACTTATAGCATGCTATAGAGGCAATGCCCACACAAAACCTCATAGTGGTCATATGTCGCTGGGAGCACAGCACTAAATTCTATTCTGTCATTTGTCATTCATTTTTTTCCCTCAATAATTACATTTGCACGCAAGTTACTGCCCAGATTTTGTGTTTTTTATTTGTTAGTCAGACAGATGCATGATTCCATTAATCGAACTAATTTTGTGCCCATAGCGTACGTTATATCAAACAAATTATCGTAGTGATCAGGCGTGCGTGCCAATGGGCAGCATAGATGACACTGTAGGTAAGTTATGAGCGCGTTTGCATTGTCGAGTTTACTATGCACAGGTAAGCACTTGGAGGCCTAGTTCATACAGTGAAGCGTCGACGCTAGGATCCTAGCAATTTATTGCAGGAATGTTTACTATAAATTAATATAGGCAAGTTTTTGGAGCCAAATCTGTCTTGCCATTTTGTGATCACGTTCTTTATTTTAAAATATGCATATGAAGGTGTCATTTCGCGCTTGTTTGTACTAATTGTTACCTGTCTATCGAAACAGCTAACGCTGGATAATTTTTCTCAAAAATACAGAGTGTCTTAGCAATTGCCTTGGCAGTTTCACAATCGGGATCATTTCATATTGAAGGCCGCACGAAGGGTTAATGTTTCCCATCGTCGGGCCAACAAAGGCACATCGTGCCCAACAAATTGCCAATACAAACAAACATCCGTGGCCCAGGAAGCAATTGAGAAGAAAAATACTCGATCGCTGGGACAATATTTTTATTCGCCTGACGATTCAATATGTGTCGCGGATTCTTCATCAGAGACATGAGTAGCAGAAAGGTGAAGTATGCACAGACGTTTGCATTATTTATAGGACACGCTCATTACTGCAAGCATACAGCGACAATTAACGTTAATTGCCTTGTTGTGCATGGACTGCTTGTTGGATGGCACGCGGGCTCTGACCTGTTGAACTTTCGTCATGGGCGGTGAGCTCGGGCATGGTGATTGCTCAACCGTCTGGCTTCCCGGTGTTGCGTACGATTAGGCGGTGGCCTGCCCGTTCCTCAAGTGACAGCTTGCTTTTCCAAATTGAATCTCAGGATTGAATATGAATTGGCCAAATCGCTGCACTTGTTAATGGATTTGGGGCCCGTGAACCATGACTCAAGTAGTTCTCCTGTCACGCGATTGTCACCTCTAGCGAGAATTTCGACCTCATCATATTCGAAGGTGTGGCCTGTCCTCGTCGAATGAGCACCAACTTGAGAATTGGTATCATTTCACCGCACGTCAGCCACGTGTTAGGCATTTCGCGTCCTGAGAAGTCTGCCAGTTTCTTCGACATAGTTGAATTGCCCACAACTGCACCAGATCCTGAAGACGACCCCCTCCGGCCTGTGTATGACTCCAACTACAAGTGGTGCGAGAAGGCGGCCGACTGCTTCCAATACGTTTTTGACATACGGGATCGAACGCCAAATCTTGGGGTCAGTGCGCTTATGTTGGCTAGCTCGTTTGAGCAAACACTGGTTGAAGAACTAGCGCGGGTAGTTATTTTCTCTGAACACCCGTCGGAGGTATTCGAACTCGGCAACTTTGTCTTCTTCTTTGCTGCAGTGCATCTCAACACGCCGATAGAGTGTTTTTACGAAACTGCGTTTGTGGCTAATTGGGTGGTTGCTCTTGTTATTCAGTACTTGCATCGTGTTTTGAAGTTAGCGTCGTACACAGACTGGAGGCAACTATAAGGCGTCAGATAATGAAGCTGAAAGACCGACTGCCATGGCAAGAAACATCAAGGGTCATCTACAGGATATGTTACAGTTGCGATCAAAGCAACTATGTCGAAGAAACTGGCAGACTTCTCAGGACGCGAATTGTCTTACACGTGGCTGCAGTGCTGTGAAATGATACCAATTCTCAAGTTGCGGCTCATTCGACGAGGACAGGCCAACCCCTAGAATATGATGAGGCCGAAATTCTCGCTAGAGGTGACAATCGGGTCCAAGAAGTCGTCTCCTCTTCTTCTTCCTCTTCTAGGATGATGTAAGACAAAGTCATATGTGGCGATGCACGACGTTTGAGAAGCAAGCATTGGAGAATGAAGGAGGGACATACACTTTGGCCCTCCGTCACCTGCGTCTTGATATTTTGAAATGGAAGTGACAGACATTGGTGACGAGAAAAACTATTTCTAATTGATTGGCCATCATCTGCCCGTCATTGTTAAACCCTACTTGTAAACCCGCAACCTTTGATCATTTAAAGCAACATTCTGCCATCAGACACGGGCCGGTTGCTTTGTCGGTTGCGATTTCACATTTGTTAATAGAAGGTTGCTCACTGACCCTTCACATCCCTAATCATCACCCCGTCATATTATCAGGTTTCATTTGTACTAATTTATGATGGTCAGTTTTCATTTGCTGCTCTCATGTTGGTGTTGGGTTGCATGAATGCAGCGAACGATTACTTATCTGGATCCCTACAATCTTTGAAAACTGAGTGTTCTTGAATATCTTCTTAGTTGTCATATCCATTTTATATGTGGATTTATTTCGAGAAAAAACTAGCGAGCAGATACAATGGCTGACAACACTATAAATACCATCATTACCAATAATTGATTGCTAATTTTACAACCCTGAATTGCTTAACTTAAAACCCATAGATTTTAAAGAAGAAACTTTTTTTTTATTTTTACATTTACTTAGGGTGACTTCATTACTTAGGTCTCCTGTTTTATTTTCAGACCGTCGACAACCTACATAGTCATACGACTCTCAACGTCAAAATAATTCTACGCATCCGGTACAAAGACAGGCAGAGCAATTTTTGTCCCAAACCATGCCTGCTCTTACGAGTTTCCCTTCTTCCAATAACCTACTCGGAAGCAGCCTTTTCCTTGTCTATGCTTTTGGGTGAGGTTTCATTTTCCGGAAGCCGTGAAATGATTTTTCTGCATAATAAACGAAAGTTTGCATTTACAGAGGTCCGAGTACCATTCCTCTGCATGATAAAATATGTAAGTTAGAATATCAGCACATTGCATGTCTACTGAATTACTTGCTTTTTTACGAGTATCTTTGCTAATTGGCTAGTAACTCCCGTCTTGGCATTACAGTTCTATAAAATGGAGACTTTTGCATAGACACCCACGCTGAATTGGTTGACCACAAAGCAGCATATTTCAGACTTAGAAATGTACCTTTCTGGACAAATGGACGCAGAGCACATGCCACCAACATGTGCCATTACCGCTTTATCTTTTAAAGATATCGAACTGCACAACTTTGAGGACATACTATTAACCTTCAGTGTTATATCAAAAAGAAAAGTAAAGCAAGTTCCTACGTCAGCACTCTCAAATCGAAGCGGTCTCAAACTACATATTTTTTACCTGGGTCACATGTTCTCAACTGGAAATCAGTAGACAGGCAGCATTCAGTAATGAACGCTTTTCCCGGTCGGCTGAGAGTCGGCTGACGACCTGTCCCTTCTACGAGCATATTTGCAAACGGGAAAGCCATTCGCAGAACTCTTGTTTCGATTCTCAGTGCAAACGTTCAGGCCATTAAGCATTTACATTACTGGATGTTACATAAAGGAACTGATTTCTTGTCTTTCATACGATGTTGCATTTTGTGTCATTAGCAGTCGAACAATTCTTTCGTCATTTTATAACGAACGATAATTTTTCTAGGCGTTCTTTGAAGCAACCATAGTAGCATTAAATGTCTATAGAATGTATATTCATAGACATTCAAATGTCTATTCGATGTCGATTTTGAACACTTAAATACATATCTATACGATATATTTTTATAGACATGTATAGTTTTTGGCGATAGCGGCGGCTTACGCTTGGCATTGGATACCCTTTATGCCGGAACGACCCATTTCTTCAATGACACCCCTTCAATAGTAGTAAATGTAAGTCAGAAGCCGATTATGATTGGTAAAAAAGTGTACTATATACGCAGGCGCTTTGAAGGAACAATTGTCTCTTCCGTCCATAACCCTTATTCTTCATTCTCCGGTTCTGGACTGAACGATGTCCCAGCCGTGGCCTCTACAAGTCATAAGTGCATGAATAATTTATAAGTTTGCTTACCAGTCCGCTCATTTTTCTTCTTCGATCTGGCATCTCGCTGTTCATAGGTATCCGGCATCACTCGTAAGTGACGCTTAACAGCATTTTCCAAATCGGACGCGTTGCAGTTTCCATAGTAATTTCAAATGGAGGGGAGGTCTAAAGATTAAGAATGTCGTTGATATAAGGAAACTTACCCAAAAGCACTTTGAAGAAGTTGGAATTTCTGAGGCTCATTGTAGATTTCTGTCTTAGGCAGTTGACAAACATGCTAATTCCCTCATCAAATATGGTCCCACAGATGCGTTAAGCGAACGCGGGAAGAGTGTTGCTGCCGAGGCCAGTGAGATAATCGATTAAATACAAGTGCAAATCGCCAAATTTTTTGCTTTCGAGATCAGTTTGGAATGTTTCATCCGTTAAGCGGACGTCAGTTGCCGTAAATCGGCAGCTGTTTTTAGAGGGTCAGCAAAGGGGCTGCTTCTGATAATGAGATTAAGCGTAGGGCTAGCAATTTGTTGCTGGTGGACCAGCTGCCTCCATAGTGAATACCTACCGGAAGCACATCGCTCCGGAAGTGTCAAATTTCCCTACCTAAGATGGGCCACTTGTAAAAGTTCAATTTCTTTTAAATAGGCACCCCCTCTATCGCCAACTGCAGGTAAACCTTCTCCGGCACCGAAATTGTATTATTCGGTAGAAGTTGGCACAGTTTTCGTTTCAAACCTACGTGGAAGAACTCACTGCTGCCCATCGGTACAACCTTAAAGTCGAACGACGCCTTAAACAGAGTCTTGTCGTTGGTTGGCAAGTCCGGCATGAGCGGCTTAATTATGTTCCTAAATTCGCGCAAATGAGCGTGTTTTATGTGGTTTGGCACGGCCCATTCACGCAACGACTGAGCATCGCTATTTTGCTCGGTTTCCGTGCTAACTGCCTCCTCGATCGCTTCCTCGTCTCCTGTAAGGATCCAGTCATCATCACTTACTATGGAAAATGACTCCCAATTATCATCAATTGATCCATTGTCACAAAGTGTTGGGCTCTCTTGTCCTGCGTTTACCACCATATCATTGGCATCTTCTCTCATCTTCATGGCCTCTTCCACGGCCAAAAGTTCCTCCTGCAAAAACTTCTTGAAACGCCGTTTTTGTGTACTTCTGGATTCGCCCTTAAAAATCATTAGCAAAAATGGTAAAGATAAGAAATATTATGGAATCGCAGTGAATTTGTCAGGCGGTCGTTGCAGAACATATACAGGTTGCACGACACGAACGTCAAATAATGCGGTAACGCGTGTGGACGGATATCGCAATGCGCTTAAAGTGACCAACCAATCAGATGTCAGATTGCATTATTGCGGCAACCAATTACGTTACAGCGTTGCCTATGTCTAGCAATAGCCTGTAAACGTACACCAATTAGATATCTAGTTAATACTATGGAATTAGGTAATCGTATTCAGTAATTCTATGACGTTGGACCACCAGGTCATCGTCAGACTTGAGAACATGTGCAAAAGACAATTACGCATTCAAAAGTATTGATTTAATGATCCCGGAAGAGAAAGAAAATGACGAGATGATTTCTGAGACCGATGTGCATTGTGGCCACGGACCTTTAATCCGCCTACCAAGCGCTCCGCATTAGGCTAACATCCGCTCAGAACGGAGCAATAGGTCGGAAGGAGAGAGGTAAGCAGAGCTGACAGCCGGCAGCCGCGAGCAAAGATGGTGAAAACGCCTACGATATACAAAAAACGACTTGACACAGCTCATATAGATGCCTGTGGTTGCGCGAACAATTCAAACAGCCGCAAAACTCGATCGGTGCACTAGATTGACACATGGGCATTAATGGAAGCTACTGGTCGGACACATCCATCAGACGCGAACAGGAGCACGGACACCACGCTCTGCCCATGGAAGCAAGCGCGCGTTTGAAACGTCAGCCAAAATACACCTTTTTTCCAGCAATCGTCTCTTTTTCTTTTCCAGGAATGATCAAAGAAATATTTAAGTTGGACCTCACATTTTGTTCGCACTTTCAAAATGGCTGGTTAAGTTTTATGTTCAGCCGATGTGAGTGCATATTTGCATTTGCTGTTAACGTTAGTCCGCATTGATCGGCTGTTGTCTCTTCTATCCTTCTTTGAGAGGATTTTACATGCCATCTGACTCGGTATTTCGATTGATGCGTTAATCGGTAAAATGCAAGGCCTTTTTGACGGACAGGCATACGTATTTTTTCACGTCTTTCGTCCACGTGCGCAGATATGAATATGTCCACGCATATGCCCATGCACGTCCCAAGTTGTAGAAAGTAAACTGGAGAATGTTCGTCTCAAGCAGACCCTCATACGCCTACCACTCATGGATTTTATTTGAAAACATCCCGATACATTCTGCATAATATACACGCGCAGCATGCAACCATCAATAGGCATAACGAGCTATGAAGAGGGTATTACTCCTGCGGACCAGATTTAAGCAAAAAGGGCCAACAGGGGATATCATTGTAAATGTTCGTTAATGCAACATTTCGATATAAATTTCCACTATACAATGCTTTCAGAAAAATCAATTATATGTTACTAGTTCGCTCTATTCAAGGGAATAGCGTTTCCGTCGGTCGGATGAAGCTATTCGAAGTGAAAACCCTGCGACGCATGTTTTTGAACATCGAAAAAAGCTAAGAATTATAAACAATCAAATACCGCGGAATAAGGATTGTACATTGTACTCTATTGACGCAGTCGATTGTATATTCAGTCCACCAGGTGACTGCATACAGACAAAAAAACGTGCGTTTGACATTCAAGGTGGAGATCCTTTAACATGTGGATTTGTTTTCCTCTGAAGCCTTTCTAGTTCATTTCAAGCCTTAATGACTTGTTTGGTGTATTTCGCCGACACTTTGTGGAAACTTGATGTAGCTGCTCATTCACTAGTTAGGTATTCACTGTGGCTTTTAATTGCTTTACGCAAACGGTAGTAAGGTGTGGAATAAAAGACCTTAATCGGTTCCAGTGGCGGCGTTCGAATAAAATTTCAAAAAAAGCCTGAAAAAGTTAAACTGTCAGCAGGTTTTACCTCGACTTTCATGTGCTAAAGACTGCTTGAAACATATTCTGATTGTTATGCTCCAACAAAAACTCGGACTTAAAGTACTTCAGAAGTATAATAACAATTCAAGCCATCGCTCTACCTACTTGAGCTACGAATGTCGCGCTTCACATCTTGAGTTTAATCACAATTGGATCGCTATTACCCGCCCAACGTTGCCGCTCATATGAAATTCACCAAAATGGGACACAAAGTTGACTGTCCAAGCTGGATTTCCTAAGCAAGCATCTAAAATCCACCATAATAACTACCAGGCTGACTTCATTATTAAGTTGTTTTGGCAGATTTGGTTGATTGAGTTGATCCAAGTGTGATTAAACTCACGGTGTAGCGCGCCATTCACAGCTCAAGTAGGTAGAGCGTTTGCTTGCGTAATAGGCCTCACTCCTATGCGGGTTTGGATGCCTCCGAATGCCGCGAGCTTTTTCACAATTTGATCAACTAAATCAACCAAATCTGCCAATCAAATTAATAATAACATTGACCAATTTGCAGATTGCAAGAAGAGTAGAATATAAACTATATGTTAATTTTGAGTTTTCCGCTGGCTTTTCGTGCGAATGCTGGGCACCGCCTCATCGTACGCCAACAGCAGAGAGCTAGACGGCCGAGCAATAATCACGCCCGAGCCCACCGCCCGTGATTAACGTTTAACAGGTCAGAGCTCACGTGCCGTCCAACAAACTACCTAGTCGCAAAAAGGCATTGAACGTTAATTGTCACTGTATGTTTGTGGTAATGACAATATCCTATAAATACGGCAAACGTCTGTCCATGCATTACCCTGTTCTGCTACTGCCTCCTATTCATGTCTCTGATGATAAATTCACGACGGATGTCGAAACGTCAAGCGAATAAATATATTGTCCCAGCGATCAAGTCTTCTTCTTCTCAACTTCTTCCTGGAACACGTATTTCGCTTGTATTGGCTGTTTTTTTTTATTAGATGTTAACAACTTTTATAGAAAGCATGTTGCACGAATATGCGGAAGAAAATATGTGTTTGCATTACTGTTAAGTGTGGCATCTATTATGGTAGCACGTAGCACTGGAATTCTTAGTAATGATCGCTACAACATGTGGGATGTTTCTATCTAGTCAATAGTTGTGTAACGAGTGGGAGAAGCAGACATAACTGCCGGGTAGGCCCCTTGTAAAATAGTCCGCATTAGCCAATCAGCACCCACGTCCGACATTTTTTGCTTTTCTGCATGTTCGCATTTAATTATTGTGTACACACGCTATAACTAGCCCATATTTGTTGCGTACTTTCTATCTGTGATGGTGTACTCTTGTAAGATGTCAATAGTTGAGCTTAATAAACAAAGTTGTCCGCTGTTCGCGCATCTTTCAGCTTATCGTAATGAAAGGTTTATGCAGGTGCAAGACTAAAGACTAAGGCAATGCATGATCAACTGAATATTTGCAACAGAAAACTAATTACCTGGCATACTCTATTACACGTAGCATGTAACAAAAATTGCTTAAGTATGCGTCATCCAATTGAATACGTATCTGCTCACTGTGGGCACAATTGTCAGCGGTTTATTAGACATTTAGGGTGTTTCAATCCTACAGAAAACAGCTATTCACTAGGGTAAAGTGCGGGTTGCCCAAATACATATGCCATGTGATAGCTCTGACACTTTTATGATTAGGAGTCAGAATACCACACTATCGGGCAAACGAACGCCAAACGATTCTACCTATATTAGAAATGTCGTAGGTCATTTTTTGCCCTTTCGTCTCAATTGAAGACTTGGATTTGCAAAACAGCGACTACACCGGAGCGGTGACAATCGCGTTGATTTAGTAGAAGACTGTAATATTTTTCCCCTGCGCTACATAAACGCCTTTGGGGAAACATGCTTCTAGCATTGCGCATGTAAGCCGTTCAGGAGGTTGTCTCATATCGGGAGATTTATTTGAGCTAATCAAATAACAATATGTAAAGGTCATCTGGTGAAATTAAGTGTGACTGGGACAAGGCGGACGGTCGGAAGTACGTTTTTTTACGAAAGGGTGGTCGAAATATGGAACATTCATTCCCTGAATACCGAAATCCCTTGAGCTTTATAGATGAAAGTTGGATTGAAATAGCAGTGTCCGCTGCAATATGAAGCGATAGTCAAAGTCATAAAATTAAAATTATCATACCACTTGCTATATTATAATGGTATTTGCTTTATGGCGTTACATTTTATGGTAAATTGAGTTGCACCTCGAAGTTATCCATGTCTGAAAACGGCGAAAAGAAACGCCGTAACACTATTAGCTATATTTCACTGGACTGTTAGTGCAAAAGTTTACACATAAAAACACATGGCTTACTTTATCCCATCACTTATCACTTGCTATAGTCTTTGTGGTCTTCCCTACTTGAGCAGAGGCATACCGTGACGGTTCTGGCATCGACCGCACAAGACGAACCTGGCACTCATAGTCAAGTTGGTTCAGATTACCTTCGCAATGCCTTTCCCCACTGGACGCATTGCTCACGAGCTAACGGTTTTTTTCCTTTATAGATTTCAATATTTTTTTGTTTCAGAGTTCGCTCTTTTTTATAGCTATGTTGCATGTCATGCCTCCGATCAATGGACCAACCAACAAACGAATAAATCATTATTTTCTGCGAAATGGTACTTCAGATTAATAAAACGATACTACCTGTAATCCAATTGACTGCGAAGAAATGCATACATTTGTGCTTTAATGTGTTGTATTTTTAAACCAATGTAACAATAAGTACAGAGAGAGAGACTTTCAATGAAACAAAGGAAAGAAAGGAATTTAACTTGAAAAAGAGTTTAACGACTTTGGAAGCAATCATCGGACCACGGGCAAACCAGTTCATATCTTGAAATACTAGAGGTAAGTATGAATAATATATTATATGGGCTGCAAAGTAAAGGGGCAATATATGCATTCAGAACAAAATCATACGTTGACATATAAAAAAGACAGGTATCTGATCGAAAATATATTACGTTATGAGCGCTGCAAGTTTTCCTTTACCACCCTGCGATCTGATACCCAGTACCGAAATGTATATTTTATAAATGTTTATGTAGAAGCTTTTCGACTGAAAAGTTAGAGTTATTCAAAGTTAAAGAGTAGCGGGAATCTGGTTTCAACTTGTTTGGTGCGTACTCGGTATATGCTGAAATTTAGGCATCCCAAATAATATAGTTTGAGCTCTTCGAGAAAGAGAATTTTTATTTTGTGAATTTTCGAAGCTGGAGACCCCGCTTTGTCTTCAGACATGGGGAAAAGGGAATTTAAAAACAACTTAAAGTTATCAGTTTAAATCGTAGGAAAATCAATAATGCAGTGGCATAGAATGCTGCAGTGTATCTCCTTCTATTTGGAAAGGTTAGCGTCTCGCCAATTTATGTTTGAGACTTTTGTACGAACAATCCAACTCGACATGTCACTTGATGCATAAAATGTCTGAGTACATCGCTTCTAGGAATTCACGTCCTTCCTTGTAGTCTAAGGATTTGAATACTTTTCTATTTCTAGACCACCTCTTTTATTTTTAACGCATATCGTATATTCGTGTGTGATTTGAAAGAAAATTCTTTAACCTTGATTGAGTTGGCAGTCGCACAACTTGTGCGTGAATATTATCGCCCTGCCTGTCGAACTAGCATAGTGTGTAAAGACTATTACCAATAAACATATACTCCATCTTACTTTGGAGCCTGCTGTGGACATTTCGAATAACTCGTCCCATGTTACCTCCCTGACTTAAAATGTCATCTTGACGAGGTCGCAAGGTAATACAGTCGATTAAAATAATGAAAGCTGTTTAAAGACCCCCT
Organism: Ligula intestinalis; assembly: GCA_036362985.1. NCBI lineage: Eukaryota > Metazoa > Platyhelminthes > Cestoda > Diphyllobothriidea > Diphyllobothriidae > Ligula > Ligula intestinalis. The sequence continues at coordinate 12,442,470 of JAYGXS010000007.1, read as the reverse complement.
CCCTTCATTAACCACCTGCTAGCAACAGCAAAAGCGACCGCTATTAGCCTGACTACGCCTGTGGTGTTTGCACAAACGAATTTCCTACAAGCTCCATATCTGGCTTTACCCACAGTAACTTAGCAGCATGCAGTCATCCGCGCTCTACCCCCTACTTTTCCCTGCCCTAGACTGCTCCATCAAACCTTATCGTCACTACTGGCCTTTGCTTATCCATCTCACCCCCATCCCAACGCCTCACGCATCCGAAAAGACGAAGTTGATTGGATTTCGCCCAGTTTCCACATAAACGTTAAGCCTGACGGGAAGGTATCGAGACTATACGAATGAATGAATTAATGAATGAATGGTCAGGTACGTTCTCCACTGTCTTAAGCAGGGCAGAATTGTGTCACCGGTAATCAGCACCTGCTAAAGGTCTTTATTTAACCTATACGGTCGATATAGTTAAATTATTACAATGGTATACAAAGGAGGCAATGATTTTCAGCCGTAATTGACGTGACTTGTTAAAAATAGTTTGCCGTATGCAAGTGTTCAATTTTTGCATTCTGCTTATTTGCAAAACGATTACTGTAGTCAACATTATTGAGCATTGCAAGTTTCCTAAGCAATTGTTTCTGCACTGGCAGGACCTGCACATATTTTTTGATTTGGAATTTAATCTAGAAATATGAAAAAATGGATTGGGGCATGTGTAACAATATTGCGAATTGCCCCAGTGACAAGAGAAACAAGCAAGCCTTCGAAGTCAAATATGGCCTTATGGACGACGCCTCCGGTCAGAAGTTGATTGCTACGAACAGTAAACGCATAAAGCTTGGTGTCTGAGGTATCCAGTCTTATAAGCTGCATTTATAAATAACCATTGGTGGAAGCAAGCTCTGTGATCTACATTTAATCAACCTTGTCTACTGCAAGCTGTTACTTTCACGATCCTACTTGCGGTGTATTTTTTGGAAGAAACATTTCACATGTTAAAAAATATGGATAACGGTTAAATTTAAAATATTTAATTACCTGCTGTTGTGCACAAAGGAATTGTAACATGCATCTAATTGGGCTTTTGCCTGTTTAGCGAAAACTTTAAAGCGCAATCCCCTTATATATCGTCCTTCAGAATGTGCTACGATAACTTACCGTCATCAGCATATGCATAAAAAAGGTAATCTTTCGATTAGAAAAAGTTTTCAAAAGGCCGAAATAATTTGAAGACTACTGACTGCTACACTCAAACTCAAGATTTACAAACTGCGCAGTATAAATACTGTTTAACGAAAACAAGGTTTTCGCCCATAGTCGGAAAAAGAAGTCACACAATTGTTAAAAAATATTACAATAGACTTGTCATATGTTATATATAGTAAATACAGTATTCATAAATTGATGGATACGATTTATTACGCATGTCTACCTCAGCAGCCTACAATCTCGTAATGAGCAACGTATTCTTTTAACTGAAAGGTAATTTTCCTTTAACCTAAACATTTAAAGAAGGTATTATTTGCTATCAGCAAGTACAATAACGTTTTTTACGAGCATGTTTTCCATAAGATTTATTGGAATTTCTAAAAGCAGACTTCGCAATAAACAGTATCACAAACTACGTCAATGACGACTAACAAAAGACTATCAGATTGTCGCATATATCGGCGTATTGCAAGATTTTAAGCCAAAATTGTTTAGGCTGCATGTGCTGACAAAAAAATGCATGGGTTTTATGTTGACGGCATGCCCGTAGCTTTGAAATGACGTATCATGAATTGTCAAAGGTTGGGCTTACGCACATATACGAACTGTTATTAGGCAAATTTGCTTGTCATGCATAATTTATTTTGATTCTACAAAATTTTATGCATTATACATTTTAAATTCGCACCGATAAATAACTGACATAATGCGCTTAATTGTTTTGTGCATGTTACGGTTATCTTATGACAGATAAGGAAAACATGGAAAATGCATTCCACCCAAAGTTGAACCAGAAATTGTCGATCATAATTTTGTAACAAACTATATGTCGTTGATAAGTGTGTACGCTTTAAACCACAGTTAAGTACAGCATAGAAAAGATGAATGACAATGCTAGAACATGTTTTTTGCCCAAATTTATACATTTTCAGGACATGGGCAATGCTAATAAGGGGCAGATATAAATCTGTAGCTGAGTGATTGATAACGGGAAGCTAAATTGTTCAGAGGAGGAATGCAAAGACAAAAATTTTGGATGCCACATTTGGGCAGCTTTGTTGATTACAGGCTAGTTAATTGCAAGAGCCGTATGCAGGTGTTTTGTCTCACGTGCGTTTGCTAAACTGCATTTCCCTATTAACACAGCTAATGCTGTGTGAATGGCTTGAACATTATCGTATTCGTGAGCAATTGCTTCGTAAGGTTGTTTTTAAATGCGAACACTACGTCTGGCAAAATAATTCTCGCCTAATGTCAAAAGTGGATAGTAGTATGCATAAAAGTGTTAACATACCCAAAGAGTTAAGTTTCGTAATACCTTCCAGCTAAAAATAATATTCGCTATAACAAAAAGAATAGACGATATCCTTGGCAACTGTTTCCTTCTTCTTGTCGCCAGGACAACTGCTCCCGGGTGGTTTCACTTCCCAACGTGAGTAACCGTCAACAAAGAAAAACTTAATAAACTGCCAGATTTTGAACATTGGCCAATGCAGTGTTGAACGAAAAAAGAAGGTTTGTTGGATCATTCAGATTTTTCTCGTCTTTTCAAGAAAGGCTGTCGTTAGTCTGCATAAACACTGGATGCTTTAACTGCTGCACTTGAGGGCTTTGGGGTAGAGGTAACAGGGGATCGTTCAGAGAGACCTAGAAAGCGATAGAAGTTACGCGTGATAATAGACTTCACGATTGGATTGTGGAACTTCCAATAATGCATTCCACTTCATTACTACTTCCGGAAATGAAGAACTTTTGGAAGAAAAATTTGAATCTATGCCAACAACATGAGATTTAGAAATCTTGCTTTTACACACGGTCCCATATCGATATATTACGCGAGCAACAGCAAAATATGTTAGGCATTTTCCTCTAAACAATGCATTCACGCGCAAGTTAATATCGGCGCTTGAACGTTAATCATTATTAGGTTAGGAAGCTGCACACCTTCTGCATTGTTAATAGTTGGCTTATGAAAAAATACTTGCAAGTTTTTCAGGAATCACATTGACGCTGCATGAAAATCTTCATATTTTCTTAAGGATGTACTGCAATTTGGCAAGATGTAGAACTTTGAAGCAAAACACCATTGTCATTATTTCAGCTGACCTCAAATGTTTTGCATGCGTCTGCACGCTTTAGCGGAGTAAAGCATAAGTAATTGTCAGCATAGATTACAAGGCATGAGTTTTTCGAGTACATGATACAATGGCGCCATGGTACACAGGCCAGGAGGTGATTACTGCTGTATTTCAGCTATACAGGCTTAAAGGCTGCACTTTTAAATTAGCATTTACAGAAGAAAGCTTCATGAGCCAGAAAGAGCCAACCTCATGGACTGCAGGCCTGTGAACTGTGCCCTCCTTATACTGGTACTGTGTTTGGAAATATCAAAATATTAAGGAAGCACAGGCATTTAGTTAAATATAAATTACCACGTCGACTTCTGAATAGCGTTGTATCCGTAAGAGTGCCATTGACAAACATGCCCCGCGTAACAAACTAATAGAGGGTTGCAGAAAATGCAGTTGAGTCTACAACGAAAGATTAAATACACCTTCAGAATTATAACTTTCGTCATTATATTATTTTTATGTTTAAAAAAAATAATGACAATTCCCCTTCATATTTTGGGTTTCCTAAAACTAGTTTTACAAATGAAATGCAGCATGTAAGTTTTTCAGATGACACTTATTAACTAAGCCCTTTTTTAATTGAAAAATTTTAAATGTTTTTTTTTTGCAACAGTGAAAACATGCGTTATAATAATAATGTTTATTTGTAAAGCACATATTTGGCGACCTCAAAAACCCCCGAAGGCAGGAAAAACCTAACCCAAACCCCTTCTTGCTCAGTGAATTTTGTATTTGTTTTGGTCTTTTGGTAGGTCAATAGCTTGCGAAATAGGCAGTTTGTTTTTTTAGTGAAAAAAAATGATTTCTAAGGTACAATACTAGAAAAACATGAAATAATATAACTATACATTGTACATCTTATTGTTTTTATAATAAAAAATACTTTAGGTCTGGAATAATTGTCATGTCCTTTAACTGAGGTGGACTTAGCCACGGTCAGTTAGAAAGCGAAAAAAATCAGCTCAGGACATTGCATCTTCCGTTTAGATGGTTCTGCTCGATACGGAGATTACAATCGTTTTCCATGGTCAGGATTTTGATAATTAGATGAGACGTTGCAGATGTGGTCGAGGCAGCTGCGAAGCACCATTTTCATTCAAGTACATCGGCAGAAGACACTTGGCCTTTCTTTTGTCGAATTTATAAGTGAGATTGAGATTTACATGATGATCATTTATGCTTCTGATACATTATAAGGGTGAATAATATATATATTTTAATATAGTTGTAGAGAAAATACATTTATTTCATAATATTTTTTTATAAACGTTGTTATATTATTCGAAGAATTAAAATATAAATTGTTCCTAGTTATTGTTAAATATTGGAAAAGGAGGCATGGCAAAATTTTGCTTAAGATTTGATTTGATCAGCGTTGGAAACCTTCGTCTGAAAAGCCTCCAGTTGTGGCTTGTTTTCCCCAAAATGTGCGGAAACACTCCTGGACCGTTAGATCCCTTTTGGTCCGAATTGGATGTAAAAGAACTGGTTAGCAAAGTGTCCTATTTTGTTCGGAAATATATGCGCCAAGTTATTTGAGAAGAACGGCTTGGTCCTTATTCTTAATTCGGCTAAAATGTGGCTTTTGCGAATAGCGTTGTGTAGGGCATTCCATATGATCGCATATCTTATGGTTTAGAAATGTGATCGCTGGGCCGTCCTAGCTTTAGCGTTACGAATGGTATGCTGGTTGTTTCTAGTGGGCCGGGAACCGTTTTGATTTGTTAACATACTATTGCTTAGGATGTTATTATTAAGTGTCACTTTAAATAGGAAAGTTACACCATTTTGGAGTCACCTTTGCCAGAGGGGTTTAAGACCATATCTATTGTACATTATTGTATAGGAGTCGTGGGCGTCTTCACGTTTGCACAGAAATCTGCTAAATATTCTTTGGATTCTTTCTAGTTTATGTCTGTCATCTGATGACATGGTACCGAAAAATATTGAGCAAAAATCTAGAAAACGTAAAAAGTACATTTTGTAATGTTTAGTCTTAAGTGTGATTGATGTAAAATTATTACATATGAAGCCACATAGTCGATTGGCTTTTGGTGCGATTTGTGTGGATAATCCAAGAGTATAAGAATAGCTTATACCTTAATATTTTTAAAATTTTAGCTCTTTTATTTCTCGACCACTAAACATTATGGGGGAAAGTTTAAGTGGTCCAAAAATCATGAGATGACATTTTGTTGGTGAAAACGGCATTTGCCACTGAACACTCCAGTCGTTTAGTTTTTGAAGATCTTATTCAATTGTTCTATGCACACTACTTATCTGCATATAAAAATGTTTAAGCAGAGGTTGATATCATGGATGACTCATGAATGTTAATGAAAAATAAGAGGGGACCTAGGATAGTGCCTTGAACAACACCACTGCATATATGAGCTGGTTCTAATACTATATTTCGAAGTTGTACTACTTGGAATCGGTTTTGAAGATGGGATTTGAGGAAATCAAGGGGGAGGCCGAATCCCGTGACTTACTAGCTTCACGATCAGTCTTTTATGGGGACCTTTGTCAAATACTTTTTTTAGATCAAAGTAAATTGTAGCTACCGTGTTCACATCATCTCGATGTCTGGAGACGAATTCCAAGCAAATGAGATGACAGGACTGACATGACTTTTGGGGTGAAAAGGCATGTTGAGAGGCAGGTATGAGATTTACATTCGTCAGATGGTCTAGCATTTGGTTTTTGATTATATTTTCTAAGATTTTTGCTAAAACCGATGCACGGTGAACACCACGGTAATTTTTGGAATCGGACCGATTTCCTTTTTTGTAAATTGGGGTGATACATTATTTTTTCTATATTTCTGGATAAGTACTATTTGACTGCAGTAATGAGAAAAAGGTTAGACAGAAATATAGGAGCATATGTCATATGTCTCAGTATGCAAGGAGGGATTCTATCCCTTTCCATACGATATGGAAGTGGACAGTTGGCGGATAGCTTCCTCTACAGGTACTTCGTTAAATAATATCTCTTTTAATATGAGTGCCGTCATTTCTGTTGGTTGGGGGCTTGGTTCTTCCTCGATTTAATAGTTGGTTGAGAAATACTCGTTAAAAAAGATTTGCTTTTTGGTTGTCATGTGTTCTTACTATTCGTTGGTCATCAAGCATGATTTGGGGACCCTGTTTTTGATGATAATTAATTTAGGCTGTCCTTTTTGGGGACTCGATTGCTCGATGTTCTGCTGCTATTGTCTGATTTATTTCAACGTTCTGGGTTAACTCGTGAATCTCTGTAATGCTTCTGAGTGTAGATCGATAATTGACACATGGGTAGTGCAGTTTTTTTTAAAGTTTTTTAAGCCCTTTGGAAAGGAAGTTTGGGATAAGTGATTTCTAACATGGGGATCTCTCGTTAATTAGGGTATCCCCAATTAAATTAAGGTGGCGTAAAATATGTTCACAGCTTCTACAGGGGATGTTGTTAAGAGGAAAGAGCTCCAATCCAATGACCTCATGTAGTTATTCTAAGATTCACTGTCAAGCTTTTTGGGGTTTATAGAAGTGTAACTAGGATCAGGTCTTATTAAATGTTAAGAGGGAGCACTGCTATTATTGCCTTATGATCACTATCAAAGGTTAAGCTGTCGTAGTGCGTATATAAGGGCCAGATATCATTGGTGAGAATAACATCGAGTATATTGTTTCCTCTGGTTGGTTTTTATTATTATTTGCGTCCAGTAACAAAATAAACTTTATGATAATAATTCATCATGTCTGGATGGGGCTGATAGTTCTGTCCAGTTTATTTCTGGACGGTTTAAGTCTCCTGCAATTATCTTATATTTGGTTTGGATATTTGATTGAATATCTTGTAGATTTTAAGGCCCATGTCATCATTACCATATTCCGAAGGAGTGTGCAAACATCAATTATAATGTTTTTAAGGGTCTTGGATGTTATTATAGCGAAACACGCTTTGCCATTGAACGTCTCCTGTATAACCTCAAAGCCACTATGTTCTATGGTACATCTTATGTTGATCATACAACCTCCTCCTCGTTTATTAGCACGGTCCTGTCTATAGAAGATGTAGTTTGGCATAAAAAGTGAAGCATTAGAGGTTGATTCGTTTGTCCATGTTTCTGTTAAAAAACTATATCGGGATTGTGTGTATCAATTAAAGTCCTAAGTCGTGAAACTTTGTTTACTATCGATCTGGCATTAATAAGAGCAACACGTATGGTGTCGGACACAAAAGTTGGAATCTGTTGTGAGAAAATGGATTCCTATTACTTGTTTGATTGTGTTGAGGGCTCATGTGCGGAAATAGTGTGATTGGTGGATAATATGGTGGTGTTGGACTATTTGTGGTGAATTGTGCATTATTGGGAAAATTGGTGATAAACGTGATGGGATTTGCTGGCATTATGTAACTATAGGAGAGTATGGTGTTGTGCGAGGTTGGATTTGAGTATGTGTGTTATATTGAAAGGGTTGGGTTTGCGGTGGTCGTCTTGTGTATGGGCTAGGATACATAAGTTGAGAGAAGGGGTTAGGTGTCATGTGAGGGTGTGCGTTTTTATACGGATATTCGTTTTGATATGCAATTCTGTTTGGGAATGGTGGTCTTTTCTGGGTTTTTTGGGGGAAATAATCTAACACTGGTTTACTAATTTGGTTTGTTGAGTTAGGACTGGTATTGCTATATCTGGATATGTTTAGGCTTGTGTTGCTATTTATCAGTGTATCTTGATTTGATCCAGGATAAGTGTCGTTCATGTCTAATGGGCTTGTACTATTTCGGGGTCTTTTTGTTTGAACCTTATTCTTTTTCCTTAATTGCTTCGACAGGTTCATTATTTGCTCTCTGGTTGTCATTATTATTATTAGACAAAAGTCGCCCTTAAGCCACCTAAGCTGATGCTACGTTGCTAGTTATCGTTTTCCTTCACAGAGGAGGAGGAACTCGTAAATTGTTCCTCTGAAGTAGCATTTTTGTGGAGTGTTTTCATCCTCTGTGACGTTATGTGGCTGACTTTGTTTACGCCCTTTGTCTTTGTGAAAAACTTGTCTGCGCTGCATCGGGCTCAAGTCAGGGCCTAAATATGCTTTAAAACTCCGAAAAACTTGTATTTCTTTCAGAATTTTGTAGTTGCATTTGAGCTTCAGCGTGGATGGAATATGTAATCAAAATCGGTTTGTCTCTATTTTGCGAATTTAGTCTTTTGATAGACATTTTGCCTATACTTATCCCATATTGTTAAAAAACCTTGTGTATTGCTACCATTGGATTACTCGTTTGAGGAAAGTTTGTGGAAGATTAAATTACAGCTACGTTTTGATCTATCTGAAACTTCTGATGATAATAATGCACCACAGACTCAATCTGAGGTAAACTCGTGAGGTTGCTTTAAAATGAATTTGAGTCCAGAAGTGAGTTAAGAATCCTAAATACAGGTTCATACTTTTCAATATAGTTCGTCAAATTAAAGAGGGCTGACAGATCAGTTTGATCCAAAACAACTTTCGCGTCACTCATTGTTTTCAATAAAATTTTCAAGTAAAGGATGTTTAGATGCTAAATATTTGTCTAAGTAATGTGTTTTTGACATATAAACTATAAACTACTAGAAGTAAAAAACAAATGATTTGTACAACGTTCTATGAAACAGAGAACAATATCAAACCAAATCAACGAAGGAGTTTGGTAGCAGATTTTGGCTAAGATAGTCAACTGTTACTTACTGATAATTTATTTAAGAAAACCAAAGACTTTGAGTCATTTCTCCTCTTATATTAATCAATTTATATAAAGCTTTAACTTATATTCGAATTTAAACAAACCGCGTTCAAGGTAAAATGTTGGTTAATGCATTAGTATAATACATCATATTTCACTGTTTTAAAGATGGTATAAACGGCAAAATGTAATAAATACATCAATTTCGAGAGTGCCCTTCAGTTGCTTTTTGTCAATGCACAACGTGAATGAACGTCAGAGAAAATGTATGATTGAATTCATACCCAAAGATACAAAACGGCAAGGTCACTGTACATGCCCAAGATACAATCGATAAAGTGGGGAATTTAAACGCTGTAGGCAGCAAAAACTGGTGACATAAACGTCCAAGGCAAATTAAATTGTGAGGAGAATGTGTAAATGGGGAGCCAGTCTTACCAAGGTTAAGTTAGTTTCACTACATGCTCAAATTGTTTATATAGGTTTGGTTTAAGAGGCCATAAGTACGCTTCCTTCAGGTAGCGTAAGCTGCGGGTTGTAAAACCTGCGGTGTAAAACCGACCTATGTAAACAATTGGAGCACGCGGTGAACCTACGTTTACCTTTATAAGATTAATTACCTGTTTAAAAGTTTCTTTCTTCATTTTTTTGCCTTGGACGTTTTTTTCTTCCAGTTTTTGCATCCTGCAGCGTTTAAATTTTCATTTTAATCGATTGCCTCTTAGTGATTTACAGTGACCTTGCCTTTTTTCATCAATATTTTTTTCTGTATGAAGTCAATTGTGTATTTTCTCTGACGTTCATTCACGTTATGCAATGAGAGGTAGCAAGTGAACAGCCCTCTCGAAATTAATGCATCCATTACATTTTGTTGTTTATACCATCTTCAAATTTTTACCAGGGAAAATAAGTTTTATGTTTCACTGTGAACAGCCTGTATATAACAAGTGGTTTAAATAAATTGTCGTCATTCAAGTAGTGGTAAGCTTGTGTGTTAGTGCCTTCATAATGGCAAAAAGTACATATTCGGGGTAAGAGAGCAGTTGTCGCCTAATAGAGTAGTTGCCGGTTATAAAGCCAACGACGGGCCCAAACGAAATTGGGCTTAATAAGCGGCCTGCGCACTAACCGGAGAGTACTTAGCAAACACAGGGTAGGCACTATACAATACATACGTACAGTATTATGATAAGAGGTTTGTTATGTACAAGAAAATAATGCTGATTTTCTGCATGTTAATTCATAACAAAAACAAACAAACAATGATTTACGACACGTAACCAGTTGCGTACGCAGAGATATGAGAATCTCACTCTATCTTGTTTGCAAACTGGGGATTGTAGTCGGTGACTGGGCTTATAAGCCGGCGGATTTTGCAATTTAAAATTCCGTCCCAAGCTGAACTGGGCTTAATACGCATCTGGGCCTATTAACCGTGGGCTAAATAACCGGTGACTAATGTAGCATCAAATCCAAAACAATTTATGCCAGCTTTCTTCATTGTCTCATCAGCCCCTTGCAAGCTAAACGCGTCTGTGTCTGTTAACAGTTTAATCTTTGGTAAACTTGTAATGCTGGTGTATTAAATTGCTGTCTGTAAGCAAATTATATTGTTAAAATGGGTTGGGTGCATTTCGTTCTATTATGACTGGCTGATCACGCCTGAATTGGCAAACCATTTGCGCTGATGGCTTCCCTTGATTGAAATGGAAAATGTCACTTACTATGCCAGCAGAATGATCCCCAGAAACAAAAAAAGAATGATGAGCGTTCTAAAGGCTTAAATTGTTCTAGATGGCCTCCCAATGTAGATTTTACTGAAGGGAAATTGGTAAAACTAATGCAATCACGTAATATTTCCTACTAAACGACAGAATACTGCAAAGTTTTTATAAACGTTACCTTCTTATTAGATTCGTTCATTGCTGGGCTTAGGCTTTCACTGTGTACTATAAGGACAAATTTTGGTGAATATGACCTAGGACCTGGTATAAAAAGGCGTTTGGTCTGCAACCCAAAATCGGTAAAATCGTCAGAAAAATGCAACTAACTAGGTGGTGGAGGGGGTTCTGTGGGAACTTTAAAATCAATAGAATTAAAAAAAACTGTGAGGATACATTTATTTGAAAATGCTCACTGCTAATACTGTAGAGTTCAGCTAAGTCGTAAGGTGGACACCTCTGATATCAAATGTTAAATGTCGTGCGGAGACCAAATATTCGTGTCAGTAGGCACTTGAACGCATAAAGGTGGTTATTTCAAAGCCCTTACCATATTCGAGGTTAACAACATAGCTGTAAATATTTTGCGAGGTGCCGCAGACAATTCCCCGAGGACAAAATGATATGACAGAAATTGTCATTTCTCGCATCTCAGACGTCATCTAACTACTATCACACTTCAGGGTTGCTAGTTGGATTCGCAAGAATTCATATGCGATATTTTTTGCTGCGAGTTTCCTGATTTCTTCTAATATAAATTGTCATTTGTAAGTGTTACTTTTTATTTTAATCACATGGACCTCAAAATATTCGCTTGATTACAGAGCTAATTCGGGATTGGCATTGCTTCTCACCCGGAAAGTTCAATTTACTAGCAAATCATGCAGCTCAAGGACCCAATACCCCTTAAGAAGAAATATGCTGTATTTTCGTTCAAGCCAATTAGGGTGGCGATACGGGCCAAAAGGTTGCCCCGTTAGTGCACGAACATAAGTTCTTGTTCAAAGTAAGCAGTTGGTAGTGTTTGTCGCCGCGCACTCATTCTTGCCAGGGTATGGTTTGAACTTTAAACACTAGCAACTACTAGGCTTTGGTCCACGAATTTTCTCTTAATATTATAAAGAGAAATAAGAAAACTGTAACAAGTGAATCAAAGGGCAGTTTAGACAGCGGGATTTTCAATATGTTCTGCACATTCTGGAATATCCTTTCAACCGTATAAGGATATATGCAATTTACATTAATGAGATCAACAACCACATCATTTACATGTAACCTTATGATATATTCATGCGAGTATTTAAACCAAACAAAGAAGACACATATTTTTCGAAATGACAGTAGAATATATAAGTTTCTCTTGATACCTACTCTTCTGCAGACAAATATAATAAGGTAATTTAATTTGATGACATAATATGGCAGCGCTGGTGCATAGCCCAATAAAAGTCCTGTTACCACGCTCCCTTATATGTTTGTGGACAGCCAAATGGATTTGTATTTCCTGGATGAATCTTTTCATTTTTTGTTTTCGATCATGTTTTGCAGATCAGGATCTGATTGCCAATGATAATTACTACGTATAAGTCTTTTTTTTATCAAATCAATGAAGCTGGCCGCGCTGTTAAAACAAGTAAAATAAAGCTAATTGACCAAGCGTTGGCGTGTGTCGTTAAGTTCAAAATTTAAAACATCGGTATGGTGGTATATGGTTTTATATGTGCCGTTGTTGACCGCGTATCAAATAACGCGTAATAAATCACGTTTTTTACCAAGATTTGGCCCGCCTTCTACACAATATTTGGTTCTTAACAAAATTTGCATGCACGTGCTATGCTAGTTACAAACGATTTCCTCAAAGCGAAGTTCCAGTAGACTGCCATCCTCCATAAACATGGCCGTATGCCTGTGAATATTGATATTAAAATTGAAAAATCGAAACTTTCTATTTATTCTCCCAGTCAGTCGTTTCTTCTTCACAAAAAAGTTAATAAATCCTCAAATGTCGAATATCACTTTAAATTATGTTATTTTGCGAGGTGTTAAAGCACTCACTAGCAGCATTGATAATTGAAACAAACATGCGTTTTTTTCAGCTGAAATCGTTCAACCGATGTACGTGGCAACTATGGAAACGTGTGCACATATAAGATAGACTGGATTCCTTTGCAGAAAGCAATATAGTTTGCGCTACGTCTGACGTATGCGATTTTAAGCAAATGGAGGACACTTAAAGCTTTTTCTGTCGTAAGTGCAATTGCTTACGCATATATGTGTGACTGACTGCTTTCGTCTTGTAAAACTTCGAGGTAATTAGATCTTAACCGGTGGATTTATTCGTACTTTAATTAAAAGTGAATATGTTATTTTTAATTGTGAGCGATTTTTATCACAATTTCGCATTAGTTTATCTTAAAATTAAGAAGATCCTTCAAAACAAAAACAGCTCTGCGGTAATTTTATTTTAACCGTGGCTGATGAATTCCACTGTGCTGTTGTTTTTGCGTTCACTGTGTTTCCTATATAATATACCCTTGTATGTCTCCAATATTTGACAGTGAGTGGATACTGCGCTGAAAAAGCTTAAAATAGTGTTTGCTAAGTTGCAGCATTTTTTATGACGCTGGACAGATGGTCTTCTACAATTTTTCTGCACACGTTAAGCCCATCGAACCAATTACAATCCAATGCGTTCCTTTTTTTTAAAACTGGCTGTTCTGCAGACAAAGATGAAAACGTCCTTTTTTTTGATGATACAAAAATTCATTTCTAAAGAAAACCAGACTGTTATTCTCATAGCATAATGTACATTCCTATGTTTTTTTAAGGTTAAGGGTGCAGACTGTCGTGCATATAAATCAGCCACTTTGGTTCTTTAATAAGCTGCATCCTCCACTCAGCCGTCCCATCCAGGCGTACATTTTTGTCGTAATGATGGCGTAGATAATCGCCTGCATAGCAGACATTTTACACTCTATGTATTTCCTTGATGCAGAATAACGACATTTAAGGATCAATCGAACGGCAGTTGCACTACCATGGCCATCTGCTGCCGGTTTACTGAAGAAAAAAACAATTCGACCAGAGTAATTTTGCCAACATACCATGCGCTTTAACTAGCACTATAAAATGGCATTTTCATTCGACAAATTTTTCTGAATCACACATGCCCCTACCCCACAAACTTAAGCTTCGGGGCCTGAATGCTCCAAAGAAGCAGGCGTTCGACCACCAATTGGCGTGTCATTCTAAAGGCATGCTTGCAATTATCCATTGTTTTAAAAGTTGCACACAATCATTCGCTTGCTTAATAGAAAAGCTTTTGTTACCTTTTTTATGTTATCTAGAGCATGGCATTGGGTATAAGAACTTGTATTTATTCCCTTTAATTTGGCATTTTTACTTTAGTTAAAAATGCAAAAATTACATTAAGCGAGAATTTAATTGCGTATTTTGTAACATGTGTTACTGCACCTGTGAATAATGCAAGTTACCTGTAGTCCTCTGTGCGTTAAATTCTGATTTTTTTTCTTTGATGATATAGAAGAACAAGTATTTTATGTTTCTCATCTGGATCTGGTCAATGATGGTTTGAACTTTGCAATCTGAGCATTTATTTACAGTGCGCAAGTCTAGATGGCAAAAGTAAATTAGACGTCTGATTTTAAAAAAAATCCGTTTTTGGTAAAATCAAATGACACATTATCCGTTTAGGTTGCACTTTCGAAGGTTATAGCGTCACAATGTAACATAAGCATACATGTAGTTAGGATGACTTCTAACAATCTTTGCTACCTGAGTTGCCATCCACTAACACATGTCTCGAGCAACATTGTGAACATGTTTCTATTCGATGTTCCTCAGAAGCGGCCGGTGGATTTCATCGCAAGTATTATTATGAACTTCCTAACACTGTAGAAATGACTTCATTTGAAATGATTTGCTCAGCCTCTGCACATCGTTCAACTTGTGAGGGTCTGCACTTAATCTCCGCCAACGTCTTCTCAGACTTGTCTATGCAGTGAATTTTATATAGTGACGTATGAGGTGTTTATTTTTTTGTCCGTTCGCATCTAGCCTTTGGCCAAAGTATGAGTTTTGATAGTGAGCATATACTGACGTTCGAACAGTGTTGAAATAGGTTTTCATTCCAGTGCAAATATATCATATATCAAGGTGCCTTGATACTCGTCTTTGATTTGGACTACAGCCTCTCATACAAGTGTTTCTTGAATCATTAATAAAATATCGCAATGTGCTTATTGCCGACTCTTCTGCTCACAAAACGCCCAAATGTTATTAAAAACAAATATATAGTATGCTATAGAGGCAATGCCCACACAAAACCTCCTAGTGGTCATATGTCGCTGGGAGCACAGCACTGTATGCTATTCTGTCATTTGCCATTCATTTTTTCCCTCAATCATTACATTTACACTCAAGTCAGAATAAAGTGTTGTATATTTTTAAGTCAGACAGATGCATGATTATATTAACCCAACTAATTTTGTGCCCATAGCGTACGTTATATCAAACACATTATCGTAGTGAGCAGGCGTGTGTGCCAATTGGCAATATAGATGTCACTCTAGGAAAGTTATGAGTGCATTTGCATTGTCGAGTTTATTATGCACAGGTAAGGACTTAGAGGCCTGAAGCATCTAGTGCATACAGTGAAGCGTCGACGCTAGGATCCTAGCAATTTATTGCAGGAGTGTTTACTATAAATTAATATAGGCAAGTTTTTCGAGCCAAATCTGTCTTGCCATTTTATGTACATGTTCTTAATTTTTCAATATTTATATGTAGCTCTATTTCCCCGCATGTTTGTTACCTGTCTATCGAAGCAGCTTACGCTGAATAATTTGTCTCAAGAATACAAGCTGTCTTAGCAATTGCTTTGGCAGTTAAACAATTGGGACCATTTAATATTGTTAAGGGATGTAAATATCATTTTAGGCATAAAAAACACTTTCATGTATCTGTAGATGTGCTATAGCATGTTTTGCAATTTTGCATTACAATCTGTTACCCATATGTCACCCGTAGGTCCAAAAAATGAATGAAAATGCTCCCATATAGGAATGTGTTACATGCTTTCTGCTCGGCACACAAAGCGACAGAAACAAGGATATCAACAGTCAGATTTCGAAACTCCTCCAAACAAACATATTTAATGGTAAGCAAAAATTAACAGACGGCTACCACCGATATACAGTATCTCCGTGCCAAATTGTATTTTTTTATGGAATTATAGAGCTTATTTGACAGTGGCGTAGCATAAGAACAATCAAATTGCTACTCCTGGTGAATATTGGGAGAATTTTCGTTTGGTATACTTTTAAAAATATGCAAAATACCGAGACAACAACTTTAATCACAAAATGTAGGCTAAAACATGATGAATTACAGTGTGTAGTTGAGGCTTCTGTTTTCGCTGAAACGTCATTTTAATGGAAAGAAAAAACACGGTTAAGGCAGTCTGATTTGAATTGACTACATGCTAATACTCTACGGTTCAGCAGACTCGTATTGTGGAAATACTTGTTTTTTTTCCAAAGTTGATGTTTTATCTCGAACGGACATCAGATACTTGTTCCTATTGTTGTTCCAAAACTTGGCCTATTAGCCTACGTACCATAGCGTGAAGGGAAATGCAACCTATTATAAGGAACCCTATAATGAATGAAACGAAAGAAAAGCATGTCATTGATGTAGAACTTGCAGGGAATTCGTCATGCGCAAGACAGATAAGACATAATTAGTCATTTCTATCTTATAATACGCAATCAATATGTCATCAAAACTTCATGGTTGGGAAGATGTGTATTATGTTTACCAAATGCGACACTATTGACTCAAAAATCCTATGTTCTATGCTTATCACATGTTCATCAGAAACCTAATAGAACAAGCAACCCTCTTGAAATTTTTTAAAAAAATGTAAACGTAATATTTAATTATTTTAGAACCATTAAGCTGCAGTTTTTATGCAAATCAACAGATTGTGTTGAAAATAAAATGAGATTTAGAAAAATGTAATTGGAAACGAGTTTTGTCAATATCGTCCAGTTAAATGTAAGCGTAATTTTTGTTTTTGTCTACACGGCATATGAATGTGACTAGCATCATTATGATAATATACTAGGGAACTCGGTACTACTAACGTAACAAATTAGTATCCTCTACAGCACGGTGGACCACGGTGAAGCTTTATCAAATATTATTGACTTAATGTAAGTGATATCCTTGCAGTTTGCGTGGGAATCAATAGATTGACATGAAAATAAAAGGATGATTCGAGAATGCTTTTAAGCGGAAATAAGCCAGTTTAAGCGTAACACATCATGTTTTGTAGACAGCATATCAATGCGACCGCCGAGATTGAAAATTTAATTGCCGGAAAATAAGTCTTACCAACACAACGAATAAGTATATCCTACAATAAGCCATACAGCTGTCAAACTTAACCAAACGTTAATGACTTAGCAGAAGCATTGATCGTGTGCTTAGGCGTTTATCTTGGAGTGTAAGAAATCATCGTGGCAAATGGGCCAAAAGACGTGCAAGAAATTATTTGGTCTGTGACGTCCAGAAGGTAAAGTCGTCAAAAATGCGTGACTTTCAAGGCAACGTTGTGAATTATGTTGTAGTAAGGAAAATTCAAAAAAAATAAAGGTAGGGGAATTTCGTTTGAATGTATTCACTGTGTACGCTGTAGTGTTCAGAATAGTCGTTAAGTGGAAGTACTTAATAACTAAGAATTCAAATGCTTAATTTCGGCCAAAGACAATATGCTCGTGTAAGATTGTTTCCGAGTATATTAAAATGGTCATTTTTTTTTCAAACTATATTGAAGAGTCACACTTTGACTCCGCATATTCCCGTTTTCCGCTCCAAATATCATAGTGCGTAAAGTAATGTAGCCTTTTATTAGAAACGCTTTAATGGCTTTCTTGGAAAACAAAAACCATCTACCGCCCGAGTTCCTGCTCAAAATTCATCACGGGAAGGATAAGATACACAGACATTTACATTTTTATTTTACTAAGCATTACCAACAAGTCATCAGATCGAACGTTTTTGCGGTGCACTTTATGGTACAACATATCATATTCGTGATATTTTGAACGTAACCGTCAATTTTAGGAAGAACTGCGCCTTTTAAGTGTTACTTTCTGTTTTTGTTACATAAGCGTTAGAATCTGTAAACCATAAGGAGCCTTCAGACGAATCTTCTAGATTAGTTATATTCGAATTCAACTTCCCCAGGTAGCTAAACACTCTCCTTGTAGTGTGCCCTTGAATCAACAGGTAGCTTTTAAAATAAAAGGAGCATTGGGTATGGCTTGAAAACCGAAATCATCAGTGTCGTTCATTATTCTTAAAGAAAATAGTGATATTATATAATTTATAAAAATTATATCAGCATGGTAGGGGAGTATGTAGCAGGTAAATCCGTATAACAAATTCAGCCATTAAGTATTTACTACAACATATGGGACAAGTGCTTTGTCTTG
Source organism: Ligula intestinalis (assembly GCA_036362985.1). Taxonomy (NCBI): domain Eukaryota; kingdom Metazoa; phylum Platyhelminthes; class Cestoda; order Diphyllobothriidea; family Diphyllobothriidae; genus Ligula; species Ligula intestinalis. Next base: position 12,424,200 of record JAYGXS010000007.1, on the reverse strand, counting down.
TCGAACATTAATGGGCTAGCATATATGTTTATGTCTGTGATAAGACGTGTATCAGAGACTTTAAAGGGCGTGAGGATGAGTTTTTTAGGAGAAAAAGCTTTTTCGGACTGTGAGGTGCATTTCCGGAAACGTTTGACTTACCGGTTATTTTTGTGGTTGCATATAAGCCTGGAAATTCAGTAGGATGCATTGAAAAGAGAGTGAAGTTAATTTGGTTTGGAGTAGCTCACTATAAAAAAGCATTATTGTGAAAATGACCTAAGACGTGGTGTTAAATATTTGGTTTCTGACCTCATATATGTATTGACGTCAGATCGTCATGGCTTTATAAAAGTTGATGTGGATTCCGTTGTAGCTGGAACGTGAGTTAAAAGAAATGTAAAAAAAACAGCGAACGAAGACTTGTTTATCGTTGCTCACTGCACTTGGTGTAGTGTTCAGCATATACATTTCTTGGAAATGCTTGATGCCTTTAATGTTAAATGACTAAGGTCGGACGAACACCAGATACGATCCACTGATTTTCATCTGCGATCGTTTTTTCATTCCCAAATGTATTGAAGGTGTACAATCTGGCTGGGAATATAACCGCACATGCCATCTTACTTTTATTGCGCTTAAGTAAGTGGAGCGTCTTATCAGGTTAATATTATGGGATTTTCTGCTGTTTTCTGTGAGAAAGGTAAAATAGTTAGTGGATAGCGAATTATTGCTATATAATTCTTGTTAAATGAGGGCTTATGTGTTGTACCACACGAGCTTCCTTCATAAAGCGCGATAGCAAATGCTTAATACCGCTATTTAGAACGCACAATACTGATGTCAGAAATTATCCATTTTGGTACAGCAAATGTCAATATATTGTTCGCCAGGTATTAACCAGATTTTTTGCCAGATTTTCCAAATAAAGCCATATTTTTGTTAGTATTTAAAAGTTCAATTAAGCAAAGGCAATGGTTAATATGTTCCATTATTATCTCAGCTTAAAATAACAATTTCAACACTTCCTAGGCTTTGTAGCCAACATTTTTGCGAACATCTCTTAATTCTGATTAACTCGTTGGTTCAGCTGTTTCATTTTCGGCTGAACCATCAACAGATTGCGAATAAATAACGAAAGATGCAGTTGGTTGAAATTCGTTCAGAATTATGTTTTTAGTTGTAAGCGTACTTCAGGTAGTGCGTATACCCTTCGATCTGCGAAAGCCTCAAGCATACAAAATAAACATACGTTATGGCGAATATGCCTAAATACGAAAAGAAACAAGACATTGGTAAAATATAATTTAACAGATGTTTTGGTGTTTTTTTTTGGTTCGCTCGTTTTAATGTTTGCTTCATTTTCAATACATTCGAAATAAACTTAATGAGATAAAGTTGGTTTAAATTCGTTGAACATTATTTTTGTAAATAACAGCGTAATAATGGAATTGACTATATCATTTGCTGTGCAAAATCATCGAACAGGCACAGTAGACATCCGTTTCGAAGACCATGCCCGAATACCAAAGGCAACGAGCGTCGATAAAATATTGCTTACAGGGTGTGGTTGTGGTTGTTGGTTCGGTGGTACTGCCCCTGGCGAAAACATTAATAGATTACAAAAGAATAAAGAAGGATGAAGTTGGTTTTAATGTGATGGGTACAATTTTTGTAGATTTCAGCGTAATACAGGAAGTAATTATGTCCGTCGCTTTGCGAAAGGCTTAACATGCACAATAAACGTACGTTAAAAAGACCATGCCCGAATACGAAAAGGAACACGCATTGATAATATATAACATGCCAAATTTTCTTATGGTTGTTGGTTCGACCGCTCCACTTTGGTTAAAACATCAATAGATTGCCAAATAAATAGAGTAAGATTAAGTTGATGCAATTGTGTTGAGTACGAGTTTTGTAGATTTCAGCGTAATATATGTAGTGCTTACGTCCATCGCTGTGCGAAGACATCAAGCATGGACAATAAACACACATTTATGACACATATAACCGTATAAGAAAAGAAACAAGCGTTAGTAAAATATAACTTACGAGTTATTTTGGTGGTTGTCAGTTCCGTGGTTGTAGATTCGGATTAAACATCAAAAGATTGCAAAAAAATAGAGTATGATGAAGTTGCTTTCAATGTGTTGAATGCAATTGTTGTAGATTTCAGTGTAATAGGTGTGGTGCGTACGTCCTTCGCTGTACGACGGTGTCAGCCATGGACAATTAACATAGGTTATAACGAAAACGCCTTCATACGAAAAGGAACGAGCGTTGGTAAAATAAATTGTACCGGTTTTCGTGGTGGTTGTCGGTTGAGTGGTTGCAGATTCGGCTTGACCATCAATAGATTGCAAATAAAGGGAGCAAGATGAGGTTCGTTTAAAGGTTTTGAGTGCGACTTTTGTAGATTTAAACGTGATTGAGGTGATAATTATGTCCAATGCTATGCAAAGGCGTCAGGCATGGACAATAAACATACGTTATGGCAATTATGCCTTAATACGAAACGAAACAAGCCATTGGGAAACTATAACTTAACAGATGTTGTGGTGATTGTTGGTTCGGTGGTTGTTATGTCGGCTTAAACATCAAAAGGGTTGCAAATTAATGGAGCAATATGATATTCCTTTAAATGCGTTGAGAGCGATTTTTGTAGACTTTAGCGCTATGCATGTACAACGTTTATCCGTTTCTAAGCGAAGTCGTCAAGCATGGACAATTAACGTACGTTAAGGCGATTATGCCAGAAAACGAAAACGGAACAATCGTTGGCAAAATATAACTTACCAGATGTTGTAGTGCTTTTTGGATCCGTGGTTAAACGTTTGGCTTAAACACCAATAGATTGCAAATAAATAGCGTATTATAAAGTTGGTTTAAGTCTCTCGAGTGGACGTTTGTAGCATTAGGCGTAATAGATATTTGACTACAACCGTCGCTATGAAGGCCTTCATTATGGCCAATAAATATAAGTTCTCGCAAATAGGCCCGAAAACGGTAAGGAACAAACGCTGATAAAATATTACTTTCTAGTTGTTGTGGCGGTTTTTGGTTCGGTGGTTGTCATGTCGGCTAAAACACCAATTGATTGCATATAAATACAAAAAAATGAAGTTGGATTAAATATTCTGAGTGTGATTCTTGTAGATTTTAGCGTAATGTAAGTAGTGCGTATGTTCATCGCTGTCAAGCATGAAAAATAAACAATTGTTACGGCAAATACGCCAGAATACGAGAAAAAAGTAAGTCTTGGAAGAATATTACTGACCAGTTTTTGTGGCGATTGTTGGTTTTGTGGTTTTAGAATCGCCTTGAATATCTATAGATTGCAAATGAATATTGTAGTATGAAACTGGTTTAAATTTCTTAAGTGTGATGTTGTAAACTTCAGCGTTATATATGAAGTGCGTATGTCCGTCACTAGGCGAAGTTGCCAAGCATGTGTTATAGCGAATATGCCCGAATACGAAAAGGATCAAGCATTTGTCGAATATTACTAACCAGGTGTTGTAGTAGTTGTGGATGCACTGTTGGTTCTTTTTGCTAAAACATCACTAGGTTGCAAGTTAATAAGCTAAGCCGAAGTTGTTTTAAATTATTTGAGTACTTTTTTTTGTAGTTTTAAACGTAGTGCCTATGTTTGTCGAAATGAGAAGGTGTGTAGCATGGACAATGAACATATGGTCTGGCAAATATGCCTTTATATGAAAAGGAGCAAGCATTGGTCGAACATTGCATACCAAATGCTGTGGTGGTTAAGGATTCGATGGTTGTTCTTTCGGCTAAAACATCAATATATTGCAAGTTGATTAAGTAAAGTGCAGTTGGTTTCAATGATGTAACTATTATTTTTGTAGTTTTCAGCTTAATGAATGGAGTACCTACGTCCGTCGCTGTGCGAGGGTCTCAAGCATGGTAAATAAACATATGTTATGATGAATGTGTCGTCAACGTTTGCCGAATATGTATAAGTAAGAACATGTACCCATCGCTAGGCCGAGGCATTTACCTTGCATGATCAGCAAACATTATGGTAAATATGTGCCTGTACTGCACAGAACGAATTTCGTCTGCTAGCTGTTGTAGGTACAAAATTTAACCAGTTGTTGTGGTCGTTGATGTTGTGCCTGAAATATCAATGAAACGCAAACTGTATGAAAAAAGCAAATGTACTTGCAAAAAATTGAATGCGTTTTTATTGTGCTAATGGCTGTCACAAAGTGGACGTACCTGACGGCCTTGAAGCCATATATTTAATTTAAGTGGGACACCAGATATTTGGCTGCGATTTGACTCAGCTACACTGAGGTATACACACTTATCCCGAACTACATTGCAGGTCTTCAAAATGACTGTGAAAGTTTCCAAAATTTCATAGCTTATGCAGTAATGAGATGTACTATCAAGAAAAAAACACAATTGTATGAGGTTTACTGCACAAGTTTTGTCATGTGGTCTTCTATATTACGAGTGCATCCCTCTTATACGCAAGGTCAAGAGTGGAGACAAACAAGAGGCGGAATTCTGATGCCACGTGTTTTTGACTTCAAGGAAGCCTTCATCAGTGCTTTGTGCAGGCTTTTTCTAGAGAAGGCATGCGAATTTCGAACTTACGAATGAATGTTTGTAGAGTAATCAGTGTCGTCTATTTAAAAAACAGATTGTCGTTTTGGACGCTTAATTCTGGATTGGGTAAGCGTTGACTTGGTTTACGAACGTTTTACTTTTGGGTCCTTTTTTCTTTCTGGTCTACGAAAATTACTGTCACAATGACTACAACTGGGCAGCTGTCATGCTTGCGGATAATATAGAAATGTGGCACAAAAAGCAACTGCACTGAGACCGTACAATCGAATATTGAAATACTGATTTACTGGTTGTTCACTTAGCTTGTTGTTTTGAATTAATGCCATAATTTGATCCTGCACATTAGCTATGGGAGAACAGTGTCGCAGAAAAATAAACACTCCAGGAGTTTAATTAATATAAAGATGATAGATCCACTGCTAAATTGACGCCACATTGACGGCGGTCTTGTAGTATAATCGTACAAGAAGGGAATGGTACAGATAGCCTTATTTTCCTCTGCTAACAGGATCATAACAAAGAGCCTACAATGGACTTTTTGGATAATCGGGGTCATGTTTCCTCCTTGAGGCTTAGTCAACCCACCCAAATTACCATTTTTACAAAGTCACAGGCAAACATAGACCAGTGGAACTTATATAAACGGTAAAATGATGAAAATCCCTAAGAAATAAGGGTGTTACCGTCCACATCGTTGCTTATTTAAGTGAACGCTCGATTGTGTTCGATTTATGAAAGCAATATGTAGAAATTATGTTCTTGAAAATATATCCTGGTTATGTAAGGTGTTCCCATTTTTTATATGGGATGTCACATGATATGGCTATTTTATATTACTAGGTTTACAAAGCACATTCCTTTAAATGCCTACTTCCGACCTGTTTTACGATTGTGAGTTGTTTATTTATAATATATTGTGTCCACTAAATGATAAGTTCTGCGTATAACGCATTTAACATGCTCCTACTATATTGCACATTTTTATGAGAGTTATGAGCCAATACGTATGTTCACAGCGCGCAGTTTGTAGAACTTATATTAACTTTGAGCTCTTAATACTTTTACAACTTATTTGGCAATTCACACAAAACTTATAAACAAGAGAAAGATACGGTTTTCATCTATGTCAAATACAAAAAAATGTGTAATCCTCTATCAAAAGATTCCATTAAAAAAACTGTATCATTCTTTTTTAAGGTATTTTATAAATAGTTAGACCGTTAAAATCAACGGCACGCATACATACTATTTAGTAAGCCAATTTTTTTAGCGTACGCATTTTGTAAGCCATTGAAACGGAGCTCATAAAAAAGCTGATATCTTATCTCGAGTAAACGAAATAAAAGTCTACGCAATACACATTCCCGATTTACGAAAAAGTATCAATAATGTGCATGTGTCAAAACGTTACAAAAATCGTCGTACAAACTCTATATTTAACTTCCAGGTGGCTTATTTTGCTCGACGTGCACTGTAAAGTCCCATTTTTGCAGGTAGTGCACCCTCCAGTAAAATTCATATTACCGCGCAAGTTACTATCAGCACTAAAAACGTATGTACATTTAAAAGTAACTACCTATTTTTTATGTTTTTTTTCAATGATTTTGCCTGCATTTATTAATTCAGATATATTTTTGGAAAACGTGCACGAAAAATATGTCTTGTTCCCGTCTGATAAAAAACCAAGCCATCTTCAAACATTTAATTTGAGGAAAGTGTATTTTTCGGTTTTGAAAATCGTTTCTCGATTGCAAAATTAGTCTAACCTACTGAATGCTACACTCAAATTCAAGGTTTAAAAACAGCGCACTGTGTACATTGTGTGTACCTAAAAGTACGTTTTTGCCCACAGTTTGAGAAAAAAGGCACACAGTTGTCATAAAATGTAGCAATATATGTGAAACATGTTTTATACCGTAAAGGCTGCATTATTAAAGTGACGGATACGATAAATTATGACTAAAGACGTCACAATTGTAAAACACTCATAATTAACTTCTTTTATAAAATGGATTATTATCATTTCTTTCAGTATTACATTTAAAGAAGGCAAAATTGCCTATCATACGAGTACGATAAATACTTATATGCTTGTTTACCATCGAACATATTTCAATTTATAAAGACTGTCCATGATAAAAGTGCATACTATTTAAGTAGTTACTTTTTTACGGTCCAAACGTCCTGCTAGCCATCAGAGCGAAGCTCAGTAAAAGCCAGCATCCTATCATGACTGTAGTGACTTCAAAAAAGACTACATGATAGTCAGTATCACAAGCTGAGTCAACGCCGATAAGCGAAATAGTATCAATCCTTCGCAAATGTCAGCCTGTTGCATGATTTTCGTCGACTACCGTATAACACAGTTTCTCGATCTTTATCTCACGTACCAAAGGGCATTCTTAGTACGTGTAACTTAAATGCCGTTCAAGTAGAAGTCCATGTGTTAACATGTAAGTTGTTCCAAAATTGTACCCAACTTCAATAGCAAATAGACTAAAACTGTAATCAAAAACCTAAATGTGGTATTTGAGCAGTAAATTTCTGATTTCCTTCTTATTACCCGACAAAACTGTGCATAAATTATTTGCTTATCACACACAGCATCTAGAATATGCACAAGCATGCTAGAGGCTTTCAAACGTACTTTTTGTTTTTGTGACGACCAAAAGGTATACGGTAAACAGACTGCAGACTTGAGCACACACTATTGCAAACAACGTTTGATATTGAACACCCTAAATGCTATATGTACTCTTAAAATATTTCGTAAGCGAGCAATTTCCTGATACCTCATGATTGGCTCTTCCGTGCTTTTGGGTTCAGTTACGCAGCCTACCATGTTACAAATGTCGTGTATCATTGGGCACATGCCAACCTACGCGCTGTAGCGAGTTGATGGACTTAAGCGTACATTCCGGATGAATACAACATTATTTGAAGGCATTCAACATATTGTGCACGTGGCAGACGCCGGTGACTACGCCGGCAGTAAGCCGAAGAGCGGGATGTCGTTAGCAATAAAAAGGTTGCTGGTCAGCTTTGTTGTAATTTGAAATTAGGTTCAGCCGTCGGCGCCTCAGAGTGACAAGTACAAACATGTGTTTCGCGCTTGGGTGCTAGCGGATCAGTTTGACGTTTTTGCTTGCGAGTCTGTCTAATTTGCCACTTCCACTCGGCTGTGTGTTGTGAATTTTCTTTCGAGTGCCAGCGATACGCATATGTGCAGGCAACACGCTGTGTGTAGGTAGCGTAGGGCCTGAAACTTCCACTTTTAGAGGTGTAGAGGCCATATGTGCACTAGGCACCCATAGACAGCGGATGCAGTAGCGAGACTTTTGTACGCCGACAAGGATCCAGGTAGCGATGCTCCTTAGAAATCGCACATATTATTGCTATTTATATATTATCGCAGTGGAATCCTAGGTAAAGTCCCAGATCAGCACACGAAAGCTCAATCCTTTTGTTGTATAATATCACTTTAACTTAAGGGGCATAATGTCTAAGCAATAAAAAAGTACATATTTATAAAAAAATACAGTTTTTAAAATTAGAAATAGCAACAATTTTTCCATAATTAAAATGAGCAAATACGCAAATATCGTGAATAACTAAATAAAAAGTGGTCAGTTCAGTGAAAAAACTTATGCTTAACTAGCCTATAAATTAATAATGGTTATCTAGGCAGATCTCATATAACAGTGTAGTTTAGCATCTTACTTATTGTGTGGCCCACAGATGCGCCATTTCGAGCACGTTATGATTCTGCATCCACGATTTCCAGACGTGGATCACGTATTCAAGTTTTGAAATTTTCTATCATTCAGATGCCGAGATCCTTCTGCTTCTCGGAGTGGGACTCCGTTCGGATAGCATAAGGGCCCACAGTTTGATTTCCCAGACGCAGCAGAGTGCGTTTGTTCGAATTGCAGTACAGGAGCTATCTGCGTGACTACTCGACTAAGGTTTGCTTGATATTTATCTGCATCGGCAGCACTCTTGATATTAAGGTCATATGACCTTCCACATTTTTCATCGGTCAGACACATTGTTCAGTCAGAGTTTATTTACTGTACACAATCATGAACGAACCGCGTCTGCAAATGAAATCTAAATTGCCAATTTTCTAAAACATAGTAATACTCTATTCCGCAAATAGGTTCCTATATTATCGATAACATTGGTACAAGTGAATGAGGTGTATTATTCATAATACGATTTTAGATATGTTATTTTACTTTTAAAGCAATGTGTAGTTATCCAAGCAATGTATTTTGTTACCAATATTCGGCAAAAGTAGTTGATGTAGGAACACTCATATACCCCTTGTACCAGTATTTTTTTCCGCAAAAATGGTGGTTAAATAGTTTGCTAGGGCTGGGAAATAGGACAAGCAATGACGTCGTTTGGGAAGAGCAATGTTTATTACGTGAATTTTTGAATCTTGTTTTCAATTTTCCAATAAAGAGAAGAAAATGTTTGCGAAGTAAGTGTGAAGGGAAACAGGTAATTGCAGTTTGTTTCCCGCAGCCACTGGGAGTAATTTGTTTAGAATGTTAACTGAAAGTGTGCACTGCGCTTCGCGCCGCGTTCTATACAAATCCAACTCCAGAACATTAAAAAAGACATCAGTTAAGTTGAAGAAGACGACGTCATAACCACTTTAATTTCCCTGGAAAGGCAACATAACTGCCATTTGATTATCATATTTTTCCGCAATAAGTTAAATGATAATACATATAAAGAGCATGTGCAGATATAAATCAACAACATTGCTAAATACAATAAACTTAAAATGCATTTTGCATTTATTAAAGTAGATTTCAATGTGTGTCGTAATTCCTCAACTATAAAGCCCTACAACCATCGTTTTCGTAGAAAAGCGCGTGGCAAATATGGATTTATGAATGAGCCTACATAAACTACACTTGCACAATGTCCAAACGATTTCTAATACAAATTAAGAATATATCGTCTTATTAAAAGGCTGGTATAATCCTAGTTTAAGTTTCAGATCAGCTCGCAAACGCCCCATCATTCGGTTATATGGAACAAGTTTAAAAATGGCATACAATATAAAATATACAAAGAAAAGGTGACATAAATAAAATATAAGGACCAGTAAAGCGGTAAAACCGCTACAATTATTGAAATGCCTCATTGGATATCAACGGCAAAGTGCGCCAAAATTATAAATTGCAAATATGCAAGCATTGGGAAATAAGAAAATAAAAATAAAGTCAGCTTACTAAAAAGAAGCTTAAGTAAGCTTAAGTGAGTTGACCTTAATAATAACTTAAAGTTAACTTAAATGTGTGAGAATAATAAGGAACTTAAAATTAATTAAGCATAGTAAAATATTGCGAGTGCTGCAAGGAACTCTTCTAAGTTAATAAGCGTTTGCTCGTTTCTGGCATAACATTAAACCCATTTACCAAACAAATTAAATAACAATGAGCAACCTTATGCAAAGTTCGTACCATGTGTTTGTTCAGAAAACATACATTTTCGATAATCCCGAAGTTCCGGAGATATTGTAAATCGATATATGGTCGCCGGTTTGGCGCTTAACGTTCAATGAGAGTCAGTGCACCCTGGGCCACGAAAGATATCAACAACCAGGAAAAGGTACAGCGGCGCGCAACCTAACGTGTTATGGGACAGGGCTCGTCGTCTTATGAAACGTGGCTGTTGAATCTCAACCTCTTCCCTTTGCGTTACAGGCAGCTTCGAAGGGATCTGATAATAGCATTCCACGTATTCCGTCTTCCAGACTGCTGTCTTATATCAGGGGATCATTCCGAATTAGCAACAACAATGAATTTGAGAGGTCCTCCTCTCAAATTAAAGGTGACATGGACCAGCCTGGACGCTCGGGAACACTTCTTCTGAATAAGGGTGGTTGAAGAGTGGAATGCGCTTCCTCAGGATGTCGTTACGTCGAAATCGCTAGAAGGTTTTAAGCGAAAAATGGATCGATATAGCAGTGCGCGCCAGAGAACGATCTGGTCGTAGATGACAATTTACAATAATATTACTACTTTCAATTTTTCAGTTGTATTAAGTTTTTATCTACATTCAAGTTTCCTATTGTGTAACGCTCTCCCACCCATAGCGTCATGCGAAGGTCTCCACGATCCACCCTGCTTGGCTATCTGCGTACCGTGATTATCTCGCTAGCAAACGTTTGATCCAGGCCTGACGGCCTAAACAATCACCATTGGTTCGACCCACAGCGGATTGTCGACGATCTGGACTGATGCCTATGTTTTTCCAGTTCCGTTGTTGAACTCCGCAATCAGCAGGGAAGAATCAGGACGTTACTTCCACACGGTGATGCTCCTGGGAAACTTTGCAATGCCCTCCCCCGTTTAATTTTTCCTTCTTTCACCTAAATCCCAAGCTTTACACCACAAGTGTGACAGTTTTTCGCCTAAAAATCCCTGAGGAGTTTTTTCACTGTCTGCTACTTTTATTCCATCCCAGGACACAGGATACAGGGCAGCCCCAATTCCAGGTTGCGATCGTATTTTGCCCGCACCGCTAATGCTGGCCGTACGCTGCGCGAAAATAGCAGCAACTATCCGTCCATGTGTCAGCCCTCTGCTCAACCCCACAACATTACCCAATTACCTCTGCTACCCTTCCCCAACACAGGAACGTCTACACGCCGACCTCGCCATGCGGGCGACGTATAGACAATTAATTTTTTACGAGACTTCCCTATTTTTCCATTCCCAACTGTACAGTTTTCATTACCCTGCTAACGTTTTTGTCTGATTATGACTTGCTGAATATATATTTTTGCCAGCTGAACTTCTCAAATTAAGAACAATATGTTGAGGTTGAATACGTTATTTGGGAAATATTATGCAATTGCGTCATATTTCGAGACTGGAACGCCAGATCATCATCAGACGCTGAGAAAATTGACAATACCAAAACAGTTCACATCGCGAGTGTGTGGACAAGGAGATGAACGGTCAGTCATGCGGGTGGGAGTATGGTTGGACGGGGGAGTAACAGCAAAAATAGCTCACATAGCGAGTGTGCAGACAAGGGATGGGTGAGTGAGGGTAACATCATGCCATTCTGACTGGTGGTAATGGGGTCAGGGGTCTCATGTGTGGCTCACTTAATCGGTAGGTTGCTGCAGTGTGTTTACCTCTGTTCGTATCGGTTTGCGTCTCGCCGATTTCTGCTTGACACTTTTTGTACAAATAATCTAACTTGGCGTGTTTTTTGATACACAATGCATCAGAGTGCATTGCTTCGAAGAATCCGCGGCCTTTCTCGAAAAAACACAGGTAACTTTAATACGAGTTATGCCCCACACAAACCTATGCCCATTGTCTAGGCTATGCATTGCAACTTGGGAGAGGTTGTAGTTTCTTTTGTGGACCAATTAGTCTTCAGGAAGGTGCACTGCGACGAATTTACCCGTCTGGCCACAACAAATCGCATCAAGTGTTCCACATGTGAGTTTTTATCGACAACCTTTTTTTCTTGTTTAAATAGTTTAACTTAAATTTTATGGTGTACCAACGGTGTGTGCAATGCCATTGTTGGCTTATTGGCCAGCTGGATTTGGTGGTTCCTTAGGTGCCAGAAACAAATAATTAAGGCAGCAACATAACTTGAATCACTATCGATTAGCTATCATCTGTTTAATCACGCTTAGTACCTTAAATCAAAAGCAGTATACAGCCACCACACCGCAAAGGGGTTTAAGTCAAGAGGGAGGGTGTTTTTTTTACCATTTAATCCGTATCTGCTCGGCATCTTTAGGTGATTGATTGTTGCGGTGATGGCTCATTTATTGCCTCATCGTTCGCGTCCATGTAGGATGCGGATTTGATAATTGTGCGACAATTATGCCCGCTGTCGTCAGAATCGTTGCTGCACCCGGTTCTTTCTATGAGACTGATTACATTATTGAGAAAATTGCTCAGTTCACCGTATGAGAGCGCAAAATCGTTCCGCTACTGATGGACTGGGGGCCAGAGAACCATAACTCCAGCAGCTCGCGGCTTATGCAGTTGTCACCTCTTGCGAGGATTTTGGCCTCGTCAAACATGAAAATATGGTTGCATCCCGTCGAGTGAGCTGCAACCTGGGAGTTGGCGTCTTTCTTTCTCACCACCACTGCATGCTCGGCAATTCGAGTCAAGAGTAAGCTTTCGGTTTCTCCGACGTTGTTGCTTTGTCCTCATGTGCTCCTTATCCGGTATAGTACTAAAGTCACCTCCTGTCCTGGCGGTGGGTCTTTCGGTCTCATGATCCGGCACCCGATGGTTGCTTCTGGCATTTGGCATCTCGAAATCTGAGTTGTGTGAACAAATTGCTGACTGCTTTTGATATATCCTTCACTTAGGGAAGAGCTCGCCAAAAGTTTTGAACAGCTGAACGTGGCTTCTTCTCTCGTTTGTGTAGGCATTTATTGACAAAATTGCGCGGGAAACAATTTGCTCTCAGTAACCATCAAACATATTACAATTAAACAATTTTGTCTTCCGCTTAACTGCAATCCATCTCAACACACCGTAAAAGCGCTCTTACACAGCTGCGTTTGTGACTGATTAGGTGGTTACTGTTGTAGTTCAGGACTTGCATAGGACACGATGCGTGCATTGACCATGGAACAGGTACACAGACATAAGTCTACCTTCATGTGCATGGAGTGAACAATTGTCAACAGTCAGTGGGGGCAAGTTTTGAACGCCAACTGTCGTTCCCATTAACCATGGGAAACGTGAACAAGACTGCGAAGATGGGGGCATTGTTCTGCGATATTTTCTTTCGGAAAACTTCATTTTCCATGCATACATCAAATATATTGATTAAACCTGGGGATGGATGGGCTCTCACTGTCGGGTACGGAAGTCACACTTGTTAAGTCCACCATTGGATTCGCTTAAAAGCCGGAGCACGTAAACGCTCAAGATCCAGCAATTAGTAGAGGGACGAAAAGCTAACTGAGAAACTCAAGACACATCAGAAATTGTTCTGCCAACAGACAGCTCTACCGGCCCCAGGGTGTGCTTCACGCGAGCTTCTGACCCATGGCCTCATTCGATAAATATTTGAACGTTTAAATCACTGCACCAAGGGGTCTTTGTCTTGCAAGTTTCAAGTGGCCGCCTTTAGCGATAATTGTGTGGAGGCTGCCTCTGGTTGCACAGCGACTCACAAGGCCTAGCATAGAGATTGTGTTCTGTAACCGATCGTTGCGTGCCCATCAACCGTTTGAAATATTCCGTTGTGAAAACGGCAATGAAAAAGCAATAAGGACAGTAATTTGACACACACACACAAAATCTACGATGAGCAGAAATTGTAGGCCTCTATCAACGTTAACACAATACCTTAATCGTTATATCGCGGACATTGCATTCAAGTGAACCATGATGAAGACTTTTGGAAATTTTTAAAAGTATGTCTTACCTCTTGTCTTCATTATACAAACGACACACATGCTACACTCTTTTCACAGCGGACTTTATGAATTATGGATCAAATGGTTCCGGATCATCACACAATAATACTTATTGCTGGCGTGTGTGCGAGTAATTAACCTTTTCTAATTTTCCCCTTTATAACTATGGACTATTTCCTATATGTCTGCCCGAAATACATTGTACGCTGAAGGTGACTCCTTTGAAGATATGGTAGCTTTGTAAAAATACATACCTTTTTAGGTTGACGTTGTAATTATAAGCATGGAATTATTTTACATCACTAAATAATATTTTGTTCACAAGTCTAGTTTCCAATGCTATTTTTGGGATTTTAAGGAGAGAAGCTGTCTTCCATGGTATACGGAAATCGGATGCCCTGATGCTGAAAAGGCTTAAACAATGTCTAGAGAAGGTCATTACCTTTCTTGAATATCCTTAGGGTCACACGAGGAGACGATCCCGTACATTACAATAAAACCATTGCGTTTTGGATATTCGCACATCATACGGCCTTGCGTGTTCCCGTGTCTGCCGACCAAATGAAAAAACACGCCAATCCACTACGATCATCGGCAGGTTTTTTTAACAAACATATTACTTCAAAGAAGCAAGCAGTATTAATGATATTACTTCGGCTTTATTTCAGAGAACGTCTTTCTAATGCTGTTCCAACTTCATGTTAAACTTGTCCATTGATGGGGACATGACAATGTATGTGGGCCGGTAATTCCAAGCCTGATGGAATTTTTTAGTCGTCTGCTGTCTGAAAACATAAAGATATCTGTCAATACGTAATCATCGGGAACTACGTGGAATCTTCATCGAACGAAAATGCTTAAAAGGAAGCTTGAATATAAATAAGACAACCACTGGCATGATTACTATTGCGGTCTTGACATAAGAAAACTTTCTCCTCTATAAATGGCAAAGAAGGAACAATTATCGGACGCGTCAACAATCGTGCATTACACAGAACGTCCACGTTTCACTTGAAAGCAGTAGCAAATATACGCAAAATTCTTTATAACATATCAAGCAGTATGATATTTCAAGAAATCAGACAATGCAAACTAGAAAATTTGGTTTTTAGGAGAAAAAATAAACATTGGTTATTAGGTGAACATTCTCGTTGTTGGACATAATCCACCAACTTTCTGGGGAGAATTGGAATCAGTAAGCTTGAGTGAATGCATCAATGGGTGTAAGCGATAACATCTGCGACATCAAATACCGTTATAAACTTGTTGCAAGTTAACTCGAAACGGGGGAAAACAAAAAGGAGGTCAGCTCTGAAAGCACGCATCTGGACCTGCACACGGTCTACATTTTCTTACGTAATTACGTGGGTGTAGGACAGTACACGGCTTTTCTAATACGGACAAGAGTTAACAATGCATGTTTCATCCCATGTAAATTGGTGTCCAGTTTCTAGTATGTGCATGGTGATCTTGGACAACGGATATCACTCCTTTTCCACTCGTTGATTTTCGCGTAAGCCTGCGGAGGCCGATAATCCTATCTGTCCGCAAAAGACTGAATTGGAGCCGCTAAAAGGGATTTTGTAAATGAAATCTTTTCTGTCCAAATATCCACCCCTATCCTCTGGGAGTGCCAGCTAATTTTGCAGAGTATTTGTTGGTATGTGCGCCACAAAAATTTGATACTGCATAAGGTTTCTTTCAAACAGTTCACACACGGTTTAACTATGTGGAAGTGTTCGCAAAATGCATAGATAAGACGCTGGATCAGAACATTCTAGCTCCTTTTCTTTTTTTTAAAGCTCTTTTCTTTTCTTGCATCGACGCACGAACTCTCTGGAGTAACCATTTTTTTGAAAACCGTGTGAACAGTGTGTTCAGTATGGTACAGTTCGGGGTTAAAACAATGCGTTCTTGCTCGATTCTTTAGGTTGATATCAGCACTTCGTCTGTCAGCAATAGGGTGGCTGCTCTTTTAATGAAGGAACGCATCACTATAGGTCTTTTGTTTAGGGTTATTCGATGTTTGAAACGTCCAGTCAGTATTACGCTGTACGAGGACGTCCAAGAGGGCAGTTTACTTTTAATTTATTTTTTGAGCTTAAATTTGATTCCAGGCATCGTTAAACTTCAAATGTTTTAAAGTGTTTTGAATCGCTCATGTTTATCAATGATACACGTGTTATCAACAAAACGTACCTTAAAAATGGATTTACTAGTGGAAGGACCATAGTTTTTAACTTTTGCATTGTTATTTCGGCCAATAATCTGGAAATGGCTGACCCCATCTGGTTTCCTTTTATCTGTTCATCGTATTGTAGAGCGAACGAGAAATTACTTGCCGAACATAGATCTGAGAGTTCAAGCACATCAGATACAGGTAGCTCCACTTCGTCCAACTTAAGGTATTCTTCTGTATATTGCTTTACTAAATCCAATGTTTTCGATGGGAAATGAGAGAGAACATCAAATGATACCATAAGTTCGTCTGCTGTTATTTCAAGCCCTTGTAATTAGTTCAAAAACTTCATGTACTTATTGATTGATGTTTCACAATCTCGTTTCAATGGGTGAAGCTTTGCATGCCTTCTTATAGGATCGTTGACTTTATCTTGAATCTGCAGTCAGCGAGATTAAATGTCGGCGATTTTCTCGTACATATTACAGTCCCCTCCTAAATACGACCTGATAACACATATGAAATCCTCCATTCTCACAACCGAGATATTATATGATATCTCCCACGGCCAAGTGCTTTCCAAATTCTCTTACAGTCTCAAAACCACCGTGACCCAATCTCACTGAATTGTCCTTCTTTCGCAGTTAACCATATTTATCTCATATTTGTGACTACATGTATCAATGGCAGTCAGTTTATGACACCACTAAATATTAGCTGTTAAATGTTTCTGTAAACATAACACATGAACAGAATGTACGTTTATTCATATAATTTTTTTCTTTACTCGAGCATACACCGTAAGGGCCACAACAAGGTTTTACGCGCAACCCTCAAAATATTCCCGCTTCCCAACCTTGAATAACAGTGGCACCTGCAATATCGCGATTATTATTTCTCAGCGGTTAAACACTTACCAAGGTTCGTTTGCGGTGCAGTTACAAAGATGTTCACGTGTAGAGCAAGAGTTAATCGCGAACTCTGTGAGGCCCTTATGTCATTCAAATACTTCGAAATATCATAAGGCATTTAGGTAAGTCATCACAAGTGAAGGTGCAAACGTGCCAATTGAAAGGTGTGATTTTTTTAATAGTGAAATATGTTTCCAAAAGTTGATGCAGCACATTGTTAAAGAATCGACAAGAGCATCCCACTCATTGTTGACAAAACAGAAACGAACATAATAAACAAATGCAATTCAGTAGTCTACCTTGGGATGCATGTCTTGAAGTTTGTTTCTTATTGCTGTCGTGATTGTCTTACTACAACCTCAGAATTATCCATGGCAGTAGCGTCAAAATTGATAGTTACTTGAAAATGTGTACTCAAAAATCCTTCAACTCGCAACTTTAATTGCTCCTAACAACGTCAAAAAGAGCACTGTTATTGTATAGATTTTGGAATATCATTCTCTAGTGATTCCACACCTGCGATTCTCATAAAATACTTAAATGACTGGAGAACACACTCACTCTTAAGATGAACGCCCGCAGTCGCGAACGAATTTAGTTTTCAGTAGAATTGTTCTTTGTACTAGGACCAACTAATGCCAAGCCACAGTAGTCTAACGGACGTATGTGCGCTTATATTATCATCTCACCCTTAACGTAATGGAAGAGCGGGAAACATCGTCGAATCTGGTATGAACTTAATTTCAGGTACCCTAATTAATTAAATTTCGAGGAAGATATTGTTTAGGAACGCCGGGTGACCGAAGTGATTATATTTTATAGGCTGGATTCCCAGGTCGTCGTCAAACCTGACAATCCTATTTTGCTTATTAGACCTCTCTTCTTGGTGTTTGAATATAAAGTAGACAGATACTTCTATCTATAGGTGGAATGTTCAGTCTACGGCAGTCAAGGGCATCTTACAATCCATATCGAAAATTGTAATGCAGACGGTCATAGTGGTAATTGTTATTACCATGTTCCACATCGCTCAGTGTAGCTTTCTTGTCAGACTGAAAAAAATACCGCTTCTAAAATATGGACGTTTTTCGGTTTTTCTGACGTGACCTTTAACAGGTGCAATTCGCAGAAAACAGAACAGACAGATGGATGAACCGACCCAAAAGGTATGCTCGTGCCCAGGCTTTTTTGTCTGCAAGAAGTGTTTGGTGCATTATTATGAGGTTGAATTCGTCTCCACCTCAATTTTTAGTTAAATTACGTCTACTAGATATGATGAAAGCTCGCTTCAAGTGCATGATAACTTCAAATACTATGATAATTTTGTCCATCCACTGAACACAGATGGTGGTGCTTTCAGACAGCTGCTAAAATCCCGATATAACCGCAGTATATCTGGTTTTGTGAAAGCTATAGGGAAGAGCGACCGATAAGTCTAGAGAGGAACGTGACTTTTTTAATGGCAAAGCTTAATTGGTCAATCACCGAGAAGTAATTCGTAAGCACAGTATCTGTCTCAAAAACTCGCACTCCTCGGGAACTGACGGCCTTCCAAATTCACTTATCAAGAGAGTATTCAGCTTCCCTCGATTGCTAATTTATCTATTCTCAGCTTATCTTCTAAACGGTTTCTTTCCTGACTCATGGAAGACATCTATTATACTTCCAGTCTTCAAGTCAGGATCTCATTCGGACGTAAATTACTACCGAGGTGTTCATAAAACCCCGGCCCTAACCAAACTTCTGGAAAAGATCATTTTTAATCAAATTCTCGATTTGTGTGTAGAAAATAAACTATTAAGTGCCTCACAGCATGGATTTCTACCTGGAAGATCATGCGAAACCTACCACTTGGCATTCGGTAACCTGGTTACTTCACTTCGTAATGAACAGCAATCAGTCATCGTGATTTACTTTGACCTTAGTAAAGCTTTTGATAGGGTGCCTCATAGGCGCCTTTTAGTGAAACTGGAAGCCTTAGGCATCAGGCCTCCCCTCCTCGATTTCATTGCCTCCTACCTGTCTAACCGCAGCCAGAAGGTCTTAGTAGGCAAAAGCCACTCGATGCTTTAGCCGATCACGAGTGGTGCATTACAAGGCACGGTTTTAGGTCCCCTCCTTTTCATTCTTTGCATCAATGAAATTTCAACAGTGCTTAACAATTCGGAAAATTTCATTTATGCTGATGACCTTAAGTGTATTTACTCATTTTCTAAGCACACGGCCAGTACTTGTGTTAATAAAGTTAACGCAGACTTGCGTACTCTCTCAAGTTGGAGCGCTACATGGCAGATGGAGTTTTCTCCATCAAAATGTAGTTTCTTGAGTTTTGGTTCCACAAGGCTTCCTGGACCCATTATCTTCCAAAATAGTCCACTGTTAGAAAGATCTACGATAAAGGATTTGGGTCTTCCTTACACGAATAAGCTTGCATTATCACCTCATACAGATCGAATTTCTGCTAAGGCCGCACAGATATGTGGGTTTATATCGCATAACTTTTTCCTTCCAGAAATGAAGTTAAAACTATACCGCATGTTTGTTCTTCCTATACTAGAATACTGCTGCCCGCTTTTTGACCTCATGACCCAGCATGACCGTAGTAAGATTAAAAAAGTTCAGCGAGTTTTCACTCGAAAAATATTTTCTGTTTCTGGGTCTGATATGTGTTAAACATATAGATGTCAGTTAGCAAACATAAAATTTCTTTGGATAAGAAAACTCGAAGCTGGTCTATGCTTTCTGTTTCGCGTTAACAATAGTCCTAGTCTCCCACAAATTAACGTTCTCCTTCCAGTAGACCGACCTTACGCCACTCGTAACTCTTCCATGATAATTTTACCACCTCGTAGCTCCACATCTAACCGTTCTCGTTTTTTTTACCTCCAAATATGCTTTTATTTGGAACAACCTTCCTCTCCATATTAGACTGTCTTCTACACTGTCGATGTTTAAAGGCAAATTATATAAGCATTTAAATTTAGAGGAATAAAGTCGTTACTGTCTGTTTCCTTTCCAAACACGCAAGTTGTAGATTTTGAAAAGGGTTCTCCTGGCATTTGAAGCTCTTCCCAGGATACTAAAATGGTTTCTAAATATGTTAGCATTTCCCTCTGCAGAGTCAAGCATCACTTCCAAGGGCTGCGAATTCTTCTCCGTTTTTGCAACCTTTGCTGTGGTCTTTGGCTCTGGAATCTGGTGGGTCGCAACTCGATGATGTTGCCATGAATTCTACTGCCTTCTCCTGCCTTCCGGATGACCCCTTCTTAACTCAACGATATATTATTTTTTCCCATGACCATAAACGTCCCGAACCCTCAACATCAGGTCCCAAACTAACCACATAAAACCCTTTTACCTATTAAGGCAGTTTTTTCTCCTAAAGTTTTTTTGAACTCGGTGGCCCGCTGAACTCATCCACCGATCTAGGAGTTTTTTTTACTGCCGACAACAATTATTGTATAAGAGTTCACTGCTTATCATCATTATTTTTATTTTCACGATAGCACTAAGTTTGTAACGACAGAGCCCCTCGGGCCTTAAATCTACAAATTATTATTATTATTATTATACCACTGGCCGTTGGTGTGTAGATAACGTCAAGTTTTCTAGGCTTTCCTATACCTTAACGTTGTTATATACTGACAGCTTGTGATAAACATGCTTAAATAAATAATATAGATTAAGGTTACCTTAGTTAACTTAACAAAGAGAAACTAAGCTTTACCAAAAGTAAACTAGTAAAATGCTTAACCATACAAAGCTTAATAAAGTAATACAGCCTGTCCCGTAAGACAAGGCTTAACATTTAAACTGGGCGGTAAACTCAACTGTTATCTATGTTTCTTCCGCCAGTTTACAGGCACTTTTTAAAAATTGTGTTAATTGGTGAGGCAGATTTCGTTCGCTTTATTAAAACTCAAACAAACGGTAAAAACTAAAATCAACTCCCTTATTTGATATCAGCGTTGGTTTTGTTTCAATTATTTTGTTTGCTCAACGCTGGGCGAACTAGAATTTTCTTTCATGTTAAAAAAACTGACATTAAATGCACGATACTAACGCAATGTATGTAAGGACATAAATTCAGTAGAAAAGAATCTCCCGATAATTTAGGGACAATAATTCGTGGAGGAGTGGGTTGACACAGGAATACAGTGTCGTCAGACTTCCTTGAATGTTTGTCGTTGACTGGCGGAGTTCAAAGTCCATGAATGCTTTAAGATTGAAAGAGAGATTCCACCGATGCTGTACCCAAAATTCCTTAAAGGTGTCCTGAGTTTAGGAAATTATTGATAGCTCTCTTAAACATAGGGAAGCTTTCCTGAGTTTAAATTTTTCTAAGCAGCTTATTCCAGATTGATGTGGCTTTTACTGGAAAGAATAAGCGTTTCTTATCGGTGCGACCAATATAAGGGATAGCAATACCTCCTTATGACTGGCGCGCCGAGAGTGATCGGGCTGCCTTGTGGTACTCGGGGAGGGAGGATTAAAGGTACTGGCATTAAAAACTTTAGAGAATAAACATAGCCCCCTCTGTAATCTACAAAGCCACAGGAGGTCAAGTTTTAAAAGTTCGCATCGTTGTTGGTAGGCTACGTTACGGTGTTTAGATTAAAACACTGTTAGCGAAGAAGTGGCCGAGTGATTCTATTTTCGTGCGCTCACTAGTGCGCAAAATATTAAATAGAACCGAGCAGTATTCAAGACTAGTTCTCACGCACATATTATAGAACTAGTTTTAACCCTTATGATCCTACAACTTATAAGAATAAATCGTTTATTTCAGCGTGCTTTTGAGACTATCAGGACACCGTGCTCTGACATATGTAGGGTACAGAAATCGGATATGCCCAGATCCTTGAGTTTTGACCGTGTTTACGTACTGCATGCTGAAGATGATTGCCAGCAAGCATGTTCAGTAACTCAGGGCAACGGCCTGATGGTTTTTTTGAGCTCGAACACTATGAAGTGATCTGCCGGTTTAAAGATATCAGCTGTTTTAAATCGCCAGCGTACATACAAGGTCTAACACATTGAAAACAATATGGAACATCGTTGACATATAGGCAAACTAGGAGCGGCCTACTTACACTAACATAAATAACACCACTCCTACCCTGCGTGGGGTTGGAAATAGCAAGTTTAATTTTAAATCGCTGTCTATGGGTATCCTTGAAGGAGGATACTTAGTTCAGAAACTTGCTACCTATGGAAAAAGAGGCATGTTTCAGTAGGAGGACGTTATGGCAAACACAATCAAAGACCTCAGTTCTTTAAAAGTAGACTGCATGAAGAGGAAATCCGCTGTCTTTAGATTG
Source organism: Ligula intestinalis (assembly GCA_036362985.1). Taxonomy (NCBI): domain Eukaryota; kingdom Metazoa; phylum Platyhelminthes; class Cestoda; order Diphyllobothriidea; family Diphyllobothriidae; genus Ligula; species Ligula intestinalis. Next base: position 12,401,775 of record JAYGXS010000007.1, on the reverse strand, counting down.
TAACACATAATCAAACAAGGGTTCTGGCAGGTGTCACAATATGTTTTCTCCAGCAATTCATGTAGAACTGCATTAAGTAAGTCAGTATCTATCAAATGACGCATCAACTATACTTTGGTCAAGGTCTTAAACATATTTGAGGCGGTGGGAAGTCCAGTTAGTGACCTAAATCGTCGAAAGACGTTTATCAGTCGTGCTTTGGAATAGGCTTTATGCGGGACTTCTTCAACGCCAAAGGAGTGGTTTCGCTTTCAAGATCAAGATTAAATATCTAACAGAAAATATGCGGAAAAATAAAATGCAATTTAGTTGTTTAAAGTTTAAACGGAGCTCCATCTGGTCCTGGACTATAATATTGGCGAAAATTAAGAATGGCTGCCATAACGTCCCAGAGGTTAAAACGAATAGTTCCGAGGACAGGATCCGTCCATGCCCGGATAGTTGGAAGTGCAGCGAGTGAGTTTTCCCTAACGGTTCTGGATAGGAACCCACAGAGGCTATCGGCCATCAAATTAGCGTCAACAATAATGGTTTTTCAAGCGTCTAGAAGTACTGTGTGTTGCGTTGTTATCTGTGCATGTGCTGTGCGCGTAAAGAGTTTCACAACATTTAGAGAAAGGTTTTCACCAAAGTGGGTATCCTCGGCTATCTGCTTTTCTTCGGAGAGCTACTTAGCCTGCTCAAATATCAGTTGGATAAACGTCAGAACGGAAGTATCATTCTGTTGATGCAAGCGATGAGTGAGTCTACGCAGCCTACGGTGGAAAGACAGAGGACGGTACACTTCACTTCTCACATGTAATGTTTTCTTACGGGGAAAAAATGGAAAATGTGCGGATCCAGTACTTTTTACAGTGTATTTGTAAAAACGGGTACATCCAAACATTGGGAAGAGCACTGCTACGGTGAATATTTTGGACTTGTTCCCCATAGAATTCGTTGCCTGCATTTCTCGTACAATACTATTGTGACTGAAAGACGCACTCACCCTTCAAGGATTACATTCACACTCATAGATCACGTTATTTTTCAGGATAGTTGTACCTTGTTCTAGCATGATCAAATCATTTTGCCATATCACAGTTGTCCAACGAAGTTATGTCCACTTGCCATTCTTTCTCAGGGTAAGCATTCTGGAGGAACAAGCATACTTATTTAAACCATCATTTTGCTCCGTGAAAATTGGGCAACATACATCGCAAGAAATGTTACTTCAAGGAAGGCGTTTACTGTGAAAGTACGGTAACTGTAGTGAGTTCATTTTTGACAGGAGGTTTAGGTAAGATTTTAAAGTGTACTTTTTCATGAAGCCGCGCTCCTTTGTGCACGAAGAGTACGTACAAGGCAATATGCTACTGATAACTGAAATAACTATTTTCAGTATGTAGCTTAGGAGAATCCATAGCATTAGCTGCAAAGAAGACGATCGAGTAAGCCAACGTTATGGACAGCGGTCCACCTTGCCCATTTAGTTTCTCATGCCAGAGTTGAAAATCCTTCTGCCAAAATACGAACGTTAGTCGGTATTCCTGACATGACCTCATGCACGTGCGATTTGAAAAGATCGATTTGACAGACATATTTATTGACCCGTACTCTATACACTTGAAGTCCAGAATTACTTTTTTCCACCGGATTTGTTCGGCGGAATTATACGGGGCTTAGCTTTTCAATTATCCATTGCTCTGTAGTCCCACGAGCTGAGGTAAATTTATTATCTGATAGAACACGCTTGAAAGAGAAAAAACATCATGTTTAATTTAATTGAAGTTAAGAAAGCCTACTTAATTTGTAAAATAGCGTGGAATAAAATAAAAATGTTCGTTTCCGCTGGATACAGACCGCGGCTCACCCGGACAAGCACGAAGACTCTTGTGTTATGGGTAAATATACTTGTATACGCTGGAGTGTAGTTGTTTATAGTTATATACCGCAAGCATTAGGTAACTATGCTTAACGTACGAATCTATACTTGAGTAAACGAAGTAAACTTAGCAAAAAACTAAACGTTAACGAAAATTGTTTAATGCATTAAATTATAAGACAAAAAGGCAACAATAAACGAATGCCACCGGCCCCTTAATGTAGAAGTCTGGGTATACGCGAATTAATGTTGGGCAACACACTTAACTATAACAATCTGAAAGCATAACTTAGAAGCAAGCGATCGCAGTGATTGCACTTGATGACTCGAAAACTAAAATTAAACAAATAAAGTACATCGTTAATATAAATTTAAAAATACTGATAATGGTTACATCTTAAGACGTTTGTTTGGGGCAAGGCGTATGTATGTTGGGCGGCCGACTGAACTCTTAGGGTTTAACTTAATTTATGGTCGCCCATGAAGACAATACAAGTTGTAGTTCTTCAAATGGAGAGCACATATTTTTTTCCAACTAACTTCGATAATTTACAGGCATGGATACTATTTAGGGTCAGAATGTTCCAGTAGTCACCACATACCTTATAATTTTCATAACTCTATATAAGTTTGATTATTACCCGAATATCAATGTGAATGCATTTAGAAAGATTAAGAAATAATAATAAACGGCATCAGGCATATACGGTTCTTAAAATAAATATAGGAATTACTAAGTGCTTGAAAAAAAATCAAATTTTCTTTATTCCTCTGATTTTGGAAACGTAAACAGAGATTTAAATTAGAACAATTAATTAAGATATTAAGCTAAATTTAAATCTTGAAGCAACTACTTTCTACATATAGAAAGACCATTTCTATACTCAAGACATTCATTTATCTTGAGTCTTACTCGATACGCATGTAATGAATGCCATCAACCAAAGTGTGTCATAATTTAACTTGTTTTTACTGTCTTCATTGATAAATTTATACATTCTGCATTTCTTCGATTTTTAACTCCAAACCATTGTAATAGGATAAATATAAAGAGCATTTATCGAGATAACGTATTTTCCGATATAAGTGCTTATGAAGGTAGCAACGTTTTTGATATAGAAAAATGCCAGAAAACAGCAAAACACATTGCCGGTAGTAAATCTTTTCCGCACTGGAGTTTTAAAACTACTATTACTAAGATAAATAAAATACGTTCCATAAAATGTTACCTCTTAACATTGGTTTGATTGGATATTCAACTGACGAAAGTTTGCGCATATTAACATTTTCAAACGAAATGTTACAGTGAAATGTTATACGTTTGAGAATTTCTGTAAGTGTTCTGTATATAAACGATTCGATTTGCCTGAAGCGGAAACAACTTTCGATTGTCTTTAAATTAGATTGCCCTCCCCATGAGTAGATTTATTCAACATTTAGTTATAAACTTCCCAATTCAAAAAAACTGCTCACATACGTTGCCATTTTTTAAAATCCTTCTTATTATTTCGTCTGTTGCGTTTCCAATTGAAGCAAAATTGGAACATTAAGTATACCTATAACTACATTTCTTCACGACTTACATCCCATTAGGGCTTCTTTGTCGTACCATAGCGAGAACATTATGTAAATTAAGTTTTAATTGAAGGACCTTAGAGTGTCATTGTTTAAACAAATACTCTTATGTTACTGCATTTTGTGCAAGTACCTTTCTCAGGATAGCTGAAAGATAATTTTTTTTAAGATGGTCAATTTTACTGCAAACTAATTTGTTTTCTTTAACTTGGCTTCATTCTTATGTGAACAATTTTGGATAAACTTTTTTTTTCAGTCCTTAAAAGGATATGTTCTATACGCATTTTACCGATTTTGCAGTTCCTTCTTAGTATTAACAATATTTAAGTGTAATTTGGTTCTTTCTTTCGTACTAGCATATGAACTTCCTTCTGTATAAGACAACTCTCAATTTCCCCAAAACAAATGGTCATTTCTTTGAATAAACCTTACTTAAATGATGATTTTTAATAAGTAAAAGGCTTTCGCAGTATGAATGAATCAAAATAGTGTTACTAACTAAACGCTCAACTACCCGGTCTAATTTATTATGAATGTTGCATGGTCATTGGTGACAATTGTGGTTGCCCTCGTTTTATGCTGGAACGTGATGGGTACCGAAGCTATGCGCGCACAAATTGGGGGTAATAATATTTTAAGTAATATTACTAAGCAACGTGGCCCTGTCACGTTTTCTTCTCGTTTAGATATAAACATAGATTGCTGACGATTGTCAGGTTCCTCATCTATTGACACAACAAGGGTGTATCATGGTCGCATCTCCGGTTCTTGGTGACGTTCTCGAACTCGTAGGTCTTTTCCTCGTATGAAACGTCGGCTCTTGATATTACTCGCCCTGGACCCCATAGCTTCCACCAAAATATGACAGAAATATCATTATCCTATCATTCATATATATTACCCCACGAGCGACAATTTTTTTGCCTCAAACCAAATTAAGGGCCATGCCTTAAGAGTTTGTTTACTGTCTGCTCTTCTTGCTCAGTTACAGTGCTGACTCGTGTTAACTGAGTGAGACTGAGTCTATGTGACTTGAAAAAAGCGGTTATTTGCCTACAATTATGTCAACGACTTTTTTGAACTGTTCGGCAGTGCCAATGTATTTCTTAACTTCTATGTACTAAAGGAAGTTAAAAGGCGAATGCGTATATTTACTTTGATAAAATGGACTTAATTGGGCTTCACTTGACTATATTTATGGCCCTTTTTGTCTGCATTGCCAGCCATCGCGTTGATTCGATTAGCCATGGGAGACTGTGGCTGAAGCAGTATTGCGCATATTTTAACTAAGTGAGTATAAGTGTTCGCTTAATATTTACTCACTAAAATTCTGATACGTATGCCATGTATTTATCGTGAAATTCGTTATTACTCAAAGTGGAATTCGCTTACTGTGTTCATTTACACATTCCTATTGAAAACGTCGGTCGTTCTATAAGTGGATATTTTAAGGCTTGGAGGACCCCTCTTTGCCATTATAACCAACCGTTTGGAAGAATCATAGCAAACACACAACCATTTTCTCACATAATATATTGTTACAAAAAAAATATGAATTCATTTTTTCATGAAAAACGCAAACACAGAATTATGTTTCTTATTCCTGTAGTTATCTCATAAATACACTTGAGACGTATGTCTGGGGCTAGGCGTATGTATGCTGGGTGGCCAACTGAACCGTTAGCGTTTAACTTAATTTATGGTCGTCCATGAAGACAATACAAGTTGTAGTTGATTAAATGGAGAGCACAGTACTTTAACCAGCTTACTTCGATAATTTACAGGCATGGATACTTCTTAGGGTCAAATTGATCCAATAGTTGCCAAATACCATATAATTTTCATAACTTTTTTATAATTTAGATCATACCTCAAATACCAATGTGAATGTATTTAGGAAGATTAAGAAATAATAATAAACTGCATCAGGTTTATGAGGTTCTTAAAATAACTATAGGAATTACTAAGTGGTTGAAAAGAAAATTTGAATTTTTTCCATAATCCGGTGATTTTGGATACGTAAAAAGAGCTATAAATTAGAACAATTAATTTAGATATTTGGTCAAATTTAAATTTTGAAGCAACCGCTTTCTATGCATATAAAGACTCTTTCTATACTCAAGACATTGTGTTAACTAAAGTCTTACACGATAAGTATTTATTGAATTCCATCAACAAAAATGTGTCATAATTCAACTTGTTTTTACTGTCTTCTTTTATAAACTTATACATTCTGCATTTGTTCGATTTTTTTCTCAAAAAATGTTAAATAGGACAGATATAAAGAGCATTTATCGAAATAAGTTTCTTTCTGATATTAGTTCTAATGAAGCTGACAAAGTTTTTGATTTGCAGAAATGCCTCAAAAAAGCAAAGCACATTACCGAGATTAAGTCTTGTCCGCACTGGAGTTTTGAAACTACTATTCCAAAGATAAATAAAAAAACCTTCCATTAGAAGGTAACCTCTTAGACATTGGTTTGATTGAATATTCGTCTTACGGAATTTTACGTATAATAACCTTTTTCAACGTAATTTTTCAATGAAATTTGATACGTTTGATAATTTCTTTAAGTTTTCTGAAGATTAGCGATTCGATTTGCCTGAAGAGGAAACAACTTTCGATTGTCTTTATAATGGATTGCCCTCTGCATGAGTAAATTTATTCAACATTCAGTTATAAACTTCCCAAATCAAAAAAACTGGTCGCATAAGTTGCCATTTTTTGAAATCCTTATAATTCTTCCGTGTGTTCTATTTCCAAATAAAACAAAAGCGGAATATTGAGGATACAAAAAACTATATTTCTTCACGACTTACATCCAATAAGGGCTTCTTTGCCTTGCCTTAGCGAGAACATTATATAAGTTTGGTTTTAATTGTAAAACCTTTGAGGTGCATTATTTCATTTCAACAAATACTCCTATGTTACTGCATTTTTTGCAAAATACCTTCCTTAGGATAGCTTAAATATAATTTTTTTTTTATAAGTGATCAATTTTACTGAAAACTAATTTCTTCCCTTTAACTTGGCTTCATTTCAAAGTGAACAATTTTGGATAAGCTTTTTTCAGTTTTGGAAAGTATATGTTCTATACTTATTTTACAGTTCTCTCTTAGTATTATCAACAGTAAAGTGTTATTTGGTTCTTTGTTTCGTTATAGCATAGGAAATTCCTGCTGTATAAGACAACTCTCAATTTTCCCAAAACGAATGGACATTTTTTTAATAAACATAACTAAAATGATGATTTTACTAAGTTAAAGGCTTTCGCAGCATTCAATAAGCTGAATGAATCAATATAGTGTTACTAAATAAACGCTTAACTACCAGGTCTAATTTTATTATGAAGGTTGCATGGTCATTGGTGACAATTGTGGTTGCCCTCGTAATGCTGGAACGCGATGTGTACCAAAGATATGCGCGCACAAATTGGGGGTTAATAATATTTTAAGTAATACTGCTAAGCTACGTGGCCATGTCGCGTTTTTTTCTCGTTTAGACATAAAAATAGATTGCTGACGTTGGTCAGGTTCCTCATCTCTTGACACAGCAAGGGTGTATCACTGTCGCATCTCCGGTTCTTGGCGACGTTTTCGTGACTCGTAGGTATCCTCCTCCTATGGCTCTTGGGCTCTTGATATTACTCGCCCTGGACCCCATGGCTTCCACAAAAATATGACAGAAGCATCCTGGTCCTATTATTCATATACTTTACCCCACTCGCGACAATTTTTTTGCCTAAAAACCACAAAGGACATTCCATTTTAAATTATGGGCCATGCCTAAGGAGTTTTTTACTGTCTGCTCTTCTTCCTCAGTTACAGTGCTGGCTCGTGTTAACTGAGTGAAACTGAGACTGTGTGACTTGACACAAGCGGTTATTTGCCTAGAACTGTTTCAACGACATTTTCGAAATGTTTGGCAGTGCCGATGCATTTCTTAAATACTATGTACTAAAGGGAGTAAAAAGACGTATGCGTATATTTCCTTTGATAAAATTGACTTTCCTTGGCATCACTTGGCTTCGTTTTACTATATTTATGTCGCATTTTGTCTGCATTGCCAGCCATTGAGTTGATTCGATTAGCCATGTGAGACTGTGGCTTATGTAGTATTGCGCATATTTTTACTTGGTGAGTATGCTCTTACAAGTGTTCGCTTAACATTTACTTATATTCTGATACGTATGCCATGACTTTATCGTTAAATTCGTTATTACTCCAAATGAAATTCACGTACTGTGTTCTTTTACACATTCCTATTGTAAACGTCGGTCGTTCTATAAGTGGATATTTTAAGGCTTGGAGGACCCCTTTTTGCCATTATAACCAACCGTTCGGAAGAATCGAACTAAACGCACAACCATTTACACACAAAATATATTGTTACGAAAAAATATGAATTCATGGCTTTATGAAAAACATTTACACATAATTCGGTTTCTTATTCCTGTAGTTATCTCATGAATGTACACATCAGAAATATCGATAAATAAAGGTGCAAAATCGATAACTTAGTCGACAATTTGCATAGACAATTATTCACATGCCAAATGTTAGCTCTCTCGCCAACCTGGGAGAGCTCACGACTGCAATGTAGACTTGAGAGGTTTCTCTATAATGACTTTGCGTTCGTGCTTCCGCTCAAAAGACTTATCTGTCTAAAGGACGTATTTATTCCTTAAGGGTCACACTTGCATTCATGAATCGATTTGTTTTTTAGAAGAATTTTCATTTTACCTAAGTTGACCAAATTCTATTTTTTACGCATAGTACTCTGACTGATTCCCGTGCACTCACCTTTGTGTAGCAGGGTTAGCAGTGTCACAGAAACAATATTGAAGCTCGTGCGTAATAGAAGACAAACAGCTCAAGAACTGCAATTTGGAGGATTTGGTTGGCTTGGATAAAGGAATTACTTTATTGAGTGCATTATTGATGTCTGATTTTCGTCAGAACTGTAAATGCGCTTTTATTTATCAAATTTCCGTCCACTTTAGTGAAGAAAATTTAGAAATGACTATGCTTCCGCTAACTATGAAGCAGATGTACGTCTTCTGAGGCCGCTCCACTCGCGGACGTGCCAAATCGCGACTAAGTAATTGGAAATATCATCCATGTTCCCTGTGGAAATAACAGGGGAAATAGTCACTAAATTGGACGGATATGCAGGGCACCGTAAAGGGTTAACGTTTTCTTTGATATGTGAAGTTGAAGGCAATGTGCATTTTGTTGCATACGCATGAACTTGTGATACCTAATACCTCTTCCTGTACGTCATAAAGTATAAGCTGTAAGCCGGTGACACCATGACACTATTTTCAGAAACATCTCTATAAAGTCATACTTAACCTCAAAATATGGATTGGGGCATGGCATACGCATGACCATACAGCCATTGGAGGTGTTCTCTCCATAGGCAGCAAACATGTGGCACGTAATCAGTGTCGAAGACCATCGGTTTAAACAAGTATATGAATGACCGTTTAATTAAAATCGAGTTGTCAAAGACAACAAATGGCTTCTGATCTTTTTTTCTTGAGAACGTTATCATTTTGAATAATGTGACATTTTAACAAAATCAGCTGTTCTTACCTCGATTTTTTGCTAACGTGCTGTCGGATGACTGTTCATGCAGCATTCTGCAGTTCATTTGTGTTCTGCTTGCAGTGGCTTGGTGTTTTCTGAAAGAAAAAAGTGCAGTACAGTTCCTTTTCTATTTACTACACTAATTTGCTTGTAACTTTGAGCATTATTTAAAGTTTTTACATTTAACCCCCCTTCCCCTTACTCCCATTTGTATCTAATGGCCTGACGAGAATAACATGAAAGGATACGTATGCTCACCAATTGCCCTTAGGATTATTTTTCCTAAATCTTTGCTGATAACTTAAATTCCTACATCAGGAATAGAAAACGAACTCCACAATTGATCTAGACATTGATTCACGCAGCATTTTAACCTATCATACCAACCTGGAAACAAGCACTGCTCATAAATACATTTAAGAATGTTATTCTGCAGTGAAATTTTGTCTGCGCCTTTACAAAATAGTTTTAGAAGGATGCATTCACTCCGTAAAGTTGACACTCGATCTCGCGAGTTACACTCTTTTTCAGAATAATTTTTCGTGGAACAAGGATGACATCATCACCTTTGCCACGTGACCTTGGTCCAACTGATTACTGTGCAACCCTATGTGCCTCGCAGGATTACCATTTTAGAGAAACGAGCTACGTCGTATAGAACACGAATCAATCCATAAATATTGGAAGGCAGATATACAGAGACATTTAATTGTATGGCTCACCTCCTTATCAAGTGTCCGACCTTTTAAGTGACGTCATGGTTTAGTCATACCTGACAACTTGATATTATTTATCCAGCTTCCTTTATTTCAGTCTAAATAAAATGCATATGGACCTGTGCCACCGATAACGGAAAGTGGTCTTTTCAGTGTTCAACACAGAAGAACCCATAGCTGAAGTCGTGCAGGGGACGATCACATCAGGTCATATTGGGAAATACCTCACCTTACATATTGAAAGCGGTTGGTTTGTCCGACATGACCTCACCTTCGCTTCACAGAAGACTGATGGGTGCATTGACCCGTAAGCCTACATATGGAGTCGGGATCGCTGCTTTTTCTGCAATATTTCTTCGATGGATTTAAATGAGGCTTCACTTGTCATTTTTTTGGAGCTCAGTGGTCCGAGTGGTTAAATAACATTATTTTTCCCCTCAATCAGGTTTACAACAGAATGCGTCACTTTTAGTCGGAGCTATAAGATATTATGAAAAGTCGTTTCAGTTGCACAAAAACTTCAAATTAAGTTAAAGTTTTGTTCGTCAGCTAAATAGGGGTGGCGGCGTCAAAGTCTCTGCTATGTTTAACCGCAAGGTCTTCGGAGGAAAGAATTTATCTACCGGATGTCAGTTGATTTTATCGCCCACGTAAGATACCGCTAGTCTGCAAGTTGAATTTTAGTTAGATACAACCACAATGAGGAATTCTTAGTTAAAACACTATTATATACTTAAATTTTCCAAAAATATTGGTTGGAAAGCAAATTTTATCCAAAATTACACTTAATAACACCGAAATAAAAATGTTTAATAAAATAATATGAACCACCGGCTGCAAAAGACAGACGTCTGGGGCTCGGCACATTTAATCTGGATGAATAACCTATTTGATTCCGTCGGAATTAGTATGTTGTCTTCAATGAAAATAGAACAACCTGTAATTAACTAATTAGCACAGTACTTTAGCCATCTAAGTTGACAACTTACTGAAATGCGAACTACGTAGAGGCAAAATAATTGCTACCGTCGTGATATGCCAGAAGGTGAAGTGTACAGAAAGTGGACGTTTGCCATTCATAGCATTTTGTACATTTTGTGGATGAATCTGTAAGCGATACAAATTTACAAATAACTACGAAAAGACTAAGAGGTTTCTCAACGTTTTCACGTAAAGTATTTATTTGAAGACTGTATAAACAGCAAAATTTAATGGATCCCCAAGTTGAATTTTAGTGAGATACTACCAGAATGATTAAACTAGATGAAACTATTGAAATCATCTGCACCTATTCTTCCGAAACTAGATGAAACTATTGAAATAAACTGCACCTATTCTTCCGAAACTCGCCTATTCCCTAAAATATTACGTGATTTATTAAAATTGTGTACGGAAGATGTGCAATTTATATTTGATGGCCATCTTTATCGACAAATTGATGGAGTAGCAATGGAAAGTCTCCTGGTACCAACTTTTGCTAACATATTTATGGGGCATCTAGAAGAAAAAGTATCCACGAAGTTGAACAAGATAACCCTGTACAGAAGATACGTAGATAACGTCTTCGCGATCGTAGGCAACATCAAAGAAGCTGAAAAATTATTGCTTATAATGAACAGCTTGCATCCCAAGATCAAATTTACCATGGAACAGGAACGGGATAGCCAGCTTTCTTTCCTCGATGTTCACATGTCAAGAAAGAAAGATTGCTCCATCACACGAACTGTCTACCATAAGAATACGTGAAAAGCACAGTACTTGCATTATTTGAGTTTTGTGCCCATTCAATGAAAACGAAACTTGGTATGCACTCTCTTCCAGAGAACGAGAAAAATCTGTTCTGTGGATACATTGGAAGATGAAATAACTAAACTCAAGGTAACTCTACAGAAGCGCGGATACCCAACACAGTTAATTGACACATATAAAAAAACATTACGGCCTAAAATGACGGAACAGATAGTTCCGAAGAAGCCCGTTTTCATATCTTTGCCGTTTAACGGTGACAACATTTTCAATACCATCAAGAGACGACTCATTAATGCCATTCACAGGAAATATTTTGCCGCTGAGCTTATAATTTGCAATCTTACAAAGCTTTTACCGATTCCTCGTGCGAAGGATGCCTTGCCGATGCACGCCACTTCAAACTGTGTTAATGAATTTACATGCACTTGCGGATGCAAGTACATAGGGCGAACGCAAAGGCAATTTGCCACCAGAGCAAAGAAACACTTACCTAGCTGGTTGTTTAAGCAAGAAAAACGAACACCTCGCTCGTCAATTACTGAACACTTGCTAGATACGGGCCACTCCGTGGACCCTAAAACCTCCTTCCGAGTACTTGTTCAAGCACAAACAACTCGCACCTTACGCTACCTGGAGGCAGCGTACATAAGGCGGTTTAAACCCAACATATGCAAACAATTGGAGCATGTAGTTAACCTAACTCTACCTTGGTTACACTGGCTCTTTGTTTACACATTCCCCTCCCAAAATTTTCTTTCATTTTTGCCTGGACGTTTTTTCTCCAGTTTTTGCTGTTTACAGCGTTTAACTTTTCAGCTTTAACATCGAATGCCTCTAGGCCATGTACAGTGACCTTGCCGGTTTTTATCGATTTTTTCTGTATGAATTCAGTTGTGTATTTTCTCTAACGTTCATTCCCGTTATGCAATGAGGGGCGGAAACTGAAAAGCCCTCTCGAACTTTATGGATCCATTAAATTTTGCTGTTTATACAGTCTTCAAATTTTCACCAGGGAAAAGAAGCTTTACATTTTACGAAAGTGCACATGTCGATATCCTCCTCAGTTTTCACATAAGCAATTTTTGTTCATGGTGTTGCCAAGATGCCATCGCTACGTGGCGTCCACATTAATCAGTTGAGTAAAAGAAGTTGCATTAGCGGCTTCTGCTTAAAAAGCGCCAAATTCGCTAGCCATCAAGATAATGCATGCGTTGTTGTTAGGAACCGTTTTCGTATGCACTCTGGGGAGATTTTGCTGGTGCTCGGTTACGTGAACACGGACAATTTGATCAGAATTGTCAGGGTGCACAAATGTAGGAAAAGAGGCCGATGTATTTTCATTTTAAGTGTGCAGTTGCGCATGTGTCCACGAACCTATTTCGTCAGCACCTGGTATTTGCTCCACAAGTGCAAGTAACAGTGTAGATTTTCGTAAATATGGCCACTAGAGGGAAACAGGGTCGACTTCCACGAAGCAGGGAAGTTTGGGTTCGAAAAATATCCCAATTAGTTTGCCGTGGTCTAAACGCTTGTTATCACTTTCTTCATTCGTCGTCTTAGCAGCTGTTCGGTTCTACCATCAAAAGAAAGGTGGGCTTTGGGGGGGCACTTTCTTTTATGCAGTTTAGATAACAGGATTTTAATGTGTTCATCCACATTTTGAACATCAATTTCTAAGCAGGGTGTTCCAAAAGCTGGCCATCTTTCTTCGATAGCTTAAGGGAACCAAATCTTTCACTCCACAGGTGCTTTAAATTAATAATTGAAGAAATTTGGATTTATATTTATGCAAATAAGATTGTGAGGATGGAAACATGGGTATCTTCTTCAGGAAAACTCTAAGCTGGTTGGATAAAAAATGTTTACGTCGTAGAAACATACGCCCATTTTGCGACGGAATTCGTGGTTAATTTGTAAATATACCAGCAGGTAATGCGTGCGTAATGCGTATAGAGTGCGAAGTAGAAAAAAAAACATGAAAGCCGCATAAAGTGAAGCGTAAATAATAAGGTGAAAGAGAGCAAAAAACGAGAAACCTTTAAGTTTGGTAGATTGATTAGCAAACTAATCTGTTGTGGCAATGGTTAAAAAGCATAAACTTACCAACCAAAACATTATAAGAACAACTCATATTGCCATTAATGGTACACTATGGAACCCTGCCTTCCTAATAACCTGGGTGGTCATGGACAAACATATATGCCTCAATCGACACAAATTGTGTTCAGTCAGCAGATGGTTCTGTAAAGGGCCGTCATAATCGACTCGCATTCATGCAGCCCCAGCCATTTACTCTCCCACCATACAATTAATCCGCAACAATCTGCACACCCGGTTATGCCATCCAGAATGCGGCTAGGCTAAAGATCCTAGCGGGCTAGTCTGATAATAACAAGATCAATTTAATTTAGATTTATCCTGGAACAGCAAATGTGCTGCAAAAAATTTTCGTACACGTCACAAATTTAAGTGTTTGTCACCCTGACCATCCCCATTATCAAGCACGAATTCGTAGACATTGCCAAGCTTGGTAAATAGTGACGCACACTGGGCCCCCGTAAACCAGCAGCAATGTAGGTAAGTTCTTTGGCGTTTGCAATTACCGAGGACACATGACAGACTTCCTATTCCTCAAAATGTATCTACTACGTTATAATTCACAGCCCAAAATATAACATTTACGAAGAATTCATGCCCAGGTGCTTCCACACAGGAGGTTATGTACTCACAGACCAGTTGCCAAACGACAACTTTAGTTGTGAACACCATCGTCTAGGTGAATTTAACTTACTAATTTTGTCGATAAATCTATACATGAAGTTAACTGCATGCTATATGCTATTATATTTTACGCTATGCACTACACATTAGCCTATTTTTGAAATGTGCGCACCAGAATTTCCAATTCTTTTTGGGTTAAGTGATATATGTTGGTTTCAATTTAAATGGGCAGTTCCGGATTTGGAAACTACGATGCAAGGTTTTTGTTGAGATGTGGTCATGTATGCTGTTGATGCTGGATTATGTGTTATGATAACAAAGGCATACCGGTCTTCATATTTGTCACCTTAGTTCACAGAACAGTTTATTCTAAAAAAACAGTAAATGCGCAATTTAATGTTCTGCCTATTGGAGGCATGCAGGTTGCCGATTGCCTTAAAAATGTACGAGCTCATTGGCTAAAGACAAATAGCCCCTATAAAAGGCAAAAAAATATGCACCACGGTAAGATCTTCCGAAGAATCTAGAAGTATAGCAATGAATTTAGACAAGTACGTTATATTTTGCATCGTGCATGTTACGCTTGCATGCAGTTCAAATACAGGTACGTTCAATGTTGAAAAACGTATACTATTGCCTTATGTGATTTATATTTATTCACGTTGTTTTTATCTGTTTTAGTACCCCAACAGTTTTTTTTAAACGTTTTATTTGTGGACATAAATAACTATTGAATGCCTTAATAATGCATTAAACAAACCAAACAAATGACATGTCACTTAGTTGTAATGATCGTTTAAGTTGGCCAAAACAAAAGTATAAATTTGCTGATCATTTAAGCTGTCACAATTTATGCCTAATTTTACTTTCATTCACGATTGTTTTGTACTCGCAACATTTTTTCATGAAGTAAATATTCTGTTTATGATAAAAAGTATGTTCAGATGTATTAAGGTATCCATCTTACCTATAAGATAAGTAAACTTATCTTGTAGGTTTAATGAATACTATAATATGATAATACGATCATTACAAAACAAATTTTATCGTTTACGATAAGATTTGTTTTTTAAGATCGTTGAAGTTGACACCAGATGTTAACAGATCAGATAGAAAATGTGAATAAGTCTCCAACGTTTTTCAGCATGTTGAGCGTTGAAGACAATGTCCTGTAGAACTCTATTGCAAAACTGTACACAAATAAAGCCAACATAATATGCGGAAAATAAATATTGCAATAAGCAATTGAGGAGCATATAGACGTTTTCACAATTTTTTGAAGAGTAAACTAAACGCAAAGATATCCTGAAAGTCGTGGACAAAATTTTCAAATATCAGGCATAAATTTCATTTGTATCTGTGTGCGTAGCATTTACATTTCGCAACCGCATATTTCCGCGCACATAAAGTGTATATGTTTAGTAATAATGCATTGAGATTTCCTTCAAATATTTCTGCCGAGTTCACCTTTGTGACATCATCGGGCAACGCACTTCACGCCCATATTACACGCTGCGAAAATGCATGAATTGCAGACACACAGATGGCCTAGGCTTCCTCTGAGTTCGAGGGAATTCCTACGAATGTTCATTGATTTGGCGACTTCAACGAAGCCATCAAACTGCTGGGCACAGTCTCGAATTCTCGTGAGGTGATACGCCTGCATGAGATCATCTTCTAAAATCAGCCTTCATAAGCTAATGATCTAAGGCCTTTCAAAAATTATTCTGCTCTTATTTAGACTCTAAATGAAAATTTGTAGACTGTTTGCAATCACTGCCGGCATGCGTATACTCTATATTCCATACGTAACAAGTGAAAATCCCGCGTTTTCTTCCATATAAGCTTTTTTAATCGAGATTGATAATTTTTTCTTCGAAAGCAAAGGGATCACTCTTCGCCCGTCTCGGCAACCCAAACATATTATTGCTTTAATTGGCTTACGTTTCTTCCATTTAAAATTTGCTTTTGGATTCACCATTCAAGTAGACGCAGTGATGACTGACTGTATGCATCCTTTATGCTAATTGTCCGGCGGACTTCTAAGCAACGATTTTGCTGGTCTGGCTAGCACTTTTTCACAGCAAACTCATGCTGATGTTAGATTATTTTAAAATATAGCGTGTATGTTCATTGGTCTGAAATATAACAATCACTACATGAATGGACTAATAAGAATATGGAAAACTCATGTAGATAATGTATTTCAGAGTCGGTAGAGTCCGGCATTTTTGTGGAATCCCAAACTTCTGTAATTGAAGTTAAGCAAAAAACGAGCGTGTAATAAAAAGTAAACCTTTTTTCAGACGTGACATTGTTGAATTGGTTGTCCGTCACATTTCCTGATTATATATAAAGTTTATTCGTGAAACTGCGCCATTTTGGATACACTGGCCGTCAAAGCCGACCTCGTGTACACTAGATCATCCGTTAAGAGGACCAGGAATGACAGGTTTCGGTACATACGTTGCAAAGCATCAATCATCCAACATATCTTATTAAGGCGTTGTTCCCCGTAGAAGGTCAAATCCACACATATTATGAGCCAATCCTGTTAAATCTAACGCATACGGATAAAAGTCACATTGGAGAATGCTTTTGCGTAGGGAAAAAAGGAAATAGGGAAAGCTTGACGTCCATATAACTTTATGCGAATCAGTATGTCTTCCAGATTTTCCAAACGTAGGGAAATTACCCTTATTCTCACCCCAGTCCGGGGGTCTTTCTGAATGGTTTTTTTATGCGCAATCTTTAAATACCAAAAATGCTCTATAGGCTGCCCTCAGCATGACGTAATTAAACGATAACTTTTCTTGTTCCGCTTTATCAACCTATTGTTTGTTGCGTTATGTGTTTATTTAAAACAAAGCAATTCACCCGGATGTGTTTGCAGTTCGATTGTACATTTCTAGCTTAGTCAGATAAACTTAATTTTAGATGTTGTGCACAATCAATGGTAAAATGCCACCAAAAACGTACACCTCTCCAGCCGTTAAGCAACTGCCTATGTTGGCTGTGTACGTTTTATATACGCCTATTATTGTAGCAAACCATCAATTGCAATGTTTTTTGTACCGGAGGCGTCTTTTTTTCACGAACACTATGCATCCTGCTTTCAGAAAACGGGCAGAGCACATCGAATAACGTCTTGGACCAACCAAATAATTCTGGCGATCAGGAAGGCGTACGGGCAGCGGAATTTCTGAAGCAGAGCATATCCGCTCTTACGAGGTCCCTTCATGCATTGCTGAAAAAAACTCCAAGATTTCCCCTGCTTATTCGTCTTGGTGATGTGTCCTTTTGTCGAAGCATTCAAATGATTTTGAGAAATGATTGTGAAAGGACCTACGACTTTACAGAGGCCAAAGTACCATTATTTTTTTCGATATCATATGTAAGTTAGTATACCAGCGCATGGATACTTTATATATTTAATTGTGTTTTTGTAAGTGCCTTACTAATCGTCTGTTTGCTTTCTACCGGCCAACACAGCAGGCAATGAGAAGGGGACTCTCAGGTGCACCCCTACTAAACTGGTTAACCAAGGAATATCATGTTGCGGACGTAACAATGAACCTATCTGGTCGAGTGTGCCTGGATCGAATGCCATTAAAATGTACAATCTCTGCTCTTTCCTTCAAAATCATTGACCAGCAAATCTTAGAAGATATTGTGTTACCCTTCGGTAATATATCCAAAAATACAATAAAAAGAACCCTTATATGGACATTTGCGCATCTAACACAACACCTTCCTCTTACATGCTAACTGTTGTTAGTCAAATATATTCATGGATCTCCTAACAAGTACTTCTTCAGTAAGTGTTTTTTGTGAGCAGAGTTGCTCGGCCGTTCATTATGTGAAAAGGACAATTGCATGCGATAATAAAATAAGACAAATACTTAGGGGATAAGGTCTGTCTTAGTTGACGAATCGTGGTGTTCACGCACGTCACCTGGCTAGGCAAACATATACAGGACATTGCGTTGAAGAAAACGATGAGTGGAAATAAGGATATACCATGATTATTGGTCATGTGCATGAAGTGCACTAATCTCAACAGGCAGTGGGGGGTAACGCGATTGTCACCTAGCGTCCGCATAAACTACGCAGTTTAAAGGGATTTCCATAGCGTCCTCTGCCAGCAGAGCGTCGAATGCTCTAGCCATGTAGACAATTCCTGGGCTCTTTCTTTTCTCCATTGGCGTAGGCCCTTTAGGGAGAAGTTAACTGGTGTTCGGCTCCGTGAGGATTGACTTATTGATCGTATCAACAAGGTATGCGGTAGGTAGCCTCAAGGCTGATCATTTATACGCGACCATGCACTAATGTGTCCAAGTGCTTTTTTTATCGTCGCCTGGCTGTTGCTCTGCTAGTGCAATAAGGAGTAACTGTCGCCTCCAGTAGGAATTTTCAATTACCAGCAAACCGCACAACAGTCAGATTTGTGAAAAACGCCTGTAAGTCCGCCGCTGGGAGAGCGCTTCTAGTCGTATTCTTCCATCATCGTTCTAGCAGCTAGTCTGTTTCATCCCAAAAAAAGAAGACAGTCATATAAGACGACTTCTGTTTCTGCAGTAAACGAAGAACGATTTTTAGTGTGTTCGTCAGCATTTGCGGTTGCAAAAAAATTGGACATTAATTTTCAACAAGTGTGTTTAGTAGTTTTTGCTTTTTGGCTTAAAAAACCATTGGGAGACCGAATTCATCGTACTGTATTTGCTTATCCTTGGAATAACTCTACCGTTCTATTTATATAAACAAGAAAAAAGCCACGAAGCCTAGTCGGGAGGAATAACAGTTCGTCTCCAGCAGCACTGACAAGTATCAGCATACAATCGATCGCAAGAGACAAATGCCTACATAACGTGGTGACTAAGACTATCTTGAGCTTTATGTAGATTAATGTCCAAAGTCTACCCTCGAAATCGATGAACTCCAGGTATTACTTTCAGGCCTGAAACCCCATGTTGTTGCCGTAACGAAAACATAGATAAGAACAGAAATCGCACGATCAGAAATTTAGATTCATATATAACAGAATTTCCGCAAAGACTGTTAAAAATAACAAGGCAATGGGGTAACGGTATAAATAAGAAAATTAATATCTGGAGTAAGAATCCATCTGGATAAAAAATAAGGTAAATTCACAGAACCTACAATGACTGGTCGTATACAGGCCAACAACCAGTATAAGTACAGCTGAAGACTGATTCCTTAGTCTTTTGAAAGAAGCAAATAGCAACTCCAATTGATTGGGAGAATGTGACAGTTGAGAGGACGATACCTTCTTTTAGTTTTAAGTTAATGGAACTCACACTTGACATCTCTCTGAAACAGAACCTTAAGCAACTTGAAAGAGAGATGCAAAGCCTCAAATAAGAAAAGTCAGCTGGCCCACACAGTATACCTAATAGATTATTTAAAAATTGGCTAGTGAGCCCTCACATTTCCAAGTGCATATATTTCTTCCTTTGCATTAGGAAGACTGCCATCTGACTGGAAACCAACACAACGAATGTGAACGAAGACAGTAAGGTTGACAAAATCTATAGGGATTTTAGGAAATAGTCCCACATTAACGATTAATGTTTGAATTATCGGTAACTGGAAGAAGTTGAAACCTACTGACAAGGATCAGAGATTTTTTCAAAGGGCGATCGCAAACAGTGTGCATCGATGACTGGAAGTCAACTTCCACATGTGTTTTAAGCGGTGTAACCCAAGGCTTTGTCTTATTGCCAATGATTTTCAAATATATATGAACAACAGCGTCGATGACGTGGGTTACAGCGTCATCCTGATTGCTGGCGACATCAAGCTCTGGAGAGATATCAGGTCTGACACCAATAGGCGAGCACTTCAAAGGAAATACCAATAAACTTAGCAACTGGTCTGCTGTTTGGCATTTAAGATGCAATGATAGAAAAGTCAACTAAATTTCTCATATAAAACAAAGGGTTAGGGATTTTACACAAATTTGAATTTGTTTATTTGGTTCACTTGGTTGAATTTATGCGCAAAATGCTGTTTACTGGAACTGAAATACGCTCACATCGGTAAAGTCTAAGAACAAAGGTGATCAAAAGCCAGCATTTGTTGATACTTTTGGAATTGCTTACGTAATGTATTTCGTAAAAAGAACTACTTCATTGCGCATGCTGCACTTTGAAATAACATTTATGAAAAGCCGGAACTTTAAGTTACATAAGTTCACAAAACGGCAAATTTTGTTTTGCTTCCATGATTTTAAGGAAAGTGTACGCATGAGCTAAATATTTATTTTCGAGAATAAAAATATGATTTCAGTTTACGGAGTTCTTTTGCTTTCAAGTCTGGGCAAATGTAGCTTATGTAGCCCCACTCATTAATCCCTACAACCTGCATGTTTTCCTATGAAAAAGGGCTTTATCGGGATTTATGGGCGAAAGATTAGCACATTCAATGGAATATACTTTATTTTATGCTAAATGCATTTATTTTATTGAATTTGCAAGTATTTATGATTTATATTTGTAGATTTTCCTTATCTTTATTATGATTTAAGTTATTGTGGGAAAACCTTGCGAATTGCCTACGTTATTAAATTTGTTGAAAAAGAACTTCTTTGCGCATGTTGCACTTTAAAAGAACATTTATGAAGAGCCGGACTCTTTTAATCATATAAGTTCACAAAATGGCGAATTTTGTTTTGCTTCCATGATTTTAAGGTAAGTGTACGCATGAGATAAATAATTATGGTCGAGAATGAAAAGATGAATTGAGTTTACGGAGTTTTTTTCTTACAAATCTGGGCAATAGTAGTATATGTAGCCCCACACATTAATCCCTACAACCTGCAGGTTTTCCAATGAAAACGGGGTCTATCGGGATTTATGGGCGAAAAGGTAGGACATTTAATAAAATATACTTTAATTTATGCTAAATGCATTTAATTTTATTGAATTTACAAGTATTTTTGATTTATATTTGTATATTTTCCTTATCTTTATTATTATTTAAGTTATTGTGGGAAACCCTGATTATCAGAATGCAAGGTTCTTGAATTTTGCCATACAAATTGACATGGTGGTAAGGAATTCGTCTATTATAACTTACCTGTGGATCAACTTACCGTTCTGCAGATAGATAAGTATGGTTTGTGGACACACACCTTCAATTTACATGCGGAATAACCGGCACCCAGCGGCCGCGGGAAGCACCTTTGACTGCATTTTTCACTAACCACTTTCCTTTAAAAATTTCCTTCTCTGCCAATCCTATTTCCCTAGCCCAAAAACGTCTAAAACCACCACTTTTCCAGTACAAAATGCTGGGACTAAGGGTATATGAATGGAACTACATTAGCTACTTTTACCCAAATCTGTTACGTTTTGTGCTCCCAAATAAAATCATTAACTAATCAGAGACAAACATGTTTTTTAGTTTGCCGATATTTTTGGTCCTATTAAACTTGACATGAACTTCATCAGAATATGCTGATTTTTTTTAACAACATTGTAAATGAACCCCATCATAATCTTCTCAAAATACAGAAGAAAATGAAGGAATATAAAACGTGGAATGGAACGGGCAAAATATTACCATGTTTAAAAATATCTAGGGACTTATGTTGTAACTTATTTGTGAATTTGTAATCAAACGACAGTGCTCTGATCTAAAATGGACATATCTAAAACTGCTCTGCTAACAGCATCAATTCACTGGTTGACGCCAATCATATATACAGGTCAATTTTGGCGCGTGGGAGACTGAAAATGATGCATTACAATAAAAGTGCACTTATAATCCCTTATTTTGTTATTTGATTATCGTGTGCAGTTGTTACGATCTGATGACGAATTGCCGAAAACGCATGCTTGCCATATACTTTTCACAAATCGATGAAATTATTCCGTCTAAAAATTCTGGCCTACAAGAACGTTGTATGTTAGATAAGTAACTTCTTATTATATTATTCACTTTTATTATTATCTTTTTTTAATTTTGAACAGAAACCATGGTGTTTTGCTTTGCTTGTATATCAATACTGATTAAGTTTAACTTATTTATCGAAATTTTAGAAATAAGAGGTATCTTAAAATAACTAACTAACTAAGAAGGTCCGGATTTCCATTTATATTCTTTAAAAGTGCAACGTGCACAAACAAGAGAAGAGATTGCAGCATTTGGAGGTGATGCATGAGTCTGCAGGAGAAAATGCTTATATAAAAAACGATTTTACTATCTTGGGAAGGGCTTCAAATATCGGGAGTACCCTTTTCAATATTTACAGGTTGCATGATTGGGAAGGAAACAGATAGTAACGTTTTTATTTTCTCCATATTTAAATGCTTACGCAATTTTTCGTTATGAAATCGATTATGTATAAGACAATCTAATTTCGTGCGAAATATTGATCCAAATATAGCATTTTGCAGGTAAGATAGCGAGAACAGTTGGATGTAGAGCTAAAGTTTGGTACAATTATCCGGGAGGAGTAAAAAGTGGACTAAGGTCGGCTTACCGGAATAAGGCCGTTCACTTTTAGGAGAAAAGGACTATTGTGAACGTGAAAAAGAAAGCAATAAGCAGTTTCGAGTCTCCTTACTCAAGGAAATGTAATGCTTGTTCAGTAACATCTACCTGTATATGAAAACCTAGAACCAGAAAGGGAGAATATTTTATCAGTGACAACTCGCTGATCCTTTTCAATCTTACTTCGGCCAGTCCCGTTAATAAGACTAAACAGTGGACAACAGAATTCTAGGATTGAGAGAGCAAACATGCGGTTAGGTTTAAACAGTGTTTCTAAAAGGATAAAAATTATGCGATATAAACCCGCATATCTGGGCAGCCTTGGCAGAAATTTGATCTGCATGAGACGATAATGCAAGGTTATTGGTGTAATTTCGATCCAAATCCTTTATTGTAGATCGTTTTAATTGTGGACTTTTTGGTAAATAATGGGTCCAGAAAGCTTTGCCGTACCAAAACACATGCAAATGCATGTCATGTGCTATGTTTCACTCCAACTTGAAAGGGTACGCAAGTTTGCGTTGACTTTATCAACGGAACAACTGGCCGAGGTCTAAGGAAATGGTTTAAAACTGCTTAGGTCATCAGTTTAAATGCACATTTCCAAGTTAGTTAGCACTGTTGAACTTTCATTTTAGTAATGAATTAACGCTGGATTTCGTCCACTTCTGGCTCTATGCTCTCCCACTTTACCGACATTAATAAAATTCAGTTCCAGAAAACATAATTTTGCGCATCGATGCAACCCCATGAACTAGATAAACAAACTCAAATTTGTGTGAATTCCCCTAGTACCCAACATTTAATAAGATGTGCTTTCTACTTTATTAACATTGAAAGGACAGCCAATGAACAGACCAGGTGCTGCATTTATTGGAATTCCCATGAAGCGCTCGCTTTTCGGCGTCAGACCTGATATTTCTCCAGAGTTTGAAGTTGTCAGCATACAGGATGGCCCTGCGCGCCAGGTCATCGACGCTGTCGTTAATATAGATTAGGAAGAACATTGGCCACAAGACAGAGCCTTGTGGACGCCACTTAGAGCACATGTGAGATTTGTCTTCTAGTCAACAATGCACACTGTTTGCGATCGCCCTTTGATGGAACTTCTGATTTGTGCCAGTAGGTGTTGTCTTATTCCAATTTTGGATACTTTTTAAATAAGTCGATCATGTAGGACCATTTGCTGAATTGTTTCATGTTGTGAACGTTCCCATTGTTTCGCGTTGTCAGCAGTTTCCTGATCAAAATGGACGTCAGTTAGATAACATTCGGCCAAAAAACAATGACGGTATGCTTGAAGATATGTTTACATTTTTAAATAATAAATTTAAAAAATACCAATTTTACAATTATGATAATAATTAAAAGTCAGTTTATGGCAAACAATTGTCTTCAGCCACTCTTCATCAGACCAAACATTGGCAAGGAAAATTAACGCCTACATGCGCGAATTGACATAGTCCGCGCTGGCTAATCAGCGCTTGTGTTAGACAGTTATTGATTTTCTACCTATTCAAACTTTAATTGTTATGTACAGCGTTACTTTAACTTGCAAATGTTTGGTCTGATGAAGAGTTGCTGAAAACAATGTTTTGCCATCAACTGACTGATAATATTAACCGTGGGAATATTTGCGGAATTTAGACAATCCAAAGATCCCATGTTGTTAAAGGAACACAATGCTTCCGAAAGCTGGACAGCGGGCTTGCTGACGCAAATGTAACAGCAGAATTCCCATCAGAATATATAGACCGAGGTGAATACCAAAGACAGTACTGGTAAAGCTTACGAAGAAACCATATAGCCGTTTCTACGGCTGCAGTAAGAAGACAAGCAGAAAGTTACCTGGAGACTGTTAATGCCGGAATTCTGGAACTTCAAAGAAACCGAAGTCAGA
This sequence comes from Ligula intestinalis, assembly GCA_036362985.1. Lineage (NCBI taxonomy): Eukaryota > Metazoa > Platyhelminthes > Cestoda > Diphyllobothriidea > Diphyllobothriidae > Ligula > Ligula intestinalis. The sequence continues at coordinate 12,377,141 of JAYGXS010000007.1, read as the reverse complement.
GAGCAGCGGTTCTCGGCCGTCTTGAAATTCTAGAGATAGTAGCATTTGGAGACTATGTTCAAACAATAAGTAACAGAAGAATCGAGACCAGGTGGACTCAACTTCTTCCAAGTGTTCAACCAATAAAAGCACTGACCACCCTCCCAAAAAATCTGGAGAGTTACGTGCATAATTATTCCTCAATCCGTCCTGACAAAAGTCTCATAGAGGTACTATCCCTAGGCCCTTCATTCTGTATTGCACGAAAAATGCTGAGCCAAATAGAATTAGAAACTGAAGTTGAGAGCCTCTTTAACCAAACCTCCAATCTAAAATCTTCCATGCCTAAAGAGGTTGATTATCTCAAGTCAACCCTGGTAAACTGCAGCCAGCAATACTTAAGAAAGACTCCAATAAATAAAGGCCCATTAAGAAAAGCCCACCTTGATAACCTAAAAGAGCTACGAAGAAATAAAAATATCGTGCTGACCAGACCAAACAAAGAATCTGGAATAGTACTGATGGATAACAAGGATAACGTTGCAAAACTACAAGCAATTTTAGCAGATCATACAAAATTATCAAAAGATGAGAAGGAGAAAGACCGGACAGATAATGTTGAAGGTCAGCTGACTCCAATTCTCAAAATCCTCCATATAAAAGGTCTTTTGAGAGACAAAGAGCTTGAAAAACTAAGACCTGTAGGAACGACGATACCTTGAAAGAATGGACTTCCGAAAATTCACAAACAGGCGCTACCCTTACGTCCTACCTTGGATATGAAAAACTCCCTTTACCACACCATTGCTAAATGGCTGGTAGAAAAGCTGAAACCTCTTGGAAGTTACATACATCCTCGAAGCTTGAAAGCCACATTTGAATTTGTCAAAGCTATAAAGAATATGAACGTTGCAAGAAGTACAATTCTCTTATTAGATGTATCCCCACTATTTACCAACGCACACGTGGCAGAAACCATAAACTACCTCTGCGACTTTATTCAGGACACAAACTACCAGATAGGTATGCCCGTGAAAACACACAATGATCTGCTTACGCGATGCACACAAAATGTCCAATTTCTCTGCAATGGTGAGTTGTACAGAGAGATAGATGTTGCGCCGATGTGCTCACAATTTGGACCGTTGTAAATGTTTTTATGGGCAAGTTCGAGACAAGGAGTCTAGGGGACACTATCAATGATCTTGCATTCTACGGTCCAATGAAGATGATGTCTTCTGTTTGACAGACTGAAATGCTGACATTGACGCTTTGGTCGCGAAGTTTAACAGCGCTCACCAATCGCTCAAATTTTCTACTGAGACTAAAGTGGACGATGAAATTGCGTTCCTCGATGTACTTCTGCGAACACAAAAGGATGGATCTATCCTGCGCAGGGTTTTCCGAAATAAAACCTGGACAGGACACTACTATAACTTACACAATTTTGTCCCTCTCGATATAAAACGAAATCTGGTTAAGAGAATATCAGCTAGAATATGACAGATCTGTTCTCCTGAAACGGTCGAAGCAGAACTCCAACAGGTGCAGCATACACTAATTAAAAATGGATATCTGGAAAGGTTCATCCTCAGAAATATTGGAAAACGTGCCAAAATGCCTATCACCTTAACTTCAGAAAAGAAAGCCGCGTTCATAAGACTGCCTTTCTTAGGTGATGCAACTAGCGAGCTGGTCAGACAAGGCTTGATGACCGCAATCACAAACACTTTCCCACCGGCGAACTTACTGGTGTACTTCACGAAATCTCTCCTCCTACGATTGGGAGGTAAAGACCGACTCCCCTTGAAGGCCACATTAATGTTCGTTTACTCCTTCACTTGCTCCTGTAGAGCAGGATACATCGGCCGTACAACGAGGCGTCTCAAAAAGAGCGTACGTGTCTAAGTCAAGGTGAAACTAGATCGATCACGAGGGCTTTTCGCGCACATCTTGTTGAGACAAATCATCAAGTCGATACTAACAAAGCCTTTCAGGCGGTCTACATGACACCATCTAATTATCCAAAGGCCTACGCCAACGGATGCTTGCAAGAGCCAAAGCAGTAGCTATAAAGCTACCAAATATATTGCTGTGTTGTCCGAAGACTCTGACACAAGCCCTGTCACTTCCATGGCCTAAACCGACACCATGTGGCGAAAGGAAATTGCCCCTACCAACTGGCAACAATTCCTCAACCAACACGCTGACATTGCCTACATGCGCAACCTGACATAGTCGGCGTTAGCCAATCAGCGCCGTGTTAGATAGTTATTGATTTTTCTACCTTTTCAAACTTTAATTGTTATGTACAGCGTTAATTTCCCTTGCAAATGTTTGGTCTGATCAAGACTTGCTGAAAACATTTTTTGCCATGAACTCACTTCTAATATGTTTAATATGTCCACATAATTTTGGGACACCCTGTATTTATTATTTTCTACGCTCGATTCTACAATAAAATGCGGTGCAGCCTGACAATCAGATCAATGGCCGTATTTGAGTTAGCTGTTTTGCAATATCCCATGACCATTTAATCAAATCTTGCTATGCAATTTTTTGAACCTATTTTGTTCCTTTTTCGCAAAGTAATTGGCTACCGTATTATTGCATTTACATCAATTTCAGGGAAGTAAATCAACATTTTCTATTTTAGTGAACCTATCTATCTAAAATGTTTATGCCATTTTTTGGAATATTTTTTATAGTGCAATATGCACACGCATACAGTTATTTTCTTCAATCTTTAATAGCCCATAAAAATGATTGGATAACAAAACCGCTGTATTCCATACATTTACACTTGTTTTCTCTCCCTGTTTACTTTTCAGAACGGCATTCAATTCTGGTGAACCACATTTTTCACTTCACGTCCATCTAAATAACGAAACAAACAAATTTCAATGTGTGTTTTATACCCAAATCTGCTAACTTTTAATCAGATATGTAATTTACTATATGGTGGTCTGCCATGACCCTTGATTTTAAAAGTAGTCGATTGATCAAGCATTTTAATCCTGAATGCAGTGGCCATCAATACCGATTTGACAGTGCTTCGCAATCTTTTCATATACAGTTAAATAAAAAGCTATTCAAGATGTGCTCTTTAGCGTCAAACGCGTTAAACATCTCCTTAAAACATTGTTTCCCATACAACGTTTTATGGACAAATATCACAGTTGGTTCGGCTTAATTTTACGTTAAGCAAGTACTGGTCTACATAAGAGAACACTCCGGCGTGCTTTGTGTTTTTATCGTTAAAAAGCCCGGATTTTTGCTTCGATTAGCAATATATATATTCAACGCAGTAAAGTGGGTATGACAGCGCCTGGCGGTAACTTGATAAAGAACTG